>CM022181.2:8611247-9811247 GCA_011420285.2 Erysimum cheiranthoides | reverse complement strand
AGGAAACAAAATTTAAGAAAATTGAAAAAAAAAATATTTACGAAAAGTCACGATAAAAAGACACAACCGTTAACATGATAAAACATAATCATAAAAGAGGTTTACAATGAAAAAACAAAACTGTATGTATTTTTTTCAAAAAGATATAACCGTAAAAAATTTTACATTGAAAAGATACAACCGTACGTATTTGAAAAGACGCAACCGTAAAATAGGATTACAACAAAAAGACACAACTGTTAACATGAAAAGACATAACCGTAAAAAAGGTTTACAATAAAAAGACACAACCGTACGTATTTGAAAACACGTAACCGTAAAATAGGATTACAACAAAAATACACAACCGTTAACATGAAAAAACAAAACCGTAAAAGAGATGTACAATAAAAAAAACACAACCGTACGTATTTTTTCGAATTGTTATTATTATATAGATTAAAAAATAATTATATTTAAAAAAAAATACATTAAATAGTATAGTATTTAAAAGCAATTTACATAGTATTTTCACATATCTTTTTTCAGGTATAACAATAGAGAAGCAAACCATTTTGAAAACACTATCCACAAAAAAATCAAAGTGGGAAACATACATATCTTACAACAACAAATTCATAAAGTGATTCTGAATCTGATCACACTATAATTTACAAATTAGTCTAACAATCATTTATGCATTCAGACTTAAGCCGGTTTGGGTCAAGAACTAGTGGATCATTCGAGGAAGAACGGCAAGGTTGTTCTGTGAGGCTCCAAGGTCAGAGTCAGAGTTAGAGTTTGCTTTGTGTTAAATAGTTCCTATCGTCTGTTACGTTGAGCCATTTGAACAGCATTCTCAGTCTCACCAATGGGGTTATGGAGGGGACTAGGATGGATAGTTCTTGTGAAGAGGATCCTGAACTGTCTAAGTCTTCGTGAGAGGGATATATTGACCAAATTTACAAGAAATTCCCATCTTTCTCGGAGCCAAAGAATGAGAAGTACTGCAAGAGCAAAAGCGAATGAAACTCCGGTGATCATAAACAAACCGCGGAATCTATGAAGGGTTATAGGATTTGAATTATCATCGGTTGTGTATGGAAACTGTATGTCAAACCATCTTCTCTCCATCTCGATTAGTCTCTCGCGCGTCCTTAGCTTCACGATCTCCCGGGATACATTAGGCACTAACTCAGAGCCCTTCTGGAACATCTGGAATGTGGTTTAACAAACAAACATTTATATTTTTTCAACAAGTAAAAAGAAGATGAGGAGTAAAGAAACGATGATGCAAATGAAGGATACATACAAAGCCAAAACCATTGGTGGTAGACTGTGTCTTGACCATGAGAAAAGCGGCTGGATATTCGCCAAGGAGGACTTTGAGGTATGGCAACTCACTGAAAATATATGAGACACTATTGTTCAACAAGGCTTGAGCATAATCTTTTGAAGTATTGAGACCCAATAATCTCATTGCTCGGAGGCTGGAATTAGTGAGGGCCTCATCCGCGATGAGGGAACCCGAGAGGTGACCCACATAGTCTTTATTGGAGTTGAATCGTATTTGTTGCACTGTCATCATTGATGTCAATGTTGCAGTGTAACTTGTAACCAATATGAGCACCGCAAATACCCAAACTGTAACTACAAATCTTGATAAGTTGTGTTTTAGCTTCTCTCCTGTCACACATATTAAGCAGCAAAATGTGAAAACTTATAAAACCAATTCAATCTCTTCTGACCAAGATTGGCATATATATACGAATGTGAAAAGGCGATTACTTACTATGAGCATAAACAAGGGTAGAGAAGCCAAACCAAAGCATAACTCCAATCTGTTGGGACCAAGATCCCTGGAATTCAGGGTTCTCATGTCTTTCTATCAACCAAACTATAATGCCTAACAAAACAAAGAAAGCTGCACTTGTTATCCAAAGGTCTCGTGTTAAAGGTTGGAGGAACACCCACATACTTCTCTCCTTTGCTGCTACAATTCCAAGACCCATTTCGGTGAATGGCAACGTAAAATCAACATATGTCGATCTATTCGAAGTGATTGTAATATCTCCCACAGCTGCATCATAATTGTCCTTCTGTGGGATGCAACATAAAATTTTAATAGAATTGTTCAGCTTCCACACTCTACACAGATGGAAAAAGTACTTGTAATCGCAAATTGAGCCATGGTTGGTACCTGGCTATGAAGTGCATATGCAAGATTGTCGTAGTTACTTCCATTGAGCCAACGTATATATTCCACTTCATAGTTGAAAGGTGCAATGGAAGCCTCAAAGACTTCTATACAGAACCCATCGACAGTTGTTATATCTTTTGTTACTGGATCAGTCTCTACCCTCATCAGTCTTGGGAATCTATTGCTAGATGTAACCAAAACCCGCAGCTTTTTCCTACCGCTCTTTCTTAGACTACTCCCTTTAGGATTTTGAGTAGACCCACCAGGCCAGATTATGGTCTCAACCTGAGTAGAAGATAAATGTCTTCTATTGCTAAAACTGCCATTAGAATTCCAGAATCCTATCCTTCTCTCACCTGATCCTATCATATTCACAATCTCAAACTTGTTGGATAACAACTTCTTATCATTCAATTGGAACTCACCACTCAAACCCTTAAACCTATTCTTTGTGATTGCCTCAAGGAGAGTTGATGATACATTTGGTATCCTCGTAACTTCAGCTGCACTCGCCAAAGCCCAAGCGATATCGTGAGCCCATACACCAGAGATACACAACCGAGTAATCTCACTCCCAATAACTTCTTCAACAGGGAGTGATTTCCTCCATCTCAAAGTGAAGTTGTTAAGCTCTTTTGACATTGGTATATAAGACTTGAAACCAACCACACCTTCCATTGCCTCCTTTGTGAAATCATCAATAGACTCATGAAAACTGTTCATGCTTTTGGCAGTGAGAATCCAAGCAAACCCTTCACCCATCATCCCTAGTTTCTCAGCACATGGGAAGAGATGAGTTGCAATAACTTGAGACAATTGAACAACAAAGACAGTTGTTCCTAAGTCCTTCAGCTTCCGTAACCGAACCATCATAAAATCCTCACTAGAAGAGACAGTAAAACCAACCTTGGACTTTATAAGAATGTTGTTCTCATGGAAATGGTCCACCATGGGTTGCATACTCTCTCTCCAGTCATCATCATCTTCATAAACAAGAGCAACACTGTTCCACTCAAACCCATGAATGAAAGCTGTAATTCCCTTAGCCTCAGAGACAGAATCATGTGTGGCTTGGATCAAATGACTGTATTTGCTTAATGACAATGAACTCGGAGAGTTAAGCGAAATCATAGGAACCCTAGCTTTCTCTCCAAGTTCCGCCAAAAGCTTTGTTTCCAGCAACGAATTCCCGCCAATAATCGCTTCTACACCTTCCATTTCCAACAGATCTACAGCTGTTTCATTCACAAATCTTGTAAGTGTCTAAATTATCTCACAACAAAAAATGGAAACAGAGAAAGAAGATTAAAATGAGAGTATGTACCAGAAGCAAGAGCAAGAAGAGGCTCTCCATGAGAGTTTCTAATTGAAAGAGAGACTCTTGTTTTGTAATCATTGTTAATAGCGTAGAAATCAGAAAGCGCCATAGAAACAGAGCTTCTCACTATCTTCCCTTCCACGGAACCCAAATCCAAAACCAACCCGACCCGGATCCAAACCCGCTCATCAACGTCATCGTTTTGACTCAAACCAAAACAGTTGGAGATAAAGAGAAGCAGAACAAGAAGAAGTGAGTTTTGAATACAAATTTTCTCCATTATTAAAACTTTCCAACTACAGAGGAACGAGAAACCACATGTTTGCTAGCTTTAGTCGTTTTTATTATTATTTTATATAACCGGTTTTAAGACAAAACATAGCGTGTTTTGTTTTGTCTTTATTCTATTAAAAATTCGTATATTAGAACAAGAAAAATTCCAAGTTAACGAATTTTTTGGAGGATGACATTAGTCAACGAATTAGAATTGAAAAAGGAAATTCTATGTGAGCTTACCGAGTTTGGCTAATCATTTATTTTAGGGAAAAATCCTACAAAATTGTATAATGCTTAGTCACGAAAGTAAGAAAGAAAAATAAAAAATATGAAAAATTGATTCTTCTATTGGACAAAATTTGTCAAACCGACCAATTTTAAGCAAAAGAAAAAAAAAAAAAAATTTCAACGTTCGTAAAAAATTTTATTTTTTCTTTGTCATTGACGTGTTAATCTGAATTTTTTGCGTAATTCCATAGCTTTTGGATAGTACTATTAACTTGTGCCGACAAGAACTATTCAACGACTACTTAGTGCAAGGATTAGATAAATTAGAGGGTCAAAGATATGATCAAACTTGGTCTCATCTCAAAAGTAAACGATCTTGTGTGATCAAACTTGGTCAATATCCTCTGCCCATCAAGTTTCGGCCTCTTCCTAAAATTATGTGAATTCGTAATAACTAATAGGAAACCTATACACGACCACCAAACTCTTTAAAGGCCAACTATTTAACTCGGTCTTCTAAAACCCTTTTCTTTGAAGTTATTTTTGTAGACACTTATCCTCCAAATTGAGCTACCAACTAAAGAATGGTTTTCTAATTAATGTTTGGTTAGAAAAAAAAAATGACCAAACCTTTTTGCAAACTCTATCCACAAATTAATCAAAGAGGGAAATATATCCTACAACATCAAATTCATAAAGTTGTTCAGAATTTGATCACACTATAATTACAAATTGGTCTAACAATCATTTATAGTTTTCAGACACAAGTCAATTTGGGTCAAGAACTATATGGACCGTTGGAGGACGAGCAACTAGGTAGTACATGTGAGGCTCCAACCACGTCACAACAACTGTTTGCTCTATGTTAATCAGATCTTATCGTCTGTTACGTTGAGCCATTTGAACCGCATTCTCGCCAACAGGGTTATCGAGGGGACTAGGATGGATAGTTCTTATGAAGAAGAACCTGAAGTGTCTAAGTCGTCTCGAGAGGAATATATTGATGGAATTCACAAGAATTTCCCATTTTTCCCGGAGCCAAGAAATGAGAAGTACTGCAAGAGCGAAAGCGAATGAAATACTAGTGATCATAAACAAACCACGGAATCTATGTAGATTTATAGGATTTGATATATCATCGGTTGGGTATAGATCATGTTTATCAAACCATCTTCTCTCCATCTCGTCTAGTCTCTCGCTTGTCCTTAGCTTCGAGATCTCCAGGGAAACATTATGCACCAACTCGGAGCCCTTCTGGAACATCTGAAATGTGGTTTAACAAACAAATTAAATTAACATTTATTTTCCAACAAATAAAAAGAATATGAAAAGTAAAGAAACTAATGATGCAGAAGGAAGGATACATACAAAGCCAAAACCATTGGTGGTAGATTGTGTCTTGACCATGAGAAAATGTGTAGGATACTTGCCAAGAAGGACTTGGAGGTATGGCAACTCACCAGCAATAAATTTGACATTTTTGTTCAACAAGGCTTGAGCATAATATTCTGAAGTATCGCTGGAAATTGTGAAATTTGTGAGGGCTTTTTCAATGAGGGATCCCGTGAGGGGAACCACATAGTCTTTATCAGAGTTAAATCGTATTTGTTGCACCGTCATCATTGATGTCAATGTTGCTGTGTAACTTGTAACCAATATGAGCACCGCAAATATCCAAACTGTAACTACAAATCTTGATAAGTTGTGTTTTAACTTCTCCCCTGTCACACATAGTAAGAAGCAAAATGTGAAAACCTAATTATAGAATCACTCCAATCTCTTCTGACCAAGATTGGCATATACGATTGTGAAAAGGCGATTACTTACTATGAGCATAAACAAGGGTAGAGAAGCCAAACCAAAGCATAACTCCAATCTGTTGAGACCAAGATCCCTGAAACTCAGGGTTCTCATGTCTTTCTATCAACCAAACTATAATGCCTATCAAAACAAAGAAAGATGCACTTGTTATCCAAAGGCCTCGGGTTAGAGGTTGGAGGAACACCCACATACTACTCTCCTTTGCTGCTATAATTCCAAGACCCATTTCGGTGAAGGGCAATGTAAAATCAACATACATCGATCTATTCGAAGTGATTGTAATATCTCCCACAGCCGCATCATATTTGTCTTTCTGTGAGTTGCGACACAAAATTTTAATAGAACTGTTCAGTTTCCACACTCTACATAGATGAAAAAGTACTTGTAATCGTAAATTGAGCCATGGTTGGTACCTGGCTATAAAGAACATATGCAATATGGTCGTAGTTACTTCCATTGAGCCAACGTATATACTCCACTTCATAGTTGAAAGGTGCAATGGAAGCCTCAAAGACTTCTATACAGAATCCATTGACAGTTGTTATATCTTTTGTTACTGGATCAATCTCTACATTCACCAGTTTTGGGAATCTGCTGCTAGATGTAACCAAAACCCGCAGCTTTTTTCTACCGCTTTCTCTTAGACTAATCCCTTGCGGAGTTTGCGCAGACCCACCAGGCCAGATTATGGTCTCAAGGTTTTTATGAGTGGATGATAAATGTCTTCTATTGCTAAAACTACCATTAGAATTCCAGAATCCTACCCTTCTCTCACCTGATCCTATCATATTCACAATCTCAAACACATTTGATAACAACTTCTTATCATCTAATTGGAAGTAACCACTCAAACCTTTAAATCTACTCTCTGTGATTGCCTCAAGGAGAGTTGATGTTACATTTGGCATCCTTGTAACTTCGGCTGCACTCGCCAGAGCCCAAGCGATATCATGAGCCCATACGCCAAAGATACTCAACCCTCTTATCTCAGACCCAACAACTTCTTCATCGACCAATAATTTTCTCCACCTCAAAGTGAAATTTTGAAGCTCTTTTGACATTGGAATATAAGACTTGAAACCAACCACACCTTCCATTGCCTCTTTTGCGAAACCGTCAATGTTCTCATGGAAACTGTTCATGGTTTTAGCAGTGAGGATCCAAACAAACCCTTCACCCATCATCCCTAATTTCTGAGCACATGGGAAGAGATGAGTTGCAATAACTTGAGACAAATGAACAACAAAGACAGTTGTTCCCGAGTCCTTAATTTTCTGTAACCTATCCATCAAAGAACCCTCAAACGAAGAGACACTAAAACCAACCTTGGACTGTACATGAACGTTCTTCTCATGGAAATGATCCACCATGAGTTGCATACTCTCTCTCCAGTCATCGTCATCTTCATAAACAAGAGCAACACTGTTCCAACCAAACCCATTGATGAAAGCTCTAATTCCCTTAGCCTCAGAGGCAGAATCATGTGTGGCTTGGATCAAGTGACTGTATTTGCTTAATGACAATGAACTCGGAGAGTTAAGCGAAATCATAGGAACCCTAGCTTCCTCTCCAAGTTCCGCCAAAAGCTTAGCTTGTAGCAACGAATCCCCGCCAATAATCGCTTCCACTCCTGCACTTTGCAGCAGATCTACAGCTGTTTCATTCAAAAATAGAGAATACCAAGATTATGAGTGTAAATTATCTCAAAAACAAAAATGGAGACAGAGAAGAAGAGAATTTATGTGTTACCAGAAGCGAGAGCAAGGTGAGGCTTTCCATAAGAGTTTCTAACTGAAAGAGAGACTCTTGTTTTGTAATTATTATGAATAGCGTAGAAATCAGAAAGAGCCATAGAAACAGAGCTTTTCACTATCTTCCCTTCCACGGAACCCAAATCCAAAACCAACCCGACCCGGACCCAAACCGGTTCATCAACGTCGTCATTTTGACTCGAACCAAAACAGTTGGAGATAAAGAGAAGCAGAACAAGAAGAAGTGAGTTGTGAACACAAAATCTCTCCATTATTAAACTTTCCAACTACAGAGGAAGGAGAAACCACATGTTTTGTTTTAACTTTTAAGGCAAGTAATTATTATTAGTAGTTATTAACTTATTATTTCAAATTTATATAGCCAACCCAAAGAGTGCTTTGTTTCTTCTCTATTCAATTGAAATATAATAAAAAATATATATATAATTAAAATTTTCGTATATTAGAAGAAAATTTCCAAGTTAAGTCAAATCATTATTTCAAGGAAAATCCGACGAAATTTAAAATGTTTAGTGACGAAAGTAAGAAAGAAAAACGTGAAAATTGAAGATTCTATTGGACAAAATTTGTCAATGGACCAATTTTAAGCTAAAGAAAAAACATTTTTCAACGGTCGTAACGATAAATTTTTTTTTTTTTTTTTTTTTCTTTTGTCATTGACGTTTTAATATCTAATTCTTTTTTTTTGCGTAACCCCTTAGCCGACAAGAACTATTCCACAATTAAGGATTTAGATAAATTAGAGAGTCAAAGATATAAATCTGGAAGTAGAGGAAAATGGTGGAATCGTCTAATCTTAAAAGTAAACGATCTCAAATCATCAAACTTTAGTCAACATCCGTAAGTTTCGGCCTCTTCCTAAAATTATGTGAATTATACGACCTAATCAAACTAAGATGAATGTTTAGATCTTCTAGTCCTAATTAGGAAAAATATTTCTAATACTTGTTCTAGTAAGTTATTCTAGTGAATATAGTGTGGCTAAATAAACTAAACATCTCCAACGATTCTATATCTCGATTTATTTCACGGACAGTTAAACTATGTAGACAGTTAAAATGAATGAAACTATGCAGAAGAAACTTTGGTCTGAAAACCAGCCAAGTAATCCTGCATACAAGCTTTATAAGTATCCATACCTGTAACCTTCTCAGCGATTTCCAAACCGATGTTCAGCCATTTTTTAGCGGTTTCAAACTGTCCTAGCCTCACGGGCAATGCGGCTCGGTTCCAAGCTGTCATTGCAAGCCATTTCCCTTCTTCGGTTGGGTATTCCCCTTCTTTTAACCCAACCATGATTCTGTATGCTTGTTTGTACATCTTTAGGATGGCTTCTTCATCATCTGGATCGCCTTTGTGGACGCTGGATATGGAGATCAGCTTCCTGATTATGAGCGCTACGGTTGGGTAATCTGGTGAAGCAGATGCGATCAGAGCGGATAAGCATTCGTTAAGAGCAAATGTTGACACTTCTGGGTTGGACTGTGGGCTTTGAGAGGCGAAGATTCCGAGTTGGAGAAGATAGTTGTAGTTGCAAGACTTGGAACTAGCAAACGTCTTTACTACAAGTAGCTGGAATGCTGAGTTGTTGAGTCTTCCGTGTATGTCATAGGCGTTTAAGGTGTACATGAAGATGAGTTCTGGCTCCATGATCCAATCTTTACCATCTGAGAGCGAAGAAGACAAAATCTGCATGTGTCTAACCAAACATCAGTGAACTGAAAGGTAAAATTCAGCAAGTAATGGTGCTAATAATAAAGAAGAGGAGGATAAGACCTTTCCGGCTCTCACAAGCAATTCTGCAGCGAGCTTCACTTGGGTTTCAGTAAGTGTGATCTTGTTTTGCTTCTCCAAAGCAATCATAGCAGTGACACTTAGTGTTATGGACCTGCAAATCATCATTGTGTTTTCTCCAGACTCATCATTATCGATATAGCCGTAAAATTCTGATGCCAGCCTCAAGAATTCGCCACAGAGATCATACTTCTTTGCATTCCCACATCTTGACCCAAGATTCCAGCAAGTCACAGCAAACCAGTTCTGTTCTCGTTTTCCAGTCTCTCCTGATCCAAAGAAACAATCTGTTCCAAGCTTAGATGCCTTACTCTGGGCTTGCAACATATAGTCAAGAGCTTCGGTTTCGCAGCCAATGTCCTGAGTCAATATAGTGACTAAGGTACGGAAGACCACGACCTCTGTAGTTGGCATTGTAGTTCCTGAGATATAGAAACTGAGAAACTTGGAAAGACAAGCAACAGCAACTGGAAGCGCTTGACAAGAAATAGCTTCATGCGCTGAAAGGGACAGATAATCTGGAGAAAAATCAAGGCAGGACGTCATTGCATCGATCTGGCTGATGGCACAACTATGATCCTTCTTTTGCAGGTGGATCTTGAACTGCAAGAATTAGATGCAAATGAAGAATCAGTTTCTTAAAAGGATTTTGGTCTAACAATCTCCAGATATATAAATAGCGAGGTAGCTGAAGGCCATATGTTGGATAAGTGCATACTGTGGAAAAAAGACAGTGTACCTTAAGAAAAGAGCATGCAATATTGGGCTCAAGCTGCACAGACAGAAAACTAGTTAGCAATTCTGAGCTGAAAGATCCAACTAGGAGAACCGCAAGAGATAGAAGTTCCACAGATAAATGAGTACCTTTTCAGCTTCTTCTATGTATTCAAGAGCTCGATCTAGCTGAGAGAGCCCGAGGTAGCAAAGACACAAAACCCTGAAGCCTTTGGCCCTGAAAACTCTATTTTCTATATCATGTGGAATATAGAGCATTGATTTCTCAAACATCTCTGCGCTTGTCTCATAATCTTTAGCACGGAAATGATCTGAAGCACTGTAAACAGCAGAAGATACCCATATTAGATCCTAAGAACATACAATCAGGGAAACAACAACACAAACCTATCAATGCGCTGTGGCCAAGTTGATTCACTCAGTTAACTAAGATGCACTAAATTTGATACACCAATGTAACCAAAGGAGATAAAAGTTACATGAATTGCAAAAACATACCTGTTCCAGATAACAGAATGTATTGCCTTCCTCTCCTTAGTCACTGCTTCACCAGCAAAGAGAGCAACAACTCTCTCGTCTGATACGAGCTGAGCCACAACATTCGCCCTAATTCTCGAACCATTATCTCCTCCCCTACTCTCACCAAGCACCCGATGAGCCACTCTAAGCGCTGCCTTTGCACTAACATGACACCTTCCCAACAGACCTAAGAACACACCTTTTGCAGTTTCTGCTCCAGCAGTTCCCACCACCTCAAAATATGCTTCCACAGCAGACACCCACACTGCTTCTGGAATATCTTTATTCCCTACCATACCTCTCAGTTCCTTCTCTGCCTCACTATGCCTCCCAAGTCCTAACCAAGCTTTCATCGCTAACACAGGTAATGAAGCATGTTGATCAGCTACATCACTACCATTTCCTCCACTCCTGAGAACTTTTACACATTTGATCACATTCTCGTATTCTCCCTTTTGCAAATGCACTGCTGATATGAAACGCAGAGTTTTGATTCTCATCCCCGTGAACTCCATTGTGTCTTCTCGAGTTTTTGCTGTACCTAAACCCTTCTCACAAAGATCCAACGCTTCATTCATTAACCTTAGAGCATCGTTAAGACTTGAAGCATCATCATCTCTAGCCAAAGAGCTTTTACCAAACGCGAGGAATTGATTTGAGAGCGATTTGTAATGATCTGATAAACCAAACAACATATTCTTTGCTCGATTGAGCAACGTTACAGCTAAATTCCGATCAGAAATTTCCCAGGCGGTTCGAGATCGAGCTAGGTTTAGATCTAGAAACAGTTTCTTCTCTCCGACATCGGAAATTTTCGCGATATCAATTTTCGAAACGATTTCGGTGGCTCGCTCGAAGCAATCGGAAGCGAGATCGAATTTCTTAAGATTGTGCCATACGAGACCGGTACGATAGTAGAAGAGAGAGGATTTAATCGTCGGAGATGGGACTCCGGTGACATCCTTAGCGAGAAATAGCATATCGGCGGCAACATATCTGAGATTCGCGATGTTTTCGGCGGAAGATGAAGAGGATTGGAGAGAAGCGGCGTTAGAGAGATCAACACATGCGTTCCAGAGGCGAAAGCTGAGCTTCCATATGGTGAGCTTGAAGGAGTTATCGGGGAAAGGAGCGAGTTGACTCAGCCGAGTTAGGGATTGTCTAAGAGAAGTAGAGAGAGATTGAGGTAGAGGCTGATCTTTTGAAATGGCTTCAGATTGTTGGATCAAAAGCTCGATCTCGGAGAGAAGAGGATGGTAAGTGTGAGACTCGATTTCCCGGTGATGTAACCGGAGGTCCGGTGTGGTGATCTCGGCGATTCTCATTTCGATTGTTGGCGGGAGATATCAGAGAGCGAGAGAATTGGGAATTTCGAAGGATTCAAGATATTTTGAAATTCAAAAGATCACATATGAGGTCTTGACCCATTAGCAATAAGCCAATAACTGTGTATCAGAGAGTATACCAAACCGGTTTATTTAACCGGAAGTTATTGAAAATTAAATCGACCGGTCCAACCGAGAATTGCCTATGTAGCCGGGTCCGGATTAAGTCAAAATTTGGTTTTGAATTGAACCGTTAGAACTTGCCAAACACCGCCAAAAAGTCCAAAACCGATAATCCGGTTTAATGTTAAAATCTGGTTCAAAAAGTTTAAGTCACAATTTTCATAAAATTAAAATGTATGAATCAAAATTTATATATCACTTTTTTTTCTTTTTTCAAACTAATTTTATTTTTAATTCTAATTGAAATTTTTTTTTTAAATCATTTATACTTATCATAAAAAACACATAATAAAAGATTGATGGATTAAAATTTAATAAAACATCAAAGAAAGTGTTTTTTTATTTAATTGAAAAAAAAAATCATTTTTCAATTAAAAAATTAAAATGATACTGAAATTTTTAAAGGTGTTTTGTAATTTTAAGTTTGTTACAATATAAATATATCTATTTTGTAATAAAATAAAAAACATTTATACATGTACATCTATATATATATATATATATGTATATATATTTTGTAAGAATTTATACATATACATATATGTTATTTTATTAAAATATAGTAAATTTTAAAAATTCGATCGGTTAACCGGTCAAACCAATCACTCGGTAATGGTGTCCGTTCCAGTTTCTAAAACATGACTATAAGAGACTAATGTATAAAAGAGAACACAGAGAGGTTTATCACTGATGACAACAATTAAAAGACTTAAGAGAGATCTAGAGAGAGGGTACACACGTTTTAGAGAAATAAAGATCCAATTTCTGACCAATTTGGTATCAAATGCATCATTAAACCGGACCAAAGCATGAGTTCCGGTTTAACATTTCCACATAAACATCCTAACATTGTAATTTGTATTTTATCAAAAAAAAAAAAAAAAAAACATTGTAATTTGTAATTACCTCTTGATGGATTTTTTATCTATTTTTTTGTGAGGAAAAAAAAACAAAACAATACAACATTAAAGATATAATTAATAGAAATTCTGAGTATTTTTTTGTTTGTTTTTGTTTTGAGTAGGGTTGATCCTTAAAAATACTAAAATCATCCGTACACAGCAACATCAAAGGGAAAACAACTAAGAAGAGTGGAGTTAAAAAGAGCTGCCACAAGTTAACACCAAAGGAGAGAGTCACAGTCACAGTCACATTTCACCATTCACCTTTTTTTTATCATCACTAGTGAAAGTAAGGAGGAGGGGGAGGAGCCTGGTACTGATAGCAGTTTCCGTAGAAGTTCCCGTGCGCAGGAGCGGGACTGAACGTGTAAGTCTGAGGAGGAGGAGGAGGTGGTGGAGCTTGTGCTGCCATGATTGGACCGCTAAGGAACGGTCTATTGTCATAGACATACTGTGGATACCTTTCAGGGATGACTCTACCATATCCTGTCTTGTTGTTGTTGTTGTTGTTGTTGTTGTTGTTGATGTTGTCAGTGACTCGGGGTTGAGCACCACGTGGTCGTTTTGGCTGGGGCTTTGTGGGTTCTGTTGCTCTCTTTTTCTCTGCTTTGGCTTTCTCGAGCTGGAGAATCCGTTTGTGAAGTGGTTCAACTGGGTATTGATCTTCCAGGTTATGCTCTTCGATACACTTTATCACAGCTTTAACCCCTGTGAGCTCCCGCTCATTGAACTCATCCTGCATTGTTACACAAATATAATTATGTGCAACAATCTGAGGCTGAGTGAAGCATCAGCAAGTACTATGATACCTAATACCCCTAAATAACGAATGCATCGGTTCTGAGTTTCTAAGGATTTTTATAAGTCTGAAGTAAAAAGATGACAGCTAACTGAACAGAGCTCAGAGATGTTCCAGCGAGGTAAAATTTACATGGCGAAACAGCCAGATGCTCGAGAAAAGGTAAAGAGAGTTCAATAAAGATCACACTAATTGTTCTAGGCAACGCGCAATAACAACATAGCCTTCCTTTTCTCTAACAATTATTGTATAATTCAAGTTATCAAGTCAGGGAACACTTGCCTGAACAGCAGATGCATTGTCAGGTCTGCCTTGGGAGGAAGATCTCCTTGTCTCAGTCAAGTAAGATTTCAGTAACCCAACAGGTGGGAACTGTTCTGTGAGTTCAAACGCAAATGCCAAGTTAACCGCATCAATCTGTTTTCCACTGTTCACAAGAACTTCAATAACACCTGGAACGAAAGGAGCAGTGCACATCAAAGATAAAGATCAAGGCTGAAGGTAGAGAATTTGAATGTGTTACTAAAGATTTTAAAACATAGATATAAATGTCATGTTTAGGTCCTTGACCAGAGACCCTAACCCAACTACTCACTAAATAGTAAATACAAAACATCAAATTTCCCATCGACATGTCATAACGTGTAAGATAATCAGCCATATCTTAAAATTTAGAGAACAAACCAGGCATTTTTTCTGATAATCCAAGAGAACGGCACAGCTCAGCTGCCTGACGACGACGTGAAACCATGGGGATCAGCTTCAAGAGTTCATCCTCTTTAAAGTCGGAGACAATACCAAAAGTGGCCAGCAGTTGCAGGAATGCATGAGCCTCCAAAGAATTACCATTGCAAGCATCCATGTCAAGAGTTTCCAGCAATGGATTCCATCCTCCGGCAATAGATTTTGCTCTCTGCTTAACATTTTCTGAGAGAACAGCAGCAAGGGAGTTGGAGTCCAGACCAGATAACAGTATACTAAGGCACTCCATCAACATGATACAGGTCCTGCGCATGCCCAAGAGGTTAGCGTCTTTCTTTCCATCAGCAGTTGGTGCCTCCATGGGGTAAAACCCTACCAAAGAGTCCAACACTAAGCTGGCTGGGTTTGCCGCAGCCCGGAACGCCACAGGAATCTCCTCCTTTAGTGATGCAAGGTTCTTGCGGTTATCTGATACAAACTTATGGAGCCCGGTTGAGTCCATATCCCCGCACAGTTTCAGCAACTGTGGATAAGCCTTCACCTCGAAATTTCCCATCACAGGTGAGATTTGAACATCTTGCACAGTACCATCCGGATTATCATCGGTAATACTATCAGCAGCAAAGGCACTGGGAGAATCCCCTACAGCATTTTGTGGCCAACGTTCACCAACAGAAGGTTTACTGACAGGAGCGTTATTGTACTTATCTAAAGCACTGTTTATAGCAAACATAGCTGCATCTCTCTTCTTCTGAAGCCTTTCAAGTGATGCCTTCTCCTTAGCCTCAACAGCTGCCTTCTTTTTCTCCAAGAGTTCTTGAGCTTTCCTTGTTTTGGTTTCATACTCTTTTTCTTGATCTTCAAGCTCATGAAACCGTCTCTTCAACGACCTCTCAAGCCCATGAAAATGCTCCTCAAGTTCCTTCCACTTCAGATTAAGTGTTACAGCACGCTGACTTTCAAGTTCAGCAAACGCCTTCTGAAGCTGCTGAATCTTTGACGACGTAGAATCCATGAGCGAAGCAACTGACCGAGTATCCTCCATTACAAAAGAGCTACACAAAATGGAAATTTTAAGTACAAAATAGAAAACCTCATGAACAAATAGAAACCAAGCAAGAAAACAAACAACTAAACATGAGTATAACAAAAAAACAAACAAATCAAGATTCCAACATTAGAAGCCAGACAATCTCAATACGGCGCAACAATCACTCGTGTCAGAACTACATAATATTCACTTTATCGTATTGAGGAATACAATATCAAAAGAGACAAGGGAACAATAAAACTTTACACACAAAAAGTTACCAATTCAAACAAGTCCAATCTCCAAGCTGCAAGTAGAACTCCAAGATATCTCGATTCCGAAACCACAAACAACTACAAAAACAAACAAATCAAGACCAGATAACACAAAGATCAGTCAAAACAATCACTGATTCACGAGTCCATTGACATCTTCACTCTTTAAAGATAAAAACAACAGCTCTGTCCCATAAAATCAAACCAATTCAGGAAAAAAAATCACATTTAGCCACAGAGAAAACAATTCATCCTCAAGAACTTAAACAAAAAACTAAGCTGAAACAATACGAATATCATCAACAACCATACAGATTCAGAGAACAGCAGATAAACTAAGCTGATTCACTAATTCTGTGAAATCTCTACTCAATCCATAACCCAAACGAGCTTCAAGAGCAAAATTCAAAGTTTTAGCATAAATTTTTTAGCTATTCATGGAGAAATCAGCAAACCCAGTTACAGTGAACACGAACACGAACTCGAAAACAAAATGGGAGACAAAAAAAGAAAGCTGATTCACTGATTCTGTGAAATCTCTACTCAATTCATAACCTAAGCGAGCTTCAAGAGCAAAATTCAAAGTTCTTAACAGAAATTTTGAGCTACTAATGGAGAAATCAGCAAACCCTAGCTACAATGAACACGAACACGAACTCGAAAACGAAACAGAAGAGAAGCAAGCTGATTCACTGATTCTGTGAAATCTCTACTCAATCAACAACCCAATGATCACTTCAAGAGCAAAATTCAAACTCTTAGCAAAAATTTTGAGCTATTAATGGAGAAATCAAGAAACCCTAGCTACAGTGAACACGAACACGAAACAGAACCAAAGATAGAGAATGATGAATAAACCTCACGATGAGGAAAAAACAACTTTACCTTGAAAATCAAAACGAAGAGAATCGCTAAAAAGAAGAGATTTAAAAATCTTCAAGAAGCACCAGAAGATCGTAGATCCATTGTTGAAGAGCGATCGAAGTTAGGCAGAGAGAGAGAAGAGGAAAGTGAAATCCCTAAAAAGGAAAGAGGAAAGTGGAAGAGAGGGCGAAAAGAAAGCTAAAGTGATTTATAAAACAGAAGCACACCAAATTTTACTAAGGCACGTGAGAGAGAGATAGAGAGTGGTTCGGTGGTTCGTTCTTTTACTATCATCTGGTCGAACCAGACGACTGAAGTGGCTCAAGTCAAAATGCTTTTGTAGTCACGTGAGTTTGTCTGAAGCTGTTGGGAGGAACTTGATGACTTTACTTCCTTGTAATTTACTCTTTCCTCCTTTCTTTTTTATCTTTCCCCTTAATTGGTATATTTCACCCTATATGTTTCTTTTATCACACTGTTTTCTTTTTTCTTTTTTCTTCATCCGCCAAACACAAAGCTTGGCTTCATGCTCAAGATTATAGCCTTGGATGTTCGGTTTAGTCGGTTTAAACGGGTCGGTTTATTCAGTTTTTGAGTTTTTCGGTTTTTCAAATAATCTTCCGAACTGAACCGAATAAAATTTCGGTTCGGGTCGGTTCGGGTCTTGGTTTATTCGGTTCGGATTCGGTTATAGACAAAAAATTGTGTTCCGAATTGAACCGATTATTCTTTTTTTCGGTTTAATCGGTTAACCCAGGGCTACTCAAGAATATGCTACAAATCTAAGTTTCACTATGTTTGAATCTTAAAATCATAAAAATAATTGTTTGACAAAAAAAAATCATAAAGCTAACACTTAAATCACTAATCAAAAAAAAAAAATCATCTATTTAAGATATTTAAGTACAAGTAGGATCAGTCCTGAAATTTTGGGGTTCAAACATAAAAAACAAAAAAAAAAAAAAAAAAAAAAAATTAAAACTTAAAAAAATTGGTGGGCTTTGTAGAAAGTTTGAAAAATAAAGGCAAATTTTAAAAGGTTCAGAAACTTGGGGCCTATAGTAGCAAAAATATGGAAAATCAGGGACATATCTATATGTAACTAACTATGAGCTACGTAAAATGTCAAAGAGATAGATAAAATTACCATTTAATCTTCATTTACATTTTCTCTCTATTTGGATTCTCTCTCTCTGCAAGCTCTCTTTCTCTAAACAACTTATTCCTAGATAGTTGATAACCTATAACACTCACCCATATGTTTTAACATTTGGACTCGACGACACAACAACAATCAAAGACAAGACGATTCCTTGTTCATGATAGTGAAACACCATTATTGCCGGCATATGTTATAATCGAATTCTAGGTGCCAATCTCTCTTTCTCAACAAATCTATGCCGCCAATGTCTCTCTATATTGTTCGGTTCTCTCTCCCTCCAACACCAAAAATCTTTCTCTTTAAATTTATTTACTTAAAGGCACGATTCAATGTTATGCGCATAAATATGATAAAAACATGTGGCTTCACGTGTCATCCTAGTCAGCATATATGTTAACGAAACAGTAACACCGTTAGCCGATTTGATGGTTTCAGCCGCATTTGGGTTGTTCGTGTAGGAAATTCAAATTTTGGTTAAGTTCATGTAGATATAGACACAACTTGAAGTTCTATGTATGAATAAAATAAAGCAACTAAGTTCATGGAAGAATCGGCCGTTTTCCCGACATTTTTCCTATCATTAGTTGTGATCATTTAAAATGATAAAACATATTAAATTAATTTACTTAAAATAAGATATAAAAGATTAGAATATTAATTTAAATATTTTATAGTGTCATTTATAGTGTCATTTCAATTACAGTAATTTATTTAAATCAAATATGGTACTAATTTAATTTACTCTAAAATAAAATATATATATTAACGATTACAATATTAGTTATAATATTTTATTGTGTCATTTTTAATAACTTGGACTACTTAACATTTCAATATTCCTTAACAATTAAATCACAATTAAGCTCATATGTTATTGTTTGGTCAATTTTCAAATGAATACATGCATTAATTCAAAGTTATATAAATTTTTTTAATTTTATTTTTTGAATGACATATGTTTTTATCTTTTAATAAATTCCAAGAAACCCAATTCAATTTCTGTCATGAAATCACCAACTTCTTCATCGGATTTTGCATAAATTCTCAAAAAAAAACAAAAATTAAAAGGAAAATCAAGACAAATGAATGAACCCCTAGAAAAAAATATATATAACATTGGCATCTTAAAGGTTTTTGACGTAGGTTGTTTTTGTTGCTTTGCGAGCTTGTTGGAAAAACATCGATCTCTCGATTTTACTCTATAAATCCATGGATTCTCAAACTTAGTCATAAATATTTTGATTATTTCGTAACAATGAAAATTTATGAAAGACGAGATAATTAGCTAAATCATAAGACGTAAACATTGCATAAAAATAGTTAGAATATTTACATTTTTCTTTCCATACTACATAAACATTTTATTGATAAAACCAAGTAAACAGATACACAAACATTTACGTCCAAACCCAAGACGTAAACAAATAAAAAACAAGAGAAAAATAATAAAAACACAAACAACATATAAAACATAATTACAGTTATGTTCTGACATCAATATTGCTGCAACTTATTTTAAAGTTAAACATAAAATGTAAACACAAACCTTACTATGCCATTTTGAAGTTCTAAGCAAACATCACACAACAGTTACGAATAAAATTGTTGAATCGAACATTATCATAGTTGATATTAAGCTCTTCCCAAATTAGCTCTTCCACATTTGCAGACGGACGTCGACATGTGAAAACCCTCATTGTCGCAGACAAATAATGAGGAGAATTTCCAATCAATAAAAGTCTATCTCCAATTGACTTAAACGCCACGCCCCAACCAAATGCGGCATTTGCTGTAACAGGTACAACACCAAGTTTCTTCCAAGTGTTTGTGTTTATATTATAAACACGAAGCTCGTTTGAAAGTGCTTCAAGCAAGTAAAGGTTGTTGTTGGCCACTGCAACAAGTGGCGGCGATTTAGAAGGCATAAAAGTTATGTTTTTAAGCATATCAGGTATCAACGTCTAAGAATTGGTGACTTCATCGTAGAATTCTCCACACGTAAGGTATTCATTATTTTCATTTCTACCACGAATCACGTAAAATTTTCCGCACAAGAGACATCCGGAGCTAAATTTCCTTCTCTTATGCATATTCTGAACCGCTGACCAGGTTTTGGTCTGAGCATTATACTTTTCCACACTACTCAAAACCTCAGGAGTCCTATTTCCATCTACTTTATTACCGCCAGCGAAAAAAGCATCGGTCCCACGGCTCGCGGAACCGTACATGCAACGTGGTGTGATCATGGTAGGACCTTTCACCCATTGATGCATCTCTGATTCGTATCGCCACACCACCATGCCTTCCAATTCTCTTCCAATGACGATCAAATGTGTACCGGCACAAATTGTTTCCTTATCACTATAGAAGAAACAATAGTCGGAAAGAATCTTTGGAAGTTTCTCGAAATTCTCAAATCTTTTATCAAATTTTGTCCAAGAAGTGTCACCGCTTGAGAGAATAAAAACATAAGGTTCCACAAGCCCACATTCTCGCCTCATCTTATAAACATCATGGTTGTTTAGTAATTGTAAAAACTGTCTATTGAGAGGCTCTATTTTCTTGTATGTCGAACGGGAAACACCAGGAAAAATCTCGATCTCAAGATTGCCCATATTTTGAGGAACAACAATTTTTCCATCTCGAAGATTTAAGCTCGTATGCTTTTGAACTGTTTTTACGATCTCTTTTTTTTTTTCTTCTTTCTAGTTGGAACAAAGTTTTACATTCATATGATGAATGTTTGGTTTGGAGCCAACAGTGAAAAGGTTCCTTGTCTGAGATTGGCTCAATCTTGCTCTTATTTTGGGAACCCGATCTTTTCTTAAGAATAACATTGACATATTTCTATGTAAATTACAAACCATAAAAAAAAAGTTTGAATCTTTGAACTGTTTTTACGATCTCTTTTTTTTTTTCTTCTTTCTAGTTGGAACAAAGTTTTACATTCATATGATGAATGTTTGGTTTGGAGCCAACAGTGAAAAGGTTCCTTGTCTGAGATTGGCTCAATCTTGCTCTTATTTTGGGAACCCGATCTTTTCTTAAGAATAACATTGACATATTTCTATGTAAATTACAAACCATAAAAAAAAAAGTTTGAATCAATTAGCACTCAATTTATTTATAAGAATATATTACAATATATTTAAATACAAAAAATCAAAATTATGTAGTTTAAATATTCCTTCAAGTAAATATAATTTTAATTAGTCTTGTTGTAAACAAGTAACACAAATTTACATTTTCAACAATTAGAAAATGGACTACCTCGATCAGGTTAAATAATTAGTTATTAATTTTGTTAGAAGGATATGAGACACGTGTATACCTTGAAATTTGAAAGATATGACGCGTGTCAACTTTAGAACTTGAAAGAGAAGATCTCGTTAGATTCACACTAGAATGCGGCGCCACCAATAGACTAGAAAACGACAAAAAGTATGGTATATAATATATCGTGTTTTTAATTTTTTACCATAGTGGTGAAAGATTTTTATTTAACCATCTACCATAAATATTAGTGGCAATATGTTGTAGTTTGACTCATTTAGTTGTCTTTATTTACTTTTTACCATAAAATATGATAATACATTTTGGCGATTTTGACTACTTTTAGTAATTTTTGTATAGAAAGTTTATGAATATATATTTTGAAAACATGGTTTTGACTATTCAATATCTTATACATTATTTGAGAAGTGTAATTAATAACATTTAATGATGTGACATCATAATATTCAACTTTAACATATCGTTATTTTCTGTATATGCACATTTAAGAATATTACAATGATTTTATTTTGCCTAATGAAAGGGGAAAATTGCCAAAAAAAAATACTAATTTCCAATTTTATGTCAAAAAAACAAAAATATCCGACTATATCATAACATAATTACACGAAACTTTTAATAATTACACCCAAAATGTTGATGTTTAAAATGCCACATGGAGCATGAAACGGCGTTATTTCTTTCTTTAAAAGAAAAATTGAGATAAAAATCACTAATCTCGGATTTGGAAGACTATCAATGTTATTCTATGTTAGAATCTACTGAGTATTCGCTATCTCAGGATCTCAGGTTGTATCTTACTCTAATCTCTCAGATCCTTTGGTGCTTATATCAATGCTCTTACTAACTTCCCCACACCAACTAGTTATCATCAAGCTAGTAAGGTTAAAGAGTTTTGTGATGCCATGGATGCTGAGATAGGAGCTTTGGAGCGTACAAACACATGGTTTGTTTGTTCTCTTCCTCCAGGTAAGACTGTTGTCGGATGTAAATAGATTTACACAGTCAAACTGCATGCAGATGGCAGTTTAGAGCGGTGTAAGGCTAGGCTAGTGGCAAAACAGTTGGAACTTGATTGTTACATTGTTTGAGAGGAAGTTCAATTGGGCATCATCAAGACATTACATGTGCGGATTGAGCATCAATTAGCTGATGCTTTGACTAAACCATTAATTGTTTCCTTCCCAGCTGTTCTTGAAACTCATCCGCAAGATGGATTTTATTAACATATACACTCCATCTTGAGGGGGAATATTAGATATATAGTGATTTAGTCTTGGTTATGTATATAACCGGTTTGTACCGGATTAACTATATTTGTATATAAACTCTGTACAATGCATTAAGTGTGAATAACATAAATCTATTTTATTCATCATCATCTTCTTCCTTACGCTCTATCGTCTTTACCAATCCACCATTTCATGTTCGTCTATTTTAGTCTTGGTTAGTATTTGATTTGGTTCAAACCATTACAAATATCAAATGAATGTTTAAAAACGAAAATACAAAATGGAAAATAATGTGTCCCTAATTGATTTGATATGGTGTTGAAAAGTCAAAAGGAAAAGAAGAAATAAACATGTAAAAAATGCAAAGACCGATTTGGTTTGAGTCATTACGTTGGTCTCACCACTCATCAGTCTTTGCTTTGCCCCACGAAATTTTTTACTTTTATCCACAAGGCGACGACGACCATCCAAGTCTACACTCGTTTTTATTATACTTTTCAAAATCCTTTCATCATTCATAAACACTCGCAACATATTTTTGCTCAACGTGAACAAGAGCACCAAGTGTCCACGACGACTAAGACCAAAGTTACATGCATACAGTTTTGTTTTTCTGATTTTTGATTTGGGAGTTCCTCACAATCTCAACCAAGATTTTGTGAGTTATCATCATATTTTTAAGTCAACTCTTTCTTGTTTTATTTCAAGAATATCCAGTTTCGTTGTTGCTATTTATAATTTCTGAATGTGTGATTATTTGGTTTCAGGATATATGATGGTGTGTAGGCTAGTCCTTGCAATTTTCCTTGGCAGTTGTTTCTGGTTGCTGTTACTGCCTAGTACGATCGATGCAAATCAAGCAGACATAGATTGTTTGCATAGTCTAAAATCTCAAGTTGAGGATCCAAATGATTATTTAACAAGTTGGGATTTTAGGAACCAGTCTGTAGAAGGTTTTATCTGCAGGTTCAGTGGTGTGACTTGTTGGCATGATGATGAGAATAGAGTTTTGAGTATTAAGCTCGGTGGTTTAGGTCTTAAAGGAGTGTTTCCACTTTCTATTAAGAATTGTTCTGATCTTACTGGTTTAGATCTTTCTAGAAACAATTTCTCTGGACCTTTACCATCAAACCTTGCGTCTTTGATTCCAAGTGTTACAAGATTGGACCTCTCTTTTAATAGTTTCTCTGGTGATATCCCTGTTAGTGTCTCAAACCTTACGTTTTTGAACTCTCTTATGCTTCAGCATAACCGGTTCACGGGTACGCTTCCTCCTCAGCTAGGGTTACATGGACGGCTCAGAACGTTCTCTGTGGCTGATAATCGTCTCGTTGGTCCTATCCCTAAGTTTAACAGCGCTGATATTACCTCTGAGAGTTTTGCTAATAACTTGGATTTGTGTGGTACGCCTTTGGATGAGTGTAAGAGTTCAACCACCTCTCGTGAAACTCGTGGTAAAGTTATTATTATAGCAGCACTTGGTGGATTTACAGTGTCAGCATTTGTCGTTGGGATTATCTTGGGAATGTTTTGTTCTTCTAATTCAGTAGAGCGACTGTTGTTCAAAAGAAGCCGATAAGACCTTAAATTGCTGTCTTACAAAATGACATCCACATTTGTGTGTACTCTTTTGCATTTTCATATCATTTACTCAATTTTTTTATAATAGAATGAATTAGTTTATATTAAACCGCACAAAGCTTTCATTGTGTAACCTCAACTTTTCGTAGTGAAATAAATATTTACGTTCTTAATTATAAATAAACCGCACAAAACACCCTAAGAACATCGCACCCTACGACTGCGTATGCCGCGTAGACTATCTCGGACGCACTTTAGAATAGTGTCCATCTGAGCTATTTATGCATTTGTAAAAACATTTAGAGTCGAGTTATTAATATGGGACCAATACTTAAACTAAAAGATTACACTAACAGATTTGCCTAATCGAAATTACACTAAAGTAGTATGCATTGTCTGGTCTGCACCGTAGTGCAACCATTCAAAGCCTAAGTGATTTGTACAAATTAAATTACACGTGACCATAAATGATTCGCCAAAACCTTAGTGATAATTATTAACCTAAACAATAATTTTCTAGGAGTTCAAACAAGCTCCTTCTCATCCTAGGCCTTGTTTCTATTGATCTTTATCTCCCGTTGTATGACTTTTAAGTCTTCAACAGTTTGTTGTGTCGTTTATCTTAAGTCAATGGTTTGTTGTTTTTTATTCGCTAATCTTTGTTTTTGTTGTTTCGCTGTTTTAGTATGAGTAGCCTATATGAAGTTTTATGTTATTTTCATTACTGTGATCTTATAATTTTATCGTATATAGTACCAAATTTTAAATACGTATATGGTATAGATAATTTTCCCAACCTGTTCAATAGTTCTTTGTGATATACGTCAAGACCGGTCCGATAACTTTAGAGGCCTAAAAGATATCTTAAAAATATAAAGATATCCTAATATGGAGCTCGTTTAACTAAACCCTATATAGTAAGATTTTAAACTATTTGAAGAACAAATTGTGAAATGATAACCCTTTATCAAAAAAAAAAAAAGAAAAAAACAAATTGTGAAATGATAGTAGTGAATCTAACAGTTACTTTTATTTATTGGTATATATTTGACAAAAACATTTCGAATCTTTTTAAAAAGATATTTATTACTATTTTAATTATTAACAATACAGCTATAAATGCCATTCTAAGAGTATACTATAGTCTACTTACATGTCAATAAAAGGTATATAATCAGTATTTTTTATTATTATATTATTATTTTATTTGTTATGTTATATTTATATTAGAACTTGCATGTCAACTTTTAGAGAAATTTGGAGAAATTTTATTATCATCATGCACACAAAATTATTTGGGGCCGTGATTAGCCCATAATCATAATACTGCATGGGCTATAATTGATAATGTATTACACTTCTCATGGTTCTTACTATAAGAGAAAACTAAGATAAGACTCTAGAAACCAGAGTTTTTACAACAACAAAAAAAATATATATTATTCCGAGTAATAAAATTCCTAAATACAAAAGACATAATAAACCCAAAAATCTTCTTCGGGTCTCAAGTTTTTAAAAAGCTGATATACCACATAGCATAAGCTTGTATTTCCAAACGACTCCAAACCGAGATACAGATTAGACTTGAAATACAGATACCGACGTGCTGATGATGAACTAACCACTCCTCATCATATAACACCAAAATAAATTAAAAAAAAAAGATTATTAGCTCTAATTGGTTTGTGATTTAAATAGAGTTTTAATAACTTTAATTGTTATGTAGAATCTGTTGTTATTCAATCAAGATTTTGTTAAACTTTCTTAAAGTTCTGTGTTATCAGTTTGTGACTTGTAAAAAATCTTTTAAAATCTTAATGAATATGGTGTTATTGGATTAAGAGTTTTATAAAGTCATTAAAAGTTTTGTGTTATTCAACTAAAACAAAACAATCTATGATTGTTTATGATTTCAATTATTGTGTTATTGGTTTATGACTTTATACACTTTTCTTTACAAAATAAAGTCATGAAAAGTATGATTGAAATACTGAGATTTTTGGAAGACTTTACAAGATTATTGAAAACCTAATCAACAAGACTATAGAAAACTCTCTAACAATTCTTCTAAATCTTTCACTTATTCACTTTTTATGATTTTATTAAAGTCATCAAAACTCTATTTCAATCACAAACCAATAACACCCCCTAACTCTCTAAGCACCACCAACATCACCTACTTATCGAAGGAAGCTTCATTCTACAACCTTTTCGTAGGATTAGGATAGATATGAATAGAAAGCATACAAGCAAAAATATATATGAGGGAAAAAGTGACAGATGAAGAAACTAGAAGACGATTTGAGTCCTCAAAGATTCAACAACATTTGGATCCTATAAGACGAAACTAATGAGAAAATAGAGAGAAAAATAATGAAACTTATTTACATGGCATGACTTTGCAAATTAAAAGAGTTAGAAACCAGCCAACAAAATGCTTTATTAAAATAGTTTATATTAATAGTTTTGAAAATTAACATTTGATCAAATAATAACTCGATAAATCAATATATACTTTTAATTTTGACTTGATTTTTTAGAATTAATATTATTATACAAATAAAATAATAATTCAAAATATTATTAAAATATAAAGTTCAGATGTTATTAATTTATAGAAGTTGTATTGTAAAATTTAAAATTTATAATACTAGTTTAAGATGTTTTTCTTATAAACTATTTTATTATATAAAGTTTGGTTTTTAAAGTTAGAAACTCACGTGATCGTGACACATATCATTATTAATTAAATAATATGTTGAATAATACAAATACAAATTTCTTTTCTTTCTAATGAAATAATATGTTAATTTTTTTTTAAGGAAATTATAACATAAGTTACATAAAATTTTGTTATTGAAAAAACTTATGTCGTAATTTTTCGAAACCAACATATGTTATCGACCGGTTCGATAACGTATTATCGGACCTGTCATTAACAAAATTTGTCCATGACTAGTTTGGCGTTTGGGACAAATTAATTAAAAGAGTTGAAAGTACCAAATTGAAATCAAACCAAAAAGAATCAAACTAAAACAAATTAAAATTCCTAAAATATACGAATGGTCCTAAATTTTAGAAACGAAAGAACCGGAACCGAATTGAAACATTTTGGGTACCCAAAAATACCTGAAATTCAATTATATATATAGAAAATATTAGTTAGTTTTAGACTGAATATCCGAAAATATCTGAAAAAAAATATCTTGATGGATCATAAATTTCAAAACCGGAATTTAATCGAAACCGAACTGATTTCTCATCAACTATTACTATATTAAACTTAAAACCAAAAACCAAAAGAACCCAAAACCAAAAACCAAAAAATCCGAATTGAATACCAAAACCAAAAACCAAAAGAACTGAAAACCAAAAATCCGAATTGAATAGCAAAAGAATACCCAACAAGACTCCAAAATCCAAACCAATACAAAGTATCCAAAATCATTTCAAAAATATTAAAAACCCAAATGGAAGATATAATTTGTCCATCTCTAACAAAACAAAAAAATAAAAAATGTTGAAAAGTCAAAAAGAGAGAAGAAAAAAAAAAAAAAAAACATTTAACGCGTAAAGACCAATTTGGTTTTATGTTTGTTTGGTCATTGCGTTCTCATTCCTCAGGGTTTCTTTTGCCCCATTCTTCACGACCTTTGATTCTTCCACAACACGACGACGACGATCCAAAGTCTTTAGTCAACCCAGACGACTTCACTTCGAATTTATTTCTAAATTCCTTCTCTCAAACACTTCACAACAGATTTGCTTCTTCTTCTTCTTCTTCTTCTTCTTCTTCATTGTGTTCTTCAACACATGAACACAAACACCACCACGACGACGAACCAAACCAATTCACAAAATTCGTAAGAATTTTCTCACAATTTTTTTTTTTGTTCAATTTTTCTAAGTCAACTCAATTTTAGATCGCTATCGAATTTTTTCAGTTTCTTTGTTTCTAAATTACTAATAATCTCTGATTTTTTATTTACAGGATTTTGATGTTCATCGAAGAGAACCCTAGATTTTGTAATTTATAGTGATTTTACAATTTTTTTGTGGAATTTTTGGGGGATTTTAGATTTATGATGTTTGGTAGGTTAGTTTCTGCAATTTGCTTCTGTTTACTGCTAAAATCGAGCTTAATCGAAGCAGATCAAGCCAACATAGATTGTTTGATTAGTATAAAATCTCAAGTTGAGGATCCAAATGATTATTTAACAAGTTGGGATTTTAAGAATCAGACTGCACAAGGTTTTATCTGCAAGTTCAGTGGTGTGACTTGTTGGCATGATGATGAGAATAGAGTTTTGAGTATTAAGCTCGGTGGTTTAGGTCTTAAAGGAGTGTTTCCACTTGCGTTTAAGAATTGTTCTGATCTTACTGGTTTAGATCTTTCTAGAAACAATTTCTCTGGACCTTTACCATTAAACCTTACAAATGTGATTCCGAGTGTTACAACTTTGGATCTTTCTTACAACAGTTTCTCTGGTGAAATTCCGGCTAGTATCGGAAACATTACGTTTTTGAACTCGCTTATGCTTCAGAATAACCGGTTTACGGGTATGCTTCCTCCTCAGTTAGTGTTACTTGGACGGCTGAAAACGTTCTCTGTGGCTGATAATCGTCTTGTTGGTCCTATCCCGAAGTTTAAGAGCAGTAATATTACCTCGGAGAGTTTTGCTAATAACTTGGATTTGTGTGGTGCACCTTTGGATGAGTGTAAGAGTGCTTCTAGCTCTCGTGGTAAAGTTATTATTATAGCGGCTGTTGGTGGATTGACTGCGGCAGCGTTAATCGTTGGGGTTGTTTTGTTCTTCTATTTCCGTAAAATGGGTGTTGTTCGGAAGAAGCAGGATGATCCTGAAGGAAACAGATGGGCTAAGAGCTTGAAAGGACAGAAAGGCGTTAAGGTAAAAAACGTCGTTGATTTAATAAAACGCGTACGATATTTTGCTGTATGTTGTTATGTTCTGAATGAATGATATGCTTTCAGGTTTTCATGTTTAAGAACACGGTTTCAAAGATGAAATTAAGCGATCTTATGAAGGCGACAGAGGATTTCAAGAAAGATAATATCATTGGAACAGGAAGAACAGGAACTATGTACAAAGGAATGCTTGAAGACGGGACTCCGCTTATGATAAAGAGGTTGCAGGATTCTCAACGTTCTGAGAAAGAGCTTGACTCCGAGATGAAGACTTTGGGTTCTGTAAAAAACAGAAACTTAGTCCCTCTCTTGGGCTATTGTATTGCCAATAAGGAGAGGCTTCTGATATACGAGTACATGCCAAACGGTTACCTTTATGATCAGTTACATCCTGTTGATGAAGAATCCTTCAAGCCCTTGGATTGGCCTTCAAGGCTGAAAATCGCGATAGGAGCGGCTAAAGGATTGGCATGGCTTCATCACAGCTGCAACCCGAGAATCATTCATCGCAACATAAGCTCGAAATGCATATTGTTGACTGCAGAATTCGAGCCCAAGATCTCGGATTTCGGTCTAGCTAGGCTGATGAACCCGATTGACACACATTTAAGCACATTTGTCAATGGAGAATTTGGAGATTTCGGTTATGTTGCTCCCGAGTATTCAAGAACCATGGTCGCAACTCCAAAAGGAGATGTCTACAGCTTCGGGGTTGTGCTTCTAGAGCTAGTAACCGGCCAAAAAGCAACGAGTGTAACAAAAGCATCTGAAGAAGCCGAGGAAGAAAGCTTCAAAGGTAACCTTGTGGAATGGATTACAAAGCTATCAAGTGAATCAAAACTACATGAAGCGATCGACAGGTCTTTACTTGGGAACGGTGTTGATGATGAGATCTTTAAAGTGCTCAAAGTAGCGTGCAACTGCGTACTACCCGAAGTACCAAAGGAGAGGCCAACCATGTTTGAAGTTTATCAGCTTCTGAGGGCCATTGGAGAGAGTTACAACTTCACAGCCGACGATGATATCATAATCCCATCCGAATCAGTTGAAGGCGATTTCATCGAAGAGCTCATAGTTGCTCGCTGATCAAAAGGAAGGGTAAGAGTTGTAAGAGTTCTGAAACGAACATCTTTTAGTTGTAGCAGTCCAAAGATATATATAAATTATATATATGTATAAGTATTGTTGTTATTTTTATTTTTGGGTTCTTCTTGTTGATGGTGTGATTGTAATATGAAATATTGTTAGATACTGAGCCTTGGGTGTTTAGTACAGTCACTTTGTCTTGCCACTTTTAAAAAAAAAAAATTGCAGCACTATTCAACGAGTCGATTTTATAGCGATTAGCTCTAAAAATCTTAAAGTGTCAATCTCAGAACGATTATAGTTCCACAATTTATAAGTACATACATATGGATTTAGCTTCATTTATAGTATTTGCATTAACTTGAGCAATAATATGTAACTTGGGTCGGTTCGGTTCGTTGATTGAAATTAATATAAGTACACAATTTATATGTTGATTGAAATTAGCCCTGAGACTTCGGTCATTCGGGTCGGTTCGGTTATCGGTTAACTAAAATAGTAGCAAATTTATGACTCCAAGAATAAGTAACAAATTAGTCGCAATATTTGTTACAATAAAACCAGTGACAAAATAGTTACAAAGGGGTCGCAAAATGTTACAACTAATTTGCGACTACTTTGAGACAACAGCATGTGACTAATTACCAACCACGTTTACGTCACGAATCTACGACGCAAGGTTCGTCCTAACGTAATCTGAATATAGGATTAATTATGGAATCAGTCACAGATTAGTCTTTAATTTGCGACTTTTGTTAGCAGTCGCGTATAAACGACACCTTTCCCCGAGTCACGAAAATGTTGCAAATTTGCGACTTTTTTGCGACCAAGTAAATTTGCGACGATAAATTTGTGACCACTTTCGTTAGTCTGTAAAACATCGTAAATAGGCGTTTTGCAACTTTTTTGTGACGTTTTTTAGGGTCACTACTCGCAGGTTTTCTTGTAGTGATTGTTGCTCATTGAAGAGGAACATAAGGAAATTAACGAAGGAGAAGAAGAGCTTCTCTAGCTAATCTGAACCTTGAGGACAAAATTCGCGGAGTATTGATGGGATCAACAAAACCAAATTCAAATTAGAATTAGTCAATCTCTTCTGTTTTGGTTTTTGCTTAAATCTCGTCGACAATAATAGATGAATAAGTGTTCTTCGATCACGTTTTCATTTCCACTTTTAAAGGAATCCATGATTCTCTTTCTTTATTTTCTTGATGTAAAATTTCTATTTAAGTGACACAAAAAGAATGAAATAAACCATAGATTAACCATGAAGCTTCTTGGACTCGCCTTATTTCTTATATTAGCTGTGGTTACTTGTAAAGCTGAAGAGATTACTTGTGAAGAGACCAAGCCATTCACATGTAACCAAACTGATCGATTACACAGAAACCATTTCGATGATGACTTTATCTTCGGTGTTGCATCTTCTGCTTACCAGGCATGTAACAAATCAAAGATTGTTCCAATTTCTACGTATAAAACCATTCAGAAACACTAAAATCTAACGTTGCATGGTTGTTTCTCGTTTCGTTTCAGATCGAAGGTACCAAAGGTCGTGGACTTAACGTTTGGGATGGCTTCACTCATCGATATCCAGGTTTGTCGTTTGGGTACCAACGAGTTCGGATTTTCGGGTTTTCGGATTTAGTGTCATATTATCATATATAAGATCCGTTCGGGTATTTTAGATATTCGGCTAAATTATCCAAAAAATCCAGTAAAAAAATTACACAAACTATTTTAAATACTCGAAAGTAATTGAAATATTCGAATGTAGGTAAAAAAAGGTTTTTTTAGTTATCTATTCCAGCTCTACAAGGTTAATTAGTTAGTTAGATTCATGTTTTTTTTTATACCCGTTCGGATCGGATTTTTTCGGGTACCCGTAGTACCGATCTCTAAGATCCGTTCGGATATTTCATCGGGTTTAGATCGGATATTTTGGGTCAGGTTTGGTTCGGATCTTCGGATCCGGGTATTTTACCTAGCTCTAGTTGATATATATATACGTTATATCTCTTTATACATTCACAGAATCATGCTAATGTCTTTGTACCCTATCAGAGAAAGGAGGACCCGATTTGGGGAATGGAGACAGTACTTGTGGATCATATGAGCATTGGCAGGTTAATTCCTCCATATACATATATTTGTTCAAACTAATATACTCACTCAATATTTTATCAACTAAGTGAGGATTTACATGTGATTGTACATATATCTTTATAAACTACAGAAAGATATAGACGTAATGGCCGAACTCGGGGTTGACGGCTATAGATTCTCGCTTGCATGGTCAAGACTCATTCCGAGTATGTACACATTGATCCATTCATACATATATTGATGGTCGTAAAAATAAATCTACGATGTATTTTGAACAGGAGGAAGGTTGATGAAGAGAAGGAGAGAAAGATGAATCAACCAAGCAGGTGTTAAGTACTATAACAATCTCATAGATGGCCTCTTAGCAAAGAATATAACTCCTTTCGTTACCCTCTTCCATTGGGACCTTCCTCAAGTTCTACAAGATGAGTATGAAGGTTTCTTGCACCCCAAGATCATGTATGTTATTGATGACATGCTGGTTATTAAAAATTATGACAACATATAAAGATTTGATCTAGTATTGACAAAATGATTCTATCATATGTGCAGAGACGATTTCAAAGATTACGCGGATCTATGTTTCAACTTATTTGGTGATAGGGTAAAGAACTGGATCACAATCAACCAGCTCTACACAGTGCCTACAAGAGGCTATGCAATGGGAACAGATGCACCCGGTCGATGTTCTTATTGGCTTAATAAAGATTGTTACGATGGAGATTCTGGAAAAGAACCTTATATCGTTGCACATAACCAACTTCTTGCTCATGCCACGGTCGTCGATCTTTATAGGACAAAATATAAGGTGAGTTCTCCATTTGAAAAACAAATGTAATCTAACATCTCATTCTAAATTAATCATCATTATGTATACATTTCTTTGTGACAACAGCCAAAACAAGGAGGACAGATTGGAGTTGTTATGATAACTAGATGGTTTCTTCCATATGATGACACTCTAGCAAACAAAAAGGCAACTTATCGGAACAAAGAATTCTTCTTAGGATGGTATATATCTAAAAATTCTTTTTATATCTAATTAAGAAACAATGATAGGTGCACATTATATAGAAACTTATAGAGAAAATGTGTATATTAGGTTCATGGAGCCGCTAACAAAAGGTAAATACCCATATATCATGAGAAAACTTGTGGGTAAAAAACGGCTACCACATTTCAATGAAACAGAAGCCAAACTTGTAAAGGGTTCATATGATTTTCTTGGTATAAACTATTACCAAACTCAGTACGTCTATGCCATTCCCAAAAATCCTCCGGACAGACTCACCGTGGTGAACGACTCACTTTCAGCATACTCATGTACTACTATATTTCTACTTAGTTACAACCTTTCTATTTTTATTAATATATATATATATATATATATATATATATATATATATATATATATTCTTTCATTAACAACATTTTGTGACCACATCCATCTTTGTGTTAACAGATGAAAATAAAGATGGTCCCGTTGGTCCATGGGTATGCATGATCCACCCCTATTTTTTTCATTTTTATATATATACTTTGGGATTTATATATGTTTCCCTTTTCTCAGTTTGATTCAGAGAGTTATTACTATCCAAGAGGAATTTTAAACGTGTTGGAGCACTTCAAAACCAAATACGGAAACCCATTAGTCTATATCACCGAGAACGGTAAGTTACTATATATTTTCTATACATATTGTTTCTCCTTTTATACAAGTTTAGTTTATATCAAAATTGGTCCAAGATATTTACTCAATTGTGTAAATATTCATGTTACGATGGTTTAACTAGGATTTAATAGCCCTGGTGGTGACACACCCGCTCCTGAAGTTATGGCTGATTCGAACCGGACTGATTATTTATGTAGTCATTTATGTTTTCTCCGTAAGGCCATCAAGTGAGTGCATGCTACTATCTTCTTCCTGTAGTTTTCATATCTATAAATGTGTGTATGATCAACCATATGCCTTTAATGATTGTTCAGAGAGTCTGGTTGTAACGTGAAAGGATACTTTGCATGGTCTCTTGGAGATAATTATGAATTCGGCAAAGGCTTTACCGTTAGTATGGACTGAGTTACGTTGATTTCGCCAATATCACTGCTGATAGAGATCTTAAAGATTCTGGAAAATGGTACAAGCAGTTCTTGAACAGTACGACGAAGGTCCCTGAGAAACAAGATTTCCTCCGGTCAAGGGCCTCAAGGCTTTTCTTCGAGAACCGTGATCAGGTCGCAGATGTATGAATGACCAAAAAATCAGTTTATGGCCATCGAGATCATCTTCATGTCTCCTCTTTCTACATGCTCCATAAAAAGGAACGTTCCTTTCATTTAAAGCATAATTCATCTAGTCACTAATTTGAGTTATATAGTTTTGTTATGCATGCTTGTTTTTTATTTGGACGTTTTTTTTTTAAAGGCTTTGTTATGGCTTAACGAGTTAAGATATAAGAAAGTGGAGGACATGGTGTTTCAACTTCTTTCTATAGCGATTGGACACAAGTTTTTGTCAGGTTAATGCAACTCAGTCACAATTCCATAATTTGATTACGTTACGTACAAGAGAAATTTATCTGTAATGCCATATTATAAAACTAAACTTTTCTCCAATGCCAAGTTTGGAAACTCCTTTTGAGAAATGCCACAGCCCTTATTCAAAAAGACTGTAATACCCCTCAATTCGAAATCCTTTTGTCTGACAAAACTCCCTTCTCTCTGTTTCTTGAGTTTCGAACCAAGTTGAGTTCACTACAGGAATATTGAGTATTTATAGCACTATACAATAGCGTTTGTCAACATTATGCTATCGTTTCAGTGCCTCTGAACTTTACATAGCATTTCTACCGTGTTGAAACGCTATGATAGAGTTGCCCAATTTTTTAAAGATATGAAACGCTATGGAAAGTGTAGGCGCTAAAATGTTTTCCTTTTCCCGGTTACTTAGAAATTTTTGGGGTTTTTTCTTTTGCATTTTGCCTCTAAACACTTAGAAATTTTTGGGTTTTTTTGCCTTTTGCCTTTTATCGACTTTACTCTTCAGTTTTAGGGTTTCACGATTTCTCTCTTCGCCGAAACAATACAAGCTCAGGGATTTCACGATTTCTTCTCTTCTCTTAGCCTCTTGCCTCTTTCTCTGAAATCGAAACAAATTTACTGTTTGCGAATCGAAGGTAGAAGGCAATCGAAACAATACAAGCTCCTCTTTCTCTCCTGTTTGCGAATCGAAGGTAAATCCCCTTTCTCTCCTCTTTCTTAATCACAAATTTGTTCTTGATTTGAGATTTCTGAGAGAGAGATCTGCGTTTGTGTTTGTGTTTGGTCGATTTAGGGATTTGAGCTGCTTCGATTGCTCCTCTTTCTCTCCTAGCTTGTAGAAAGCTTCGACGGCTTCCAATGGTAAGATTTCGATTCACTTCCTCGCCTTCTGATTTATCCCTCTTGCATAACTTTTTAGGGTTTAATTCAGCTTCTGTTTAAATCTTCATGATTCTGTTTTATTGGTCTCCTCTAAAGCTCGTAAGAAGATGAAGAGTCTTGAAGAAGCTTATGGAGATTTCAAGGGTGAGAAATTGGTCCCGAAAGTTCCCGTCGACGTTAATGAGGTGAGACATGTTTTTACTTTTTAACTAATCGAAAATTACTTCAAAGGCTCAGATCTTGTAACCTCGATAAGCTCTAAACGAAGATGGAGGTTTTGTTGTGAAGAAACATCATGACTTTTGAATTGTTTCGTGTTGATTTTGGTTTTTGTGTTGTTTGTTGTTGTTTAATCTTGCAGGTGCTTAAGATTCTACCTCGCAGGTCCTTAAGTTGTAGAAGAGTAGAGAAGAGGTCGATTTATCTTTGGAGGGGTTTCTGCGTGATTATTTTCACTCAGGTACACCAGTTGTAATAACCAACTGTATGGCTCATTGGCCAGCCAGGACGAAGTGGAACCACTTGGACTACCTCAATTCTATTGCTGGTAACTGAACCGTTCCTGTGGAGGTGACTGCCCATCATTTCTTCACCTTTTAACATACTTACTTAGCTTGTGAGTGTTGACTTTTTCGTAGAGTCGTGTGAACTATATGATAAAAGGGTTTAGGGTCTAGCTTAAAATAAGATTTGCTTCTAGATTAGGTTATCACATAAAATCAGATTGATATTGTTGCATATTTATGAAGGATGAAAGCATAAGCTCAGTCATTTTTGCTTTGGCTACTTTGTTATAACAAATGATGATCTTGGTGAAATGAAATGCAAGAGTTTTAAAGTATATAATAAGCTCAATTATGATTGTAATGTAATTTGTATTGTGCTTGAGCACTAATCTGATGCTTTGCAGTTCACAACCCATTTGAGGTTTTAGATGCTCTTTATGATCTCTTCGTGCTTGAGTCTACTTGTTATTTGTCCTTGACTCTTTCTTTCATTTCCTAAATCAGGTTTTGCTTTAATCACTTGAATCTTCTCTGTGGCTATGTTTCTTTGTTTATTAAGCTCTCCTTGTGACTGTCTGTAGTAACTGGTCAATGTGAAACTGTTCTGAGTAATGATCAGATGAGTTTTTGTTAGCTCCATTGGGTAAGGGGTGTTGTGGATTGTGGTTGACTGAAATTTCGGTTTTTGGTTGTTAATGAAGTTTTGGTGACTCAACACGCTGCTAGTTATTTAGTCAGGTAATAGTAAGCTTTAGATTATTGAGATTATTGTTGCCAAATTAGCTTTCCATATTATTAGCGAAGATAAAGAAAGTAGGAAAACTCTCTCGTCTTTGTTAATGTATCATGTTCTTTGTCAAATGGCTATAAGTATATTTGGTGGTTTAACTTGAAGCATTTGTTTTCAATTTCTGGTCCAATCAGAGATATGGGCAGCTTGAGGATTCAAGACAGGGTGAAGAGCAAGGACACAGTGTCCTTAGGTCATATCTATTCCACTCATCCAGAAGAGAAGGTCCATTTTGTTCCTTTAAGTCCCAATGCTAGCAAGATAATGGTAGAGCCGTAGAGGTTTCTAAGGTTGATGGTGCACGAGTTTGGAGACCAAATTCTTAAGTTCAAGTCATAGCTGATGCAGGAGGAACCACTGTGGCTTGGCCTACTAATCAAATTGAATTCATGTGAGCATAAGTTGTGTCAAACATTGTTCTTGTATTAGGTGTTGTATCGAATCATGTTGAACTAGTGTTTGTATGATCTTTAAATGAAAAAACGCTATTATATATATCGTTTTTATATATATCGTTTTTATATATATAATATTAAAAAAAAAAATAGTTTCTAAAGTTATTAATAACGCAGAACAAACGCTATTATATATATTATAAATAGCAGACATGAAAACGTTTCAAGGTTCTCATTTTAAATCACACATATTGCAGACGAGAAACCCAAAAGTCTCATCCTTTTCGCCTGTTCATTTCTCTTTTCCTAGAGCACAAAATCCTCCATTGTTGCTTTGCTCTAAAAATCTCCTCTCTTTTTCACTATTTCCTCCCAACACCGTAGTCCGGACTCAATAAAAAAACATAGAAACATCACAACTTAATCCAGATCAATTTCATTGAGATACCTGGATAAAATCTTGCCCATTTTTGTGATATACATATTTCATGTCATCCGAATCAACAACATCTTGGCCATAAGCGCCGACTCCCAAAGCATAGATTGCTACATCTCTATTTACACAAGTAAAATCAAGTTCTTCATCGATCTGTTCCTCAATTTTCTCAAGGGAAATCTCCTCTCTTTTTCACTTTTTCCACCCAACACCGTAGTTCGGAGCCAGACTTCGCCGCAGAACAACGCCGGTTATAGGGGTTAATGTCATCGAAGAGAATGCTGAAAATCTGGTGAGGCCATCTTCCATAATGGACAACTTTGTAGTATATAAATTAGTCCACCGATGTAGACCTAATTTATTTATGTCCATTTTAACAGGAAGTCCATGCGAAATCCCATGTTGGTGAAGATCACTCTGCAGAGGCTGCAGAGATGGAGCTTAATATTGAAAATGTCCCCGAAGAGGATGCTGATTATTTGGTTAGGACATGTTCTATTTAGTCCTCTACACATATATATTGTCTGATGGACAACTTGTGATTTAAGTTGAATTTTGTCCATCAGGTTGGAAAGGAAGCAATATCGGACAACCATATCAATAGTGGTCGTATATGGACTATATACAACATTACATATATTGTCCTCCGAGGACAAATATATATAACATATACATTGTCTACAATCATGACCACTAATTCCCACTAATGACACACACTTCACATTTCAAACTAAAATAACTCCTTTAGGGTGGAATAAATTGACAATTATTCTGTCATTGTAGGTCATTATTTGCAATATTAGTCAAACCCATTGACATTCTAATTCAGACTTATGGACATATTATCACATATGTCTACTATGTTTTCAATTTGTCCTCCATGGACATAGCATATGTACGCAATTTGTCATTCCAGTTCACTTTCGTCATCCGTGGACAATATACCTCATACCCTTCTCAGTGGACAATTTTAACATCTAGATTGTCTACAACCTTTCCCACTTCGCTTGTCCTTTCTTAACTAAATCGACGATTACCAGGTCTACCAACATTATCTCCTGTTCAAAACCACCAACTCGAGTCTACATACTGTTAATTGTCAGTTATGGACATATTTCACATGTTTACAAACATGTCCACACATGCTTAACTCAATCTCTGTTTTATCCTTATCAAGCCCAAAAACAGAAGAGATCTCACCTCTTATGTCAACAAATTTAGTGTCCTCTCCGATTTTTTGTTCTATAGAAAGTTATGCCATTTTTTCCCTTTACAATCCTAAACCCAATAAACTCCTCGATAATGGCCCATAATAAATGCTCTCACAGCCACGGAAAAAAAATAAAAAAAAACAAATTCCCTGCCAACCGTGTCCTGTCCCTTTCGCCTCGTACTATATAGTCGTTTCTTTCCTTTTACTGTGACAAGGGTTTTTTAGTCTTTTTGAATACATGCCAAAAGACAAGAAATGACACTCCAGAAAAGGAATGATACAATATGGCATTGGAGGAAAGAAGTAATTCAAATATGGCATTTCTCGTAACATTCCCTTAAATAAAAGTCCTAAATTAAAGATGGTATCAATGAATAATACTTTATTTACCTATAATTATGCCATGGTAGAGAACAAGAAAAACAGTATAACTACAAAAATCAAATCGAAATTTGCATGTTCTAAACCGATTAATTTTATAATCCAAACCTAAAAAATCAAAATAAAGTGGAAATGGATTAATGGTTCGACTGGTTTAAACGTAGCAGTGTTAGATGTGGATACGGGAGTTTGTGGAAAGCAGGGTCGTTACGATTTTAAGCGTTATTAAACGATTGACATAACGATTGAAAACAAATGTGTTTATGCATGATTATAACTGGTTGACAACGGTTGTGGTAACAATTTAACATAAAACTTATAAAAAAGATATATAATAATTTTTTTTTATATAAGAAACCAAAAAATAAATTATTATAAGAAAATTTAAAATTATAATTTCAAATAAATCATAGAATAACTAATCAATTATTTACAAAGTTTAGACTATTTTTTCATATATAAGAAATATTTTTATAGTTAATTATAACTATATTTTAGTTTACTCAATATATACTAGGTTTTAAACTAATGCTATGCCCAGAGTATTGCTAGAAATTATTGTATGACCAATAATATTTACTGGAAATTATCAAAATATAATTCGTTATATATCTGAATTTTAAAATTATCATGACAATATAGTTTAATTTAAATACACAACTAAAAAAAACTCTTATACAATTTTTAGAGGTTTGTTTTTCTTTCAAAATACTACATTTATCAAATGAACATATTTTTAGTTTAATAACTCTTTTTTTATCTTTAAGTTTTATGGATGAACATGTCTTTTCACTTATACATCAAATATTTGGTGGGAACTAATTAACTTCTACGACTTTCATTTTGATATTCTTTTTTTGTTTGGATCAATTTTATTTTGATATATTCATAATACACTATTATTCTTATTTTCTTCTCAATTCATCTTAATTAGTTTACCTTTCACGAAGATAACATTCTATTGAGAAAAAAATCTTCATACTATTTAAACCTATGAATTCTACATAAGTTGTTCTTTTCTTTAAATTAAACAACTACTACCTCTCATTGCTATAAAACATATGAGCATTAATCAAATATCTTAATTCTTCTTTTATTCTCTACAATCTAACCACATACATAAATTCATTTCATCGACTTTCAACTATTTATATCCTTATATTTTCTTTCTAACAACTCATGTTTTTCATATTCTTTTCAATATGTATATGAATTTTTTTCATTCACAATTTTTTTTCTGATATATATCATTAGTTTGTATTTTTGTAAACACTCACTGTTATCCCCCTTACCATATCTAGCATTGATAATTCTCCATTGCGTGATTTTTATACCGAATCATGAACTATTATTACACAATTGTATAGATTTTGATTTATCAACTTCATAATTAGTACTTCTAAAAGTTAGATTTATTTTATCTCGTGATAAAGTTCCTAGATTTTAGTAGTTATCTAAATAAAAAAAATCAAAATCTATAAAGATTGTGTAATTATCACAAATAAAAAAATCATTATTTGGTAAAATATGAAGTCTCCACCAACTCAAATTACATCTGAAGGTGCTGTGAAACCCATGTGAACGGTCTTAGAAGCTCTGAATCCAACACAAATTTATATACCCAAGCTAAAGATCTCTAAGTACATATGAGATTGAAAGAAAAGAGTAGAAAGATTTCACTTACGTAAGCTCATCAAGGTACTCAGCTTGTAGCTTTAGGGTATTGGTCTCAAATTTGATCCATCTGCACAGAAAATGAATTGGAAAAACAAATTATCAGATAGTGACAAACTATAATTACCTTGAAATCGTAAGATGAAGTGGATGAGGAATGAAAACAAAAATTGAGATTTGCAATTGAAAAAAACGGCTATATTGAAAACCAAATACAACATTGAAAATTATAACGTAATTTTTTTAATAACAAAGTTTTACATTTTTCTTATTTTTATATGTTATTTTTTTTTCTATCAGTAACTTAATACAAAAAATACTTAAAATATTAATTAATGAGATGCCTAATCGTTATTGGTTATTTTAAAACTTATTTTAAACTCAAAATTTCTTCGACTGTCATTAACTTATCTTCTTTCTTTTTTATTTATTTTTTCTGTTTTTAGTTATAGTTCCTTCCTTTTATTAGTATTTTACTATTTTTCTTTTCATTTAAACTAATTTCATATTTTCTTATACTAACATTAAGATATTCAGATTATTGAAAATTTGAAAATTTTTCTTTTTATTGGAAATTTGAATTTTTTTAAAAAACTTGAAAGAAGCTTATAAACTCAACTTTTATACAGTATAGATATATATAAAGTAATAATAATTGATAAAAGAGAACATTTTGATTTTATTTTATTTTTTCATAAAATTTAAATATTATTGTATATAATTTTTTAAAAATAATTGTAAACATCTAGCTAGGCATCTACCATTGTCCATTATTTTAAACATTGGTAGAAATGAGCTTTTGAAATCTAACTATTTCAATTCAAGAGAGCAGTGTAAAACAATTTCAATCAAAAATTGTTTTTTTTTTTAATGATTGTTGTCAAACATAAATCGTAACTGTTCATAAATACAGTATTTGCGGGTAGTTGCGGAAAAACTAATTAAACCTATAATAAAGACAAAGAAAAAGGTACATATCCAAATAATATCTGATGGGAAAAACAAAAAAAAAATCCAAATAATATCTTTACAATTTTTCTAAAAACGGACGCACATAAAATCAACAACATACTTACAATTTAAAGTCATGTTCCATCTGCTATTGTTATAGATTTTGTGCCAACAAATTTATCTCTCTCTTTAACCTAAACTCATCCAAATTACACTGTCAAAGTTCTCTTATAATTTTTCTACTATACACTAATCTTATCGGTATACTTCTATCTAGCAATTACGCGGCCGATTAATCGGTTAGGCAGCCGATTAATTGGTTATTAGGTTTAACCATCTGTTTTGGTTCCATTTGAATTGATTTAATTCACTTTATCACGGTTAACATTCTTCAATTAAAAAATTGTTGATTGTGAATTTAGGGAAAAAAAAAAAAAGAAATGTGTGATGAGAATCCATCAGACTCAGAGAGAGGCTTTTAAGTTAACCTTACAAAACACGAAACTAATGTTCAAAGAAGAAAGAAACAATCTTAACTTCCAAAGTCAAAGGAACCAAAACAAATTAAACCAATGTCCTTCCTTTGAATAATCTCTTTCACACCTCCTCCCATCTCCTTTAAACCATGAATTCTCCAAGACCCATCTCCGTCGTCTCCACCTTCGCTTCACCAACCTCCATCAACGACCCAACTCGAAAACCCTTAAGTTTGTGGCCTGGTATGTACCATTCACCAGTCACAACCGCTCTTTGGGAAGCTAGGTCAAAAATCTTTGAATCACTTCTTGATCCTCCTAAAGACGCTCCTCCTCAAAGCCAGCTTCTTACAAGAACACCTTCTCAGAGCCGTACCACTATTTTGTATCCTTTCTCCACTGACTTCATTCTCCGTGAGCAATATAGAGATCCTTGGAATGAGGTTCGAATTGGGATCTTGCTTGAAGATCTTGATGCTTTAGCTGGCACTATCTCCGTTAAGGTATCTTCAATTTTTTGTGTTGATTTGTCAAATTGAGTTCCAAAGTTTGATCCTTTTTTAGGTATTAGCAAATTGAGTGCTAAAGTTTGATGCTTTTTTAGGTGTTAGTAGTATTGGTGAAGTTTGATGCTTTTTAGGTATTAGCAAATTGAGTGCTAAAGTTTGATGATTGGTTTTAATTTGGGTTTAGTGATCATATTGTGTATTTGGTATTGTAAGTTTGTGTTCATTGTGAATGTATGTGTTTGTGTTTGCGTTCATTGTGGTTTCAGCATTAAATGGCACTATCTCCGTCAAGGTAGCCTCAATTTTTGTGTTGATTTGCTGAATTGAGTTCCAAAGTTTGATCCTTTTTAGGTATTAGCAAATTGAGTGCTAAAGTTTGATGCTTTTTAGGTATTAGTATAGTTTTGGTGAAGTTTGATGATTGGTTTTGATTTGGGTTTAGTGTATTTGGTATTGTATAAGACAATTTGAATGTTTGTGTTCATTGTGGTTTGATGATGATGATAGTACAACGAGGCCATTGTTGCTTGTTACAGCTTCTGTTGATAAGATTGTATTAAAGAAGCCGATTTGTGTCGATATTGATCTCAAGACTGTTGCTTCTGTCATTTGGTATTAGCAAATTGAGTGCTAAAGTTTTATGCTTTTTAGGTATTAGTATAGTGTTTGGTGAAGTTTGATGATTGGTTTTGAATTGGGTTTAGTGATCTTATTGTGTATTTGGTATTGTATAAGACAATATGAATGTTTTGTGTTCTTTGTGGTTTCAGCATTGTTCTGATGATGATAGTACAACGAGGCCACTCTTGTTGGTTACAGCTTCTGTAGATAAGATTGTATTAAAGAAGCCGATTTGTGTCGACATTGATCTCAAGATTGTTGCTTCTGTCATTTGGTATTAGCAAATTGAGTGCTAAAGTTTGATGCTTTTTTAGGTGTTAGTATAGTTTTGGTGAAGTTTGATAATTGGTTTAATTTGGGTTTAGTGATCTTATTGTGTATTTGGTATTGTATAAGACAATTTGAATGTTTTGTGGTCATTATGGTTTCAGCATTGTTCTGATGATGATAGCACAACGAGGCCATTGTTGCTTGTTACAGCTTCTGTTGATAAGATTGTATTAAAGAAGCCGATTTGTGTCGACATTGATCTCAAGACTGTTGCTTCTGTCATTTGGGTTGGTCGTTCATCTATCGAGATTCAACTTGAAGTTATGCAATCTGAATCCAGTATGTATATATTTGTCTACAAATCTAATTATAAGCATGTATCTTGAAACTCGAAAGTTAAAAACTTGCTTATGTTTTATTGTTGTTTGTTTTTGTTTTCAGAAGATGTTAAGGCTTCTTCAGATTCGGTTGCTCTAACTGCCAACTTCATTTTTGTGGCGCGTGACTCTAAGACTGGTAAAGCTGCTCCTATTAATCGGCTTTCTCCTGAAACCGAGCTCGAAAAGCTTCTGTTTGAGGAAGCTGAAGCTAGGAATAACTTGAGGAAGAAGAAGAGGGGAGGTGAGAGAAAGGAATTCGATCACGGGGAGTCTAAGAAGCTTGTGGCTTTGTTGGCTGAAGGAAGGATCTTCTCTGACATGCCAGCTCTTGCTGACAGAAACAGTATTCTTCTGAAAGATACTCGTCTTGAGAATTCACTAATATGTCAACCGCAGCAGAGGAACATCCATGGCAGGATCTTTGGAGGGTTTTTGATGCACAGAGCATTTGAGTTAGCTTTCTCCACAGCTTATACATTTGCGGGTCTAGTGCCTTACTTCGTAGAAGTTGATCACGTCGATTTCCTGAGACCAGTCTGTATCCCAATCACATTTTTTTTGATCTTCTTCTTGTTCACGTTCTTCTTCTGTATATAACTAATGCTGAATGGACTTGCATAACAGGTTGACGTCGGAGATTTCTTACGTTTCAAATCCTGTGTGCTCTACACTCACCTGGATAAACTGGATTGTCCGCTCATCATAATCGAAGTTGTTGCCCATGTTACAAGCCCAGAGATTCGTTCCAGTGAGGTAAAATCCTAAACTTGATGATGAGAGCTTTCTTAAACTGTTGTTTCGTACAGAACTTTGCTTACTGATTCTTTAAACCAGATACATTTTCATGCCAATTTCTTGAACCATATCAAATTTGAAGCTCATTATGTCAATTTGAGGTCTCTTTCTCTGTTGCATATGATATAGGTTTCAAATACATTCTACTTTAAGTTCACTGTACGACCAGAGGCAAAGGCCAGAAACAATGGGTTTAAGCTTCGAAACGTAGTTCCTGCCACAGAGGAAGAAGCTCGTCATATCCTCGAACGCATGGATGCAGAAGCTTTGAACTCAAGCAAATAAGTGTAGAAATAATTCTGCGGTAACGTCTTAAGGTATTTCAGTGTTATAAAAGACTTGAGTTTTTATCAGGTCTTAATCCTTTGACCACAGATTAACTGGAAATGTAGATGCATTTCTACTGTATCTAAACGATTTGCTAATATAACCAAAGATTTGGCTTACATCTGTGACTCATTGATTTGTGGATGTTGAACTCGAAACATGTTACCTTTTGGGTGCTTTGTTGTCCAAATCCATACATTTAAGTAACTTCAAGCGCGAGAGTGGGTTAACCGAGATATGAAGGCTTAAAGTTGGAAAAGAAACTGTAAGAGATCACACTTCACACCTGAAGAGTTCTCTTAGGGGATGGCAAGAATAGGCTCTTTTGTCCTCGGCTTATGTGTCTTCTAAGTCTATCTTCTTCTTTCTTATCAAAGTAGAACCAGCCGATGATTGCATCGCTGTACTAGGAAGAGTGGATCTTCTTCAACGGAAGAATCTAACGGAAGGCCGCACAAACTCAGGGAGTGATGATGTGAGTGTTCAAGTAGGAATGATAAGAGATCCACAGGGACTATACCGGAGAAGTTGTTGTCATTGAGATTATCAAGTATATGGTGATGTCTAGTGATTTAGTTTCAGAGAGGTTATGTTTTGGAAAGAGACAAATCCATAAAGACAACAACCCTCTCTCATACGTTTAGACATCACACTTACTTCCTCTCCGACGACATTTTAGGAAATCTCAATGATCAACAAGCATGCCGATAACAACGGTCTTGAATAGAATTATAATGTTTGTTATAGAACCAATATCCGAAAATGTATCCCAAAACACTCATACAGATTCTTCAAACATAGCATTAGTGACATCAAGAATTACAAGTGCACAACAATACCGTTACAAGACACTGAAACTTGAGATGTGTTCCATCTCCAACAAAACAGTTTTTTTGGAAACATTCATGGATATTGAAAATTAGATGCTACCAACTCCTAACCACTAGGTCTTTTGAACTACTTCATTACAATTAGAATCTTACGCAGGGAATCAGCCTCCCATTTCATTACATACTTTGTCTAGAACAGACAGGAAGTCTCGCACAATCGTGAAGATTCTCGATGTGTGACCTTCCTTGGAACAATCTCCATGGAATTGCTCTGTGACCTCTTCCAATGCAGAGACCGTTGAACTTTCTCGTATTTTAATCTTCACAATCTCTTCCGCAGCAGTTTTCAAGAATTTGACCATCTTCTCCCTGAACATCAGCCATTGATCTCCACTAGATCCACTCTCCTCGCTAAGTAGCAGAAGCTCTTCAATGTTCTTGATTCCTTGACAAAGCTTCGAGACATCACTTCTTAGAACACCATAATCAATATCTGCCGATTTCTTGACATTTCCCAGCTCTGAGTTCAGGTTTCTGATGCCTTCTAAAGCTCTCATACTGCCTTCTGATGTTATCATCTCCTGAACAACAAAATGCAAGAGATTGCTTCTTCCATCTAATCCCTTGACATCAACGAGCTCAAGAAGCGTGTCAAGTTTGGACGCATGTGCATCACCGCAGCGGTTTGTTCTAACACTCATCTTGTTTCCTGTCTTCAGTATAGCTTCCAGAAGTTTAGAGAACATTCTACTACTCCTTAGTTCTTCACAAGCAACCTGCAAAAGCGGTTAAGCTTATGAGACATAAGATTACAACATCAGACGCATACATGTCAATCTGCTATCTTCAGCATTACCTGAACAACACTGAATGATCTTCTGAGGCGTTTGATCTCAGAGTGGAAATTAGCCACAAAGAGCAATGCATCAACCCGTTTAAACACGAAAGGCACATGAAGCAATTCCTTAAGAAACCTCTCAGCTGGACCAAGCCCTGAATCATCACTAAAGCTCTTCAACTTCCCCTCTTCTTCTTTACTAGGTGCCAATCTCGATAAACACTCAAGAAGTTCAGCTCCAAGTACATCACAGTCACCTAAATCAAGAACACAAATCAATAACATTACAAAAACAAGAAATAGCAATAGACTAAAGATTATTTTACCATCAAGAAGAGCTTGACAAACATCCTTAGTGGATAGCTTAAGTAGTTGAAGCAAAGCAGCAATATTCTGAGCCTTTCTTGGATCTAAAACTTTGCTTTCTTGACTCTGAATCGGAAGGTCTCTCGGATTTAACGAGTTTGCAAAGAACATAGTCTCTACCATCTCCTTGTTCAATCTACCACACAAATCAAACTTCATTAAACTCTTATCAAGAAAACAAACACATAGACATAAAAGAAGATAACTTTCACTTCTCTTACTTCACCGAGCTTGATCTAAGACGATCCCAATGCAGCTGTTTCGGAGCTTGGTTCGAAAACGCGACCTTTTTCACATCATTATGAACCACAAAAGGCTGTGAAGGTGGAACAAGAGGAGGTGGTCTAGTCGGAGGAGGAGGAGCTATTGCTACTTGTTTCTGTTGAGAACAAGATTCACCAACATTGATAACAAAATCTCTTCTTGATGAAGCAGACTGAGAAAGCAAAACAGACTTCACATTCCGACTAAAATCATTCCAAATTGGCGGCGAGCTATCGAAAAACTTCCGGAACAAGCCATCAGGAGAATTAGAAACTGAAGAGTAAAGTGAAGAAAGTGGTGTTCTTATGAATCCTCTATCTGGTGAAGTAGAAGCAGAAGAGATACGAGGAAACCCAAATCCAAGATTTTGATTCCAAAAGCTAAACATTCTTAAAGAAGATGACCCAACATTTCCATTATAGTTCTTCCTTACTCTTAGTCTCTCTGGTGATGGAGACTGAAGATTAGTGGCATCTGAGTATCTAGGGTTTGGTGGAGACATGATAGAGAATGACCTAGCTGGAGAAACCCAACCTGAGCAAGAGGAAGAACAAGAATGAGATGGGCTTGAGTTCACTGAGCTAGAGAGTGAAGCCAGAGGTGAGTAAAATGTATCTTCTTCTTCTTCTTCTTCTTCTTCTTCATTGTGTTCATAGTTATGGTGGAAGCTACGAGGTGGTAATGGTGGTAAAGGACGTATCTCAGGCGAGTCTTGTTTCAAGAAACAAGTTCCTCCGGTGAGAATATGTTCAGATTCATCAGCATTGAGGTAAAAAACCTCTGAAGGAGAAGTATTAGCAGCAATGTTGAAGTTAGTAGTGATATGACTCTGTTCTTCATCATCTTCATAGCTACTACTAGAACAATGAGTTTCTTTGAAATGACGGTTTTGCCCTTTGTGCCGGCCGTAGAGGAACAAAGCCAAGCCAATGACTGTAGCGACGGCAAGAACAGCGGAGAGAGCTGGGACAAGAAGTGTAGGAGAAGTAGAGTGTGGTTTAGAGGAACGAGGGAGGACTAAGGCGGAGATATTCGCCGGAAAAGTTGGGAAAGAGTTCAAGAACGGAGGAGGAGGTGGTGGAGGAGAGGAGATGGAGTCAGTAGGGAAGAAAGGAGGACTTGTTGGTGATAAAACAGGTGTTTCATAGTCGTAGAGGTGACGACGGCTGAGTTTAACGGCGGAGGCGTAGGATAAGGAGGAAGAAGATGCGCATGTTAGCAAGAAAAACAAGAAGAAGAACAAGTTCTGCATTTTTTTCTGCAAAAGCTTTTCTCTCTCACTGTTTCACACACAAAAGAAGTTAATGGGCACAAAGAAGATGTGTACATGTGAGGGTGTGAGTAATAATGGATACTCTCTGACCAACTAAATTTACTTTTACCAATGATATTATTTATATTTACATCTTTTTAACGTGACACTGACACAGAGACCAACTAACCAGGCTAAGACCATTTACTCTTAATAGTTTTTTTTTTTTTTTTGGACCATTTACTTATAGTATATTTTAAAATTTTAGTGTATACGAATTTTTGTGAGTGTTAGCATAGGATAAAGAGGACGGTGGTGCGCATGTTAGCAAGTAGAAGAAGATGGCCAACCAAAAGTTCTGCATTTTTTTCTGGGTTTCTGTTTCACACACATTCACCAGAGGAAAGAAGTTAATGGCCACTATTATGGATGTACCTGTGGACTCGTGAGCTATGGGCCAACTACCAACCAATGAAAAAAGCATAATACGTTTTAGCAAACCTTATATAACAGTGACAAATTTTAATTGTTTTCTCTATGTTGTCTTATAAATTTTAGTTCGTGTCTTTTTTTATATATAGAAAGCAACATACAGTATGATATAAAATAGTATATTTGATTTTTTTGTGAATCATAAAACGATGCAAGGTAAATTTGTTATTTTTAGTATTTTAGGTTAATAACAAACTTTCAAATCATACTCAAATTAAAGAAAACAAATGTCATTTTATCTAGCAAATCTGTATCTCCACCAAGATAAGAGTTGCGTATTGGTCACATTTAGATTAAGCAATGGAACTAATTAGTCAATAACAAAAGGTGAAAAAATTATATTAGAAAAGATTGCAAAAATTAGTTCATTATCAAAACGTTTTAAGTCTTCATGTATCAAAATAAACAATTACTGTGTTTTTTTTCTCGTTGATTGGAAATAATAATTACTAATTATGAATTTCTTTATTGATTCGATTTTTCTTATATTTTTTTCTTTACAATTTACTAAATCTGTTTTGAATGTTATTATAAATTGGTAAGTCATATCCTAATAGGATTTTATTGGAAAAATGTCTTTAACCAAATCGTGATAAGAAATATTCAAAAACAGAAACTAAAACTATTTTTTTCTCTACGTGAATTATCTCCATCTTAAAATGAGAGTAAAAAAGTCGACAATTTTAACTTGAAAAAATAACATGACATTCGAGTTGTTTTTTATTCATTTTCCATGCAACTTAGGCTTCGAATGGTGACGGCGGTTAAGGCGGACAAAATCGTCTACGGATGAGACCGCTCCAAAAATAGAGCGGACAACAAACCGCCGCGGATCAACTTTATTTGTATGTAAAAATGGACCGCACTTGGTCCGCCGCGGATTTCTTTTATTTTCTTAGATCCGCACTATTGCGGTTTACAATTAACGAATGGTAAATCAAAAGTGGTCCAATCCGCAAATGGTTTTGTCCGCCCCAACCGCCTCCACCATTCATAACCTTAAACAATACGCTTTTTCTTTCGTCTTTAATAAACACAATGTTTGGATGATCGATATACACGAGGATTGTATTTATATTGCAGCTTTTTCGTTGGTTGGGTAGTTATCATACATTTTTAGAATATGGAGGGTATACTTGCAAAAACCGAATACTCTAGAGGTTTATTTTGCAAAAATATTCTTACCTACAGTAACAATATTAAATTTAATTTACGAATTTTGTATTCAAATAAGATTTAGTGAATCCAGGAACAGAACGTATATGAAATGCAATAATTACTTGAACTCTGAAGTTACCCGTCTTTCAAAAGAATCTTTTTTTGACTTTTTCTGACCTCCTCTCCAATATTTCTTTTTCATGGAAAACATCAAAAAAATTGTACAGTACTCTTTGGCATATTCAAAGATGGACAATGCAATAGAGATTAGAAACTCATTTCATTTCTTTTGGGTTCTGAGCCCAAACTCTTATCTTCAGAATTTGGGTTTCATTGGCACTCAAACTAAATTTTTTGTACACCAAATCTATGAAAAAATTATATATATATAAAAAAAAAGAGAGGCTAATTCTTATTTGCATTTTTTCACTATTCAGATCATTACAAATAGCCAACTTGATTTAAATGAATTAAGGAATCAAGATATGATGAATAGTTGGCTTAAACAACCCAAAGTTACACTTTACTGAGAGATGATGACTGATTCAGTTTCATATATTTTCTCTTAAAGCTATATCATTGCTTCAACACCTTCTGCTGTTAGAATCTTAAGCGGATTTGCTATTGTCATTGCTATCTTTTCATTTTCATCAACAAAGCTCTGATGTGTGATGGCTGCTTCATGAACTTATGTTGTACCTATCTACGGTGAATATATTTGAGTTTTGCACTAAAGTGGTATCGGTATGACCTGTCTATAGAAGCAAGAAGAAACCATTAAGCTGATCATTTCTGAAATCTCTTTTATTTAGTACTACAAAACGTACAAGTTAATTAAGGTTGTAAATTGTAACCAGTACCTTACCATTTTGTCATCTGACTTGTATGTTAATCATTTTTGTCTAGCTAGTAACCACTTCATCAATGTCGACAAATAATACCTTGCAATGTATTATGGTAAATCCACCTGAAATACCAACAACACAAAATCAGAAACATATATAAAATATAAATGACTTTTGCTTTTTTTTTTTTTTTTTTTTTTTGCTAAGTTATTGATTGTATTACTCAATATATTTCAGTGTGAATTCAGTTCCTCTCAATATAGAGTATGATAATTATTCTTACACGTACTTGTTACTTTCTCAACTTTCCGACAGGAACATTTCGACCCTTTATAAAACAGCACAAATTACATATATTCTGTTTTTTAAAACCTATATTTACTTTATTTTTTATGTAGAATCGTACACCTGCAATTGACTTAGATAATTAAATATGGTCCTTCACAAATGGTTTAAGCAATTCATAATAGGGGATCTCTCGAGAAAAGACTAAGCTTTAGACGAGTGCTAAAGGTAAATATCAACCTATGCATAAAAGAATAGAATCTCATCTGCACAATAATTAATATATGCTATCTCTAAACCCAGAAAATGATCATCTTTCTACCATTTGCACTCAATCTCATCCTGGATTAGCTTATAGTTCTTCTTTGTTTTCATTATGTGGAGAGGCTTTTCTACACTTGGTGACTGCTCGCGGATTTGAGTTTTTTTTAATATCTATGACTCACTTTTCTTTTAATTTCATAAGACTTTCTAAGCATTTTTCTTTTCTTGTTCTCTTTCTTTTTATTTTGTTGAGAGCCACTTTTCTTTTTCACATCCCCAAATCCCTTACTAGATCAATGTAGCTCTTTTTTTATTTTCCTTTCCTAAGAACTCTTAACCTTTTCTTTCTTTCAACTCTTTTCCCAATCTTTTCTTTTGATTTCATCACAACTAAATCCATCCCCAAAATTAAGCTCCCATATAATCCTATCCAGTCCAAAAACCGTGAACTAGAACTACATGAGATATTATCCTTGTCGGCTCAACCCTAACAGTTTCTTCCAAACTCAATCGGAAAAATAGGCCTAACACTCATCAAACAATCATGGTTTGAAAAGAGGGTAGGTGATCAGTGTTCAATTAATAAAGCTATAATGCACGCTACTGATGAGTCTTATTTTTATCGTTTTTAGTCTATGTTTTAGGATTGTATTTTGAGTCAACTAACTTATATTAGTGAGATATTAGGACTATTTGCTTTACTTAGTGTTTTACAGGTCAAAAAGGGCAAACATTGGAAAAGAAGAGTTTTGGATCGATTAAGCATGAAAAAATGGCCAAGTGTGAAGAAATGAAGAAGGATCGACCGATCCACATCAAGGATCGATCGATCCATGAAGATTTGCGGCCCACGCTTCAAGAGGCGGTAGAACCGACTAACCAGGCCCATGGACCGTTCGGTCCACTCAAAAGTTTCGGCCCAAGACGAAGAAAGAAGGTGGGATCGACCGATCCTACCTGAGGATCGATCGATCCCCGCTTGCCGCCTCTCCAAGGATTTCCATTTTTCTTCTTTCCATTTTCTCTCTTGTTTTCCATTTGTGATCCCTCTCTTTTTACTATATAAAGGGGGCACGACCTTGTAATCAAACACACAATTCATTCTCTCCCTTTTAGAGTTTGTAAGAGATTCACATTTCAATACACTCTTAGTTTTATTTTATAAAGATGTTTCTTTTTAGTTTCATATTTGTTTCTATTTTTATGTTTGAGTAGTTTCCTTATTAGGCTAGGGTTATTCTGAAGGGATGTGATCGATTATTAGGTTGTTAGTTTGGGAATTTATTTTATAGTTTTTCTTTTATACTTGTTCTTAATGCTAGGGCTTGAGTAGCTAACTTGTTCTAGATCTTAGGTGATTATTCGTGGCATCAAAAGTGTTGTTTAATTGCTGGAACTAGTATAGTCGAGCAAGGTGATCCATGGCCAAAACACCCATTGTAGTCGTGGCACTTTGTGAACATATCAATCTTGTTGTTAATGCTAGTCTTACTTTGTTAGGATCACGCCAAAAGCCGTTTTCTAATTTGGTATTGCTAAGTTAGGTATGAGCGCTCACCATGGCGGATTACCTTATTATCGTGAATTGAGTTCATGAACATATCTTATTATTTCCAATTTAATTAATTTAATTGTCTCGTCACATCCCGGATGGTTTCCCTATGCCTAATATTCTTTTATTATCTATTTGCTTTGTTTTATTTCTCGTTAGGTTGTTAGAAAACAAAACTATTATTTTATTTTGTCTTAGCTTAATTTAGTCTATTAATTTAAAGTGTATCTTTGGTCTCTGTGGATTCGACCCTAAAGTAATACTATGATTACCGTTTTGATCCGATATAGTGTATGATAGGTTTTATTTGTTTAGCAGTGATCAAATTGGCGCCGTTGCCGGGGACCAATAGATACCTTTAGAGTTTTAGAATTGAATTTAGTTTAAGATTTTATTTTTCGTATTATACTAATTATTTTCTTTTGTTTTTGTTTTCAGGTGCATGCAATTGAGAAGCCACAAGGCTACCGATTTAGTTGCACTCTCTAACGAAGAACTAGGCCGTTTGGAACGAAGAAGGAAAGCCAACTCCGAACCAGCTGAGATGAATCCTCAAGATGTGCAACCAGAAGGAGCTAATCCACCTGTTCTTCCCGCTGTTGAAGGAGGGAACAATCCTCCACATGTCCAACCTGCTGCTGCCGGACCGGTCGGTCTAATTCTCGGACCGAACGATCCTCGTGCTGCCAGACCGGTCGATCCACCACCTGGACCGGTCGATCCTCTTGCTGCTGCACGTCCTGCTCGTACGCTTGGTGAGCAGGATACACCGGATCGCTTCTACGCAAACCGATCTGCCCTCCGTCCTCCGAATCCTACACGTCAGGACTATGAGATCAACTACAGCTTGATCAACCTCGTCCAAAACCGATGCTTTAATGGTTTACCCACGGAGAACCCGATGGATCACATCGAGGCATTCGAAGCGCTATGCAATACCACGAAGGCTAATGGAGTTCCCTACGACTATCTGAGGCTGACATTGTTCAAGTTCTCACTTGCGGATAAGGCGTTGCGATGGCTCAAGATGTTGGAGCCCGGTTCCATAACCACTTGGGAAGAGTGTCGTGCTAAGTTCCTAAACCACTTCTATACGAAGGCCCGATCAGCACGTATGAGGAACCAAATTGTTGCCTTTAAGCAGAGGGCTACCGAGACTTTCAATGAAGCTTGTGAACGATTCAAGGAGTACGTGAAGGACTGCCCCCATCACGGCTATACTCAAGAAAGCCTCATGACCACCTTCTATGGAGGCATCGATACCCAATACCAAATGGCTCTTGACACGGCGAGCAAGGGAGACTTCTCAACCAACACAGTGGCACAAGCGACAACACTTATCGAGAACTTCGCGCGGAGTAATAGCGATCATGCTCCCGAGTATGACCGGTCGGTGAAAGTTAAGGCTGTAGAGACGGAGGCACTAAAGGATCTCACGCAGAAGGTGAACCTTCTTCTTGCGCATGAACAACAACCAATGAAGGCATGTGAGTTGGAAGAAGATGAAGACTTGGAAGAGATTAACTACGTTGGGGGTTACCGTGGTTTCAACCCCAACTACCGGAACCATCCTAACCTCTCCTATCGCAGCAACAACGTGGAGAATCCACAAGACATGGTGTACCCTCCACGCCAACAAGGAGCTTTCAACAAGCCACTCGCACCTGCTAGCTACCCGCCTAAGCAAGCTGCTCAAGAGAACAAGTTGGAAACTATGATGTACTCTCTGATCGAGAGCCATAAGAAGAGTGCGACGGAGATCAATGCTAAGATTGACGGGATGTATGGCGACCTAAATGGGAAGTTCACTACTTTGGCAACAAGAGTTGATTCATTGGATAAAAGGGTTTCATCCATGGCTTCCAGCTCCAAAGGAAAAGAAGCTTGCAATGCTGTCATGACTCATTCTGGAGTCAATGCGAGCTTCAAGACTAGTGCATTTGGTGGTATCTCGAGTTTGCAGAAGCCAGGACCGACCGATCCCCTGCCTAGATCGACCGATCCTCTTACTGGTTTCACCGTGTTGACCCGAGAGGTCAGATCGACCTATCCCACCATAGATCGATCGATCCGTGCTGCTGTTCAAGGCGGTTCTGATTCGTTCTCAAATGAAAGTGATGCGCACTTCGTTGCTAAGGCTGATGTACTTCCTTACAAACCTCAGAGTCCTTACCCATCGATGCCTAAGGTCAATATCGATGAGAAGAAGTACAACCGATTCAAGGAGATCATTGGTGAATTGATGAAAGAAGCTATGTTCTCCGAAGCTTTAGGAGATCTCCCGTTCTTGAAGATCTGCAAAGACGTCATTGATGGTATTGAAGATGGTGCAGAAGTTGATGCATACTTGGCAAAACGGAAAATGGCTAGAGCTCCAAAGCTTGTCAAAGTGGAGAAACTTGAAGATCCGGGCAAGTTTGTGGTGCAATGTTTGATTGATGGAGAAGTTTTTGCCAATTCTCTGTGTGATTCGGGATCAAGCGTGAATGTCATGTCTATGGCAACCGTCCGTAGGCTTGATCTCCAAGGGATGGAAACTTCTCATTGCTCTTTGAAGTTTGCTAACGTTTCCACGACTACTCCTCAAGGCTTTATTGGTGATGTGGAGGTGCGTATAGGCAACCACCTAGTGCCTACCGACTTCCATGTGGTAGAGATGAGTGGAGGTTCGGAAACCCCTTTGATCTTGGGACGTGCGTTCTTAACCACGGTTGGAGCCGTGTTTGACCTTGAAGAACCCAAGATGATCTTCACCAAGATTGACAAGAATGTAGCCTACCATCCGGTGCTTGAAGCCAATCGCTTGGGATCCAACTTTGCTGATGTGTTCGTGGTGATGAAGAGAACGCCTCGTATTCGCGCGAATCGCAAATGGCCTTTCCCTCCGCATAGCACCGGAATCATGAAGAGGAATTGCAATTGCAACCCTCCATGCGTTGATCCCACCGTGAATCAAGAAGGAATGCGAGATGAGATTCATCCACATGATCTCAACATGTTCAAAATGCGAGTGAGGATGGTGCCGGACGAGTATAGTTTCGAAGAAGCTTGGTTGAATTATCTCGGCCTACAAAAGTGTTTTGGGATGAGCAGGGAACCCCTCTATGCCATCGAAGCACACTTCTATAGGTCACGCGAAAGAAATAGCGAGAGAAGACGTCTTCCCAAGATGGAAGATCCCGGTTGCTTCGTGATTCCATGCGCTATCAACGGTACCTCGGTGTACAATTGCCTTTGTGATTCGGGAGCCGGAACAAGTGTGATCCCAACCGCCATCACCTCTCGATGTGGAATCACAAATTGCTTCCCATCCACAACAAATCTCTACATGGCCGACGAGTTTGTGGTAGTACCAAGAGGAGAGCTTCGCGATGAGATGGTGCGAATCGGCGATGTGGATGTCCCCACGGACTTCAAGGTTGTAGATGTGCCCGGGAAGCGTCAGCAAGTCATCTTCGGGAGAGCCTTCTTGAACACCGTTGGAGCTGTCATAGATGCTCCAAATCGTCGAGTATGTTTCACTAATATCGACAAGAGGGTTTTCTATCATGTCACGCCAAGAGGGAACGCAATTAGACCCATCCATATCGAAGAAGGAGGTCGCAATGTGAGCATCTCAGGAGGACGAGTTGAAGGTCCAAGGACTCGTTCCCAAGCCTAGAAGAAAGAAAGTCAAGCTATAGACTTAAAACAAGCGCTTCCGGGAGGCAACCCGATGTTTTTTTACTAACTATTATGTTTTGAGCTTTTGGTTTTTGTTTCTTTTGATTTTTAAAGTTTAAACTATTTATAAGTTGAGGATTTTAATCAGTGAGTCAATGTGGATTCAGGAATAGGTTTTAATTGCACTAAGATGCGAGATTTTGGTGATCAGACTCATGATCGATCGATCTCCATGAAGGATCGATCGATCCCGCCTGGAGAACTAACCAAGGAATAGAAGCCTCGGGATCGACCGATCTACACCAGGGATCGATCGATCCCGACTCAGGTATTTCGAAAAAAATTAGGTTTTCCGGTTTGAATCGGTTTACCACTTGATTCAAACCGGTTTGAACCGGTTTTCTAGGGCTTAAAGTCGACGGGGATCGACTTCTTCTTCTTCTCCATCGATCCCTCTCCTCCATTTTTATACACTCTCAATCTTTAAGCTCTCATATCTCTCTCAATTCTCCATCATTTTTAAAGATTCTAGGTGCTAAATCATACTATTTTTCGAGCCCTATCTGATTCCCCTACACCCAATTCGTTTAAACCAAGGTACTGAGTTCGAAATTTAGCTTAGGGATTTCGGGTTTTTGCACTTTAGGGTGTTAGAGCTTTGTAATCCTTTGGAATTAGGTTGAATTAAGTTGTTGGGAATGCTATAGGGTTGTTAGTTTCTCTGTTTTGAAATGCATTTGATTTGGTTGTGAGGAACTTGAAAATTTTGTGTGATAAGCCTTAGAATTTCGATTTTAGGAGTTTAGAAATGCAAATTGATGGATTGAGAGAGACGATTGAGTTCGAGAGAGTGCTAATTGCTGATTGCATGTGTTTAATGCCATTACATGTATCGATTTTTCTGTTTTGCATTTCGCGAGTGCGATAGAATTTTCGATTTTATGTTTAATTGGATGTTGCTTGCTTGCGTCGCACTGCTTGTTTCTATGAGTTTCTAAAATCATTTTGATTTTTGTTAAACTTTGTGAATTGTTCTAATTTGCGTTTGAGTGTTTTCTATTTTCAGGAAATGGCTCCAAGACGACGTAGCGGCAAAGAACCAGCCACCGGAGAGAGAGAGTGGACCCAAAAGGATTAAGACAACACCATTGCACTCCGCGCTTGCAAGTTCGAGCCCACACGGTTTCTGCAAATCGATGTTCTGAGCGCGATGGGCATCCCCGATGATGTTCTGGGATTTCTGCGCAATGCTGGCTTCGGTTCTTTCCCGGAGAAGCGATGGGATATCTATCCCGATGCCGCAGCTGAGTTTCTCGCCACACTCCAGGTGCACTTTCCAACGGATCCGCTTGATGCCACAGATGCCTTCATCTCCTTTTTCCTGTCTAGGAGACACTTCACTATCACACTCCACCAGTTGTGTGATCTTTACGGCTTCCCGCGTCGCGAGAAGACCCTGTTCGATGGCATCACTGATCCTTCTGTATTCTGGCAGACCTTTGGTTCCGGTGAGTATGTTCTAGAGGTGCCAAGCAGGCACTTATCCGCAGCCCGGTGATTCTTTTGGCAGTCCGCTTCATGAGCAGCACTATCTTTGCCCGTGTTGAGATGGGTACTTTGCAGCTCCCTGAGCTCTCCATGTGTTTCTATGGACTCCATCCATTCATCACCGACCGGACCACGGCCAACTACAACAAGACGCACCGCGTCAACTTTGCTGCATTACTTGTCCAGGAGTTCATCCAGGTGGCAAGCAAGCGCTTCGATCTAAGAAGAAGGCGATTATGATAGGGAGCTTGGTGACACCCATCATCACTCATTGCCGTTTCAACATCGCGCCTCCCATTCCTGAGCACAAGGCATGATTCATTGATCGGGAGCACCTCTACGCGAGCGAGATTCTCATCCGCCACTCGCTAGTCTACCGCTTCCAGGGTTCTGACGGAGTCTACAGGTACATTCGCCTGCCCCGCATTGATTCGACATCTCTCGCTATTCCAGGCAACATTGCTTTTGATCCGCCTGCTGGGGAGCTTTGCGAGAGACCTATCCCGCCGAAGACTAGTTGTGTCCGGAGAGCAGCACGCACCCGACGCACTGATGAGGTTGGCCCTTCTGAGCCTTCTGCATCTCAGCCACCGCCATTTCAGCCGTTCTCCGGCCAGGTACCTCCATTTGAGCTTGACGTGAGCGCTTACACCGCTACGGATCCATCGGAGCCGACTATAGAGATGGAGCATTGGGATTGCGAGACGACCAAGAAGAAAAACACCCTGCTGACCAAGATTGCCACTTGGCTTTGCTGCGTTACACCGCCACCACCACCGCCTCCACGCGTCCCTACTCATGTGCATGAGTCTGACCCTGAGGACGATGCCTTCGCCGCTGTTTCTGCTGTTCGCTCCGCCGATGATGATGAGGAGTACTCTTCCGATCCTCCTGGCCGATCCCATACTTGGCACTCATCCTCTAGCCATGATGATTCAGAGACTAGCGTGCAGGATGACTTCCGTATCTGCACCAGGTGGAAGGCAGGCGTTCGGGACACTCCACCGTCTCATTAGATCCCTCTTCACTGGTTCTATCCCCTGTACTATATTTTTAGTTTCCTTTTGAACTTATGTCTTTTTATTTGGATTTGTGTCTCTAACGGCAGGACCGACCGATCCCTTACCAGGATCGATCGGTCCGTTTATGTTTTCTGACATTGTTTTTCTTATGAATTACATTTTTTTTTCTTTAATTTTTTTTACACACCGGGACGGTATAAAGTAAGTCTGGGGGGATATGTAACTATTATGCTAACATTTTCATTTTATTTGAGTCGTTTTATTGAGTCAAAATGGTTTAGAACTTAAAACTTCTTTTGTGAATCGTGTGTTCGTACTAATATCTTCTGCTATCCATCATGACTATCCTTTTGAAGAGCCGAAGATTGGAACACCATTAACCGAACAACTCACCAGAAGTTCCTATCTCTTGGAAATCCGATTGACCTGGCGTTGACTCCACCCGTGACAAGACGCTAATTTGGACTTAATCTTCTCAACTTGGGGCTTGGTATACATCGAACGCGACCTCTGACTTAAGCTCTCCAAGACGCGCATAACTTCGAAAAAGTATGGATTCCCCTCTCTTCTCCTGAAAAAGAAAAAGAAGAAAAAGAGAAAAAGAAAAGAAAAGGGATGTGGTAAACAAAGAAGTGGGCCGAGGGATGTGTGGTTACCAACTTGCATACTTCGGACTCATGAAAACCAACCCCGGGCTAAAAAAGGAGATCGATAGAAAAAATAAAATGATACCCTAGAAAAGTAGGGAGAAATCGATCTCAAAAGAGTAAAAGGGAAGAGGAGGAAAGAAACCATAAGAAGAATATCTTGGAAGCTAGAAGAAGGTAAGCGTCTATGCGATCTTTGATCGATACTCCCTCGTTGAGACCGCATGCTTGTAAAAAATGAATGTAGGGAGTCAACAAAGGAGATTTTGGAGCATTCTTGAGATCTCGGGACATTGTAAGCTCAATCCTTTGAGTGATGGATTTACGGAAGATGTACGGAGATTCTCGAGAAGTTGTAAGTTCTTGTTTTCAAACCTTTCCCTTTAAGATTTCGGATTATTCTTGCTTGAGGACAAGCAAAGATTCAAGTCTGGGGGAATTGATGAGTCTTATTTTTATCGTTTTTAGTCTATATTTTAGGATTGTATTTTGAGTCAACTAACCTATATTAGTAAGATATTAGGACTATTTGCTTTACTTAGTGTTTTACAGGTCAAAAAGGGCAAACATTGGAAAAGAAGAGTTTTGGATCGATTAAGCATGAAAAAATGGCCAAGTGTGAAGAAATGAAGAATGATCGACCGATCCACATCAAGGATCGATCGATCCATGAAGATATGCGGCCCACGCTTCAAGAGGCGGCAAAACCGACTAACCAGGCCCATGGACCGTTCGGTCCACTCAAGAGTTTCGGCCCAAGACGAAGAAAGAAGATGGGATCGATCGATCCTACCTGAGGATCGATCGATCCTCGCTTGCCGCCTCTCCAAGGATTTCCATTTTCTCTCTTGTTTTCCATTTGTGATCCCTCTCCTTTTACTATATAAAGGGGGCACGACCTTGTAATCAAACACACAATTCATTCTCTCCCTTTTAGAGTTTGTAAGATATTCACATCTCAATACACTCTTAGTTTTATTTTATAAAGATGTTTCTTTTTAGTTTCATCTTTGTTTCTATTTTTATGTTTGAGTAGTTTCCTTATTAGGCTAGGGTTATTCTGTAGGGATGTGATCGATTATTAGGTTGTTAGTTTGAGAATTTATTTTATAGTTTTTCTTTTATACTTGTTCTTAATGCTAGGGCTTGAGTAGCTAACTTGTTATAAATCTTAGGTGATTATTCGTGGCATCAAAAGTGTTGTTTAATTGCTGGAACTAGTATAGTCGAGCAAGGTGATCCATGGCCAAAACACCCATTGTAGTCGTGGCACTTTGTGAACATATCAATCTTGTTGTTAATGCTAGTCTTACTTTGTTAGGATCACGCCAAAAACCGTTTTCTAATTTGGTATTGCTAAGTTAGGTATGAGCGCTCACCATGGCGGATTACCTTATTATCGTGAATTGAGTTCATGAACATATCTTATTATTTCCAATTTAATTAATTTAATTGTCTCGTCACATTCCGGATGATTTCCCTATGCCTAATATTCTTTTATTATCTATTTGCTTTGTTTTATTTCTCGTTAAGTTGTTAGAAAACAAAACTATTATTTTATTTTGTCTTAGCTTAATTTAGTCTATTAATTCAAAGTGTATCTCTAGTCTCTGTGGATTCGACCCTAAGGGTTACAAGGTCGAGTCTCCCCTTTTATAGAAGAAGGGAAAACAGAAAAAAGTAAAATTTGAAAGAAAAGGAAAGTCTGGTTCGACAGGGAGGGATCGATCGGTCCAGAGGGGGATCGATCGGTCCAGAGGGGGACCGATCAATCCTGGCACTTTCTTCGTGAAACCAGAGTCTCTGGAATTGCATGGGATCGACCGATCCTAGGGTGGATCGATCAGTCCTGGCACATTTGCTGAAGAAGCAGACTCTCGGGTTTTTCAAGGGACCGACCGGTTCTGGCCTCCATTTCAACACACTTGACTCATTTTACTTCAAATACCTAAAAGAGCTGTAAAAACACAAAGTAAAGCAAAAATACCTAAAACCTATCTAATACGTGTTAGAAGACTCAATATACAATCCTAAAACAAAGACGAAAAACGATAAAAATGGGACACATCAGTAGCTCAGTGGTGGGGGAAACTGTTCCAATAATAGGAATCAACTACTTTGATTAGCAAGAGTGGTAAAAAAGATGAAAGAAAATCCAAGTATGTATATAGACATCCTTGAGTTCAGATTCAATGCATAGACATGATAATTATGAGTCAAGTTTAGGTTCTAATAGATAGGGGAGACATCAAATAACAGCATGCTTAAATCAAGACAAGAATATCAAGTTTTGCATTCAATTCAAAGAAGCAACTGTTCTCCTGTGAGGAGTACCTTCCTCTCTTTATGGGAAATGAGTTCTTGGGAACTAGATATCCTCACCGCACAACCATGGAGAAGCTCGGGATAACCAGTGATGTTGAAAGATGGAACCTCACCACCTTCATGACCTTTCACCTCGATGCATACAAGGAAGAGACATGCCAGTTCCTTGTCTCTCTAGATGTTCACTTCTATGATAATGAGACAAAACATGAATCTAATCGGAGATTGAGTCACAATACTTTCACGGTCCACGATCAAGATTACTCGCTCACCATCAAGCAGGTTGATGAACTATATTGATTTCTGAGCGGGATGGATAGTTGTCAAGATGAACTGTATGGATTTCTGAGCGGGACGGATACTTATCAAAACTTTGACAAGCGGGAGTTGTTGAGGTTGTGGAATATTATAGGCAGCAAGAAAAAGTATTCTTCATCCAGAACAAAGAGAAACGAAATAAGGAGTCCCGTGATCAGGTACTTCCACAAGGTCTTTGCGAGCACTTTCTTTGCAAGGAGGAACATTACAACAATGAACGATGGGGAATTGCAGCTGATGGATCTAGCACTTCAAATGCTCCTCTACGCTACATATATCAAACGGGATAGTAATGCAAAACTACATAACCGACACACCGCTATCTATCTACTTGTTGGGACAGTTCCTCGACTACATATAGTGATCAATTATACTTAACAAGATGAAGAGTATAGGAATGTTCTGCATACGCGGGATCGTTACTTCGATCATGGTTGCTTGTGATGTCCCATTGATCTCAGACCTTTATGCACCACGCTGGTTAGATATTCAGCATTTTGACCAACGCTCATTCGCTTGAACGAGCACATAACAGGAATGAATGATCATATCAAAGAACTTCAAGAGAAACTCACTCGCCCTCTGTCACGGGAATGAGTAACGAACTACGACGAAGTGGTTCTTCAACCATCCTTCCACGACGCTCCATCCCTATTGAACCGCAATGAGCAAATTCCTATGAGCCTAGACAGAGGAAATGTCGAGCAACATGCTCACCAGTAGGCGCAGGCACAAGCTCGACCTCACCGCTTGATCCTAAGGTCGAGGTCGAGCCAGTGAGCTCGACTGCGCAGCTCGATCGCCAGGTCAAGCCTGCTATCACCGCACCAGCATACATTCACGCGAGCATGAACGAGTTCTGATCTTTGCTCGAACAAATAATAAACCTAGAATAAAACAACTACCGGATCAAAGACGACAATCAGTTGTAGTATTTAAGGGTCGAATCCACAGAGACCAAAGTTGCACTATAAGACAATTAGACTAAATATAGCTAGGAGCAATTTAAAAGATTTGATTTAGGCAGACGATTAATTCAAGCAAGTAATTCAGATAATTAAATAAGTATTAGGTCTAGGGTATTCTTCCAAGATGTGAAACAACAAGCAAGTCGAAATAAGGAATATTAAAGAATTGTTCTTGAACTCAATTCACGATTATAATGGTAAGTCGCTCTCGCGCAAATACCTACTTAGTGATACTAAATTATAGAACCGCTCCCGCGTGATCTTAACAAAGTAAAACTAGCATTAACAACAAGATTGGTATGTTCACAAGACGCCATGGCTAGAACTTTCGTTGGCCATGGATCACCTTGTTACCCATGCTAATTCCGGAGACTAAACAACACTCTCGTGTCTCGAATAATCACCTAAAATCTAGAACGAGGTGATCAGTCTAATTCTAGCATTAAGAACAGCTATAGATAAAGAACTATAAATATAAATTCCCGGACTAACAACCTAGCGAATCAATCACATCCTTTCCGAAACCTAAACCTAATAAGGAAACTACTCAGACATAGAAAAGAAAACAAAGAATTCAATAAATGAAAACATCTTTATTTCCAAAATAAAAGACTAAAATGGAGCTAGAGACTTTCGAGGTCTCTTGCCCACAAACTAAATAAAAGTTTTTGAATGAATTCTGGTGTGTAAAATACAAGGGGCGAGCCTCCTTTATATAGGAGAAGGAGAGAGCAACAAAAGGAAACAAGGGAAATGGAAAGTCTTGGAGAGGAGGCAAAAGAGGCGGTGGACCGGTCGATCCATGGGCCGGATCGATCGGTCTCTGTCTTCATGGGCTTGGGCCTCAATTCTGCATAGGATCGATCGGTCTCAAGTGTGGACCGGTCGATCCCGACTCTCGTCTGCGTTGCCTTCGTCAGCAGGTTGACATGTCTTCAGTAAATCGGACATAACTCTTGATTGCACCGTTGGATTCCCATGAAACCACTTGGAGACGAAAGCTAACATCCGTGGCTATCTTGTGTCAAAATATCAGAAGGGTCTTCGTCTGAGGCCATATTTCTGAAGGGTCTTCTGTACTCTGCATCTTCATATGTATAATTGCATCCAAACTGATCCAAAACTCTTCCCTTTCCAATATTTGCTTCTCGGACCTGTAATACACTAAGTGAAGCAAATAGTCCTAATATCTATCTAATATAGGTTAGTTGACTCAAAATATAAACCTAAATCTTATATAGAAAACGGTAAAATTGAGACTCATCAAGTTCATCTCTATTCACCTAAACACTATGGGAACACTCCATTTACCTTGTATATATATCATTGCATCACTTTTATTTTTTATTTATTTGTCTCTCTTGAACTCTCCTTTGAATTTTTATTACACAAGGGACTGTGTAATTTATGTTTGGATGAGGGTTTGAGGTGTATATGCATGATGTGTGTTCTTTGGTTCTTATTTTCAAATTTTTGCATACTTAAGTCTGCATATCATCTAAGACATAGAAAAACAATAAAAATTTGAAAAACTTTTAAAAAACTATGTATATAAAAAAAAGAATGTTCATGTAGTTGCATTAACATTTTAGGATTAAGTCAAGTTCCTTGCCCATGCTTTGAATGCACAATTTGATATTCTTGTCTTGATTGAAGCATGATGTGATTTGATGTCTTCCCTATCTATTAGAACCTAAATTTGACTCATAATTATCATGTCTATGCATTAAATCTGAACTCATGGATATCTTTCATCATTTTTACCACTCTTGCTAATCTAAGTAACTGATTCTCATTATCGGAACAGTTTCCCCCACCACTAACCTATCCTCCTTTCAAGCCATGATTGTTTTCTGTGTGTTAGGCCTATTTTTCAGATTGAGATTAGAAAAAAAGTGTTAGGTTTGAGCCGACAAGGATAATGTCTCATGTAGTTCTTGTTCACAGTTTTTGGATTGGATAGGACTAGGTGGGAGCTCGAGTTTGGGAATGGATTTAGTTGTGATCAAAAGAAAAGATTGGAAAAAGAGTTGAAAGAAAAAAAATAATAAAAAAAGAGGTACATTGATTTAGTAAAGGATTTGGGAATATGAAAAAGAAAAGTGGCACTCAAGAAAATAATAAAAAAAAATGTTTAGAAGGGCTTATAATATAAAAAGAAAGGTGAGTAATAAATATTAGTGTTTTTAGTGTTTTTCATTTACCTCTTTGCCATCATTTTCATATTCTGATTTGATTTCTAAATGTCTCTCTATCACCATATTCTGATTTGATTCCTAAATATTTCTCTATCACCGACATTTTCTTGTCAAAAATTTCACAAAACATGAAGATCATGTAAAGTTTTTCTTTTTCTTCATTTCCATATTTTAAAATTGTTGGTTCCCTTACACCCTCATTTCCACCTTGATGTAATTGTGCTCCATTATCTTGTTCAACATCAATCCATCCTTGAATTCATTCCTCCATCCTATAACCTTTGGTTATAAGTTTAACAACTATCAAGGTCTTGTCTTTAAGATTCAGTGGCACAACCAAATGAATATATTTCTCTCGGGCACTAAGAGTAGTTTTCACTTCAACTTACAAAAACTAATGCATATTACATTTTTTATAAATGATTTATAAAATGCTTTTAAATATCTCATTTAAATAACTTGTAAAATTTTTTAAATATTCTTTTTGAAATGATGTACACAATACAAGCATATAAAACACCAAATAAAACCTTTTAAACACCTTACAAAATTGTTCTCAGTACCTTGTAAACCTTTTAAAACGGGAAAAATTCCAAAAAAAAAACTTCATATATTTTAAATTTGGACGTCTAATATACGAAATTTTTTTTGTTTTCAATAAAAATACCTCATATATTTATTGTTGTCAAACAATACCTTATTTTTAAATTATTGGTAGATTCGAACCCGCAACTTAACAGCCGTCACAAAATCATTAACAGTGTTAGATTTTAATTATACGTGTTTAAGTAGATATATACAATTTGTTTACTTAATTTTATGAACGTACTGTGATCTAGTGGTACCATGTAGGTTTTCTACTGATAGAACGAAACGACGGCGATGCGAAATAGAACAGAACGATTTTGGAGATGTTGTGACACAGAATGGACGACAAATGAATGATAAATATCACAAAAGCTTGCAGAAAAGCTTCACGATACCGAATTTAATTCCTTTGGATATACACACCAAAGAGATTAAGGGTTTTACTGAATATATATGCACATCAACAAGATGATTTAATCTCAAAGAGTTTTAGAATAAAAAGATAGATAAGTTTCACAAAGAGATTACAAGAGAATATAAAGAGAAGAAGAGAAGAAGAGAATGAGGAAAACGAGACAAGTTTTGGAACACGCTCCAAAACTTTCTAGGAAATAACATAAATTAAAAACAAAGTTTGAAATTAAAAAATAAGCTTTGGTCTTCTCTTGTGATGGGCTTGGGTCTTGATTTGGAAAACTTCATTTTGAAAACTTAGTGGGACAAAACCAAAGGCAGCGAAAAAGAGCACTCATAAATCACTTGTCCATTTGATGAGGTCCTTGAGCACGGATCAAAACCAGTAAGGTTTGGACTTGGCTTAAGTCATTTAGTCGGTTCCAAATGTGGTTAAGCATTCCTCCAATAGCTTGGTTGAACAACTTAACTCTAGAATGAGCCATTAGAACAGTTGGTGCGACAAGAACATCCTCGGCTAAAAGCTCCTCCTCAGCTACAAGCTTAGCTCCATCTGGTTCAAGCTCTGGTTCATGCTCCATTTCTTTAGTACTATCTGAGATCACATATCAACCCGGGTTCAAATCTTATACTTCTTTTTTTTTTTTTGCTTTGTGGTCTTCATCTTTTTTGCCTCATTAATTCATCTCATTCACATGCTTAAAACTTTCCTTATTAATTTTTGTAATCTTTAAACTGATTCTCATAATTCTCCTTCAGAATTTCATATTTTGTCACCTAGAAACTTCATCTTCACACATTGCTTCTCGCAGCAGTAGGCACCGAGGAGATCTTGTTCTTCTCGGATTTGTCCGTACAAACTAATGACTTTCCAACCATGACTTCGGAACCCTAAACTTGGATAAAAGACTTATAAAAATTTATGCTTTTACAAGAGCTTCTTCACACCATGTGGGTTTTTTCAGAAACTGTGAAATTTTGTAAATTTGGCATGATTACTAAAAAACTCTAGTAAAAGCATAATTTTTTTCGTGTTGTTTATATAATTATATGTACAAAACATAAAAGTCGTTATGAAGAAGTCGTTATAAAACAACTTTATTTTTTGGCAATTTTAATATATCCATTCAAATTAAACAACCCAATATTTGATTAAGCAACACAATTGATAAGCCATTGATACGGGCAAAGTTATTTGAAAATGAGTGTACCTTTTGTGAAGCTTCCATGAGGCGATAACTTAATTCCCTCCTCTGACGGATCCCTCATGCCACCGCCAGTCTATAAAATAAATTTAGAATTCATTGATGTCAGTGTTTCTGGAACAATGAATTCTGAATTTATTTTATAAACTGGCGGTGGCATGAGGGAACCGTCAGAGGAGGAAATGAAGTTATCGCCTCATGGAAGCTTCACAAAAGTACACTCATTTTGAAATAACTACAGTGACCTCTCTAAGTACGATTGGCTACGGCTGCTCCAGTGACATGCAGTTTGTGGTGGACGCCAGTGGTGAACGACAAATCTCCGGTGACCTCTTTCTCTCCACTCTTGGCCAAAGCATCTCTCGTGGCTGCTTCTCTCATTTCTTGTTGAGAATTGAGTCCTTGATTATACCTGGCAACAAAGGAGACAGCTTTAGTAAGAAGAAGATGAAGAAAAGAGAAGAAGAAGAAGCGAAGAAAAAAAAAAAAAAAAAAAGAAGAAGCGAAGAAGAAGAAGCCAAGAAGTTGTTGGAGTCTAAACGTGAGTAGTGTGGCTTGTGTACGAGAGTCTAGTTTGTAGAAGTATGGATGCAAGTGTGTGTGGTAGGTAGAGAAACCACTATATATGTATGTGTGTGAGGTGTTGTAAGAAAAGTATCTAAGTTACTAACAATATAGACAATTAAAGACAAACGTTTCTTGGTTTCTCTTTAGAATAAAGAAACTAAATAAGAGTAAGAAAGAGAGAGATGAGAGATCTAACCTCTATTTGTTGGGGATATAAGAGGTGATTCGTAGTCGTAGAGGTGATAACGGCTGAGAGTTCCGGCGGAGGCGTAGGATAAAGAGGAGGAATTTAGATGCTCATGTTAACAAGTAGAAGAAGAAGAAGATGGCGAACCAAAAGTTCTGAAAAGCTCTCTCTCTAGTAGGTCAGTCACACTTATAGAGGAAAGAAGTTAATGGGGGAACTATTATGGCTGTATCTGTGACTTTGAGCTATGTGTAATACTAATAATAATACTCTCTGACCATATTACTGTAACTATTTACATCTTTTAACGTGACACTGACATAGAGCAACTAGGCTAAGACCATTCATAACTACAATTTTATATCTGATATACGAATTTTTTAATTCGTGAACATTTAGTGAATTTAGGAAAAGAGTGTATATTATAATATGGTATCTAATAATTACTTGAACGACCCAGTTTTTATTCATTTTTCAAAAGATTTTTTTTTTCTTTTTACTTTCTCTGACTCTCATCGATATGCTGATTTTTATTCACAACTATAGCGTCAGATTTTTAGGAAACGATTTGCAAGAAAGCCAAGTTTAACAAGTTACTACACTTTAACATATTTATATTAATAACACTATTAAATTCTGTAATTCGGTATCTCCTACTTTTTTATGCTTGTCATTTTTAGTAGATTCTGAAGATTGGAATTTTAAAGAATTTATGATCTCACAGACAGTTAACAAAAATGACAACCTTAGGCATGTCATATATAAAAGAAGGAGGTTTTTCCTTAAATTTATAAAACCAATAAACAATATAATTGTATTCTTAATTTAAACACACAAAACATATGCATTAGAGGTGGATAGGATTAATTCAAGTCTCCAAGTAGATGACGCTCTCACTCTGATCCATGAACATCACGTCCAAATTTACTTTGGGCGTACTTAACCAACTGACCGGTATATCTTTGATTTCAACTTTTCTCATATCATTTCTTTGTAGATCATAACAAAGAATGTGAAAGGGAGAAAGCAAATCCTGTGGAATCAAGACAACCTTGCCATTTTGATTGCCACCGGATCGCAATCACCAGTTCGCTTGTTGACATATATACCTTCAATCATGTTCCACCCGAAGGGCTTGACTTCATTAGACTGTGACATACTGGATTGGCAGAAATTTTGTATAATGTAAGGCAACATCTCCACAATAGGTGCTATGAACATCTGCACTTCGTTGAGGTCGTACAGAGTGGTGTGGCGATAAACCTAGGGACTTGGAATGTTAGGGTCTAGTATCTGAAAGAAGTTAATGGGGCACTATTATGGCTGTATCTTGTGACTTTGAGCTACGAGTAATAATAATACGTACACTCTGACCATTTTCCTGTAACTATTTACATCTTTTTTAACGTGACGCTGACACAAAGACCATTCACTTCTAACTACAGTTTTAAATTTTTATATACGAATTTTTGTATTCGTGAAGATTTTAGTGAATTTATGAAAAGATTAAAAGAGTGTGTATGATATGATATGTAATAATTATTTGAACGACCAAGTTTTTATTCGTCTTTGAAAAGAATATTTGTTAAGTTTAAAAAAAAAACTTTTTCTGACTCTCCTCTATAACGTTTTTTGTTATCGAAAACATCAAAGAAGTGTACAGTTTTATTTGGAATTTTCATAAACATTTTCATTATTAGCAAAAAAGAAATAATTATAATATAAATAGATAAAATATTTTGGGCCAATTAACCAAACCGAAAATTCCAAACTGCAAAGAACCAAATCGAAACCAAACTGGATTTTTAAAATATATGAATGGATCCTAAATTCTAGAACCAAAAGAATCGGAATTAGCCCTAGGCATTCAGATACCCATTTGGGTTTGGGTCGGTTCCATTCGGGTTTTGGATAATTCGAGTATAGAGGTTGAGACCTATTCGAGTATTAAAGTTAAGAGCTCAATAAGTGAATGGTTGTAATGTAATATAATAAATGAGTATTTAGAATATCTAAAGAATATAATATTCTTTGGGATTTATACTATAAATACCCATGCTTGGAATAAATTGTATCCAAACTTGAGTGAGAAATAAAACATTAGAGCAAAGGCAATAGCGAAACTGCTCGGTTGCAACATGTAATAAACAAATAGAAAAAAATAAAAAGTTGTGTCAGACAAATAAAACCGGTTGCAATGTTGCAACCAGTTGCAACTTTCCTGTCTCTCTCTCTCTCTTTCTTTCTCTCTCTCTCTTTCTTTCTCTCTTTCTTTTATCTTTTGCTTTAAATTATAATACTAAAAAAATACTTACACCCACACAAACATATTTTACCACTGCGGATGGTCTTAAGCCTCAAAGAGTCATTTGTAAGAGTTCTTCGAGTGTTCTTACTAAAACTTTCTATTCTATGTAAAATTTTTGGTTTGGGTTCGGGTATTTGTGTTGGGTTCAGTTTTTTTATTCATATATAGCCAAATCTACATGAATTACTCAAAAATTCTTGAAATGCCTCGAAAAGAAAACTAAAAAATTATTTACTTTTTACCATAATGTATCCAAAAATACTCGAAAAAACAACTAAAACATTGGTTATTTTTCATCCATATATATTCAAAAATATCTGAATTACTCAAAACTATTCAATATATTCGAGTTTATAATTATTGGGTATTCTGGTTATTATAAGTATAAGTATTATCAAAAAAAACTTTAAGACCTGTTCCTATATTTTCAAAACAAATATTTCAGTTCCTATATTTGTTTTGACATAGAGGCTGATGGCAGAAAAAGAATGCATCTATGTAAATGGTTATCTTCCGAATTAATTTGAGTTTTATTTGGGTTACCAATCAAATTTTAACACAAATTATCTAACTGTAAAGAATGTTATTTTTTCTATTCTTTCTTAACACTTTTATCTCTCTAAAAGAAAGGAATTATAACAAAAATTATCTATTTATTAGGATTTATTTTTATAACAATTCGTTAACGACTTTCGCCTTTTTCTCTTTTTATAAAAAATATATTCTTTAAGAATGTGAAGTTTTTAACATCATCCAATTACAGTCATTAACAACACTCTTTGCTATCTTTTCATTTTCATCAACAAAGCTTTGATAAGTGATGACTGCTTCATGAACATATGATGTACCTATCAATGGAGAATATATTTCGATTTTTCGCGCTTTAGTCCCAATGGTATAGGATCCGTATACAAGAGCAAGATAAACCCAATAGGCTGATCATCTTTGAAATATCTTTTGTTGAGTACAAGTTAACTAATACCTTACAAATTTGTCATTCTGACTTTTGTGTGAATCATTTTTGTCTAGCTAGTAACCACTTCATCCATGTCGACAAACAATACCTTGCAATGTAATCTGGTAAATCCACCTGAAAACCAACAACACAAAATCAGAAACATATCGATTATACGGAAACACAACTAAACAAGAACAGGACACTCACACTAGTCCATGTTGCAGAAAACCCATCAGTAGATAACAACCAACTTCGACTTCGACTTATCGTACGCAGACCTACGAGCTCATCATCATCACTCAAATCATCAAAAGCCCTCTTCTTTTTCTTCTTCCTTTTCTTCTTCTCCCTCTTGTGTCTCTTTTTAGAAACACGGCTTCTACTATCTGAGTCTGATTCACTTTCTTCAGAGAATCCGTTATGGCTTAGCAATGAGTGGTCATTAGACCTGCGGAACTCAATTCCATTCTCTCTAAATAGTAACTCCCATGAATCAGGAGTTTGACATTCTTCCGATAATCTGAAGTGGATAGTCCAAGAAAGTAACCCGAGTATTTTAATCACCTCTATGTGTTTCATCTTCGAAAGCTCTCTCAGAATCAGAGAAAAGCTACTGCCGTTTTCCAAACCTCTGCTTATCTCTGCTATGGTTTCTTTAAACATTTCTCCCTCATCATTGAGATTCTCCTCACGTACAAGCCGTAGCAACTGACGACCTTGGTTGATAATAGAATTTAGCAGTAGCAGCTCGTCAATAGATTCTGTGTCAACATATCTTGAAAGAACAACCCCAAGCCAGCAAGAGGAGTCACCAATCTCCCAAGATTCAATGCTTGGCTCGAAATAGTTGCCAAGCAATTCAAGAAACCGGCACAAGTCACGTTCTTCAAGAGTGATAAGCAGATGCTGAGTTAATTTTGAGAAAGACTCCTCCATAAGAAACTCCTCTACAGCATCCCACACATCATCCCTATCTTCTTCATACATAAAACGGATAAAGAGATCAAGAAAGAATTTGGTATCAAGGAACAAAATCTGTCCATCTTTAAGCGACTCAGCAAACTCATTAGATGACCAAAACTCAGGAACATTGTCAAGAAAATTCTCAATTGTTCGTTGAACATCCAAATCAAGAAGATAATGAGGCTTCGTAGCAACAACCCCAGGCGATTGCCCGTGTTTTCCTCGCCATTCAAGCTCTTCCCAACAAATATCCCTATTCGCAAACGCATACTGCGCCAATGCTTTTGCACCTCGTTTATGATCAGACCCACCATCATAAGCAAACTCAGAGAACCACTCTAGTATACGCTTCGGATCATCTACACATTAACAAAAACTCGAAAATCAAACACAATCACAAGCTAATGCAGATAGATACACACAAACAATGTGAGTAAAACCCGAAAATCAAACACAATCACCAGCTAATGTAGATAGATACACACAAACAATGTGAGCAAAACCCGAAAATCAAACACAATCACAAGCTAATGCAGATAGATACACACAAACAATGTGAGCAAAACTCGAAGATCAAACACAATCACAAGCTAATGCAGATAGATACACACAAAAAATGTGAGCAAAACCCGAAAATCAAACACAATCACAAGCAAATGCAGATAGATAAACACAAACAATGTGAGCAAAACTCGGAAATCAAACACAATCACAAGCTAATGCAGATAGATACACACAAACAATGAGAGCAAAAATCAACTTCACCTTCAAAGAACTTCTCAAGTATATAACTTCTTTTAGCCAACACACATCCAAGTTTCCTCGGTCTTTTTTCGAACATCATTGTCAAAAGCTGAGATAAAAACTGCAACTTTCTGGGTTTTGATCTCAATAACTTCATGAAAATATTGAGTTGCTTTCTAGGCGATATAGAAACGGTAGAAATTGCACTACAAAGCCAAAGTCTTGCTTCTGATTTAGCTCCTCCATGAGTCACTAATGATTGAATGTGAGAGCTTAATTTGTTCAACAGAGGCAAAATCATATCGATGTTGCTCCTCTTGTGTGTATCATCGTTCCAATTTGGTTCAGATAAGAACAAATTCACCATCTTTGGTACTTGATCTCAGCTATACGATATGGGTTTCATCGATGTTGAAAACTGCAATTGAAGATAATCAAAAAGGTTTTAACTTTGAATCTTTAGACGCAATTAGAATGGGATGAAAGAAGGACCAATCTACACAAAATCAAGAAATTTCAGATATTGAAGATTGAAATTGAAACTCTCTACAATTAGGGATTCAGATAATTTTAGGGTTTGGAGGAAAGAAAGAAGAGTACCATTGTTTATGTATGAGCAAGCTGCTTCTGGTTCGCTATTTTCTCCCAAAGGGCTAAACGGTTATTGTGGATCGGTTCGAGCGGACCGGGATTTGATTTTGGAAAAAAAACATTGTAACGATTGACTTTTTAGTATTGCATTTTAGAATTGTCCAAGCTGTTTTTGACCTTTACTTGTTATACTTACAAGTCGAAGACTATGGGTTAAGTGGAATTTGGCTGCCAATTAGGCCTTGGCAGAAATATCAAATCAAATTGGTCAACATTAGTAAGACCATACACAATGGTAAACTTTGTGTATGGGTGTGAGTACTAAAATATTTAGAAGTAAGAGAACAGTGCACTTAGACCAAACGTAATGGCACAACTTTTAAAGGGTTGTGACTAATAAAAAATTAAAAAGTAATCAAACAGTGTAAAAATCAGGAGAGAGGGGTTGTAGGTTTACAACCGGTTGTAGAGATTATTTTAATCTCTTCTCTCTCTCTCTCTCCTTCCTTCTCTCTCTCTTTTCTCTTTCTCATTAAATTTTAATAATAAAAATATATTTCACACCCACTCCACCTATTTTACCATTGCCCATGCTCTTAGAATGTGTATGCGAGTGTTAGTTTACAACCGAGTGTGAGGGACAGGTGGCTTTATTTGGTTGGTTCTAACTTTTTTATATTAAAAAATTGTTTTCATCTCTCCTCTCTGTTCCTTCGATGAAAACAATTTTTCATCTCTCCTCTCTGTTCCTCATCTCTCCTCTCTCCTCTCTAACTTTATTTTATTAATTTAATTTGCCTCACATCTATTTTCTCGAGTGCCGCACTGCTGATGCTCTAAGTGTAGTGACTTTCATGCTTGCAGGTTGCAACTACTTCGTGAAGGTATCCCTAAATATATCTTTTTGGTACATTTTTAATAGGTTTTAAACAACACTATCACATACAAACATATTCTAACTTCTACTTACAATGAGATGTCAGTTCTTTTAGTCATTGCATACTCGCAAAACTTTAGCTAAACAATTAATGAACATAAGAACTTATCAATCTAAAATTTATCATAAACACCTATATATATTTATATGAATGAAAAACATAAATAAATAAATAATAGTTTCATGTCAAAAAATAAAAAACGATAGTAATACTATTAAAAAATCATCTTAAACAATGATTATGAATTTTTATCCTCAATTCGACGTGAATAAAGTAAAAACAACTCTAACTAGTTTTTCAAATGACATTATCTGCTTCACTAAAATATAATTATAAAAACAATAATAATTAAAAAGTAAACTAACACACCTCATTAAAACCAACTATAACTCTGATTAAGTGTAAAAACAATTGTATTTAAAATAAAACTTACAAAAAGTCATTCAAGAATCTGTGAAATGATACTGTAGTTATTAGCTTGAGATATTGAAATTTATAGAATTTTTTTTCTTGATATTATTAGTAATTTTTACAAAGGATTATATATAAATTAAAAAGTCTATGAGTAAAATTTAAATATAGATTTTAATTAACTTAAAAGTCTGTTATAAATCTTTCAAATAATTAATTTGAATTAAGCAAAGCATATCCAAAATAAATAACCGATTTAATTTACATAATTTTAAAATTAATTTGTTTTTATTTTTTAACAAATTTAACCTACAAACTCTTCCGTATTACATGTGTTGTTGTTAGTTTTAAATAAAAATATGTCATTCGTTTTCAATCAAATGAGTAAAATAACTATCATATATCTTATCATATATCTTATCTGATTTGATCATATACCTTATCATATATCTTACCATTTTTTTTTTAATTATTTTTTTAATATTTTCAATTTTGTTTTTTCATTATATTTTTATTATTATTATTATTTTTTTTAATATCAAACTGAAATTTGCATAAAATTAAAAGATAGAAGAATATCTGGATTACAAAGTTTAAAGAAGTTTTGGATGCTCAAAGTTCTAAAAGAGGCAAAGATAAAAACATAAGATGTCCTTAACCCTAAACATAAGGGTCTATTTATAATAAAAATGGTAAAACCCTAACTTAAAAGTCAAAAGTCAATGTTTTAAGTCGGTTTAGCAGATAATGACCATACGGGTCGAGTAGGACGCTTCACCAAAGTTTCTTCTCTGCTTCTGCTCCAGACGCTTACTCGATCAGCATGCATGAAGAGGCAGATCGAGTACAAGGCAGACTGTGTTAAGTGTGCTCTGTGATGATACGGCCCGAGTAAGACAAGAAGTGTGAGTTGTTTTACTCGGCCAGTCTTGTCTTGAGCGCAGAACAAGTGAGACGTGGCAATCAAAGTAAACGAGTATGCGCTTTGGACATGACATGCCGAGTAGGAGCAGGAGACGCAGATCGAGTAGAAACAGACCGAGTAGGACGACGTTGGTGACAGTCCGAGTAGAACACAGCATCGGAGGAAGCACTGCCGGCCGAGTAAACGCATGTGCAGAACGAGTGTGACACTTCTCACTGCTGGCCGAGAAGAACACGTACACAAAGCGGGAAACAAGCGGATCGAGTGGTTTCTTCATGATGACAGGTCGAGTAGACGCAGCTCCAAATACCTGAAATGACTCCAAAATGCAAAATGTATGCAAGACAAATGCAAAACTCTCCTAAACATGCAAACATGCAAAATACACTATGAACAATGCAAAAACACTAAGCTAACACAACAAAAACGATGAGTTATGCATGATAAAAGAGGATAAAATATGAACACATCAACTCCCCCAAACTTAGTCTTTGCTTGCCCTCAAATAAACATGTCATAAGCTGGAAGATAAGTTTGAAAGTGGGGTCTCAGAACCTAAAGCTTGCCAACAAACCATTTAAAGTCAATGTCCAAGTTAATAGTTCTATGATGCAGAGTGAAAGAGTTCTACATAAAAGCTTTAGATAAACTCATCACAACAAGAACTTATTCTAATATTTCATCTACACATGCATTCATATCAATCATTTCCTTTAACATTCATTAAACAAGAAAATGGATCTGGTTATGCAATGTCTACAAACTCATTTGGTTTGGTGAGAAAGGTTGGAGATAAAGATGATCTCCTTTAGAGTGGTTTTATCAATCAAGATCAAGGTTCTCTCAGAAAACGGATTGAGCTATAGAAGAATGCTAAAGGTAAGGACCAATAGATGCATACAAGAACAAAACCTTGTCTACCCAAAGGTACCCAAAACGTTTTGCTCCTATCTCTCTAAGCCCATATTGTCCTAAGTCTACTATTCTGCTAGAATAATTTTACTCTTAGATTATTAAAAATATTGAATAGATCACAAAGTAATCTTGATGAATAATTTACTCTTTGTTCTAAGTCTTAGGAGAGGTTTCTTCCTTTTTTTATTCATCTAGCGGATTGGGGTTTTCTTGTATACACTATGGTTCTCTTTTCTTCTTATTTCTTAAGACATCAAAAACTTTTTGCTATACACTTCTTTTTTTCTCTTTTTATCTTTTTCTATACTTTGCATTCCCCAAATCCTTTACTAGAACATATATACTTAGAAACACATTCCCCCTCCTAAAGACTCTTTCCTTTCTTTACCATCACTCTTTTCTTTTATGTCATGTTAAGCACAAATCCAATCCCAACCCTGTAACAAGTTCTCACCTAGTCCTATCTAGTCCGGATAACGCGAACTAGAACTACACAAGATTTCATTCCTGTCGGCTCAAACCTAACACTTTCTACCAAGCTCAATCCAGAAAAAGGCCTAACACTCAGAAAAATCACAATTGGCTTGAAAGAATGATAGGTTGCGGGTGTGGAGAAACTGTTCCAATGATGGGAATCAGCTACTTGGATCAACAAGAGTGGTAAAAAGGAAAAGATGATCGAAATATGTATATGGTATCCATGAGTTTGCATGCAATGCACAACCATATAATTGCAAGTCAAGATTAGGTTCTTCTAAGTAGGAAATGATGTCAAGTCACAACACGCTTCAATTAGGACCAAAATGCAATTCAAGAATTCCAAGTTTGTTTCAGTCTTACGTTTCAAACTCAATCACAATTCATCACAGAACTAGTAACAAGGGCATTGATCCTAATCTAGTGAATTAAGCAAGCTATCAAGGTTGAAATCATCATCGTCCCTTATGCTGGATGCAACAGCCCTATATGAAACATTTTAGACTCAATGCAAGTACCAAGTTCTCTCATTGTTTCAGTGTCAGGGTACCTTGTTCCCTCGAACTTGTGTTGCTGGAAGAGCCTGTAGTACTCCGCAAAGGTGAGTGCAGGAGCTTTCTTCCTCCCTGATGTTCTTGGTGCCTCTACTGGTTCCTCATACAGTGCATCGTCACTGTCTTCATCACGCAGCTGCATGGTCTCCTGCATTGGTTTCTTTCCACTGGCCTTGCTACTACCCGCTTCCTCTCTGCACTGATCCTTTGCATCAGAAAATTGCTTGGCCATTGATTCCGGAGGAGAACGCTCAACTCTAACATAACCATGACGTTGTCTAGCTTCTTCGAAAAGCGGATTCTGAGTTCCAGCTTGAATTCTTGAGTTACATTATTGTATGCTTTTAGAAGAAGCTAGACAGCATCACGGTTGTGTTAGAGTTGAGCGTTCTCCTCTGGTATTAATGGCCAAGCGATTTTCTGATGCAAGGGATCAGTGCAGAGAGGAAGCGGGTAGTAGCAAGGCCCGTGGAAAGAAACCAATGCAGGAGACCATGTAGCTGCGTGATGAAGATAGTGACGATGCACTGTATGATGAACCAGTACAGGCACCAAGAGCATCAGGGAGGAAGAAAGCTCCTGCACTCACCTCTGCAGAGTACTACAGGCTCTTCTAGCAACACAAGTTCGAGGGAACAAGGTACCCTGACACTGAAACAATGAGAGAGCTTGGTATCACAGATGATGTGGAATATCTTTTCCAACAGTGTCATCTCGGTATGCTGATGCATGATATTAGGATTTTACTAGGTCTCAATTCCCTTATATTACCATTGTAGTACAAAGGGTATCAATCTAAATGGGAGAGCTACTAACACTCAAGATGCAATCAGAAGCAACTAAGTCAAGCTAACAGGAAGTGTTGTTTTCTATCAACCTAAGTGAACAAAATGTAAAGCATCACTGGAAAGCAAAACAGGAAAGCATAAACTGGAAAGCATAACTGGAAAGCATCAACTGGAAAGCATAACTGGAAAGCATCAACTGGAAAGCAAAACTGGAAAGCAAAACTGGAAAGCAAAACAGGAAAGCATAACAGGAAAGCAAGATAGGAGCGAATGGATAAAGATAAAATCTTAAACAACAAAGCAAACGAAAGCAAGTAATAGATCAATAAGATAAAGCAAGGCTCCTGAAAATGTGGTTATTGATGCAGGTGGATCCTCCTAGTATGTAAGGTGCTCAACAAGCGCAATCAAGCTTTCCCTAGACAGTGAACACTGAAGCTAATCAATTCAATCTCTTGACAAAGACTATCAAGCCTAACAACATCCTAACCCAACTCTCGTTGGTGAAACCATGTCAAGCAGGCAGTAAGAACGAGTTCACTTCATGTCAAAACGCTTCCTAGACAACTAATCTCTTAGGTAAGGACAACGAATCTCTGGCACTAGTGGTTCAGACATTTCACCAAACACCTCTCGGGTGTGAAATGTCTAAAGACTAGATCAATTTGATCAGAACAAACCTAGTGAATCAAAACTCTAGTCCAAAAGGGAAACATCAAATTTAAAGCTTGAACACCCTAAATACTAAGATTTTCCACCTGATTTATCACATCCTCAAGAACCCTAGTTCACTACTCAGAAACAGAAAGCATGATCTTCAAACAATAATTCCCAGAAATCATAGAAAGCATCATAGAAAGATAGATCAAAGCAAGATAAACAAGAATATCAAAGCGAAAATTTCATAAACTTAAAAGAGTAAAGAAGATCTGAATTACAAAAGCAAGAAGTTTCTGGTTTCTAAAAGAGGCAAAAAATACAAAAGATAAGAGATAACTCACCCTTAACAACAAGTGGTATTTATACTAAAAGGGTGAAAGCCCTAATTAAAAAGTCAAAAGCCAAAGTTTAAAGTCGGTTTAGGAGAAATCTTTCACAAGCGGTCGAGTGAGACATGCTTCTTAAAACGGTCGAGTGAGGCATGCTTCTTAAAACGGTCGAGTGAGGCATGCTTCTTAGATGTGCAGACGACAGAGTGATCGAGTGACAGAGAAGCACGCTGATGCTCGGTTGACAGGCCGAGTGAGACAGGTAAAACAGGCGGTTCTTCCTGGGCAGTGATCGAGTGACAATCTCAAAAGCAGCAGTCTCTCCAAGTGTGCAGTAGAGTGAGAGATCGAGTGAGAGCTGCTCCTGGTACCTGAGATGACTCCAAAATGCAAATGTATGCAAAACTATGCAAAACACTCTAAAACTCTCCTAAGTATGCACATATGCTAAACACATTAAGAATAATGCAAAAACACTAAGCTAAATAAGCAAAACCAAAGACAAATGCATGATAAAAGAAAGCAAATTATGAACACATCAACTCCCCCAAACTTAGTCTTTGCTTGCCCTCAAGCAAACATGTCATAAGCAGGAAGAGAGGTTTGAAGGTGAGGTCTCAGAACCTAAAGCTTGCCAATAAACCATTTAGAATCAATGTCCAAGTTAATAGTTCTATGATGCAGAGTAAAGGAATTGTAATTAAAAGCTATTGACAAATTCATCACAACAAGAACTGATTCCAATCTTTCACCTACACATGCATTCATATCAATCATTTCCTTTAACATTTATTAAACAAGAACATGGATCCGGTTGTGCAATGTATACAAACTCATTTGGCTTGGTGAGAAAGGTTGGAGACAAAGATAATCTCCTTTAGAGTGGTTTTCACAATCATGATCAGGGTTCTCTCAGAAAGCGGATTGAGATTTAGAAGAATGCTAAAGGTAAGGACCAATAGATGCATACAAGAACAAAACCTTGTCTACCCAAAGGTACCCAAAACGCTTTGCTCCCTACTTCTCTAACCCCAGATTGTCCTAAGTCTACCCTTCAGCTTCAACTCTTTTTGAGCACACTCATTCACTCTTTATACTAAGTCTTAGGAGAGGGTTATTCTTTCTTACTCTTCTAGCAGATTGGGGTTTTCTTTTATTCACTATGGTTCTCTTTTCTTCTCATTTCTTAAGACATCAAAAGTTTTTTGCTATACACTTCTTTTTCTCTTTCTTTTCTTATACTCAGAACCATCTCTCTTTTTTTTTTTTTACTTTGCACTCCCCAAATCCTTTACTAGAGCTTAAACAGTTAGAGACACATTCCCCCTCCTAAAGACTCTTTCCTTTCTTTATCATCAATCTTTTCTTTTCTGTCATGTTAAGCACAAATCCAATCCCAACCCCTGCAACAAGTCCCCACCTAGTCCTATCTAGTCCGGATAACGCGAACTAAAACTACACAAGGTTTCATTCTTGTCGGCTCAAACCTAACACTTTCTACCAAGCTCAATCCAGAAAAAGGCCTAACAGTCAGAACAAACACAATTGGCTTGAAAGAAGGATGGGTTAAGGGTGTGGAGAAACTGTTCCAATGATGGAAATCAGCTACTTGGATCAACAAGAGTGGTAAGAAGGATAAGATGATCCAAATATGTATATGGTATCCATGAGCTTGCATGCAATGCACAACCAGATAATTGCAAGTCAAGATTAGGTTCTTATAAATAGGAAATGATGTCAAGTCACATCATGCTTCAATTAGGACCAAAATGCAATTCAAGAATTCCAAGTTTGTTTCAGCCTTATGTTTCAAACTCAATCACTATGCATCACAGAACTAGTAATAAGGGCATTGATTCTAATCTAGTGAATTAAGCAAGCTACCAAGGTTGAAATCAGCATCGTCCCCTATGCAGAATGCAACAGTCCTACATGAAATATTCTAGACTCAATCCTATATGCAAGTGCAAACTAAATGAACACTCTTTTTTTTTTTAGAAAATTTTCAAATTTTTCAAATTTTTATGGTTTTTCTATGCCTTGGATGCATGCAGACTCACGGATGCAAAAATTTGAAATAAGAATCACAAAACACCATGTCAAATACATCATCCTGAACTCTCCCCCAAACTTAAATTACAAAGTCTCTTGTGTAAGAAAAATTTGAAACAGAATTCAAGAATCACAAAAGCAAGAAATAAAAATGCAATGGTAGATACAATGGAAGGTTGTGGAGTACCTCATTGGTCATGTGGGGGGTGCCCAGAGGATGGTCCGCCCTCTTGTCTGCGTGAAGATCCTTGGCGTCTATGCTTCCTCTTTACTGATCTCCTCTTTTTCTCCCTTGGCTCATAGGCAGACGATCTCGCAGGAATTGGCACAAACTCCCGCTCACTGTGTTGGTAAGAAGAGTGTCTTGCAGGAGTTGGAGAGGGAACCTGCATCTCTGTCTCATATTCAACTTGCTCTTCCTGCACATATCCAGGGTGCTCGTAGACAGGTTGGTCCTCTTGCATATAGTTAGCTTGTTCTTCTTCCACATATGCATGTTGTTCCTCTTGTTCAAATTTAGCTTGCTCCTCAGTTCCATATGCAGCTTGGCGAACTGGAGAAGTAGAGGTGGTGTGGAGTGCTGTAGTGGAGGAAGAACAACTGAGCTTCTTAATGAAGTTCTTAATCCGTGACCTTAGAGACTTAATCTCTTTCTTCTGCGCCTTCAGTTCCTTGGCCTGCGCTTGCAGTAGCTTGTCCTGCGCTTTGTTCCAGTCCTGCAGAGTGCTGAGCCTTGAATGAGCTGCCATTACTCCCTGCCCCTGTCTAGGTGCGCTGAACTCTTTAAAGTAGTACCTCTCTGGAGCATAACCTTCATCACTGTAATCAGGCTGATACTCCTCTGTTTCCATTGGAGCGTCCGTGATGCCTGTAGCTTAAACGGCTGCTAAAGTACTAACATTACGTGCTCTGATCTTGTGCAGGGACTCCTCGGGAGGGTTGAACTCAATGTTACCAGCACTGCCAGATTCAGAGAATGAGGTGAGGCGTTCACAAGGAAGCAAAATATGTGAGATCTCTAATGTAGGACGAGTGAAGCTGTAGACAAGCTTCCCATCGACCCAACCCTTTTTCAGAGTATGCGCACCCTGCAAGTAGGGTAGATCAATCCACTGGAAATCTGTTGGTGCACTCTGCAATGGAACCCGCAATGCTTCCAAGAATACCGTCACAAGACCACCTACACAAAGCGTGCCAGTGGTTCCTTTGCTCTGAAGCGTCTTAACCCACTACCTGTAGCTCAGCAACTGATTCACCAACACATAAGAGAGGGAAGTGTTGGTTGAATCACCTTTTATTTCAGTCCCATCTGTTGCGTGTATCAGCAAGTCCTTCAGTGCCATATCCATTAGCTCCATCTCACCATTTACTGTTGTCCCTGCGTTGTTTCGAGCGAAGAATACATTGGCAAGACACTTGTGAAAGTAATGCAGGACTGGGCTCCGAATGTGGATGCTCTTGGATCGTGAAGAGTTGAATACCCTCTCAAAACTAATTGTTACCCATAGCGAATCTAACTCATCCCTGTCATAGTCCTGCTGCGTCCCATTCCCACTAGGAAAGCGAAACTGAGCTTCGATACTTGTCATGGGCATTGAGTAGTCCTGATCGAACACTCTAAATGTGATGACACCCATACCTCTAGGGAGGATGTGCAGCTCCAGGGATGAAATAAAGTGAATCGTTTCTTCTTGATACACTGCACGTGGGTTGTGCATCATCTTACCAAGATGGCACTGCTTGAAGAGATACTCTACATCGTTTGCCATCTTGGTAAGATGATGCACAACCCACGTGTAGGGTATCAAGAAGAAACGATTCAGTTTCTTTCATCCTGGAGCTGCACATCCTCCCTAGAGGTATGAGTGTCATCACATTTAGAGTGTTCGATCAGGACTACTCCATGCCCATGACAAGTATCGAAGCTCAGTTTGGCTTCCCAGTGGGAATGGGATGCAGCAGGACTATGACAGGGATGAGTTGGATTCGCTATGGGTAACAATTAGTTCTGAGAGGGTATTCAACTCTTCACGATCCAAGAGCAGCCACATTCGGAGCCCAGTCCTGCATTACTTTCACAAGTGTCTTGCCAATGTATTCTTCGCTCGAAACAACGCAGGGACAACAGTAAATGGTGAGATGGAGCTAATGGATATGGCACTGAAGGACTTGCTGATACACGCAGCAGATGGGACTGAAATAAAAGGTGATTCAGCCAACACTTCCCTCTCTTATGTGTTGGTGAATCAGTTGCTGAGCTATAGGTAGTGGGTTAAGACGCTTCAGAGCAAAGGAACCACTGGCACGCTTTGTGTAGGTGGTCTTGTGACGGTATTCTTGGAAGCATTGCGGGTTCCATTGCAGAGTGCACCAACAGATTTCCAGTGGATTGATCTACCCTACTTGCAGGGTGCGCATACTCTGAAAAAGGGTTGGGTCGATGGGAAGCTTGTCTACAGCTTCACTCGTCCTACATTAGAGATCTCACAGATTTTGCTTCCTTGTGAACGCCTCACCTCATTCTCTGAATCTGGCAGTGCTTGTAACATTGAGTTCAACCCTCCCGAGGAGTCCCTGCACAAGATCAGAGCACGTAATGTTGGTACTTTAGCAGCCGTTCAAGCTACAGGCATCACGGACGCTCCAATGGAAACAGAGGAGTATCAGCCTGATTACAGTGATGAAGGTTATGCTCTAGAGAGGTACTACTTTGAAGAGTTCAGCGCACCTAGACAGGGGCAGGGAGTAATGGCAGCTCATTCAAGGCTCAGCACTCTGCAGGATTGGAACAAAGCGCAGGACAAGCTACTGCAAGCGCAGGCCAAGGAACTGAAGGCGCAGAAGAAAGAGATTAAGTCTCTAAGGTCACGGATTAAGAACTTCATTAAGAAGCTCAGTTGTTCTTCCTCCACTACAGCACTCCACACCACCTCTACTTCTCCAGTTCGCAAAGCTGCATATGGAACTGAGGAGCAAGCTGACTTTGAACAAGAGGAACAACATGCATATGTGGAAGAAGAACAAGCTAACTATATGCAAGAGGACCAACCTGTCTACGAGCACCCTGGATATGTGCAGGAAGAGCAAGTTGAATATGAGACAGAGATGCAGGTTCCCTCTGCAACTCCTGCAAGACACTCTTCTTACCAACACAGTGAGCGGGAGTTTTTGCCAATTCCTGCGAGATCGTCTGCCTATGAGCCAAGGAAGAAAAAGAGGAGATCAGTAAAGAGGAAGCATAGACGCCAAGGATCTTCACGCAGACAAGAGGGTGGACCATCCTCTGGGCACCCCCCACATGACCAATGAGGTACTCCACAACCCTTTCATTGTATATACCATTGCATTTTTATTTCTTGCTTTTGTGAGATATTCAGTTCCTCACGCACAAAGAGCACTCACATAAGAAGCCAAGTCTTGCGCTACTTTCACAAGTCCCTCGCCAATGTCCTCTTCGCAAGAGATAACACCGGGACGATGGTGAATGGAGAGATGGAGCTTATAGATATGGCACTTAAGGACTTTCTTTTCAACACCTCGGATGGGACTGTGTTACAAGGTGATCCAACCAATACTTCTCTCTCCTTCATTCTGGTGAATCAGTTGCTGAACTATAAGAAGTGGGTTGTGAAACTTAACAGCAAAGCAAGCATAGGCACGCTGTGTGTATGAGGCCTAGTGACAATGATCTTGGAAGCATGCCAAGTTCCATTGAAGACTGAGTTCTTTACACCAAAGTGGATTGATGTTCACTACTTGCGCTTAACACATTCCCTTGATTAGGACAGGGTCACTGGAAAGCTTGTTTACAGGTTCTTTCATCCCACCTCTTTTGACTCAAAGCTTCTGCTTCCATGTGAACACTTAACATCATTCTCCGACGCTGGTAATGCTGAGTTCAAACCTCCTCCAGAGTCCACGTACATAACCGATGCACGTGGTCAAGATACGGGCATCACTGACAAAGCTCCACCGTATCATGAAGATGATCAGTCTGAGGGGAGTACAGAGGGTTATGCTCCAGAGAGGTATTACTTTGAGCAATACAAAGAACCTAGACAGGGAAAGGGCATAGTCGCTGCTCACTCACGGATCCACACGCTGCAACAATGGAACAAAGCGCAGGACAAGGAACTGAAAGCGCAAAAAAAAGAGATTAAGTCTTTGAAGTCATTGATTAAGCGCTTAATGAGTAAGTTAAGCTGTTCTTCTTCCACTACAGCACTCCCCACCAATGCTCCTTCTCCAGCTCGCCAATCAGTCTATGAGCCAGAGGATCAGCCTGTCTATGTGCCAGAGGAGCAGCCTGTCTATGTGCCAGAGGAGCAGCATGCCTATGAGCCAGAGGAGCAGCCTCCCTCTCCAACTCCTGCAAGAAATTCTTCCTACCAACACACTGAGCAGGAGTTTGTGCTAATTCCTCCAATTATGTTACTTGAGCCGGATTCTCAGTGTTTAATATCTTTGTTTTCGTATGATTTTAGAGAGGTCATGAATCCAAGAATATTTTGTCAGCTTTGCTATTATATGAAGGTGATATATCTCTTCTTGGATGTTTATATCTCTTACGATTTGAAACAAATTCTTACTTGTTTTTTTGTTTTTTTTTTATAGAGAAAGCATCTTCTTCGCCTTGTTATGATGGAGAGGGATCTAGTTTGAATTCTATGCATGCATATTAACAAAGATATGAAGGATGAGGTATGTAACTCAATGATTGTAATCACTCGAGATCAATATTTTGGCCTCTTGAAGTTAGTTAGCATTTGTGGACTTTAATTACTTGGAAAAAGAGAAGAAGTGTTCTATGTTATACAAATGTTTTCAAAACTTTAATTTTAGAGAACCTCACTACAATTGGAGCTTGTAATTTTTCAGAAATCTTTTTGAAGTTCTGAACTTTTGATTTTGCAATATTTTGATTCTAAATAATGTTCTGATCACAATGTTTTGATATCCGATACGGACAGTGAACCGGTTTACCTTCTGGGTCACCGGGTCATCGGGTCAACCGGATCCGACCGTGGGTCAACCAATTTTTTATTTTAATATATTTATATTTATAGCTATTATATGTATAGGTGTAATTATAAAAATAAAAATAATCATATTATGTTTAACAAAATATGAACTCTAACAATAATAATAAAATAATAAAAGATTTTAAATCCAAATATAAATGAAAAGAACGAAAAGAAAACATTAAAAATTTTAAAATTGTAAGCAATCACTAATGATTTACTGATTTGATGCGCAAGAGTTGAACAGAAACTAAAGGGTGGCCGCTTAAAAAAGACAAAGAGTTGACAAAATTCTAAAAAAAAATGAAATTCATTAATTAAAATCCTATATTTTATTCCTAAAATCAAAAGAATTTTATTGACCCATCGGTTGAATTGGTTCACCGAATCATCGAGTCACGGGTGGTTGGCGAGTTTTTTTATGGATTTTGCCAGTTTTATGATTACCGAATTTTAACACTAAACCCAAACCGAAAAAACGTTCGGGTCGCGGTTGAACCGGACCGGGTATAAACAACCCCTCAAACATTATTTCATTATTTTTTAGTGTTAGAGAACCTTCTAAAAAACTCTTTAGAGATCCCGTTGGAGGTGGTCTAATAATCCCAAAATCACAAACACGTGACCACTTCTCCAACGCCACAGATCAAGTCACGTGCTCACGTAATTGAGTTTGGTTTAAAGGACTTTAATCTCACAAGGATTTCTGGTTTAGTTTGGTTTAGGTTCACGGTTTTATAATCACACAAAAGCAACACAACAACGAGACATGAGAGTGGAGCTTCGCCGTTTACCTTTCTCGGCGTTTGCTCTCGACGGATCTGCTCGGCAGCTCGACGAGGTGGTTCAAGCTCGAGGTGGTTCAAGCTCACGGTGGATAAGTTCTCATGGCTCAACAATTAAAAGCAAAACAAGGCAACAGATCATAAGACAAAGCCAAAAACTTCTTGCATAAGTAACATAATAAATCTAGGGTTTCATTACCCTTAACGGCCTCGTGATGGGCTTACGGCTGCTCCAGTGACATGCAGTTTGTGGTGGACGCCAGTGGTGAACGAAAAATCTCCGGTGACCTCTTTCTCTCTACTCTTGGCCAAAGCATCTCTCGTGGCCGCTCCTCTCATTTCTTGTGGAGAGTTGAGTCCTTGAGTAAACCTACAACAAAGGAGAAAGCTTCATCAGTAAGAAGAAGATGAAGGAAAGAGAAGAAGAAGAAGCGAATAAGTTGTCGAAGAAGAAAAGAGAAGAAGAAGAAGCGAAGAAGTTGTCAAAAAAGAAGAGTCAACAAGAAGGAAGCAAAGTCAACATAAGAAGAAGTTAGGCTTCGTGTGGTTTAAGAGGAAGTGTGTTGTTGTTAGTCTAAACTTAGCTATGGACTAAGTAGAATAGTTAAAGTTGTTGGAGTCTAAACATGAATGCGTAGTGTGACTTGTGTAAGAGAGTCTAATAATTAGTAGAAGTATGGATGCAAGTGTATGTGGTAAGTAGAGAAACCACTAGCTATATGTATGTGTGTTTGGTGATGTAACAATGTAGACAATTAAAGACAAACGTTTCTTGTTTTCTCTCTAGAAACAAAGAAACTAAATAAGAGTAAGAGATAGAGAGATGAGAGATCTAACCTGTGAAAGTGAAACAGAGGTTAGGATGTAAGATTGTCAACATTTCTCCAAACGTAGTCGATCGCGAGCAAAAGCAACAACGGCGATGACTTTAGCTTGGAACGGCGGCAAACAACTATAACAATGCTACGACGGTGGACTAGACGGTGGCGGAGGGATGAGTCAAGAGGGAAGAAAGGAGGATTTTTTGGGGATATAAGAGGTGATTCGTAGTCGTAGAGATGACGACGGCTGAGAGTTCCATAGGATAAAGAGGAGGAAGGTGCGCATGTTAGCAAGAAGAAGAAGAAGATGGCGAACCAAAAGTTCTGCATTTTTTGTGGGTTTGTGCAAAGCTCTATTATGCATGTTCAGTCACAGTCACACTAATAGAGGAAAGAAGTTAGTGGGGCACTATTATGGCTGTATCTGTGACTTTGAGCTACGAGTAATAATAATTATACACTCTGACCATTTTACTGTAACTATTTACATCTTTTTATAACGTGACACTGACAAAGAGACCAACAAGGCTTAACACCATTCACTTCTAACTACAGTTTTAAATTTGATATACGAATTTTTGTATTCATGAAGATTTAATGAATTTACGAAAAGATTGTATATGATATGATATAATTACTTGAACGACCAAGTTTTTATTCTCCTCTATATATAGATTTAAAAAAAAAAACTTTTTCTCACTCCCCTCTATATATAGATTTTACATTTTTTGTCATGGAAAACAACAAAAAAGTGTACAGTATTATTTGGCATATTCAAAAACATTTTCATTATTAGCAAAAATAAAAATAATAATAACATAAATAAATAAATATTTTGGGCCAATTAACCAAACCGAAAGTACCAAACCCCAAAGAACCAAATCCAAATCAAACTGGATTTTTAAAATACATGAATGGTTCCTAAATTCTAGAACCAAAAGAATCGGAAGTAGCCTTAGGCATTCGGATACCTATTTGGATTTGGGTCGGTTCCATTCGGGTTTCTGATAATTTGGATATAGGGGTTTGTGAGGTTTTAATCCGATTAGTCTTAGTTCTTTAGGTTTGAGTTGCGGAAGCAAAAACTAATCAACACAAGATCTTTAACGAGTTCCTCTCCAAACCGGAGAGTACGTCTCGACAAGGACGGAACCTTGTAATCCACTAAAGAACACAAGTATAAGTTTCAATACAATCTTCTCTCTCTCTCACCTCTTTGTGTTTCTTCCTCACAGGTACCTTATGAAGAAAAAGATGAACCTGGAGCTTCTTGGCCTAAGAAAGCCAAAACCCCTCAAGAAGGAGAAGAAGAACAAGAAACTTAAGTAAACCCGAAACCCCCAAGACAATAACTCTCTCAAGCTCTCTTAACTGAAAACTCTCTCAAAGCTATGTCTCTCTCTTGTTTCTGAATGTTGGTGATGACGAATTGTTAGACCTAGTATCTCTATTTATATGCACTTGTAAGACCGCCTATTCCAAGTAGTAATAAGAACTTATGAATCCTATTTCCTCTTGAAATTGTCTTCCTTGTTGCACAAGAAACAGAGCACCACAAAACATCTTCATGGGCTTCGTTTTCTTCATGGCCCAGCGTTGGCCCAGCTTGTGTTGTGCGACCCGGTTCGTTGACCCAAACCAGCTTCTGACCAAAGATGACATCGAGACCCACAAATCTCCACCTTGTCGCTTTGGTCTTCACTTCATTTACTCCATCTGAAGCTTGAAACTCGCTCCGCTTTTTCCAACCGAAGTCAGAAGCTTGAAACCTGACCCTGTCTCCTTTCCCAAAGCTTGAATCTTGTCGCCGTCTTCAATGGATGCTTCTGGCAGCTCCTCGTCACTTCCGCCTGAAATCCTCGAGGCCGTCTTGAGCAATGCCGCCGTGACTCAAGGAATCGGTACCTGAAACAAAATTAACTTCAATCTAGAAGCTTCTCTGTTTCCCTTCTCTCCTTGAGCTAAAACCCGAACTTGTGCATGTTCTTTTCAGGTGAAGAAGAACGCAGGGAGTTCGATGCCCTGTGTGAAACCGGAGGTCATCCCAAGTAAGAAAACCTCCTTCTCTCAAACCTTCCTTTGATTTCAAATTTTACCACCTGTATTCTGTCCTTGTTGATTTCCTTTGAGACTGCAATTGTTTGTCCTAACAAAAGCTTCTCTTCTTTTCCTCCGAGATGACCCAACCAACAGAGAGATCTCGGAGTACGCCTTATCCAAGTCAGGAGATGACTTTGAGCTTTACGGGCAATTCTCGAACGCTTTTCCAGGTAATCCCTTTGTTAACATATCAGCTGGATTTAGGGTAGTGTGGATTTTGGTTAGGTTGACTGAACCATCATTCACTAAGTCTCGGATAAAGTGAAATTTCCTTGCAATGTGCTTTGTTCTGTCATGATGTACTGAGTTCTTAGCTAGATGAATTGCACTTTGTGAATCACAATTAAGCTTAAAACTCTTCTCAAAGAAACCCAATTCCTCACACATCTTCTGTAACCAAATACCCTCCTTAGCTGCTTCAGTGAGTGCCATGTACTCAGCTTCTTTGGTTGAAAGAGCTACCACAGGCTGAAGACTGGCTCTCCAACTCACTGTGTTCCCACCAACCTGGAAAACATATCATGACACTGATCTGCTCTTGTCAAGATCAGCTCCATAATCTGAATCACAAAACCCTTCAATATTCATGTGATCTGACTTTGTGAATGTAAGACACACTTCTGTTGCTCCTTTTAGATACCTTAGGATCCATTTAACCGCATCCCAATGACTTCTGCCCGGTTTTGCCATAAACATGCTGACCAAGCAGATGGCATAAGCTAGATCCGGTCTTGAACCGATCATAGCGTACATCAGGCTCCTTACTGCACTTGCATAGGGTACTTCGCTCATTAGTGGTGTCTCTCTGATTAACTCTTCTTGTGTTAAGCTTCAAAGCTTCATTGCTGAGTTAACAGGTGACACAACTGGCTTACATTCATCCATATTGAATGATCTTAAAACTTGTTTAAGATACCTTTCTTGTGACAGTTTCAGAACCCCTTTCTTTCTATCCCTGATGATATCCATGCCTAGGATTCTAGTTGCTGGCCCTAGATCCTTCATCTCAAACTCCTTCTTTAAACTTTTCTTCAAGATTTTAATCTTTTCCAAGTCTTTTGCTGCTACTAACATATCATCCACATAGAGTAAGAGAAACACTTTATCATCAATTGTTGATCCTTTGTGATAAACACACGGATCATCGATACATCTGTGGAATCCTTGTGACTTCATGAAGTTGTCAAACTTGTGATTCCACTGTCTAGGAGATTGTTTCAATCCATAGAGTGACTTCTTGAGTAGACAAACTTTGTCTTCATTTCCTTTTTCTATGAATCCTTCAGGCTGATTCATGTAGATAGTTTCATCCAATGTTCCATGCAGAAAAGCAGTCTTCACGTCTAGTTGTTCTATTTCCAGATTAAAATTGACCACAACAGACAACATGATCCGAATGGAAACATGTTTGACTACAGGAGAAAAGATTTCATTGTAATCAATTCCCTCAACTTGTGTAAATCCTTTAGCTACAAGTCTGGCCTTGTATCTTGCTTTTTCAACTCCAGGGATTCCTTCCTTAAGTTTGAAAATCCATTTACACCCTACTAATTTCTGCTTGTTTGGCTTAGAGACAAGTTCCCATGTCTCATTCTTGTCCAGAGACTTCATCTCTTCAATCATAGCCTGTTCCCACTTCTTCCAGTATTTGCTTCTCCTAGCTTCTCCCACTGATCTTGATGTAGGAATTTGTACAGGTTTCTACCGGATTAATCTCTATTAATCAACCTAACAGAATTCCTGAATCCTAGGATCTGGGGTTTATTAATTGAATCAGAAAGATCTCAGATATACCTGGAGATTGGCAGCGGAAGATTATCAGGTATTAGAGATCTGAAAGCGCCTCACGTGCTGCGCCTCTACTGTAGTCCACACTCACACGAACAGGAATCTGCAGGGATGCTAGTGCCTGGAATCAGATCTTGCAGAGGAAACCTGTGTTTTCTGGAGAGGGAGCGACTAAGTCTTGGCAAAATCTCGTGCCTCATTTCCTTATAGGCACGGGATAAGACCTAATTATTCACAGGCCGAGCCTGAACAAATTAAGTCATTGGGCCGAAATCTCTATTTCGGTCCGCGCCTGGTATCGATCGATACTGCCTAAAGTGGTATCGATCGACACCTTCCCTCAATACACGTTCCTTGCTTAAGTGCATCATGTTCGCTTAGGTGTGTGACCCTGTAGGATCAAATGATACTAGCAATGAGTTCATAACTCACATGTCATGAGCGGCTTCTAGCAAAGCGTCATGATTACCTAGTATCAGATGAATGTCTGATCTCGACAAACAACTATGTCTAGAGTAAGTACAGGGATGATTTCAGGACATTCCCAACAATCTCCCACTTGTACTAGAATCTTCTATTCCCATAATCCCTTCGTCTCTATATCTCGATATGGCATAAGGCAAGAACCGTGTCACCCTTATTCAACCAATATCATATTCATCGAACTCTGATTTATACTGATAAGACAAACGACTGACATTCACCTCGTTTGAGCGCGGCCACGCATTTCTCAGTATCAAATCTCCGATGGGCCCTGAGATATTTATCTCCTGTTATATAGGAGGGACAAATTCCATCTTGTTCCATCCCTGTTCCTACACACACTTCATGATACACCCAATCAATGCCTTTATAGTCACCTGTTACGGTTGACGTTTGACACAGTCAAAGCGGACCAATTTATATGCAAGAAATCATGATGAACTCAGGTCTAAGGACTATACTCTATAGTCGTAATGAGAACCTCTCATGACACTTATATAACTATCCTGTAGAGTTCTCATTCGCGGGTCATGTCCGATCATATGTTCTCTAACATATATCTATGTAATTGACTTTAATACTCTTATTAATGACTCCATGAAACTTAGTCATCAGTCAACTCACAATCTAGTCTCACGCGGTTGTCAGTGTCCCACTTTAACAACCTTGACCAGGGACAAACATAATCTATGTCATTTATCACTTATAGGGTTCCATGATCAAGTCCTCAACTTGATGACCTATAAAATGCCATAAATTACTTTGGGACTATTATTCAATTATCTTATAATCAAATAATACATGAAACAATTTCATCATGACATAACCAAAGTATGTCTACATGAACATCATAACATAACTCAAACCATTACAACTCCCACTAGAATCAAGATCATATCTTAATATCTCAAATACCTACAACAAAAGGATGAAACTCATGCTTAGGTCGTGGGAGAGGCTGCGGTGCTCTGCTTGGAACTCTTTCCAGCATACCGTAGGCTGCGGTGCTCTGCTTGGAACCCATTCCAACAAAACGCACCGCTATATAGACATAAGACATAACCAGTTTCCGACCGGAAATCGTCTTTGTCCGTCTAACCACTCTCAACAGAGACCATTACTTCCTCAGTTCACCAAGCTCCAATTCTTAGTATTCCTCAAATACTTGAGAATATTCTTGGTAACTGTCCAGTGACTTTCACATAGATCATATTGGTATTTACTCGTCATGCTTAACACTTTAAGCAACATCTGGACGAGTTCAGGTCATGGCATTTATGATAGATTCCACTGCATACGCCTGGGAAATCTTATTTAAACGTTCTTGCTCAGCCAGTGTCTAAGGACACTACGTCTCGCCAAGATCAATGCCATGAGACACTGGTATGAAGCCCTTCTTGGAATCATGCATATTGAATCTGTCCAAGACCTTATCACCATAAGCATCTTGACACGATCGAATTAGCCTATCCAATCTATCTCTATAGATTCATATTCCAAGAATTCACGCGGCTTCTCCCATGCCTTTTATTGAAAAATAACTTCCGAGCCAAGTCTTAAAAGACTAAAACAACGGAACGTCATTTCCGAGAAGAAGTATGTCATCTACATACATTACGAGAAATGCAACTACGCTCCCACTAGTCCTCTTGTAAATACACGGTTCCTTTTCGTTTCTGAAGAAATCAAACTCTTTTGACCATTTCATCAAAACGATTATTTCAACTCCGTGATGCTTGCTTCAATCCATACATGGATCAATGAAGCTTGCATTCCTTCCCAGCGTTATTTGGATCAGTGAAACTCTCAGGTTGTGTCACGTACACATCCTTTTCCAGAATTCCTATAAGGAAAACTGTTTTCACATCCATCTGCCAAATTTCATCACCATGATAAACGGCACTTGCTAGGAGAATCCGAATGGTTTTAAGCATAGTGACTGGGGAGTAGGTCTTTTAATAGTCATACCATGAATTTTCTTGAGACCTTCAGCGACCAACCTTGCTTTGAATATCTGGATATTCCCATCTCGGATCTAGCGGCTCCAAGCCAACTTTTCGGAGTCCGGGTCCAACATTGCTTCCTCAAAATTCGCAGCCTCGTCACTATCTATGATCAACGAGTCATGACACTTGGTCACGAGAAATCCCTATTTCTCGGAATCGTGACGTATCCTTCCAGATCTGCGAACTTTAGACACCACAGGTATAGGTTCTACAACTCTTTGTAGATCCATTTACTGCTTTACCTCTTGAGGTGAAAGCCTAGTATCGATCGATACTACCTTAGTGTCGATCGATACCATCCTGTGATTTCGAACGTTTTCGAGTTCTACTTTTACTCCCACTGTTCTTCTTGGAAAGACAATCTCTCACAAGAAAACATAGTTCTTAGCAACAAACATTTTGTTCTCAGAACGGTTGTAGAAGTAGTAAGCCTTGGTTTCCTTAAGACAACCAACGAATTAGCATTATTGGATTTGGGTGTGAGCTTATCTTATCGTAAACATTTTACATAGGCCTCACAACCCCAAAATTTCAGTAAAGACAGTCTTGGAACATTTCCAATCCACATCTCATGTGTTGTCTTTATAACTGATTCTGATGGAACCTTTTTAGTGTAAACGCAGACGTTTCTAGAGCAATTCCCAAAAAGGGATAATGGAAGATATGTGTGCCTCATCATTAATCGAACCATATCAAATAAGGTTCAATTCCTCCTCTCGGAACCTCCATTCCATTGGGGCATTCCAAAAGGAGTGAGCTGTGAAACTATTTCACACTCTCTCAGATGATCACTTAACACTTGGCTTAAGTACTCTCCTCCGCGATCTAATCGAAGAGCTCTAATACTTTTGCCAATTTAATTCTGTACTTCATTCTGGAACTCCTTGAACCTTTCAAAGGATTCCTATTTGTGTCTCATCATATGGACATATTCATACCTACTGATCTTATCAGCGAAGGTAATGAAGTACTGAAAGTTTTTCTCTAACACTGGTGCTCATCGGGCTGCATACATCTCTATGTATAAGGCCCAATAAGTTACATGCCCTTTCATTTAGCCCAATAAGCCGGATTCAAATTTCTCACATGATTCACAATCAAATGAGCCCAAAGCCCATCACTATGGAGCTTCTGAATCCGCTGTAGCCCAAATGACACTGTTAGAGAACGATTTGTATTTATGTTATATACAGGCATAGATTGGTTTAAGACATAAAACCCATTCTCTAATGGGGTGCCACCATGGAACATTTCATTAAGATCAACAGAATAACATTTGTCTTTAATCAAAATGAATATCATTCATATCCTTACAAGAAAATGGAATGACGTCTCTGTTCATAACAGGTACAAAGTAGCAATTATTCTATTCTTAAAACCAAGCCTGAAGGCGACTATAAATGGAAATTTCCTACGGCCAATGGAGCAACTCTTGCTTCATTCCCGATGTGTAATTCCACTCGTCCCTTCTTCAACGTTCTACTGTTGCTTAGTGCCTGCATATTTATACAAATATCAGCACCACAACTGGTATCTTATACCCACGAGGTAGAACTTGAAGTAGTAACATTTACTTCCATAACACAAATACCTTGAGAAGAAGTCCCGTACATCTTCTCAATCTCTTCTGCATCTTCCAAGTATCTCTTGCAATTTCTCTTCCAATGCCCTGGCTCCTCACAGTACTGGCACTTCTCAACATCGGTTAGGCCAGACTTGGGCTTACAAGAAGACACAGGCTTGTCCTGATTCACAATCTGGACGACCTTGCCTCTACCCTTGTCCTTTCCAGGTTTCTCAAACCTTTTGCCATTTTTGATGTCATGCTCAGCTGTCTTGAGCATACTATGCAGCTCAGTCAACGTCTTCGTCAACTTGTTCATGTTATAGTTCATAACAAACTGATCATAGCTTGACGGCAGTGACTGCAGAATGATGTCAGTAGCCAACTCTTGGCTAAAGGGGCAATCCAGTCTCCTCAGGTTATCTATATAACCCATCATCTTTATGATGTGAGGACTTACTGGTGAATCCTTTGGTAGCTTGCACTCAACTAGAGATTTAACCGTCCGGTATCTCTCAGTTCGAGCCTGCTCCTGAAACATCGCTTTCAGGCTAGTGATCATCTCGATGGGCGACGCCACATTCTCATATTACTTCTGCAAGTCCGAGTCCATGGTAGCCAACATCAGACAACGCACATCGACCACATCATAGTAATGCTTATTCCAAGCATCATATACTGCATGTGATTTGGACCTTAGTTTCTCGGGGAGAACTTTCTCAATGACATAATCCTTTCTCTCCTGCTTGAGAACAATTCTCAAGTTCCGATACCAATCAAGGAAGTTGGATCCATTTAGCTTGTCCTTCTCAAGGACGGATCGCAACGAGAAAGAGTTCTGATGAGGGGTTTTAGACATAACTAGAAATCAAAATAAAATGGTTTAGTTATGATGTTCAGGAAATGAGAAATCTTAACAATTAAGAAAACTCGCATTATATTCAAAACAATGTTTCCTCAAATGAATATAATGATCCAAGATCCATACTTCACCAAAACTTGAGTGGGCCACTGGCCGTCACCCAAATCTTAGCTATCTAGGTAAGCAACACTTTGCTAATCATATCCAATATGACTCTTGGTTGTGGATAAGACATCTTATGTCTAGTCCACCTGATGTCTATGGGCCCAGAACTTCTGATAGCCCACTCAAGTAAACCAATCTCTCAATCATGTAACGGTTGATGCCATGCACTGCAAGCCCATCAACACACTTACGTACTGCCTTACTCATGTAACCGGGATACCTTGCACTGCAAGCCTATCACACAGTGAAACGAGTCTTGACAGCTGACAAGATCGGGAAGACACCTTAAACACTTGATATTTAGTTGAGGAACATAACTTTTAATCTTGACACATATCATATATGTACTCAAGAAGGCTTAGATTTTATCAAAACAATTAATCTTTATTAAGTTTTAATTAATCTAAGAAGTGGGTGAAATCTGGTTCGGTTATGTGATCTCGGGTTCGCTAACCCAGAGTCTGCACAGTGTATCGATACTAGTATCGATCAACACTCTACTGCTATAACCGGTCTTCGACAACTGATCAATCCAATTGAACCAGTTTCGATAACCAACCGAACCAATTTCGACAGTTGGTTAGTGTCGATCGATACCACCTTATTGGTATCGATCGATGCTCAACCAACCAGATCGATTTGCGATAACCAGTCAATCCAATTGATCTGGATCGATAACCGGTCAATTAAATTGAACCGGATCGATAACCGGTCAGTATCGATCGATACAACCCTTGTATCGGTCGATACTAACTAATTCGCAACAAACCGCAACAAGCCGGTTTAAATCGATTTCAACCAAGCATGATAACCGATTCAATCCAATTGAACCGACTAACCATTTGCTAGGTCATATCGATCGACACAACTCAGTTTGTGTCGATCGACACCATTAGGTTTCAGGAAAAGGAACTTCGATCTTTCGATCGAAACCTAATTGATTATTCAAGTGTCGATCGATACCATCACTATGGTGTCGATCGACACCACAAAACCTAATTCGACGAGTTTTAGCAAAAACGATTTTTCACAGAAAACTTCAATCTAACAAGCATCCTAAATCCGAATTCTTTAATTCAAATTCATGCTTTTAGGTGATTCAAAGGTAAAACCCTAAGGCTCTGATACCACTGTAGGAATTTGTACAGGTTTCTACCGGATTAATCTCTATTAATCAACCTAACAGAATTCCTGAAGCCTAGGATCTGGGGTTTATTAATTGAATCAGAAAGATCTCAGATATACCTGGAGATTGGCAGCAGAAGATTATCAGGTATTAGAGATCTTAAAGCGCCTCACGTGCTGCGCCTCTACTGTAGTCCACACTCACACGAACAGGAATCTGCAGGGATGCTAGTGCCTGGAATCAGATCTTGCAGAGGAAACCTGTGTTTTCTGGAGAGGGAGCGACTAAGTCTTGGCAAAATCTCGTGCCTCATTTCCTTATATAGGCACGGGATAAGACCTAATTATTCATAGGCCGAGCCTGAACAAATTAAGTCATTGGGCCGAAATCTCTATTTCGGTCCGCGCCTGGTATCGATCAATACTGCCTAAAGTGGTATCGATCGACACCTTCCCTCAATACACGTTCCTTGCTTAAGTGCATCCTGTTCGCTTAGGTGTGTGACCCTGTAGGATCAAATGATACTAGCAATGAGTTCATAACTCACATGTCATGAGCGGCTTCTAGCAAAGCGTCATGATTACCTAGTATCAGATGAATGTCTGATCTCGACAAACAACTATGTCTAGAGTAAGTACAGGGATGATTTCAGGACATTCCCAACACTTGGCTCATCTAGTTCTAGATCCTCTGCACAAGCTAGTGCATAAGCCACGTAGTGAGATCCATCAAATCTGTCAGGTGGTTTTATTTGTCTTCTTTCTCTGTCTCTTGCCAGCATGTAGTCATCAAGAGACGCATATTGTTCCTCCTGGTTTTCCTGTTCAGGATCCGATTCCTGTTGTTCCTCTGATTCAGTTTCTGCATTAGTCTCTGTTCCTGACTCTGTTTCTTCTAAAGTAGCTCCACCTTGACCAGCGGATTCTGCGTCTTCTGAACCAGCTCCATCTTGACCATTAGAGCTCCCATTATCCGAGTCAACTCCACCTTGACCAGTAGAGTTTTGAACTGAATCATCTGTGTTTGGTCCACGGATAAGGTCTAAGCTGAATGTGACCTTTTTCTCTTTAGGTGGTTTTTTAGTTTTCTTTTCCTTTTCCTTGTACAAATTATCTTCATCAAAGACTACATTCCTGCTGATTGTACACTTCCCATCTTCTGGTAACCATACCCTATAACCTTTTGTACCAATAGGGTATCCCATGAAGATTCCCTTAACAGCTCTAGGACTGATCTTGTCCTGTTGAATGTGTACATATGCCACACATCCAAACCGTCTGAGATGACTGAAATCCACCTTTGATCCTGACCACACTTCTTCTGGAATCTTGAATTTTAGGGATGCATTAGGAGACCTGTTGATTAGGTAGACAGCTGTCGCTGCAGCTTCAGCCCAAAACTTCTTCTCCAACCCTGTTTCTGCTAACATACACCTTATCTTATCAGCTATTGTTCTGTTCATCCTTTCCGATACTCCATTTTGCTGAGGAGTATAGGTGCAAGTTCTATGTCTCTTGATGCCTGAATCTTTTAATAGTTTATCCATCTGTTGGTTGCAGAATTCTAGACCATTGTCAGTTCTTAGACACTTGATCTTCTTGTTAGTCTGATTTTCTACAAGTTTCTTCCACTCAGAGAAATTATCAAACACCTCATCTTTACTTCTTAGAAATCTGATCCAGACATTCTTTGAATAATCATCAATGAACGTTAAGAAGTATTTGTAACCAGACAAGCTAGATTCGTTAGAGACTGACCCCCACAAATCACTGTGTACATATTCCAGGATGTTCTTTGTTGTATGTTTAGCTTCCGGAAAACTTTGTTTGTGAGATTTCCCTAGAACACATTCTTCACAAAAATCCAATGTATGAACTTCTTTGGAGTCTAAGTATCCTTCTTTGACCAGAATGTGCATGTTCTTTAGACTCATGTGTCCTAGCCTAGAATGCCATCTGTTGGTTAGATTGACTTGAGCTCTAGCCACAGATGCTTCTCCTTTTAGTACTGTTCCCTGCAAATAGTATAATCCATCTTGATACTTTCCTGTAAACACCTTCTTGCCTTTCTTGAAAAAAGTGATTGTAAAATCTTCACCAACATAGTTACAACCATTCTTTTCTAGCTGTCCGTATGAGATAAGATTTCTGCCCATCGTAGGCATTTATCTGACCTCTGTAAGGGTTACTATTGTTCCTTCCGGGGTTAGTATCTTCAGCTTGCCTATTCCTTTAACTTCACTGTGAGTGTCGTTTCCCATTAAGACCTTTCCTCCATCAATCTCTTTGAGATCAAATAAAGCATCTTTATCTGGTGTAATGTGGAATGTACAACCAGAATCTAGAACCCACTCATCTTTTGAGTTTTGTAAGCTTGCTGTTAGGATCATAGGGTGTTCCTCTTCTTTAGCAACATTTGCAGAATTTGCAGATTTCCTTTCAGGACAATCTGCCTTGAAGTGACCTTCCTTACCGCATACCCAACATTCTCTAGCCTTTGGCTGATTCTTCTGTCTTGACTTTGATCTCTTACCCTTACTCTTTGACCTGTTGCCTTCTTGACCATTGCTCTTTGTCTCAGATCTTCCTCTACTCACAATCAATCCTTCTGAGTTTGGTTTTGATTTAACCTTCTGCTTTAACTCAACTTCCTTAGAGTAAGCAGCACTTGTTACATCATCGATGGTCAAGGATTGTGTTTTGCCGGCTCCATACCTTAGAGTATCTCTTAGAGATTCGTATGGCTCTTGTAGAGCTGACAGAATCTGAATTGCCTGATCTTCATTAGAGATGCTGACTCCTACACTTGCCAAGTCATCAACTAGCTTAAGGAAAACATCCAAATTTTCCTCTATGCTTTTGTTGTCTTCAAATTTGAAACATGAGAATCTCTGCTTCAAATAGATGCGGTTAGGTAGGGATTTTGATTGGTAATCCCTTTCTAAGGCCTGCCAAACGCCTAGTGCTGTGAGTTCTTGCATGACTTTGCGCAGTGGCACGTCTCCCAAACTCATGCAGATTAGAGTCCTTGCTGTTTTGTCTTTAGCTGCATCAAATACAACTGTTCCTCCCTCAGTCTTTACCTCTGCTGGTCCTTTGCCACTGTCTGTAGGATCTGTTGAGGTGCTTGTCTGTACCAAGGTGGGAACAGCTTCTTTCTCCTTGATGGTGTGCTCTAATCCTAGTAACTCTAGCTGGCACCGAACCTTGAACTTCCATAGCCCAAAGTCTCCTTTACCGTCAAACTTTGGGACTTCAAGTTTTGGAACTTTGATCTTCTGCTCGTTAGTTCCCATGGTGTTTGTTCAAGATTATTTTCCTTACTTGATAGTCTTTAGCGTGAACACTCGCAGAACTTGATACTTGATTTGTTTCTGCTTAACCTGAATGCTCTGATACCACTTGTGAGGTTTTAATCCGATTAGTCTTAGTTCTTTAAGTTTGAGTTGCGGAAGCAAAAACTAATCAACACAAGATCTTTAACGAGTTCCTCTCCAAACCGGAGAGTACGTCTCGACAAGGACGGAACCTTGTAATCCACTAAAGAACACAAGTATAAGTTTCAATACAATCTTCTCTCTCTCTCACCCCTTTGTGTTTCTTCCTCACAGGTACCTTATGAAGAAAAAGATGAACCTGGAGCTTCTTGGCCTAAGAAAGCCAAAACCCCTCAAGAAGGAGAAGAAGAACAAGAAACTTAAGTAAACCCGAAACCCCCAAGACAATAACTCTCTCAAGCTCTCTTAACCGAAAACTCTCTCTAAGCTATGTCTCTCTCTTGTTTCTGAATGTTGGTGATGACGAATTGTTAGACCTGGTATCTCTATTTATATGCACTTGTAAGACCGCCTATTCCAAGTAGTAATAAGAACTTATGAATCCTATTTCCTCTTGAAATTGTCTTCCTTGTTGCACAAGAAACAGAGCACCACAAAACATCTTCATGGGCTTCGTTTTCTTCATGGCCCAGCGTTGGCCCAGCTTGTGTTGTGCGACCCGGTTCGTTGACCCAAACCAGCTTCCGACCAAAGATGACATCGAGACCCACAGGGTTGACACTTATTTGTGTATTTCTAATATTTGGTTCGGGTTCGGGTATTTATGTTGGGTTCAATTTTTTTATTTATATATACCCAAATCTATCTAAATTACTCAAAAATACCTGAAATACCTGAAAAAAACTAAAATATTTTCACCCAAATATACTCGAAAATATCCGAATTACTCAAAAGTATCCCATATATTCGAGTTTATAATTATTGGGTATATTTGGTTATTATAAGTATAAGTATTATTAAAAAAAAAGTATACTGTATTTCGAATACGTTCGGGTACCCACGGGTATCGGGTTTGGTTTCGAATTTTCGAATAACAAAATTTAAGACCCATGCCATTCCTATATTTTCAAAAATCAGTTCGGATTCGAATAATTAATTTTCAGATCGGTTCGGTTCAATTAATCGGAACCGAAATATTTGTTTTGACATAGAGGCTGATGTGAGAAAAAGAATGCATCTCCGTAAATGGTTATTTCTTTTTGGGTTGTTACCCCAAACTCTTATCTTCGGAATTTGAGTTTTATTTGGTTAGCAATCAAATTTTAACACAAATTATCTAACTGTAAAGAATGTTCTTTTTTCTATTCTTTCTTAACACTTTTATATCTCTAAAAAAAGGAATTATAACACATATTATCTATGAATTAGGATTTATTTTTATAACAATTTGTTAACGACTTTCGCCTTTTTCTCTTTTTATATTCTTTAAGAATGTGAAGTTTTTTACATCATTACAGTCATTAACAACACTCTTTGCTATCTTTGCTGCTTCTGGTTCGCTATTTTCTCCCAAAGGGCTAAACGGTTATTGTGGATCGGTTCGAGCGGACCGTGAATTTTGAAAAAAGAAAAACAATGTAACGATTGACTTTTTACTTTTTAGTATTGCATTTTAGAATTGTCCAAGCTGTTTTTGACCTTTAGGTTATATACTACTAGTCGGACTGTCGGAGACTATGGGTTAAGTTGAATTTGGCCGCAAATTAGGCCTTGGCAGAAATATCAAATCAAATTGGTCGAACCTAACTATACCGTATAGCCGAACAAGACTATCATCTATTTGAAAAATAGAGTAAATAACAAATGAATAAATTTATAGTTTTTTTATTGTTTTACTGTCCACAATTTTGTTTTTAGTTAAGTGAGATACACTAGAAAACTTCATATTTTCTTTAAATAAATAAATTAATTAAATGAAAATGATTGTGATTTCAAATATTTTTATTACAACAATTATTCTGTCTAATTACAATTAAATATTTTTACACATAATTTCATGACAATTTAAATAATGAAATGAATGATTTTGGATAATGTATAAAATATTTTTAATATTATAAAGATTGTCACTTGTAACTAATACATTCTTATCAATAAATAAAATCAAAATTTATATAGTTTTAAGAGGTATAAAAACATAATTAGACAACTCTAATGAACAAAAATGAATAAAGGTATAGATGGACAAATGTAAAAAAAAAAAAAAAAAAGTAAATTATTTCCAATTTCCCATTAAATCAATACAAAACGTTAAATAGGTTGACCATGTGTACATATATTGCTTAAACTTGATTTCAATAATACCAGTTGATTTAAAGCGTGAAGGTTAATACCATGCATATTTGTGTCCAAAAAAAAAAAAAAAAAAATACCATGCATATTCAACGAGGATATAAATCAGTAATCGATTCATCGTCAATACTTCGAGGAACAGACTTGCTCGTCGTTGATTGATCTGAATCAAGTGGGTCTTTTTCAGGTGTACTCTGAACGAAGAACCCTGGCTGATGAGGCAATGGTAAAGTCACAGTATTACTAGTGAGCATAACGGAAATGGTTGACAAGGCCGGACGCTCTACTGGATTTTCTTGAACACATAAAAGACCGATATGGATGCATCGAACCACTTCACTCTTCTGGCAACTATCTAAAATTATTGGATCCACGAGATCTAATGCTTTTCTGTTACTCCAAAGCCTCCAAGCCTAGAATATCAATTGGTCAAATCAGTTCTTGCAACTGTTCCATCGGGTACCCGCAACCCGCTTCAAAATTATATACCCAAAATCCGTCTATTTTGTTTAAAATTTTACGGGTTATAAATAGACGGGTTTATTTCGGGTTTACACTTTCGGGTTTCGGGTACCCGATGAATTTTTTTTAAAAAATTTTCTTTAAATTTTATCTTTTTATTTTTTACATGTAACTAAAATATTTTGAAATTATACTAAGTAAAATTGGTTTTTCATTTTTTAAAAAACTTTAAATACAGATTTTACAAATTTAATTACGGATTTTATAAGCTTTTTTTTTATTTTATTTTTTGAACAAACGGATTTTATAAGCTTAAATACAGATTTTTGTAAAAAAAAAAAAACAAAACAAAACAGGTTATCCACAACTTCGTGAGTTTCAAAGGTGTTTTAAGATTCAGATTCATTTTTGGACGGGTTTATTTCGGATTCGGGCCGGATTGGGTAAAAAACCCACTATAACATCCCTAATTGTAGGATTGGTAAATAAAGAACTTCATTTAATTCCTTTAAACTTACATGTGTGACCAAGTCTTGCGCGTTGTCTGTCTCGAAGAAGCTGCTATTCTTCCTACCGCTTATAATCTCAAGAACTAACACTCCGAAACTATAGACATCAGATTTCATTGAAAACTGGCCACGCATAGCATATTCAGGAGACATGTAACCGCTGGCATTCACAACAAAACTTTAGTATATGGGCAAAATAATGGTCAATAAATTTCAACCTGTGAGAAGACAAGTGGAAGACTTACAAGGTACCAACTATTCTGCTTGTGTTCTCCTGGGTTTGATCCATTCCAAAGATCCTTGCCATTCCAAAATCAGCGATTTTTGGATTCATATCTTCATCCAGGAGAATGTTACTCACTTTGAGATCACGGTGTATGATCGTGAGTCGTGAATCTTGATGAAGATATAGAATCCCTCTAGCAATCCCACTAATGATCTGGTATCGCTGTTTCCAGTCAAGCTGACCTTTCTTTGCAGGATCTGTGCACATCCATGAATAATAGTTAGCTGTAAAGATTTGCAACCCCATGATTCAAGACTTGGTAACGAATGAATGAAAATGCAACTGACCAAATAGGAATTTATCTAGGCTTTTATTTGGCACATACTCATAGACCAATATCCTTTCTTCTCGTTGTATAGAAAATCCGAGAAGTCTAACCAGATTTTTGTGCCGAAGATTCGCAACAACTACAACCTCGTTCTTGAATTCTGCGTCGCCTTGTCCTGAAGTTTTCGACAGTCTCTTCACTGCAACTTCGGTTCCATTTAAAAATGTACCCTATCCATTTTTATCAGCATTATGTCGTTATCCAAATGTGCTCGAGAAAAAAACCATGGTATTTTGAGGAATTTCTCTAAATTATATAGTAGTATATGTACCTTGTAGACGTCACCAAATCCACCTCGACCAATTTTATTATTTTATGAATAATTATTTGTTGCAGCTTGAACTGTTCTATAATCAAGTTGCAGAGACTCTATGGTTGTTTTATCATCTTCTGTTGCACAATAAACGTATTAGTAATCAGAAACAGAGAAGCTGACAAATGACATTAATCAGACCACTTGAATCTTTACCATCGAAAGCAGGTTCTGTGTGATAAGTCTTCTTTGCCCTTTTTGCGAGAAAACAATAACAAGCTACGAAAAGCAGAACAGCCACTATGATAGGCACAACAATGGCTAACACTAACACAGTTGAATTCCTACTTTTCCCTGCTTTCCAAATAGCATTTGATTAATACAAGAATATAATAGACGAATACGATGGTTTTTGTTTTTAGGCCAAAAATACCACAACCATAAAACTAAATTTTCAACTTTCAAACTATAAACTCTAAATCCTAAACACTAAACCCTACAGTAAATACTCTAAATGAAAAATAATCAAGCCAAGATATAAAATTCTACACCATTGATAAAGAATTTTGTGTTTGTGTTATTTTTGTAAACAATCAAAACTTAAAATTCTGTCAAGGTAAAAGTATGAATCTTTCCATATACTGCTAACATCAAGGAAACAGGGCAAAAAACAGAGGAAGAAGAAGTGTTTACCAGATAGTGAAGGAGATATCACGGGAGGGGTAGCCGCTGGAAACCGCAGCGGCAGTGGTGATGGTGGTGGTGGTGGTGGTGTTTTAATGGCGGTTTCGTTGTAGAACGCGTAAACCTCATACCTTGAATTACAACTTGGCCAAATATGTCTTGCTCCAATTCTGTAAAGTTTCAATCTATCGATGGAACTTCCAAGACAGCTCATGCAGTTTTGTCTTGTAAGATCAGGAGTGCACTGAACCAACGCGTACAAAGTCTGGAGTGCGGTCAATTCGGTCTTTATCGTATAGAACTTTCTAGAACTGTTGGCTGCTTCGAAGGCAGCCTTGTTCATCGTAGACAACACCAAACTTTTAAACTGGTCTATTTGATTTGGATTAGAAGAAATATTATTGCTGTTTCTCATAATAAATCCTCCTTCGCTTGAAATGATCGATAGAATATTCTTGTGAGAGTATCTGAGCATGCACTCCTCGTAATAGAACACCGCTTCTCTCGCATTTGGACACCGAATTAAAGATTCGTTAGCTGCAAAGGTGACGCAGTTACGACAAACTTCCGGCGAGAAGTCTCCGCGGCAAAGGAAAAGTCCGGTGACCCTGTCGGGGGTTTGTCCCGCCGTGGCGTTTTGGAATCCGGTTGAGTAAGAGGCGTTACGGGAAGAAAGAGAGGACAAAAGGGTTTTAAGATTGGTGGAGTAAGTGCTGTTACTTGAGTAAGTTGTCGTATTTGGACAATAATGATTTAGATAATAAGGATTTTGAGCAGAAGCTCTAAAGCTAATGAGGAATGCGAAAAGGAAAAGGAAGATGTAAGAGACGTAAGAAGGCATGGTTCGACTTCCTTGATTTGGTTTTACATCATGGAGCTCCCATTTATAAAGCTGAATATTTCTGTTTCTCTCTGACTATAGCTGATTAACGTGAAGTATAAGATGGTTTGTGACGACGAAAAGTCAGTCAAAGTCATAGTAAGCGACTCTTATTTTGTAAAACTAGGTGATGAATTCCCGAGTTACTTCGCTGATTTTTCTATATATATATATATATATATTTTGTTTTATGATATATTTCTCATATATATATATGATATATGTGTATATATAAAAAATGTTTTGATGTTATCTAAAATAATGTATGATAGACAACTTGGTAGGAGTTTTTTGCTAAAATGTAAATATTTCATTAAAAATGAAAACGTTTTAGGGTTACAATCGTTGGATTATACACCTAATAGAGATGGTCCCATGGCAAAAAAAGCTAAAAACATGGAAGCATAAGGAAATCAGTCGGTCCACTCGAGATAAGACACTAGAATATAGAGTTAGACGGAGTGATAATCGATTTTTGGTGATCTTGCCAATTGATTTGTTTAAGGCGAGGGGCAGACACATTTCATAGACGCCTCGATACGCAGTGAGAAGAGCACTAGAAGCCTTTCAATAGAGGTCCAAGACTAAGCCGTCAACGGCGAACTACTCCATGAGCAATCTCAGACTGAAACCTCTCTGACTAAATTATGCAATCGGGCGAGCTCCCCCTAACGAAGTTCATCCTCGAAGTTGGCTAGTACAGAGCCAGGTAAAGCAATTAGAAAACCACACTGAAAGCCCTTAGTCTTACTAGCTCCTCTAGTGCTCAAGACAACAACAACCAAGGCAAAAAACTCTATGTATCAAAAACCTAGCGATTGGAAGCCTTTCACCGGAGACCCGAGAACTGAGCCATCAACGGCGTAGAACGCAGATCACTCGAACACCGACTACACTCTCGTCGGTGGCAGCTACTCTTTGAACTTGCCATGAGCTCTCTCAGGACGGAACCTCACGAACCTAAAAGTACGAAAGCGCAAGCTCACTCTACCAAGCTCACCCGAGGTCGGCTAGCACAGAGCTAAATTCTAACAATTCATAACAGCACTAACAACTCTAAGGTCTTACTAGCTCCTCCAACCACCTAGTTTGCTAATCCACAAGCTAAAGCAACAGCTAAAGCACAAGCCTACACACAATTTTTCTTCAGGACGAGGCAACACAGAACCAAAACTTGGTAGGAGTTGACTAATAATAAGTCCATTGTATCATCTGATCTAATGGACTACCTAATGAAGTCCATTACAACTAAATTTTGCAATTCATTATAGCTAAAAGCTGCGAGGTTTGGGTTGAGTTATGCGGATATCTGATCTGGGTTTAGCTTCTTCCACTCATATAAGATTTCCATCTAAACATTGTATAAACCCGGCCCAAATCAGAATTCTAAAGATGGGAATTTGATTTGCAACTTGCAACTACCCCTTTCTTGTTCACAATCTCCATAAGAAGGATTACGAATGATGACAAATATATGACTATGAAAATCACAACAAACACATAATACGAACAATTCTTGTTAACCCACTAAAATTATTCGAACAATTCTTGTTTGGTTATTCAATAAAAGAACTTCCACACAAAAATAAATCTTCTAAAAGTAAAAAAAAAACAAAAAGAATGATAAAGTAGACGTAACAATGTAAATACTAGATTGGCTTCCATCAGACTGGATTGGCTTCTAGGTCTTTAGATTTCTTGCAGCACAAGCCACCCCATCTCTTGTTAAATTGCAAGATCTCCATCACGATCGCAAACAATCCAATGACACTGATAATGGTAGTGTAAGCAATCTTCCATGAGCTTCCGGGTTGCAAGATAGCTAAGCCTTTGTAGATGTTGTAGATGCTTAGTACAATGACTAAATATCCCACAGTGTGATGGTACCAATTCCAATATTTTCTATACTTATGGTCCTTGTCCGGTCTTGCTTTGAGGGCAAGTATCTGTAGAAACCCTAGAGCGAACAAAACGATCCCTATCACAGTATGCAGCGTAGATCTCATTCCCGTGTGTTTCGCCATGTAGATTGCAGTTCCTAACCCTCCCAATAAACCGCCAAAATAACCGGTCGTTTGGAAAACAATGTGTACGTAGAACCACATGGGATCCAGTCCTTTGTAGGTCCTCATGTACCTTGCAGCTATGACTCCAATGGGCATGAAAATTCCCCAACACACGGCATTCACTAGTCCATGGATTCGCTTGACTAGTAATATGTTTCCGTTAGCTGCTTTTGTGGCCGTGACTTGTCCGGACAACAAATCCAACGTAGCCATGGATTTGAGATGATCTCCACTCATAACGTGCATCCCAAGTCTATCTCCTTCCATCAACGGACCGTCTTGCCATAAGTGATTAACGACGGTTGTGTTAGAAGGCAACACCATAGTGGCGAATATAGTCATCTCTCCATTGAGATATTCAGCGGATAGCTGCGTTACACGGAAGCTCAGAGGACCTTCTTGAAGCGTAGTTGAGTATCCCTTGATTGAGGAAGTATAAGCGCGCATAGAGCCGGACGTGGAGTTACGATAAGCCAAGAGAGTCTGAGCACCTGACATACCTTTCTTCGTCGGGTTTATCCCCCAAGCGATCCAACTAGAAGACTCGATGTTGGTGTGACAATACGCAACGTCAAGGACTCCTGTTTCTCGAACGTAACTGAAGTGTAGAGACGAGTCTAACACGGGAAGATCAACGCAAGAACGGAAGGTTTTGCCGTTGTTAAACTTGTGAGAGTCGCATCTAGTCTCAACTGCTTCACCAGTTGTTGCTGTTGTAGTGTATGGAGCCAGGACGAAGAGAAAACACAAAACCATAAAAACAGATCTTGAGATTGAAGACAAAGACATGATGATGAATTTTCTGAGAGAACACGAAGGTTAATGGAAATCTTTAGAAGTGGGAGTCTTGCTTTTGACGATAATAGATTTATGAATGTTTTGAGTACGTAGTGGCATGACTTGTGTATTTATATAAAGATACGATTCCAAGGGTTGATCTGAATCGTATTATTACTCACCGACACATATTTGTATATATTTTGTTTAATGTTTTTTCTTCTTTTGCCAAACTAATTTCCATATTTTTATACTTTTCCTTTTTTTTTTTTGCTAACAAACCTCCACAAATATAATTTCTACTACATTTTAAATTCACCGACTCTTAAATTACATATACAAAATTAAAACTAAGATAGAGATTAATTAAGTAGATTTTTTAAAAAGTAGCTAAAGGATACGTTGATTATCAAAAGCTAAGGCCATGAATGGTTGTGAGGTTTTTCATTAGTTTTTGGTTTCTAGAATTTGGTTTTTGAATTCTAGATTTTGGTTTTTGGTTTTTAGATTTTGCAAAAAAAAAAATAAATAAATAAATAGAGAGAAAATGTCTCCTTAAGAATTTCTTTAGAAAAAAGTGAAAAACTCAAAAAATGGTTTTTAGATTCTCTTTGAAAATTGTTAAAAGCTTTCAAAAACCAGATTCCCTATTTTTTTTAGGAAAACCAATTTTACAAAATCTTGAATGGGCAAAAAAATGATTTTTTCAAAATCTCAAATCAAAACTAATCTAAAAACTAGTAAACATTCAAGGGCTAAGTTTTTGCGTCTGAATATTTCAAGTCCTTTTTTTTTTTTAATCTTGTCTTGCTCTTATAGTACTAGTTGTTAGTTAGTGGTTTTATTAATGGTCTCTATTAGTGACCATTTTTACTTTAAATATTGAAAAAGAGAGAGCACTGAATCTAGTTTTTAGCAAAGCATCAGGCTCATAAGATGTCCTCAGTTTGATTCAAATATTATCAACCTCAATTATTAACAAGTCGCTATGTTTCTTACAACTTCGTTACTTCAACACAAGTTGATATGACTGTGAACCTCTTAGCAACCTCCATACTCTGTTGCTACTCTCCCAATTCAGAAATGATATGATGATGTGTAATGATATTCAATGAGATAAGTAACTAAAGATATGTAAAGCTATGACTCAACTTGAAGTCTATAGTAACTTTAAAGACCAAAATGCCATGGAAACATAGTCGCCTCAAGTCTCAAACTCATTGCAAGTTCTCTGGTTTTGGTTTGAATTTTACACTTTTACGGAGCTGTAAAAATACAAATGGCTCAGAGAGATTTGGAGACAAGAGTCATCTCTTTACCCTACACAATGTCAATGCCATCTTGCGTTTACCATCTGGAGAAATTTGAAGATGGCATTGTGCTCCATCCCACAAGAAAATCGTTCAATGGTTAGAACTTTGCAACCTTGGAATCAGTTAATCCACGACTGAGTTCGGTTCTGTCATCTGTTGGCAACATTGGTGGAGGTAATGCCTTGTTTGCTGAAGCCATTATCTGTAATAGTTAAGTCTCGCTCAACAAACGACAAGGGCGAATACTCACATTAAAAGAATGTTTAAGAAATTGATAGCGGCTTCACCTGGTGAGGCAGTTTACCCCACGCATCCCCACCATAATACATCATCGGTCTTTCTGTTAAATTAGATATAATACAAGATCAAGGTGGGAACATAGGAATCTCATATTTCCATGACCAAACAATTGATCTCATATACAAGACAATCGGAAAGATTTAAGCTTTAGATTAAACAAATTTTCTTAAAGAGTCTTAAACTCACCGGACAAATCAACAGTAGGGTCATTGTATAGATGCATTGCAGCTGCCCAACCTACAATCAGAATAGTAATGTGCTTGAAACTGACACACACACACATCAACTACTTGCACATAGGATGACACTAAAACTCTGCTATGATCAGAAACTGAAACTTCCTAAATTCTCACTGAATCGTCAAACACAAACCGAATCAAAGAACAATCTAGAAACCTTAATCGTAGAAATCGTGACCAGTGGTGTATTCTAGAGTACCCTAACTCTCCCAAGCCTCTCAATGTCCTAAACCAGACCCAATTACTCGACCCCTTCATAATGTTTGGCATGAGTATTCGATATTACTTTTAATGTTCATACTAGTTTCACCGTTAAGTGGCACTTAAATACTAACACTTAAACTCATTAGGCTCGTATCTAGTCAAGTTATCGGATATCGATGTAAAAACAAAGCTTCTCTAATTTACTAGAGAACTAGTAGACAGTGAGATTGATACAGAAGCTTAGACTAAATTAAGAATACGTACGAGCACTGAGAAGCTGAAAAGCTTCACTCCTAGAGCAACCTTCAGGAGATATAACAATCCTAGAAGAAGAGCTCTCCCTCTGCAAACCAACAGCAACAAGCTGACTTCTCTCGCCTTCGTTACTATGCGAGCTTCCTATTCAAATCCAATTGATCTCATTATACTCTTAACCAAGAACAAACAACCACACACACACACATTACAAGCAAAAGTGATTAAATCATCACAAACTCTCAATTACATGTTCAGCAACTATCACAAAATCTGAATTACAGGTTGAGCAATTATCTCATTATACAATGAGATTAAGCTCTATTCTACTAAATTGATCTTATTCAATCCAATTGATCTCATTATACTCTTAACCAAGAAAACAACCACACAAATACACACATTACAAGCAAAAGTGATAAAAGCTTCTATTAGTTTACTATGCAAGAGAAGAAACTTCAGATTTTTCAATACAGTGACTGCAAAAAATCATCAAAAAATCTAAATTATCTCATTATGTATTCAAATTGTTCTTAAGAACACTAATTACACACAGAGCCTAAGTGTCTCTACACAAATGAGATAAGTTATAATCCTGTAAATTCGCTATTGTAATTTCATCAATTAGAAGCAAAGAAGAGAGAATCGACGAACCTCTTGATCTCCTTCGATTCGAAGAACGGTTCCTACGAAGCAGAGAAGGAATCTGAGAAATCAATCGAAAGGAAAGGAGAAGGAGAAGATGGAGAAGAAGAGAAGTAACCTTTGGTTAGGTGGAGTGTATCGTTTAGGTGCAGAGGTTGAATCCACCATTGAAGATGATGAGTTAGGGTTCTGCATCTCCTTCTTCAAGTGATGATCTGTGTCAACTTCCACATCTCTGCGTCGAGGTTCGTCGAATAGTCTCTAATCTTCACGCGCTAAGCCTTCAGCGCGTGTTTGTCAACCGCATTTTACTTTTATTACCTTTGGCTTATTTTTTTTTTGGTAGAAGACGGAGGCGAGCCTCCCATTTATTTATTAAGAAAAAAAACTACAAATGAATGTGCCGTGGGCGCGCAGACCCAATAATATCATCTCGCAAAAGCGAGTCAACAACAAAAGGAACAATAGAAAGCGAATGAAAACCAAACGGCAAGGAGAAGGCATAGTTTGCTAATCCATCTGCGAGACAGTTAGCTTCCCTATACACGTGTGAATGACAGTTAGCTTCTTTTCTTATTCTTTTCTTTGCAAAAAGTTGTAATGGCAAATGACATTATTTTTATTAATCATTTTCTAGAGATTAGAGAACACTTATTTTATATGTTTGTGTATTTGTGTTGGCTCTATTGTTGTGTTCTTCTTTATTAGTTTTTTCGGTCTTTTCCGCTACTACTATAACATTGTGTTATAGTAACTTCTATCAAAATTAACATTGATAAAGAAATAAAAAAAAGGATGAACGACTTACGCTAATGTCACTCATAGTAACAAGCTCCTTAGTATTCTCGACAAAATCCGATTACGACACCCGAAAACGTAAATGAATGATTAGAAACTGAAAAAAAAAACGTCTGATGATTTAGTTGATCGAATGAATTGTGGTCGAATAATGTAAATGAAAGAGATTTATCGACGATTGGGCTAATTAGATTGTAATCTCTAATAAAAGAGGATCAAAATCTAAAACTCCCTAAAAGGTTCATTTCTATTAAAATCATGGAGCTATATCCACAAGTCATGATGCCTAAGCTCCATGAGGCCAAAGCTCAAGTCATGATGCATTGGTATTACGCAACATGTTAAGAGTACATGTGGATGAAATCGCCATGGGAGAAAGTGTTTTGAAAAGAGGAAACTAGAGTTTTGTTTATTATTTTGGTAGAAGTGTTGATAATTGAGATTCTATAGTGTTAATTTTGATATCATTAAATCATGTAGTGTTACTGATTAACTTTTGGTACTTTTGTTTACCTTTCTAATTTTATTTCTTTCACCAATTCACCCAAAAATCAAGTGATCTCACTTAAATACATGAAATTGTGTATGAAATGTAATCAATCAATTGTTTTGTTGTGATCAGATAACTTTTTTTTTCCTTTAAACAACCGACATATGCTATGTAGATCCATTTTATTTTCTATGGTTCTCTCATTTCGTCTATAACTTTTCAAGAGTCACGAAGTCATCCACATGGTGACATCAATGAGGCCAATGTTCCCGGTGGGGCTATTCAGCTACTAAGATCAGGCTGTGATCAAAGCCAGCGACTGCTTGAAGAACACAACCCTCTACATCTTCTAGCAACATCGGTTCAGGCTCATCGCTCGAGCTTCCTAAACCGAGCCTACCATTCTTTCCACAACCCCAAACCCAAGCTTCTCCTTTCTCTGTTACACACAAGGAATGTACACGTCCTGCAGATACTGAAGCTGGAGTTTCCCCATCAAAACACTCTACTTCTCTCGGCAGGTTTTCCGGTTTTCCTCTACCAAGCTGCCGACTCCGATTCCAACCCCATGAGAGAATCTTTCTTTCATCACTGTTGCAGATAGCTAGTGAATGACCAAGACCAGCTGCTATAGAGATCGGGGATTCGGTTATATCAACAGGTATCATTCCTAGGTCTTGTTTGGACCGACCCAACTGACCGTAAATGTTGCTCCCAGAACTCAAAAGTGTGCCATCATCTGAAATCAGCAAACTTTTATCAGAAAATTAATCATCTCTATTTAGTGAATACTCTACCATAATATAAAAGGGTCTCTTTAACTTACCACAAAGTATCAACGAGTGATCCGATCCGCACGCAATATCTGCGACGTTTAAGTTATGTGTTTCTTCCACTAGACGAGGCTCCCAAGCTATCGGCATGTCGTTCTCCTTGTTCATCGCTTCCACAACCTTCTTTTCAGCTGCTTCATGATTCAAATCAGCAGCGTGTTGATCTTTCATCGACCCATTTGTAACTAAATCTAACAGAGATGCTTCAAGTGGAAGTCCAACATTGCCTACTCGTCCATCAGCTACATAACCCCATCCAAAAACTTTACCATCCACAGTAAGCGCAAGTGCATGCCCCCAACCTAATGATACCTATCAACATTGCAAAAACTTCAGAGCCTTTGAAACCCGATAACACAAGATTTAATCATCCAAGCATTTACATCAAACCTTAACAACGTGTTCTGCAGCTAAAGTTTCAACTCTTGAAGGAACTCGAGATTCAACGATACCTTTCCCAAGACCAAGCTGTCCTCTTTTAGATCTTCCCCATACCCACAAAGAACCATCATCTCCAATAACCGCTGAAACAACGCCAGACGCAAACGCAGCCCGAACATTCACATTATCTATACCTTCCACTCTCTTTGGTTCACTCCTTGAATCTCTACTAATCATAACAATAAAAACTTCAGCTATAGTAACATAAGAGTCCTACCAAATTCCAAAAGATAAGAGATAAAACCTATAAAGAACCATCATCTCCGATAGCCGCTGAAACAACTACAGACGCAAACGCAGCCCGAACATTCAGTCATTCACATTATCTATACCTTCCACTCTCTTTGGTTCACTCCTTGAATCTCTACTAATCATATCAATCAAACTTCAGCTATAGTAACATAAGAGTCCTACCAAATTCCAAATGGTAAGAGATAAAAGCTATAAGATCACATCTCAGTCTAATCTCACTAATTATAAATTCCAAATGAACCATCTGACTGAAGAAACGAACACGGCCTAACCCAAAGCATCAATTGGTCACTAAATTGAGAATTACAACTTCCATCACCATTATTGATGAAATCAATTTTAGCAAAATTGTGTTCTTAGATCGAAGATTTTACCGAGAATCAACGTCGAATCGACCGAGCTGACCTTCATTGTTACGACCCCAACCCCAAATCTCACCGTCAGATGTAACGGCAAGAGAATGATAATGTCCGGCGGATATGAAAGAGATATCGGAAGGTAAATTAGAAACAACGGTGGGCTCGTAAGCGTCAAGTCCCATGCCTGGAATTGATGACGATGATGAAATCCCTAAAGCGCCATGACTTCCGTCACCGAAGCTCATTACTGTTGTTTTTTCGCCGTTTATGCTCGTGAATCGTCGTTTGCTAACTCCATTGAAGAGAAAGTCTCTGCTAAAAATTGAGTGGGAAGTAGAAATTTTGTTGGTTATTAGTTTCGTGATCGACCGTAATCGAAGCATGTTACCGGAGAAAATTGAATCGAAGGAGAAAGAAAAGTTGGCATACGGATACGGTGTCATTCCGGCATCTTGAGATGATGTCGGAAGCTGATGAAGTCAAATATTTTATTTATTGCAAATAAATTTTTTTTTTTTTTGTCTTTTGCAAAGGTAAACATATTCTATAACTTTATTTAACTTTATTAAGAATATAGTAATTTTTTTTTTTTGTTTCGACAAACTTAGCATTTCATTTTTTTTTCTTTTTTTTTTTGGGACAAATCTTAGCATTTCATTAAAGTATAAAAGTTTAACATTTATTAAGGGAGAATACAATAAGACTACAAAGAGCCAAACCATCTAAAACATTAACCACCATAGTGATGGAAAACGTTAGATTTTATTTTTTGTTAAATATAACTACAAATTTGCATTTTCGATTATTTTTGGTATTCTAGTTAGTTTGGTCTAAAAATAATTTATATATTCATATTTATAATTGTGATTTAATTGAGTTATATCAAATTCAAAAATAATTAAGATTTTGAATAAATCATTATATTTCGAATATTTTAGGATACCCATGCGAATCTAGGTTTGGATCGCATTCGATTCTAATTTTTTGGGTATAAAAGTTTAGGATCCGGCCATTCGGATATGACACCAAAACCTTCCATAGCACCATCATCGACATCTTTTTTCTTTTTCCTCGGATGTGGAAGCTTGGTAGTTGTGGTGAAGTGGAGTGGGTTACATTGAATCTCAAATATGATGGAGTTTGACTAGTGATGTTAATTTGGGTATAGAACCTCCATTTACTAAATGAGTGTTTTAGAAAAATTAGCCAATATAAACCTATTTGTAACCGATGTGATTGGCCCTACTCCCCTCTCATGCAAGCATCACGTGACCTTCTACGCGGTTAAAACAAAATATTTTTGGTCCACTTGAATCTACTCGAATGGTACACCGAAACAGTGACTTAATTTATGATTATGGTGTTAATCACATAATGTATGTTTGTTGATGCATCATGCAATTCTATTTTTTTTTTTTTGGTGTATGTAAAAACACATTATTTTAGTTTGATATATAGCCATGTGACCGGTATAATTGGTATATGTGCCGATCATGTTTCCATCTCTTATCCTCTTATTTGATCATTGACTTTGCGTTCTGGTGACCTGTAAACATTTTTTGGAAAGATTATTCAACTATTTTGTTGATCGACGAGAACGTGCAGTGCATCAAGTCGAATATACTAATTATAATATTATAGTACTATACTATTGAGATGTCTATTATCAAATCTCTAAATTGATCGTTGACTTTGTAGCATTCAGAAACAAATCTATAGAGATCAGCAGGTTAACTACAAGCACACACAAAATCTCAAATAATCTCTCAGCATCTCTATGGATTCGAACTCGAAGCCGGAGTCTAAGCTCATATCACTTATCTATCGTCTGAGGGAGAGTTTGGATTTGGAATTGGAATTGGAATGTGATGATTACAATTCCAAGATCATATCAGTTATTACTCAAACGATCTCTCTGGTCAACTCAATAGATTTTGATTCACAGCCGCAGTCGGAGCTCATGTCACTCACTAATCAAGCAGTATGTATCTTCCACTCTATGGATTTAGATTCCCAGCCAGATCCATTAAGGAAGCTCATATCTCTCATTTCTCAAAAAATGTCTCTCGTCAACTCTGAAGATTTGGATTCAGAGCTAGATTCGGGGTTCATGTTACTCGTTAAAGAATCATTTAGGCTACAGCCGCTACCAGAGCTTGTATCACTCATCGATCAAATATATTGCCACGTGATCTTTATGCCGGAGAAGAAGCTCATATCACTCATTACTGAACTAATATTCCCACGTATGTATTCTTTTCTTGAAGCATATCTCATTAGTCGAATAATCTCTCTGGTTAGTTCAATGGATTTTGATTCACAGCGGCGGTCCGAGCTCATGTCACTCACTAATCAAGCAGTATGTCTCTTCAACTCTATGAATTTGGATGACCAGCCGGATCCGCTAAGGAAGGTCATATCTCTCATTTCTCAGAGAATCTCTAGTGTCAACTCTGCCCGGAATTTGAAGCAGGAGATGGACCAGAAATTTGCGAAAAAGTTTGAATACGATGAAACAGGGCTCTTGGAGCTAAATTCGGACCCCGATAGAGATTCGGATACAAAGTTTTTGGAGCTGGATTCGAACCCCGACACAGATTGGGTCACAAAGTTTTTGGAGCTGGATTCGAACCCCGACACAGATTCGGTCACAGAGTTTTTGGAGGTGGATTCGAACGCGGACAGAGATTCGGACACAAATTTTTTGGAGCTGGATTCGAACTCCGACACAGAGCTTTTGGAGTTGATTTCAAACGCGGACAGAGATTCGGACACAAAGTTTTTGGAGCTGGATTCGAACTCCGACACAGATTCGGTCAAAGAGTTTATAAAGGTGGTTTCGAAAGCGGACAAAGATTCGGACCTCATGTCCCTCGTCAGTCAAACATTGAGTCTCGAGCCGGAGTTAGAGTTCATATCACTCATCTATCAAATATTCTCACTCGTCATCTCTATGAATTCAAAGTGGAAAAAGCTTATCTTCCTATGCCCTCAAGTACAAGTAGAATTGGGAAAAGAAATATTTCATGTGATTGAAGAAGTCTCGTGTAGCAGCAATAACAAATGGAAGTGCCTCCCTTTCAACTGGAAGACATTCGGGTTAACAAAAGAAGACGTTACTCATATTCGTTGCCCAACTTGCAATGGCGAGAACCACGAAGAATATGAAAAGGCTCCACTTGAGATTAAACACACTCTTCATCCAAAACATCCTCTCGAGCTTGTCTTGTTGAAGGGGGGCAAAACCAGGGAATGTTATTGTTGTGATAGAGATCTTGAAGAGGTTTTTTATTATTGCTCGGCTTGCGATTTTTCTATGAATACTACTTGCGTAGAGAAACCACGAGTCTTGTCTGTAGAGCATCAGAAGTGGCATGAGCATACACTTGCTCAGTTTCCAATGAAGACTTCCTTACCTTGCAACATATGTGCCTTGACACATTCGAACTGTCCTTTTTATATATGTCCGCCGTGTGCCTTTGTGGTCCACCATAAGTGTCTCAGCTTACCACGAGTCATAAGGATATCTCGCCATTTCCATCGTATCTATTTTACTCCTTCTTTTGATAAAGGAGTTCGATGTTGTGGTGTTTGTCGCAGAAAGATCGATAATGATTATGGGGGTTATTCTTGTAACAAGGACAGTTGTTCTTATGCAGTACATTCAAAATGTGCCACACAAAGGAATGTGTGGGATGGTAAAGAACTTGAGGGAGAACCGGAAGAAGACATTAAAGAAGTTGAGCCGTTTGTGACAGTAAGAGATGGAATCATACGACATTTCAGTCATCAACATCATCATTTGAAACTTGATGAGAACACAGGCAGAGATTACGACGAGAATAAGTTGTGTCAAGCATGCATCACACCGATATATTTTGGTAACTACTACTTATGTATGCAATGTGATTTCGTTCTCCACGAAGAATGTGCAAATTTTTCTCGCAAAATACATCACCCGATACATCCTCATCTACTTACTCTAGTGGGAAGATCTGATCACCTTGTTATGGATGCTACGAAATCATGTTCAATTTGTCCTTGGCGGTGCACAGCTGGTTTCTTCTATGAGTGCAGTGAAAGACAATGTCATTTTAAAGTACATGTGCAGTGCGCCACAATTTCTGAGCCATTGGTCCATGGAAGCCATAAGAATCCTTTATTTCTAACATCAAAACCAGGAGAGGAAAGAAGATGTGGTGTTTGCAAAGAGTTAGGACATTGTTCCACAAATGAGACATTCAATTGCATTGAGTGCGACTTTGCTTTGTGTTTCAAGTGTGCTACTCTCCCAGAAAAGGTGAGTTATAAGCATGATAAGCATACACTTACTCTATCCTATGGAGAGGAGACAAGTACCATGACATATTGGTGTGAAGTTTGCGAGAAAAAAATAAATCCAAAGAAGCGGTTTTATACGTGTGATGACTACTGTTGTGACACCATTCACATTGAGTGTATGCTTGGGGTGGACTTATACATGAAGCCTGGTTCATTTTGGCTCTACAACAATACCAAGGTAGGCGTTCTACCTAACAATCATCATATGTTAAGACCTAATTGCTCCTTTTGTGGGAAGCGTTGTCCACACAAAATTGTTTTCCAATATTTTGGATTAATAATGTGTTCTACATCTTGTGTTATGGAGTCTAGAGAGGTGACCAAGTAGCTTGATGGACATTGCTCTAGTAATAATAAGTATTGTTGAACTTTATTCTCTAATATTCTTATACTTATATTTACTAGGTGATTATTCGTGTTATGTATGGGTTTAATTGATAATAATTTAGATAATTTTTATAAGTTTTTTATATTTACATTTTATACTTTATGATGACACAAGAGTTAATCATCCAAGCATGTACATCAAACCTTAACAACGTGTTCTGCAGCTTAAGTTTCAACTCTTACGATACCTTTCTCAAGACCAAGCTGTCCCCATACCCATAAAGAACCATCATCTCCAATAGCAGCTGAAACAACGCCAGACGCAAACGCAGCCCGAACATTCACATTATCTATACCTTCCACTCTCTTTGGTTCACTCCTTGAATCTCTACTAATCACATCAATAAAAACTTCAGCTATATATAGTATCATAAGAGCCCTACCAAATCCCAAATGATAAGACATTATAGCTATAAGAACACATCCCAGACTAATCTCACTAGTAAACTCATAGCATCCATTGGTCACTCAATAGGCATCAAGTTCCATCACTACTTCTGAAATCAATTTACCAAATTTAGCACATTATCTAAACCTTCCACTCTCTTTGGTTCACTACTTGAATCTCTACTAATCACATCAATCATAGTTCAGCTATAGAGCATAAGAGAGCTACCAAATCCCAAACCTATAAGATCACATCTCAGACTAATCTCACTGATAGGTAATTGAAAATTTCAAATTCCATCACTATTTCTGATGAAATCAATTTGAATTTTGCTAAAATTGATTCAACCCAATTTTAGCAATGTTGAATCGACCGACTTGACCTTCATTGTTACGACCCCAATGTCCGGCGGATATGAAAGAGATATCGGAAGGCAAATTAGAAACAACAGTGGGCTCGTAAGCGTCAAGTCCTATGCCTGGAATCGATGAAGATGACGAAAGACCTAAAGCGCCATGGCTTCCGTCACCGAAGCTCATCACTGTTGTTTTTTCGCCGTTTGTGCTCGTGAATCGTCGTTTGATAACTCCATTGAAGAGAACGTCTCTGCTAAAAATTGAGTGGGAAGTAGAAATTTTATTGATATGGAGTTTCGTGATCGACCGTAATCGAAGCATGTCACCGGAGAAATTGAATCGAAGGAGAAAGAAAAGTTGGCAAATGTATCACTCGGAGGCTTCATTAAATGATGAAGTCAAATATTTTATTTATTTTGCAAATTAAATTAACTTTTTTAAGGTTTTCTTTTTGCAATATCCATATTTCATAATCTTCTTATTATATAAAATTGAATTTTAAATTTAATAATTCATATGATCGCGATATGTGTCGATTTTAACGATTAAAGATTTTATTCCGTGTACAAAAACAATTTTTTTTATTTTAACACTTTTAAAATATATAAAGATATTTATGAGAAATTATAAATTTAAATAATTTTAAAAATATAAAATATAATTATAAGAAAAATACACACATATTTTCCATTTAATTATATTTCTAATTCTAAAAGAAAAAAATTACATAATTAACAAACTTATTTTTAACAATTTTAAAAATATATAAAGATAATTATAAGAAAAATATAAACTTTGAACCAGTATACTTGCTTTACATTACATCATATGGCTTCCGTCTTCATGAGACCTTATTCTACGATCAGATTTCGGTACTCACATCACCGGCCAATGTCTCTCGCGTTAATGGTTTGGGTGTTAGTCTTCCAACGTCTAATGGTCTTTCTCTCCTTCCGTGAGAGTTTCCTTCCGACAATCCTCCGGCTACTACTTCGGAACAGTGTCGGCTTTGTTCCGATGCGGATATGTCCAAGCAGTTTCCTTGATTTCACAATTGAAATCGTTCCCCTTCAACACCATCGGGTCTTTGATCCCGATTTTACTTCCACCAAATCGGGAAAGGTTTTTCAATTTCAGATCTGGGATCCGGGCATATTCACTTTTGGATTTGAAGCGTTATCACGTTACCTCTGTTTTACACCGGCGGAAGACGTAACGGTGTCACTTGAGACGATGATATCCACGGCTACGGAAGGATCGAATTTCACGGCGCTATTAACATGCATTAGTGATAGAGACAAACTTTTGAGGGTTCCCGAGAAGCGTAGGGCACACGGAAAGGAATTTTCTTCACAATGCTTTGTTCACAATCCCATAAGGAGAAGGCTCGATGTACTGCCTTTACATCATCCATGTTTAAACGTTAATTTTGATGAATCAGAAGAAGAATTCTATTTCCTATTGCATATAGGTATCGCCTCAACATTGTCCGGATGGCCACTTGATATTATGGATTGGGCTTTGGTTTATCTTGGTTTCAACGTAGAATGTATGGATTCAACTTCTGATTTCCAGGAAAGTACATGGGTGATACGACAAAGGAGACTACATAATGATCATAACGAGTCTTTGCCGGAATCATCAAATATATTGATCTCAATGAAGCGACAAGATCCAGAATCATCTTCAACAACATTAAGTTCATATATATATTCAAAGTAAAGTAATGCCAAAGGCATTTTGGAGTCTCAGCTATATGCTGATAGCCAATAACAAGTATGTGTTAGCCCGTAAGGCTTTTGATAGCAGGGTTACTCTCCACTCTTTCATCGAAATTGATTACAATTTCCTGTATTTGCGTACAATGGTTGTTTTGTATTTTTCTGTACCTTGTAAACTTTCATGATATCAATATAATTGCTTTGTCGAAAAAAAAAGAGACCTTATTCTACCGTCTATTCTCCCAAGTCCCATCTTCAAGTTTACAAAACAAGTACCGAAATGATCAATGGCCTCCCATGCATAAATGAGGGTGCAATATTTTTGGATGGAGGAATCATCAGAACAAAAGGGATCTTCACGCATGGAAGCCCGGAAGATTCTCACAACTTTATGAATTTGACTACATATAGTTCGTATATGTGGGCATACACTACATATAGTTTGTGTAGTTAGGGATACATTTTGAAACTTCGGATGTGTGGCCATGTATTGTAGCATATATACTTCGTGTAGCTAGGTATCTTTTTCCCTTTCATCTTTGGGTTACTCGTTTTCCTTCTTATTTTTTTTTTTTTTTTTTTAATATTATTATATTAAACTGAAACTACCCACGACTGTGAGTGATCGGAAAAGCAAAATACAAACATCGGAATAAGTTACAAAATGCCCGGAATTGAGACAGAATCGAAAATGGTTTAAATCAACAGATTTGCGGTGAGATCTACCGTTTGGTTAAGAGATTTATAGCTCTGGTACATCGGAGTTCACTGCCGGAAACGAGGAGGAAACCTTGTCACGGAGGCCAACCGAAGCAAGGAAGTCAGAGTTTCCGGATCCAACTGTTGCACGATTTCCTTCTCAGCAGTTCCGTCGCGAGACCATTGCCGATAATCCCACGGCAACAAAGTCAGCTGGCCTGGGCGAGCCACCAACACCGGAGACCTTACTTCCGCGCACACGGATCTTCACACCACTTCAACTCGTATCGCCGTCGTTCAACCCTGAGCCTTCCATCCGCCTCGCAATCTCTAAGCGAACAAGATCTAGACATCCGAGAGGACCCGCCATCCTCTCCGGAGCAGATCTACGCCACCGGAATCTTTGAAGTAAGCGGTGCTTTTCCCACCTGGTCGTTGATCGACTTCCGTCGCGAAGTGGGTCCTAGCTAGCGCAGCTTCGTCCGTCGCACTTCCCAGATCTCACTGCCGTCTTCTAGCTACAGATCTGAGCAACTTCGAACACCCACATACGCACCGGCTTCCGCTCCGCCTCGATCTACGACCGTCCACACCACTGCACCGCCGGAGAAGACACAGGACTACTCCTTATTCCTCTGATGTACCTGCTTTTCGCCCATTAAGCTCCAAAAAAGGTCCTACCTAGAGGGGAGGTCCTCTCACCACACCGACAAAGGTTGCCGGAGGATGAGAGGACCTCGATGAAGAAGATGACTGTTGGAGACTTTCGACTTTTTGGAGAGAGAATTCTCACGCGCGTGAGATCCACTGTGCCTTCCTATTTCCCACTAAGAAAAACAATAATCATTTCGTTTTCCTTCTTATTGTTTTCCTCTGTTCTCACCAATGCAATTTTCAGTGATGAGGTGAGGTTTGCAATGGAAACTATACATTTAGGCTTCGAATGGTGGCAGCGGTTAGAGCGGACAAAATCATCTACGGATTAGACTGTTCTAAAAATAGAGCGGACAACAATCCACCGTGAACCAAGTTTATTTGTATGTAAAAATGAACCGCAATTGGTCCGCCGCATATTTTTTCTATTTTCTTAGATCTGCCCTATTGCGGTTTATAATTAACGAATGGTAAATTAAAAACGGCCTAATCCGCAGACGATTTTAGCCGCCACAACCGCTGCTACCATTCAAAGCCTTAGGCTGTGAATGGAAGCCACTAAAAGCGGTTTTAATTGTGGTTTTCTTGAAAACCGCACTTGGACATCCAATCAACATTTTTTTACAAAATTTGCTTTTTTTTTTTAAAGGACTAAAGCAGATTTCAATACAAGCTTGTACCGCCTTTTTAACTGGATGCAGTCTTTACCCAGTGGTTTTTAACAAAACGCACAATGGATAATAGCTTATTGATTAATGAGAAAAATGTACATAGACAATCAAAACATCATGGAGAACAAGAGAATAAACTATATATATAATTTAAAATAATTAAAATAACAAATACATTTTCATATAATAACAAATAGATTTGTAAAATCAAAGTACTTTTTTATTATGTTATAATTTTTTATGATTAAATTCTTTAATTGGTTTAGCAATAAAGAAATAAAAAAAATATATGTATTATTAAAATTTAACATTTAATAAATTTTGGTATTTAAAGTTCATAAATGATATATTAAAAATATTTATTTACTAACACTAAACTAAAAATTTTAATTTATAATTATACTAATATTATTAATATATTAAAATATGAATTCCACACTACAAATTGTTTACATTTTTTTCAACAATCAAACATGATTTTACACTGTTTATTATTTATAAACCGCACTAGTTTCGCAAATATATTTCTCCCCTGCATGTATTGTAGTTTAACCGTACCGCATGCATTCTTAAAACGATTTTCCCGCACAATCAAATACGTGGTTACCATTCAAACACTTAAGAGTTTGAAATTGAATCATATATCATCTTCTTTTTTTTGTTGCAAAAAGCCTATATTATTTTCTTAATAATTAAAAAAAAATTATTAAGTATATTAAAAACTAAAATTATTCTGCCTAAACTATATATTTATTTATATTTATTTAAATTTAAAAAACACAAACCCAGATTTTTCCGTCAAAACCGCAAAACATTGATTTCCCACTAAACCCGAAAATCAAAACAACGTTTTTTGACAAAAACAGCAAAAAATAACATTTTTCCGTCAAAACCGCGTTTTTCCGATCGACAAATAGCAAAAGTAAATCTTTTTCACCAAAATTTTTTTTTCCCACAAAATGACATTTTTCTTTAAAACTACATAATCTCATTTTCCCGCCAAAACCGCAAAACTGACATTTTTCCGCCAAAACCGTGTTTTCGCTAAAATAACGATTTTATGCCAAAACCGCATTTTTCTGCAAAAATTGTAAAATTGCAATTTCCCAAAACTATATTATTCTTTACCAAAATAATATGTCCAAGTATATCATTATGTATCAATTAATTTTAATTAAATAATCAATTATCAATATAATTTAAATAATTAATTAAATAGTTACTGGTTATATATTATAGGGCAACTCTCATAAATACCACTAAAATGAATTTATTTTCCAAAAATACTATTATTAGTTTTATTTTCCAAAAATGTCATTATTAGTTTTGTTTTCCAAAAATACCACTAAAATATATATTTTTCCAAAAATACCACAAAACTAAAACTAAATTTTCAACTTTCAAAACTAAACTACCCTAAATGTAAAATAGTTAATCCAAACCCAAAAATTTAAATTTTACACCATTGAAAATAAATTATTGTGTTTATGGTATTTTTGGAAAGCAAAACTTTTAATGGTATTTTTGAAAAATTAAACTAATAATGATATTTTTGAAAAAAAAACTTGAAAGTGTGGTATTTTGAAGAATTTTTCTATATTATATGGGTGTAAATGGATCAATAGAAATTAAATGGAGGTAAATGGGATTTAAACTTAAATGAGATTAAATGGGCTTACACATAAATAGGATGAGTTTAAATGGGGTGGATTTACTAGGTTTGTTTGGCTCAAGAAGATTGGAAATAAAGGACCTGAAGGTTTACTTGGTTTGCTTGGAAATATTCATAGATAGATAAGTTTTTGAGAACTATGAAAAATGAAAACTTTTGAATAAGAGCTTAAAATATTACTATTTTGGCTATTCTACTTTATAAAATTATGATAAGTAGAAAACATAAATAAAATAGTATATAAAATGAAATAGTATGGAACAAACCGTGATGATAGTGGTTGTGGTGGTTGCGGTGGTTACGTTGGTGGTATGGCAGCGGTGGTGGTGATGGTGGTTGTGGTGGTGGTGATAATAGCGGTGGTGGTGATAGTGGTTATGATGGTGGTGGTCAGGGCTGGTCCAAACTATTTTAGTGCCTAAAGCAAAAAAAAATTTGGCCCACTAACAAAAACATTAAAAAATAATATTCAAAAACTACCATACATGTGACTCGATCTCCCTCCCTATGAAGGATAATATTAAAAGGTTTGAACACTACACTACTATAAACTTTTGAAAAGGTGATGCCCCTAAATTGTAAATATTTTTATGATGCGTAAAACCCTTGCTTCATGGGCTTTAGCCCAGAGCCGGGCCTGGTGGTGGTTGTTGTGGTGGTGGTGATGGTGGTGGTAGTGGTGATGGTGATGGTGGTGGTAGTGGTGGTGGTGGTGGTATTAGTGGTGATTGTGGTGTTCTATTTATAGATGATTTTTATGTAGAACATGAATAAAATTATAATAAATACATAACATATACATAATATCACATTTTTTTGTTAGATGTTTTAGTTATTTAATTATATTTTTTTTAAAATTTATTTTTTAATTTCCCATAAGTTTATAATATAGTCTTGCAAAAACTGTAAAAAATTGTAATCTAGTGAAGTTTGCTACATAAATTATGTCATATTTCATAACCATTTGTTCAAAATTCTCTCGCTGAGAGAACCCTAGCCGCCGTAGCCGCCGTCAAGCCTAAAGTCTCGATCTGGCCTCTTCGGCCACCGGCGCTTCTCGCCGGAGTCGTGAGAGGGTTGTCTGCTATTTGTCCTTCTATGATTTTCTAGTTTTGAGCCATTCTCAGCCTTTCTTCGGTGGATCTAGTTTTGAAGGTTTTGGAACGTATCTTCTCTGGTTCCGGCAAGATCTTTCCTGAGCATCGTCTCCTTTTGGCTCGTGATGGTTTGCCATGATTTGCGTTGTCTCGTCGATGGATCTGTTTTGCGTAGTCTCAGATCTGGTTTTTTTTTTCTTTTTTGGCCTTTGGCATATTTGATGGGGTGATGCAGCAACGGTTCCCGGCAATAATCGCAAAAGGTGTTCGTTTTTCTGTTACTAGTTTCTTATCTCTTCATCGAGTACTTTTAGGGTTTACTTGGTTTTAGTGGGCTAAGTTTCTAGATCTGGTTATTTCAAAGATGAAAATCTATCTAATTTATGAGAATTATTTCCACATATTCGTGAAGGTATTAGAAGTCCTTCGGCTATTGTCAGTACGAGAACGTCTAATTGTTTACCTTCTGTCTCGAATCAAGAGTATCGTGGTATTGCTAATGTGTCATCAAATGATGCTTCCTATCACTATTTCCGGTATGGAAAGACCATTAGTTTTTTCTTTTTGTATTTTATTGTTGAATTTCTTCTATGATGTAATCGGCTTCAAACCAGTTTTACGATTTGGTCTCAAGTGAAGTTGATTTTTGGAGATTGAGATTAATTTTAGGGGAAAATCCAAAAAATATCGCCACGTGGCAACCACTTCCACTATAAACCTCCAAACATTTGTACTCGCAACTAAAACCGCTAACTTGACAACTTTGTTAAATCAAACTTTAGAGTTGTTTTTGTACTCGCGGCCCCACAATAATCACCGGAACAGTTAACTCCGTTACGGAACCGTTCACTCCGTTCAATTAAAAGTCGCCATCTACGATCTCCAACTTTCGAAACACAATAAGATTTTAATCATTATAAAACACCGAAGCGTCCGCTGTTAAACAAAAAACGTTTCATATGCTATTCTAACCACAATTAGATTTCAATAATTATAAGCTATAAGGAGATGAAATCTCTATCTCTCTCAATCTTCGTCTTTTTCGCCTTTTGTGATTCTCCTCTTATCAAGTACGATCCACTTAGTTTCACACCAAACCTACTACCTACAATTCCGGTGAAGAAGAACACATGAACGTGGAGAACAAAAACTAAGAGCAGGAAGCTTTGGGTTTGGTTGATATGGTGTAACCGTAACGTTGGCGACTTCCTAAGCCAAACTATATGTACATCATATATGTGGGTGGTACTATAGTAGCCTTGTTTCGCATATAACAGTTTTTATATTTGCCCAAAAGTCACTGAAACATAAAAAGACAAAAAAATAATTGCATAATGGTATAACGTTCCATCTTCTCATAGAAAATAAAAAAGGAACAAATCATCCATATTGAACTGATTTATACATGATTTGGTCATTTTCTTATGTAGGATTTGATGTTTCATTGTCTATAGCAAAAACAAAACGAAGTGGAATATGTGATCTGAATTTGAAATGAGAAAACGTAGCCAATGATCAAACTAAATTGGTTCGCAGGAATACGAACGAAATTAGTAAGAAGTTCAAAAATGTAATTTGATAATGCAAATCATGTTTCATTGTCTATACCAAAAACGTCTAAACAAAAGAAAAAAAACCGCTACTTTGTAAATAATAAGCTTATATAACTGGATTAATTTAGTAAAAAATAATAGAATGGTCAAAGACTCAAAATTCAAAAAAAGTAAACGATTAAAAAGAGGCTTCAAATAAAATTGTAATCTAAACCGGTTTAGTAAGTTGGTTTGGTGGGCAATTTGAAACGGTCAATTTTTTTTCTCGCCAACGGTTAATTTTTTTAGAGGAGAAAAGAAAAAGTAAAAGTAAATGGTAAGCGAAATCTTTCGGACGCCAAAAGGAACAGTTTTGAAATTCACAATTTCGACCGTTTGGCCTTCTTTTCTATATAAACGCAGAGGCTCCACTTTATCTCAAACCCTAGATTCGATTTCAGTTTCTCAATTTCTCTCTTAACGCTCTCGCTCAATCTGTCTTGACAGGCGACAATTTCAGATCCATCTCCGGGGAAGAAATCTAGAAACATCAGAAAAGCGTTGAAGCAAAAGATTGAGATCGTCGAGTCACCGTTGTTGTCACCGTTCTCAGCCATTTTGAGAAAGATCTGATGGAGATGCAAGCGATGTTGGAGAAGATGAAGATCGAGAAGGAGAAAACTGAGGATTTGCTGAAAGAGAAAGACGAGATCCTGAGAAAGAAGGAAGAGGAACTTGAGACGAAAGACGTGCAGCCAGGAGAAACTTAAGGTGGAGTTGAAGAAACTGCAGAAAATGAAGGAGTTCAAGCCTAACGTGGTACGATTTCTAGATCTCGCTCTCGTTCTATATGATATTCAGATAATCTGGTTAATCGTATGTGTTATTGAGCTTGTTGATAATTGAATCGCTTGGTACAAATTGCTTTGTAGAAGTTTCGGCTTGGATTTGTAACTTATTTTCGCACAGATGTTAGATTTGTGCAAAATTTGATGCATGATTGGTGGTTCTTTGAATCCTCTTTTTACAGTTTTATGGTTTGTTGAACCTACTTGAGATTGAGATTGGATTGATTTCTACGCTTGTGTTTAAGATATAGATGTTAATTTTGCTGCAAAATAGTTGGATAAAATGGCTGAGATGATTTAACTTCATTATATGATCAACCTGCAAGAGATTGGATTGGTTTCTAGGCTTTCGTTAAAGTTGAATGTTAGTCTGCTTTTGCTTTTGTTACATTTCTCTGTTGTGACTTGTGAACTTGTGATAATGGTTATTTGGTGTTGATTTGGGAATCTTATGTTGCTTCCTCATACATTTGCATTTAGTCAATCTTTGGCACAAACTGAAGAAGAAAAGAAGGGAAAGAAGAAGAAGAAGAAGGATTGAAATGAAGTCAAGATGCAAAATCCAGATGCTGATTTCAAGGAGACTTCGAACATTCTAGGTGCTAAGTGGAAGACTCTGAGTGCAGAAGAGAAGAAGTCTTACGAGGAGAAGTACCAGGCAGATAAGGAAGCTTATCTTCAGATTATTACAAAGGAGAAGCGAGAGAGGGAAGCCATGAAGCTTCTTGATGATGAGCATAAGCAGAAAACTGCAATGGAATTGCTTGATCAATATCTTCACTTCATGCAGGAAGCTGAACAAGACAAGAAGAAAAAAGCCAAGTAAGACAGACTTACATCAAAACTCACTTACATCTCAGTATTTCAGTCAAGAACTGATTTAAGATTAATGACAAGCAAGAAAACTAACTGTATTTTTGGTTTTGCAGGAAGATAAAGGATCCACTGAAGCCTAAACAGCCCATATCTGCCTACTTGATCTATGCAAACGAGAGGAGAGCTGCTTTAAAAGAACAAAACAAAAGCGTTATAGAGGTAAGTACAGAATTCCGAGTTATCTTTTCTCAGTGTCATTTCGAAAATCTTGAAGCTAAGTAGTCTTGATGAATGATGAGCATAGGTCGCTAAGATGACTGGTGAAGAGTGGAAGAACTTGTCGAAAGAACAAAAGGCTCCTTATGATAAGGTCTTGTTCCATACCCATTGTAGCCATTGCAGTGTCAAGAAGTGAAGTAAAAAGAAAAAAGATTTTCTAACGAGTTGTGTGCATATATTCTGGAACTTTTGTTATAGATGGCAGAGAAGAACAAGGAGATATACCTACAGGAAATGGAAGGATACAAAAGGACTAAGGAAGAAGAAGCCATGAGCCAGAAGAAAGAAGAAGAAGAACTCATGAAACTCCCTAAACAAGAAGCTCTCCAACTTCTGAAGAAGAAGGAGAAAACCGACAACATCTTAAAGGTTATTACTATACTAAACTCACAATGCCTTTAGCTATTTTGAGCTAAGTCAGTCACTAACACAACAAATGTTTATTGCAGAAAACAAAAGAGACGACCAAGAACAAGAAGAAGAAGGAGAATGTTGATCTTAACAAACCCAAAAAGCCTGCTTCCTCATACTTTCTCTTCTGGTATACTTAAACCTTGAATTTTATGAAACACTCAGATCACAAAATGGTCTACGAAACACTCAGATCACAAAATGGTTTTCTATTCTCAAGTATTTTCTAACTGATATTTACAGCAAAGACGCAAGAAAGACTCTATCAGAAGAGCATCCTGGGATCAACAACTCAACTCTTACTGCCCACATTTCATTGAAGTGGAAGGTATATATCATTATATAATCTTTAATTATGAAATTGTGGTATTGAGTAAAATCTTGTTGTAGGAACTTGGTGAAGAGGAGAAACAAGGTTATAATCAAAAAGCTGCTGAGTTAATGGAAGCTTACAAGAAAGAAGTGGAAGTGTACCATAAGACTAAGACTGCGTCGTAAATAACTGACTCAGTAGTACAAGAACAAATGCGAATGTTCAAGTTTGCTCATGTTGAACATGGACTGTATAAAAGGACTGTTCTTTTTAAAAATTGGATTGTGCTTTCTAAAAAACTAGACTCTGCTTTTTAAGGACTCTGCTTTTTAAAAAACTGGACTGTGCTTTTTAATTATTCTTCTTTTTAAAGAATTTAACGGACTTAAGGATTTCAAAATTAAGAATTCGTAGGGTTTGTTTCTGACGATATTACAATTAATAGATTAAACTAGCTTAATCGAATTACAATCTTTATTTTTCTTTTATCACTCACTATATATATCAAGAATGATCATTACCTAATATAGTTGTTATATCGAATAGTGTAAAAACGTTGGGAAGCCAGTGTCAATCTTAGCCGTTAGATCAAACTGAAAATTAACGTCGAAGATCGCGGTGGAGGTATTAGTGGAGATCAATCTAGTGAAATCCAACGGACCAGAGCTTCCCACGTGGCAAAACGTTCCACCACCGTTGATGAAATCTCCGTTGATGGAGTCGTAAGAGTAAAACGGGTAGCTAAAACAACAGAGTATTGAACAAGAATGATCTTCCCCGAATCGTGAAGATTGTTGTTGTAGAGGTTTGAATCAAAATGTTCAAGTGAAGTTGCGGGGGAAGAAAGCAATACTCTCTTTCTCGGCTAATTGGACATGGTGTCAGCCAAAATTTAGCATAAATGTTGGGTGAACTTATTATGCTTCTATGATCCACACTTTTCTTTTACCCCTTTTTACATAATCACATTATCCCCAAATTGTTAAGTATCAAGAGATGATAAAATTGTTACATTTAAGTGGAGAAAATGGAATCAAGGGTGAATAGAATGTGGAAAGTATATCAAATTATATAAGAAAGGTAGTAAACCAATCTTTTCTAAGGACCTGAGAACATCAATGCAACAAGTTCAATATGTGAGCACATCAGCAGACATACATAAGTTTGGATTCAAGTACCAATGCAACATCTCTTGAACACATTAGTTTGTTCTATCTATATCAAATTATCATATGAGCGTTTTCCACATTTGACATCCCATCCAAACATTCGATTCTTGAACCGATTTGCAATGGTCTCTCCCTTGTAATCATGGATTGACTTAATGATGATCAAAACATGAGCAATAATAATCATACAGGTGATACCAATTGTACCTTTCGTTCACATATAAAGTTAGGCACAATCTGAACTTATTCTTATGAAATAAGCTCTTCAAATAAAACTTTTCTTTCTCATGTTTTAGTTACCATTGACCCTCCACAAATCCAAAACAATAATTTTTTACCAATTGTGTATTTGCATCAACTTTGTTAAATCCGAATACAACAAGTTGATGAACATCACCACTTTTAGCCTACACTTTTTTGAGAATCAGACTCAACAAGATTTTTACCAAATTACCAAAACACTAAACTTGATAAAACATTTGGAATAGGTAACAAAGTTTCACCACATAGCTCCTTAAACTCAGACACTTAGCAGTTTACATCTCATAACCAAATAAAATCCATAAAACAACACAGACTAAACAGTTTACAAACGAAAGACACAAAATAACTCATTAATTAACATGAAGATTAGAGAAACCCCAAAACACCAAATCATCAAGCCGCTCATTAGTCGGACAATTCCCACCATGAACCAATAAACCTTTCTCACCATCCTTAACCGCTGCCGCATACGCACACCACCCTCGTTGACTCGGCTTCTCCTCCTCATTCCCACACACAATCCTCTCCCAAACTAACGTTTCTGTATCAAGCTTATAAACCTCACCACACATCTTCCCAGCTCCCATATGCATCAACTCATGTGGCTCTTCCTCTCCACCATAAATAACAATGTATTTCCCGTAAGAAACCGCCGGGAACACGCTTCTCGCCGAAGGTACATCCCCGGTGGTTTCCACGGCCGTCCATTGCTCACTAGCCAAGTCAAAACAATGAATATCACCTAATTCATTACCATCAAACCCAAACAAAACCCAAACCTTCCCTTCCACAACCACAAGCCCTGGTGCTCCTCTGCCTTTACAAGCTTCCCCAGCCGCAGGATACTCAACCCATTTCTCATCAACAACATCATAAGCATGAAGTGTATTCACACGTCCTTTAGCAGTAACACCACCAAAGACATAAACCTTACGATCATCACAAGCCATTGAATGATAGCTACGACCAGGTAATCCTTCATCAACACGTGACAACAATCTCCACTCATTAGTCACAGTTTCATAGCAATGAAGACCATTGTATTGCCGTTTATCATCGCGGCCACCGTAAAATCCTTAGTTGAATAACAGAAGATTTTAATAAAAACTCATAATCTCCTAGAAGATTTAAGATGATTTAAACAAATCATTAATTGAATAACAAGAGATTATTTTAAGTAAATCCCATATTCAATAATAGTAGATTTGAAAGGATATTCATAAATCATCAATTGAATAACATAGGATTTTATAAAAATCCCAAACTCTTTTAAAATTCCTAATTCAATACACCCCCTAGATATATTGATAAAATATATATTTTTAATGTTATTTTAAATTTGAAAATTTAAATATATTAAAATTACTAGTATTTATTTCTATTTTTTTTTAATTTTAGCATCTTTATAAATAAAAAAAATTAGTGTTAATGGAAAAAATATATTACATAAATAGTATAAAATTATATATGTATAATAAATAGTACCAAACATTACTTTTCTAGATTAAAAATAGTATTTATTATCTCTTATTTATTGCAAAATAATACTTAAATTTTAGTAAAAAATTATAACATATTTTATTAAGAAGATTTATAAAAATTTTGTTTTTTTTTTTTTCCTAAGGCCACTAACATTCTAGGCAAGGCCCTGGCCATCTTTTATATATCTGGCCATCTCATTTGCTACTTAACGATCCAAGTGATCTCGAAGAAATCGACGAACCAAGTTCTTTTGTTTCTTTTAAAGACTCTTCAATTATTTATTCTATTGAAATCTTTCGACGAAAGGTGGAAAAATAAATATGAAACCTTTCTCTCTGTTTTCCATTATTCTGGTCATCGTTTTGGTAACAAACAGTGATGCCTTCACCAGAAACGATTTTCCAGAGGATTTCCTCTTCGGAGCCGCTACTTCTGCTTATCAGGTTCGACTCTGCTTCTGTGTGTTTTTCATTCTTTGTTTTTTTGAAATTTTGTTTGTCTATAAAGTACTAGCTAGAGCTTTTATAGTGGGAAGGAGCTGTCGATGAAGATGGAAGAAGTCTTAGCATATGGGATACTTTCTCCCACTCTGGTATGCTTTATATATATATATATATACTCCTTTCTTAAAAAGTGTCATTTTAACATTTTTTTTGTTACATAAAAAGGGTCGTTTTAGGTTTTCGATGCAAAATTTAATGATTTTTTGTGTTTTATGATTATTTATATTTTGCAGTTTGTTTTACAATTGGTTGAATTGTATTTAAGTTTATAGGTAATGATGTTTTATTTTTGAAAAACTAACAAATTAAATGTTTTCTTAATTTGTGTGAAAAGTCATGGTGACATTTTTTATGAAACAGAGGGAGTATCATTTTACCTTTCTTTTGTGTGTTATGGTTTTTTTCGAAACTTGTAGATGATAGAGGTAATGGAGACATAGCATGTGACGGGTATCACAAATACAAGGTCTCTCTCTCTCACTCTCTCTGCCATTCTGTAAGTTATCGTAAGTCTCTTGGCTCTGTTAATCTCAAATTCGATGTTATTATGACTTTTGCAGGAAGATGTTAAGTTGATGGCAGAAATGGGCTTACAATCATTCAGATTCTCTATCTCCTGGTCAAGACTTATACCTAGTAACGCCTCTTCTCGTTTCTTGGCTTGCAAGTAATCAGCACTATTGTTTCTGACCTCTTAATAAACCCTTTTTGTTTGGGTGGTTTTTCAGATGGAAGAGGACCCATTAATCCAAAAGGTCTATTGTTTTACAAGAACCTCATCAAAGAACTACGAAACCATGGTGAGGTTTCTTTGTCTTTATACTTTAATCGCAGCTAAATTAAGCCAATACATGATAGAAATTTTGCCGACAGGAATCGAACCACACGTTACACTTTACCACTATGATCTTCCTCAGTCTCTTGAAGATGAATACGGAGGATGGCTCAACCGCAAAATCATGTAACGGAAAGAAGAAGACTCTTGCTCTGAAACAGTCACTTTTTTAAAACTATGACTTGTAAATAAAGAATGTTGTTTATTTGTAATATTGCAGAGAGGACTTCACTGTTTATGCAGATGTATGCTTCAGAGAGTTTGGAGAGGATGTGAAGTTATGGACTACAATCAACGAAGCCACAATATTCGCCATTGCCTCTTATGGCGAAGGACTTGCGCCGCCTGGACATTGTTCTCCAAACAAATTCATCAATTGCTCTACTGGAAATTCTTCTACAGAGCCATATATTGCAGGCCATAACATGTTGCTAGCTCATGCCTCTACTTCAAAATTGTATAAACTGAAATACAAGGTATATACACATATACATCTCTTTTTCGCTCTTAAAACCTTAAAACCTAAAATCTGTATGAATTAACATAGTTCATATGATGGTGCAGAGTAAGCAAAGAGGATCCATAGGCCTTAGTATATTTGCATTCGGGTTATCTCCTTATACAAACTCCAAGGACGATGAAATCGCAACTCAAAGAGCTAAAGCTTTCTTCCTTGACTGGTGAGAAAGAAAACTTTATTTGTTTTAGTAACTTGAAGACGAAATCTAAAGACTAAATTGATAATTCAGGATGTTGAAGCCTTTGGTATTTGGGGACTATCCAAATATAATGAAGAGAACCTTGGGATCAAGATTACCGGTTTTCTCAAAAGAAGAATCAGAGCAAATGAAAGGATCATCTGACTTTATAGGAATTATTCATTACACGACATTCTATGTCACAAACCGACCCACACCTTCCATCTTTCCGAGCATTAACGAAGGCTTCTTTATAGACATGGGTGCATATATGATCCGTAAGCTTAGTTTTTTCTCATCATAAATCAATAGAAAAAGCTTCTCAACTCTTTTAACTGATATGATGACTCTTCTTCTTTGGACAGCCATTGGAAATTTTTCATTTTCCGAGGTAAGGATCTGATCTTCAAATCTGCAAAACACGTGTGTATATATAGTTATGCCAAAAACTCTTGTTTGATCTTCCTCAATCTGGAGATTTTCCTTACTCAATTGTTTTCTTGAAGTTTGCTGTTATTCCATGGGGTCTAGAAGGTATCCTTGAGTATATAAAGCAGAGCTATAACAATCCTCCAATATACATTCTTGAAAATGGTACACTTCATTCTCTTGTGTCTTCTTACTCTTTTTGTTCTTAAGATTCTTCAAATTCCAACAAAAAAAAAAAAAAAAAAAAAAACAGGTAAACCGATGAAACACGATTCGATGCTACAAGACACACCTAGAGTTGAATACATTCAAGCTTACATTGGTGCTGTGCTCAACGCTGTCAAGTATGATTCTCCTTCTTCATATTTTAGTCCTCATATTAGCATATTGAAGTGGTCAAATGTTCCCAATTTATTAATTCCAGTTTTAGTTGAGTGTCTGTTTCTGACAAATCTTTTGACTGATCAGGAATGGATCAGACACGAGAGGTTACTTTGTATGGTCGATGCTTGATTTATATGAGTTATTGTCTGGATATACGGCCAGCTTTGGAATGTACTATGTGAATTTCAGCGATCCTGGTCGCAAAAGGACTCCAAAGCTCTCTGCTTCTTGGTACTCTGGTTTTCTCAATGGTACAATTGATGTTGCTTCTCAAGATATTACCCAGTTGCAGAGAAACTTCTTAGTCTCTTCTTCATTGTAATGTATTTAAACTATAAAGGATCCTGATTTGGTTTATTTCATGTCTATACCGTGAAAAAGCTAAGTGAAATGGCAAATGTTTTAATAAAATTTGCATATGAAATAATAATTTTTGGTTTTGAGACCAACAAGGGTAGCATTGATTCTTGAAGATAACACAACCAGAGTAGGACTCAAATCCACTAACTTGATTAATCTTTCGAAATTTATTTTTAGACTTCAAATGAACCATTATGTGGTTGGCAATTAAGAAAACAAATGTAAAATCCACTAAATTTATTATTTTCCGAGATACACAACAAATGAACCATTATGATGCGTTTACCTATATTGGCATGAACATAGAGTAGTTGGTTGGCAATTTAAAAATGAAATACTTAGTTACGTACACGGACTTTTTTTCTCTTTTTTTTTTTTTGGACATCGTACGTCGGTCAAATCACAAAGATGACACTTAACCGAAAAAAAAGATATATTCTATAGTCTTTATTCACATGTATATTTGTCGCGTTATCGAGTGGAAGAAGAAGGAATAGAAAAGATGGGTCACTCAATACTTTGTTTTTAATGGTCCAAATGATACACAAAAACCCACAAATTGCAAATCAACACAAACAACCCAAAACAAAGATCGAATCAGTGCTCAAATAAACACCAAAACGACATACCAATCTCTCGAGATGAGAGAGGACAAAGTTCTAGAACTTCAATACAAGATTCGATGATGAAAATGAAAAACGAAAGATGCGTGATGATGAAATAGTGCCTAACGACATTGTCTCCACAGTCACAAGCCGCCTGCCACGCGTCCTCTCCTGATTCGACATTATTATTGAAATTGTCGACTTCACACGTGCCTTCGTCTCCCACGTGAGAACCTGTATCACAGCTTTCCCCTCTAAACAACCTTGTCCTCAAGGTTAAGCCACAAACTCAGGGAATTTTTTCTGCAAATCAAACAAGAACTCCCAAGTCGCTTCTTCAACTGATTCATTCGCCCACTTGACCAAAACCTTAGTTACTGCCTTGCCTTGCCTCTTAACCATCTGTCTCTCCAAAATCATTTCAGGTTCCTTCACAAACACATCTGCCAGCACAGAAGGTAAATGAGTTGCTGTCGGCACATTTCCCACCAGAACTCTCAATTGAGAAACATGAAACACGGGATGAATCTGAGATGTTGATGGAAGTTGGAGCTTGTAAGCTGCCTCCCCACAGCGATCAATAATCTTGTAAGGACCGAAGAATTTGGGTGCTAGCTTTTGATTTCCTCGCATGACCACAGAGTTTTGCCTATATGGTTGTAGCTTCACATAAACAAAATCACCAATGGCAAACTCACGCTCCGTACGATGCTGATCTACAAACTGCTTCATACGATGCTGAGCTCTCATCAAATGGAATTTCAGCAACTTCAGCATATTTTCCCTCTCCTGCAATGAACGAGCTACCACTGCCACTTTAGATTCACCAGGTAAGTAGGGAAGATGAATGGGAGGAGCTTGGCCATATACCACTTCAAAGGGAGTCATTCTGCTCGCGGTATGGTAGTTAGTATTGTACCAATACTAAGCTAGTGATAACCATTTACTCCACATTCCCGGTTGAGCATGGCACATACATCTCAGGTAGGTCTCCAAGCACCTATTGACCACCTCTGTCTGACCATCAGTCTGAGGATGATAACCATATGACATTTTCAAAGTAACCCCTTGTAAAGCAAAGAACTCCTGCCAAAATTCACTAGTGAAAATTTTATCTCTGTCGCTTACGATAGAGTTTGGACAACCATGCAACTTGAATACATTGTCCAAGTAAGCTTGAGCCACAGTAAATGCACTGTAAGGATGTGCCAAAGCTATGAAATGCGCTGCTTTGCTTAAGCGATCCACCACCACCATGATCACAGAACAACCAGCTGATAGAGGTAAACCATCAATGAAGTCCATTGAGACATCAGTCCATAACTTATCAGGGATAGGCAGAGGTTGAAGGAGCCCAGGAGAAGCTGCGTTGTCACTCTTACACTGCTGACACACACTACAGCCTCTTATATAAGTCTGAATATCTTTCAACATTCCCTTCCAATAGAAAAGACCTCTTACTCTCTGATATGTGACATCCCTACCTGAGTGGCCTCCAACGCCTGAGCAATGAAGCCATTACAATATGGTATCTCTGAGAGTACTCACAGATGGCACCACGATCTTATCTTTCCTACGTAAAATCCCCTGACCCCATGAATAATGTTTCTTAGACCCTGGGGTAGTTGTAACAGCCTCAATTATCTCTTTGAGAGCAGGATCAAAATCATACGCTGCTTGAATATCTTTTAAAAGGTCACATTCAACCACTGTCAAGGCCATATGAAGGATTTCAGACCCTTCAACTCGAGATAAGGCATCAGCCACCAAGTTCTCCTTGCTCTGCCTATATTGAATCTCATAGTCAAACTCCAATAACTTGGGAAGCCATTGCTGCTGAATGGGAGTATTCAATCTTTGTTCCAGCAAATACTTCAAACTTCTTTGGTCTGTCTTAATCACAAAGTGATTTGGCAACAAGTAATGCCTCCATTTTTGCACTGCAAAAATCACTGCCAGCAATTCTTTTTCGTATATGGATAAATGCAGCTGCTTCCCTTTCAGTTGTCTGCTGATATAAGCCAGTGGATGGCCTTCCTGCATCAACACCACTCCTATGCCATTTCCACACGCATCAGTTTCAACTACAAAAGTCTTGTCAAACAATGGAAGTGTAAGAACAGGAGCATTACAGAGAGCTCGTTTCAGTTCATCAAAAGCTTTTTGAGTCGCTTCTGACCATACAAACGAATCCGTCTTAGTCAAGGCATGCAATGGGGATGCAATGACACCAAAACCTTTAACAAATCTTCTGTAGTAACCAGCAAGACCCAAAAAAACCCCTTAGTTGCTTAAGATTCTTAGGAGCAGGCCACTCTTGAACTGCTTGAATCTTGGCAGGGTCTGTTGCAATCCCCTGAGCACTAATGAAGTGACCCAGATACTCCACCTTAGGTACAGCAAAGGCACATTTGCTCATTTTTGCAAACAGATTATTCTGCCTCATCAACTCCAACACACATCTGAGATGTTCTTCATGCTCCTCTACTGAAGAACTGTATACCAAAATATCATCGAAAAAGACCAGAACAAATTTCCGCAAATACTCCTTGAAGACTGAATTCATTAGACCTTGGAAGGTCGCAGGAGCATTAGTGAGCCCAAAGGGCATCACTAGGTACTCGTAATGCCCACTGTGTGTCTTGAAAGCCGTTTTATGCACATCAGCAGGGTCCATTCGTACTTGGTGGTAGCCAGCTCTCAAATCAATCTTAGAGTATATTATGGAACGTCCCAGTTCATCCATCAAATCTTCAATTAAGGGAATTGGGAAGCGATCTTTCACTGTCATGCCATTTAGCTCCCTATAGTCCACACATAACCGCCATGAACCATCTTTCTTCTTGACTAACACCACTGGTGAGGCATAGGGACTAGAACTGGTCTGTATAGTGCCACTTTTTAGCATGTCTTCCACAATTGTATCAATCTCATTCTTCTGGTGCAATGCATAACGGTAAGGCCTCTGGTTTACCGGATTTGATCCTTCTAGAAGTCTAATCTTATGATCATGCTGTCCTCTGAAGGGTGGAAGCTCTTTAGGTTCCAAAAACACATCCGGAGACTCCTTAACCAACTCTTCAACCAAAAAAGTTCCATTTCCCTCCACACTTAAAGCATTGATGGTACAAAACTCACCAGCCTCCTCCTCTTCAGTGAATTCCTGCACACAAAGCATAGCCAACTGGACTTGATTCCCCTGTAGTTTCTGCAACTTTTGAGCTTTCATATCCTTAACTGACCCAGTTTTGATACCCTGTAAAAACACCCTCTGGTTTTTATACCTGAAACGCATCTCCAAATCATTAAACTCCGAGTTGATATGACCCAGGGTTGACATCCATTGCACTCCCAGTACCATGTCTACACCCTGTAGAGGAATCAACAACAGATCTGACTGAAAAGTGACATGCTGAAACTGCCATTCAAACTCCTTCACCTTACCATCCACTGTCAATCTTCTACCATCAGCCACAGACACTTGAGTTAAACCAGACCTGTCCACTGTACAACCCAACTTAGCCGCCATCTTAGTATCCAAAAAATTATGTGTAGAACCTGAGTCAATCAATACAAAGATATTTTTCTTGTTGTGAGTACCCTTTACCCTCATTCTACTGTAATCCGATATCCCTGACACAGCATTGATTGATATCCTGGGCATTGGCTCAGTATTAGTAATAATTGGTTCCTCCTCTTCACACAATTCTTCTTCAGCATCCTCAAACTCATCTTCCACACCTACTCCCATGCAAAACAACTGAGTCTTCCTGTGGGCTGTTTCATAGTGTTCTGGAGTGTATTTCTCATCACACAGATAACACAACCCTTTTGATCTTCTCTCATTCATCTCCTGTTGTGATAACCTCTTAGTTGGTTGGTAATTAAGCTTAGGAGTAACCTTGGCTTGTTCTGCAGATTTCTCCTTCTGCCCTCGAGTATAACCCCCAGTACTAACACTCTTTGATCCCCAATTAGCCGTCATGGGTGGCTTAGGATGTGCTTTCTCATAAGTTTTTCCCAAGTAGAAGCAATGTCTCACCGTTTGTGGTTGAAACATCTTAATGTGCATCCTTGTGTCTAACCTCAACCCAGCCAAATATACACTCACCAAGTAATCCTCAGGGAGTTTCAGCCTCGTCCTAATGTTTTCAAACTTTTGGTGATACCCCCGAATCCCATCTGTTTCCTGGAGACTCTTCAATTCAGCCATAGGGTCCTCTTGTTCGTCTTCAAACATTTCTCTCAAGAAGAGAACATAGCTTTTCCAGTCATACAACACACTCATACCAACATCCGATTTGATGAAGTTCTGATGCCATTCAGAAGCACAACCGTCAAAGTGAATAGATGCCATCTTAACCTTCAAATCGGGTGGTGTAAAATCGACTCCAAAGAACTCCTCCGCTTTGAACACCCAGCCTTTCAGATTAGTACCATCAAACCTTGGAAACTCAATTTTTGTTAGACGAGTGAGGCTACCATACGTCTGACGGCTTCCATCACGACCGTTGCCACCCTCAAGCCTCCGATCGTCTCTCGATCTTTCAAAATGGTCAGATCCGCTTCCCTTCGCATTCATAGACGGTGTCGCGCTCCGATCTAGGGTAGACTGATCATCACTCACCAGATCAACCCCTGTTTTGCTCCTCGATTCACGCAACTCCTCTTGGGACTGTTTCAGTGTGATACACAGCTCCTCGAACATCCTCTCCAACCGCGAAATCCTTTGATCATTTGAATCTCCGGTGTCTACCCCTTTTCCCTTCTCATCATCATCCTGAGACCTTAGTTTCACCATCTCCGAGAATCAGCCAAGCTCTGATACCTTTGATACACAAAAACCCACAAATCGCAAATCAACACAAACAACTTCAAATCTCGTTTATTAATATCAGAAATCCCAAAACAAAGATCGAATCAGTGCTCAAATAAACACCAAAACGACATACCAATCTCTCGAGATGAGAGAGGACAAAGTTCTAGAACTTCAATACAAGATTCGACGATGAAAATGAAAAACGAAAGATGCGTGATGATGAAATAGTGCCTAACGACATTGTCTCCACAGTCACAAGCCGCCTGCCACGCGTCCTCTCCTGATTCGACATTATTATTGAAATTGTCGGCTTCACACGTGCCTTCGTCTCCCACGTGAGAACCTGTATCACCAAACGTCCAGAAATACTTCAATTATTTATTCTCTTGCAATCTTTGGACGAGAGGATCAGAGGAGAAAATAAATATGAAACCTTTCACTCTGTTTTCATCAAATTTGATGTTATTGTGAATTGTGCAGGAAGATGTTAAGTTGATGGCAGATATGGGTTTAGAATCATTCAGATTCTCTATCTCCTGGTCGAGACTTTTACCTGGTAACGCCTCTTCCTTGTTTCTTAATTTGCAACTAATTACTACAGATATTGTTTCTGACCCCCCTTTTTGTACGTCTGTGTGATTTTTCAGATGGAAGAGGACGCATTAACCCAAAAGGTATATTGTTTTACAAGAACCTCATCAAAGAACTACGAAAAGAATGTTTAAAGAAGATTTTTGATCTAACAAGTCATTTTTGAAAATAAGAACAAAATTTATTTGTTATATCGCAGAGAAGACTTCACTCCTTATGTAGATGTATGCTTCAGATTATTACAAAGTCAATACTAGTGGATTTGCTGGATGCTTCTTGATGATGAGCATAAGCAGAAAACTGCAATGGAACTGTTTGATCAATACTTCACTTCGTGCAGGAAGCTGAACAAGACAACAAGAAAAAAGCCAAGTAAGACAGACTTACATCTCAGTATTTCAGTCAAGAACTGATTTAAGATTAATGACAAGCAAGAAAATTAACTGTATTTTTGGTTTTGCAGGAAGGTAAAGGATCCACTGAAGCCTAAACAGCCCATATCTGATCCTAACAAACCCAAAAAGCCTACTTCCTCATACTTTCTCTTCTGGTATACTTAAACCCTGAATTTTATGAAACACTCAGATCACAAAATGGTTTTCTATTCTCAAATATTTTCTAACTGATATTTACAGCAAAGACGCAAGAAAGAGTCTATCAGAAGAGCATCCTGGGATCAACAACTCAACTCTTACTGCCCACATTTCATTGAAGTGGAAGGTATATATCATTATATAATCTTTAATTATGAAATTGAGTAAAATCTTGTTGGAGAAACAATGTTATAATCTTTAATTGTGAAATTGAGTTGGTTTTGAGTAAAATCTTGTTGTACATAGGAACTTGGTGAAGAGGAGAAACAAGGTTATAATTAAAAAGCTGCTGAGTTAATGGAAGCTTACAAGAAAGAAGTGGAAGTGTACCATAAATATGAAATTGAGTAAAATCTTGTAAGACTAAGACTGCGTCGTAAATAACTGACTCAGAACAAATGTGAATGTTCAAGTTTGCTCATGTTGGACATGGACTGTAAGGATTTCAATTAAAAATTGGACTGTGGTTTTTTAAGGACTCTGCTTTTTGAAGAATTTAAGGACGACGTCGTTTTGGTTTTAAGCCAAAAAATCCTTTACTTTTTTTTTGTTTTTTTTTTTTTTTGGTTTTAAGCCAAAACGACGTCTTTTGGTAATTGGTGAAATCGTGTGTCACAAACCCAAAACGACACCGTTTTCTGGCTTACGTGTCATCCTAGTCATCAACAGTTAACGGAACAATAACACCGTAACACGATTTGGGGGTTTAAGCCGATTTGATATAATTGGTGGGCGAAATGAAAAATTATACTTAGTTGATGTAGTTATAGGCACAGAAGAAAGTTTTGTGTAGTTATCGGCTAAAGTAACATAGTTCATGGGGGTTTAGGCCGTTTTCCCGACTTTTGCTTTTAAAAAATGGACTATGCTTTCTAAAAAATTTAAGGATTTCAAAATTAAGAATTTGTATGGTTTGTTTATGACGATATTACAATAAAAAAATTAACGAGCTAAGTTTAAATTTGAAAATAAGGAAAGATGAACAAACCTCTTCACTCTCACGGTTATTAAATGAGTCTGAAGTTTCAAATCTTTTTGAGAACAAAGAAGATGAAGAAAAAAAATAAATCATTAAACCAGTTTTTAAAATATGAACAAAATTGAAAAATTTCCGGTTTAGTTAATGGGTAGCCAATTACACGAACTATCGGAAATCTTTTGCATTGGTCCATTTACCTTTGGGCTTTATCATTTCAGACCGGCTGAAACCGAGTTGCTCCAATTTAATTACATATGGTTTTTCATATTAGAAACACATCACACCGTTTGCGTTAACCAGTGTAGAGATAAACGGCAAGGCATTTGTAGTCAGAAGCGACAAAATTGAATTTGTGTTGTATTGATGGTGCCTGCATGACTCTGGAGGAAGACGAAATAGGTTTTGATCTGCCGTGTTTATTGAACTCCATTCCGGTAAGTTCTTCTTCTTCAATTCTTCAGAAAAACCCCCAAATTAACATGTAATTTTAGTTCATTCGAAATTAGTTGGTTAATTTTTCATTTTTTTGTTAAATTTTGATGATACAGAATTGTTGTGTGAAGAAAGACAAATGGTGGTTAGAAAGAAGAAAACCAAAATATGTGACAAAGTGTCACATGAGGAAGATAGTATAAGTCAGTTACCAGAATCTTTGATATGTGACATACTTTGTCATCTGTCTACAAAGGATGCTGTCAGAACAAGTGTTTCTTGTGGAGAAATCTTTGGCGATGGGTTCCTGGATTGGACTTAGACTCCTACATATTCTCTAATTTCGATTCCTTTGTGAGTTTTGTTGAAAGGTTTTTTGATTCTCACAAGGACTCATGGATACGCAAACTCCGGTTAAGTTTTGGTTATCGTGATAAAGATGGTATGGGTGATCTCACTTCATGGATTGATGCTGTGACTACGCGTCGGATTCAGCATCTTGATGTTAATGGTTATTACGCTGATAAGAGAGAGATACCCCTGAGCATATATACCTACAAGACACTGGTACACTTACGACTCTGTGAGGTCACCTTATGTAATGCTGAGTTTGTTTCCTTACCTTGCCTGAAGATCATGGATTTACGATATAATAGATACCCCAACGAGACAATGTTGCAGAAACTTATCTCAGGCTCTCCAGTTCTGGAAGATTTAACCATCCTCAGATCTTCGGATGATGATAAGACAAATGTTTTACAAGTAGGCTCTCATATGCTAAAGAGAGTCTATATAAATGAGTGTACACAAGTTGTGATTGATGCACCTCTACTCCGGTATTTGCGCGTTAAGGTTTCTTCAACAAAGAACTTTCAGATCGTCAATTTGGGTTTCTCTACCAAACTAGTTATTGATTTCCCCTTTCGCTATGCGCCATACAGTAGCAGCCTGATTCATGGCATCCTCACCGATATCGCAAGGCTCAGGGAGCTAGTTATTAGTAATTATATTTGGAAGGTATACATCTCAAAGTTTAAGCATATATATGAATATTCTTCCACGACAGTTTCTCACCATAACATTCCATTTTACTTGTTTACTTCTGTTACCAGGAAATCTTTCAATGCTTGAAATCGGGACCAATGCTTCAGTTTCATAACCTATCCTGCTTGAATGCTAAATTTTGGAAAACTAATCTTGTAATGTTGCCAACCATTCTTGAGAGCTGCCCAAAACTAGAATCTTTCGTATTGGTAATGAATAACTGTTATTTAACTTTCTGATTTATGCATATTGTTTGTGAAAATCTTTTGTGTATATTTCTCTACTAAAATTGTTTTCTTCTGTTTTTGCAGGAATTGGTTAAGGACCATAGAATGCCTCATAAGAAGAACAGAGAACCAAAGGTGATGTTTTCAACAGTGCCTCGGTGTTTGGTTACATCGCTCAAGTTTGTGGAATGGAAACGTTCGATCCCAGGGTATGAAGGAGAAACAGAGCTAGTAAGATACTTATTGAAGAATTCAACAATCCTGGAGAAACTAAGGCTTGATGTTTACTATTCCGAAAAGGCGAAGTGTGACTTCCTTAAAGAAGTCCTTACAATGCCAAGATGCTCTAGTATTTGTGAAATCCATTGTTCTTTTATTGCTAAACGTAGATGGGGTTGAACATTTTGTTTAAGGTTGATCTTTTTGGTCGTTAAATTTAGTTGATTTTAGGAGGCTGTATTAGGCTTTGAGCCACAAGCAAATATTGCAGTTTAAGTCTTTCTTATGTGACTTGGTGGTTGCTGCTCATGTAATGATCATTACCAACTTTATCTCGAATTTTCATGGATATTATCTCCACAAATTGTTCAAGCACTAATTAGGTCTTTTTATGTATATGGTCTTTTGCTAGCTGTTGGCTTGTTAAAGAATTGTCAAATTGCAGGAATCTGTTGGAACTTGGATTCTAATGCAAAGCTAAAAAAATATCAAAGGTCAGCGAAATAATCTTACATCAAGTCACTTTAAAGGTTTCTAAGGTAGATTAATGAAGCAAGCATTTCACTAGTATCAACAGTTTTCTCCCTGGGATTTCGAAGGTCAGAGATATGACAATATGTAAAGACATTTTCAAGGTATATGTGACAATTCTGGTATAGGACATATACATTTTCTATCATGAACGTTTCTTACTCACATTGTTTTTATTTTTGGTTCCAGCTCATCTGTCAATACTCGAGAAAAGAACCAATGTGAAGTCGTCGTCCTTGATTACGAGACCTAAGACGTGGATGTGCTCATTTAACTCCTGATGAGTATTCAATTAGGTATAATCTCAATCGATGATCTGTCAGTATTATTAACCAAAGATTATATACAAAGCATAGAGGAATATAAACGTTGGAAGCTAGTTAAGAGATTGCCTAAAATACAAACAGAGATATATGTTTTCCTATTCTAATACCCTCCCACAGTTGTGGTTGTTGTGGTTGTTGATTTGGACAATCGTAAGCCTTGTGAGATGGTGCCTTTGATGTAGCGAAGAACGCGCTTCATTGCCGTAAAATGTGGCTCTCGAGGATCATGCATATAAGCTAGCGGATGATATGGTAGATCTCATCATTGCAATCAGAAATGTTAGGGTCCTTCACTTAACTAGTGATGCTCTTGATGAGGTCAGTCATTGTTCTAACAATCTTTGCTGCTCAATAAAATTAAAGAAAAGGATAAACTAAGATTGGTTTGGTTCTGTGCCAGTAAGATCTTTGGCATGTTACAGTCTTCTGATGGCAAATTGGATTCGTTTCTTCAGGTTTTGATTCAAATATTATATTACTTGAGTGATAACTGATAACTAGCTGATGGGTTTTGTTGCAGCTGTCTTACTTCTCCGGTCAAGAACTACCCATGTTCGACAACCTTTGTTTGTCTATCTATTTCGAGTGACAAGAAGCAAGGATGGCAAATTCTGCCACTTCTGATCAAGAACTCTCCAAACCTAAAAACTCGCATCTTCAAGGTATCTCATGACATATACAAATCCATCCTCAACGCCATATCTAATTATATACCGATATATATGTCTATAAACTTTAGATATACAACATCTTTTGACGCTTCCAAGAGGTTCATAAAAAAAGCCATATTCTAACTAGAGAAAAATAACAAAATACTAGTGATGAGTAGTAGTAATGGTTTTGCTATGTCCTTTTAAATCACTTTTAAGTGTGAAGTCTTAGTATTTAGCTTTTGACGTAAACCTTGCTTGCAAACATGAGATTGATTATTGTCAATATATCTACTTTTATTGAATTCCTTCTCTTGTCTAGAGAGTCCATTTTAGAAACATTAATGAGTTTGAAGCAACTTGAACCAATCATCTGTATTGAAATCACAATCAAATAATATTTATTATGAGTAATGTTTGTGTTAGATATTGACAAGAACACTGATTATATACAGTAGTCAAAGCTAAGTGACTATAATCTCTTCTAAGTCATGATCAGATCCACTGATTGAAGCATCTTCATTCGACTATCTTCCTTAAATCTTGCATTCTCTTTAATCCTTTGGACGTCCTTCTGTATCTTCTCACTCCTCATCTCTTCTCTCTGCATCGTCACTAATCTTTCTCCATTGATCTCACCAATTAACACTTTCCTCCTCAAATCAGGATTGTTACTATCTCCCATGTTGAAAAGAATAGAACGATACTTGGCTTTTTGAGGTCCCATGAAACAACCTAATTTCTTAAACATTGCAGATTCCACAGATACATCCACAATACAAGGATCACAAGCAATGACTCGTTTCTTCATCTCAGTCTCAACAACCTCAGTAGCGACTTTAGCCAACGGTACGTGTTTGAAGAATCTCACGCACTCTATCTTCTTCACTGGAGTTTCTTCATTACGTCTTAGTTCTCTCCCCGAAGCGTAAAGAATCTGTAGCCAACGATTCCAAAGAAACCTTCCTTCAGATCGAATTTGAGGGTTTTTGTGATCTATGAAGAATCTCAGACCTTGTCCCATTGAGATTTTGCAGATAACGTCACGAGCAAGTAACTCAGGAGCTTGCTTCAAACGATTCATGGCGTCAACAAACCTCGACTTTTATGTTCATCTCCCAACTATACCAATTAAGCACATCATCTTCCAAACTTAAATAGTCAAGGCCTAATTTCTCTTCCTCTATACAGTGACGAATTCTAAATATATAACTTAAATATTAAGCCAAACATATATTTTTCTTTAAATACATGCATTTTTATTTTACGCATCAAACCATCTTGATTCTCATAAATCATATGAATTCTCTAATAATCTAACCTAATATATCTGTGTTCAAAAAAAAAAAAAAAAATCTAACATAATATATCTTTGATCATGTTGCAAGTTAGAAGAGACTACATGATTTGGTAAGTTGGAGTTACTCAAAGAAGTTCGCCTCAATCTATTTGAAATTGAACATGTTACAATAAGTGGTATTGATTGAGCTAACAAAGACAATGCGTACTCCTCTAATTTATTCTGAAAGTAAGTCCACAACAAATCACCTTTTACTCCATTTGATTGATTCATTACTCCAAATATAATGTATTGCGTTTTTTTTCTTCACTCAATGTTACATTTATGTTAATTGATGTTTGATCACTATTCTCCTTTCTCTTCAAATGCATTTTAAGAAATGGGTTATTTTAACAATGTTTAATGGTATTTTATAAAAATCTGCTACATAAACTCGCATGCTTATGGATTTCAAAAATGCATAATTTTTATACTCAACTGTATGTAATTAATCATGTTACAATTGACCCCAACAACTCAAAACACGTCATTTATTGTTTTGCAAAAACTTTTAAACGGTAAATCTCATGATATAACAATGCTTAAAATTTTTGATTTATCCTTAAGAATGCGTAAACAAACATTTGATTTAAAAAAAAAAAAATCATAAGTATTGAGTATAAGGTTGGACTAAATTAGAACTTTATTATACATAAATCCACATGGTTTTGAATTTTTAAAAAAGATTTTTAACCAATATAACCCTTTCCAACTTTTCATTTTTTGATATGCCCTTTCCGTAACGTCTTTTGCGTAATACCCTCTTCAGTTTAGCAAATGACGAATATGCCCTTACTTCTGTCTGACTCTTTGCTGACACTTTTGATGTGACTTTACAGTGCCTTTGCATCGGGAACATTGGCAGAATTTAAATCAAATTAAAGCAAAAGAAATTAAAATTAAAAGGAAAGTATTCTCTAGAGAACCCTTCTTTTTTACGCTTTTTAGTTGTTCACAGAGAACAACTTTTCTTATTCCTACAAACTTAAAGAGATCCAACATCTCTGATTCAAAAATTTATTTTGTCAAAGCGAAGGCGAGCAACGAGTCGTGTTCTTTCTCTATACTTGTAGGTATCGTCTCTTCTAATTTCTGTTTTGTTTTTAGTTATTTAGGGTTCAATTTTGTCCATATTATCATTTAAATCTGCTAGGGACCACTGTATATATTCTTCAAGGAATATCAGAAATCATTCCAGTTGTCCATGACTTTTAAGTTTTCATATATGATATTAAAGGTTTTGTCCACGAATTTTTGCAGAATCGAAATAATGATTGGTGACGAGAACACACTAGGCGAAGAAGAAGTGCCAATTCTAATTCCACCAGGGCGTGCCGGTGAATTTGCCGAGAATCTGCCAATTATCAGTGAACTGCTACCTGAAAGAGTGTTCGCTACAAATCGGTACCCTCAGGAGGGTCGAATAAACTCATACTCCAAACCAGAGTATTTGCTTGACATTGTCGATATCCTCCAAGATATCGAAGAGTTTAAAACACTAAAGAACTCTCCATTGGGACCGTTGTTTGATTTACCTTCAACAAAAACTTTACAGGTCATGAAGGATGCACCCACCGAGCTTGTCGATGATGAACTCCACCAGTCTGACGAGTTTTCAAGAGAAATTATCGAGGAGAAGAATTCAGAGGACATGGAGGAAAAGAATTCAGAAGACGTGGACGAGAATAACTCAGAAGACGAAAAGAATTCTGAGGATGTGGACGAAAATTATTCAGAGGACGAAAAGAATTCAGTGGACGAGAAGTTGTCCACATAAGAGGTCCTTACTAACACTGAAAGAGTAATAAACTTTGTTATTTTTTTATCGAATCGCAATCTCACTTATAGACACGCAGTATGGTAAGAGTCCCCCCCTGCCGACGTGGAGGAGTTATCTGATGGAGAAAGTGAGGAGTCAGAAGAATCATTAGACGATGAAGTTGTGGACAATAATTCAATAGAGACGGACATGAATGTGTCCACATTTGAGGTAGCTTATTTCGTCCACATCAATAACAACATCAATCTTTTTTTTAATAAATGCCTAATTTCCTGGTTATCTATCATTTGGCAGCATGCAAAAGGAGTGGGACACGGTGATTGTGAGAAAAAGGGTGACGAGCAAGTTGTGTAGTCCGACGATTCTGAAGGTGAAGACTTGCATGAACCGTCCGAGACTGGCATAGACAACATTATGTCCACTAATGAAGTCCTTTTTGTCTACCATTTGCCAAAATCCATGGGAAAACTGTAAGTACATATTAATTTGTCCACAAATTAGTACACAATTAATGGTGTTGTACTTCCTCGTACACACTACCCCAAACTGTCAGAAAATTCACACTACAGTTCACTCATGCGCATGTTGCAGCAAAGGGCACAATTGTCCTTTCCGCATACCCTCTTTTACAGAAATGACTATCTACTGAAAGGTTACATTTTGGAGGGCATTTCCAAAAAGAAAAACATGCTTGGAGGGTATTATCGATGAGATTCCCTTTTTAAAATGTGGATGTAGTTCTTATACGTAATTGTATCTACAAGAAAATGTCACATCGACTTTAACATTGCTTCATTCCTAATGTCTCCTAATTTATATTTGTTTCCTATAATGTTTAAAGTATGAAATACACATGCATTTCTTTATAAAAATTCTTGAGTTTTTTTTTGTCATGGATATTAATTTATCAATTGATTAGAAATAAAAATGCTAACTACATTAATTACAATATTTAATTTTAAAATAACGAACATCATACTTTCCAATTTTAAAATCAAATGTTTGATAAACATCTTAAGATAACTAAAATTTTATAACTTTTTCAAGAAAACAAGACGTTTTAACTACATTAATTTTACAGCTTTGTATAAATGTTCTTTTTATATACATCCCATAGCTAAAATTATTAAATTGTTAAACATTTATACATATGTTTTTTTATAAACATTTATACATACTATTCTGTAGAATTAATATAACTAAAAAAAATATCTATTTTGTCTTGCCGAATTCAAGTCCTACTAAATAATAACAACAAAGACAAAAATCGCCAGCCTTTTATAATAAATTAATTGACCAAAAAAGTATCCTTCAATCATACGAAAAGTGGCAACAAATGTCAAAACTAGCCGTTACATTCTTTTTCGAAACTTCCGCTCCTCTCTTCTCTCTAACACTTCTCATCTCTCTCTCTTTCTCACCTTTCTGAAATTCGCCATGGCTCAACTTCAACCTCGAATCAGATCTCCTCTCTCAAAGAACCTTTCTCCTTCTTCTACCTTCCCACGATCTCCTCTCTCCGAAAACCTAATCTCTCCTCACGCTTTATCTCCATTGAAACGAAACTCTATTCAAACTCCGAAACTTCACGATGATGAATCAAACGATGACATGAGTATCGAATCGGAATCAGACACCGGAGAAGGAAACGAGTTATTATTCTCCGATTACGATATTGAAGATGAAGAGATTGAGAGACGTTACGATGAAGAAGAAGTGTTTGGGGATAAATCAAGTTCGAAATTGAATAGAGGAATCTTGAAAGATAAGAATCTGAGAATCGAAGTTCCGTTTGTGAACAGAAGAGTCACGGATTGTGAAATAGAGCTTCGGAAAATCGCGTTGAAGAATTCAGCTCCAGCTACTGAACGGCCACATAGTACTCTGAGTTCTAAGGTAACGATTCGTTGTTGATTTTTTAGATATTAAGCTAAATTTAGGGATTAATTGTGGTTTTTTAGGGTTCGGTGTATTGGGATATTGAAGATATAAGAACTCCAAGTGCTCCACCTATAATGGAGATTGGACAAGAAGATAACATTAGCTTGGAAATAGAAAAAGAAATTGAAAAGATTGAGGATGAGATTTGCAGAGATCAAGAAAACATGAGAAGTAGTTCAAATTTGTATAAAGATGAAGAATTTGTAGAAAGGTATTCCCGAATCCCGATTTTTATATTTCGTTCTGTGGAACCAATCTTGATGTGTTTAATCATGGTTTTGGTGTAGTGTGAAGGAGACTAAAACTATGGAAGACGCGAAAATCACGGAAATTTGCTCGGATGAATTAGATTGTCATAGTATCAGGTTAAGTATACTTAATTTTGTTTACAGTTTAGAATGTGAGAGTTTGAAATTTATAATTTCGTTTTTCCCAATGACAGTGGTCAATATGCTTGGCAAAGTCTTTTGGCTTATGATGCTTGTATAAGGTTATGTTTGTATGAATGGTCAAAGGGTTCTACTGAGGCATCTGAGTTTCTGCGCGATGAGTGTCGTATTCTACGAGGCGCATTTGGGTAGGGATATGTGTTTCTTTATGGTTTCTGAGATATGACTTATTTGTTTTATGTTCAGTTATTGAAGCATTTCTTTGTATATGTGTGTTGTTGTAGTTTGCATAAGTTTCTCTTACAACCTCGGGGTATACGATCGACTGAGGAAAACAAGAATGTGAAATCGGAGCAAAAGACATCTTTGAAGTCTAAAAATGTTGTCAGGAAGTTAAGGGTGGAAGGTAAACTATAACTTTTTTCTGATGATTTTGTAGCTGCCTGTCATGAATCAGATATTTATACCTCTTTGATTTTGATTGTTTTAGTAAAGAGACTTCGATTGATACCACAACGCAAACTTAGAGGTACAGATTCGCTGCGGAGTTTAATGAACATGCAAATTGGAATGGGGGCAGAGTATTGTCGACAAGTTTCATCACTTGTGAAGACTGGAATGAGTTCTATTAAACAGGCTACTCTTTCAGCAGTTTCAGAAGGTTTGCTTTCGTTACATCGAAAAAACAAACTATTTTGCGAATTAAATTTGTCTATGCCGGTTAATTTGCGCCTATTTTCACTGGCTGGATACAGTTTACGAAATGAAAGATAACATTTGTTAGATAAGCCCTCTATTGATATGAGATGACATGACTTATTGTTGTGATTCTACTTGTAGAACAATTCTCTTGCTACCTTCAAATGAAGAGCACAGTAGAAGGAGGTCAAATTGAACAAGGATCTTCTGTTTGTTTGCAATCAGGAACTGGGAGTTACCATGTCTTGTAAGCCATTTTCTTTATCTTAGAAAACTATAAATGTGTGTTTTAGAGCTGGGATAGATTTTAACAAAAGATGTCTGCAAGTTCTAGTATTGAGTTTTATAGTTTTCCAAGTACAAAGAGTTTTACTCACAACTTCTCCTTCAGCTTTCCTGAGTCCGAAGGTGACGCTCTTCTGATAGAAGTTCAAGATAAGAAGAAATCAGTTCAAGGAAAAGCAACGATTTCTATTGCATCCTTAACCAACAATCCGGTAAATACGCCTTTAGCTGTCCTTCCCGAGTTAAATCTCTTCCATTTTGCTTCTGAGAATATGTTAATTAGATATACTGAAGAAAGCTCTACATTTGTTCAGAATGAAAACGTTAGATGGTGGCCAATATACCATGGTGAACAAGAATGTGTTGGCAAGATCCAGCTCTTTATCGGTAGCACGACCACGTTTGATGAAGACTATCACATAAAGGTCTGTTCTTTCTCCAACAATCCTCAGATTATCTATATATGTTTTATCCTACTAATGTTTTGCATTTTTGTCTGTTGCACAGAGTGCACCTGTTGTGGAGACACTAGCATATGATTTGCTACTAGAAGCGGCTACACGTGCCCAAAAATTTCATTCTCAAAACTTAAGTCTGAATGGATCTTGGAAATGGCTGTTAAGTGAATTCGCAGATTATTATGGAGTTTCTGATTCATATATCAAGTTGAGGTACTCATAAAGATACTTAGTTAGATTGCCTTGTATCTATTATATAACTCATTTGTAGTTTAGCTCTAATATATTATTGCACCAAACTTTGTAGATATCTCTCACATGTAATGAATGTGGCAACTCCAACAAAAACCTGCTTACAACTTGTGCATGAGTTACTTGTGCCCATCCTTATGGCTCGAAGTGAGAAGAGTTTAACCAGACAAGAGGTAATTACCTTTTTGTTTGCAAATTGATGAAGCTGGCATCTCAAAAATCATGGACTTGGATTCGAGTTTTCGCATTTTAGTTTTTGAAATCTCCTTCTTCATGGCTCTATAGGGCTAGTTATTGACAACTTGTTTAATTCTTGCAGAAAAGTATCTTAATGGACTGTGAAATAGAGATAGAAAAGCTCATGGGAACTGTTTTTGAGAACTACAAGTCCTTAGATGAAAGCTGCCCTTCCGGGGTGGCAGACATATCTGGTCCGGTACAAAACTCGGCTTCAGCAGCTCTTTCTCCCGCTGTTCAGGTTTTTAGTCTCCTTCATGATATATTGTCTCCTGAAGCACAAGAAATCTTGAAGCATTACCTTCAGGTAAGCTAATTCAACAATCTTCAACGTTTTCCTTTTTGTTTTCTTGATTTTGTAACATATCAAGAATCTGATGTTCATGGTTTTACTGTCTGATGCAAAATCTACTGCAGACAGCAGCAACAAAGAGGTGTCGGAAGCACATGGTTGATACCGATGAGTATGTTTCGTGTAACTCTGAAGGTTTTCTGTTGGACTCTGTCACAATCTCTACAGCCTACTTGAAAATGAAGAATCTTTGTCTAATCATAAGCAACGAGATAGAGGCTGATATAAAGATCACCAATGAGCATGTACTCCCAAGGTAAAATGATTCAGTCCGAACAAAGAACTTTCACCTGTAATATGGTTTTCATCTAAAGATTATCTTTGAGTCTTGATACTGATTTGGTCTTATCGTTCAAGCTCAATCGACCTAGCAAATATAGCTGCTACCGTATACAGCACTCAGCTATGTAACCGGCTCAGGGCATTTCTGTCAGCAGTTCCACCATCCTGTCCAATGCCTCATGTCAATGAGCTTCTCATAGCAGTTTCTGATTTCGAAAGAAACCTCGATTCATGGGGAATCAGGTTTGACATTGTCATTTTGGAATCAATCAGAATATCTGTGCGAACTTATCTTTTCTCTTTAACTGTTTCATTTTATTTTACGCAGTCCAGTACAAGGTGGTGTAGACTCAAGGGGGTTATTCCATAACTACATAATGGTTTGGATACATGATATGGAACTTCGACTACTTGACCGATGCAAAGCGGAAAAGGTAACCATCCTGATCATCTTAGATTGATCCTTAAAATCACGAAGCGTATCATCTGATTGTAATAAGCTTGGGATGTCTTGTTTTGGCAGGTTCCATGGTCTGGTGTAATAACAAATCACTCAACATCACCTTTTGCTGAAGACATGTATGAGAGAATAAAAAATTCTCTTGTAGAATATGAAGTGGTGATTAGCCGATGGCCACAATACACATTGATCTTGGAAAATGTAAGCTAACAATTTATAAGTGATTAGTATATATGCAGGTTACCGGATAATTATCGAGACTAACTTAGGTTCACTCTTTTTCTCATGTACACTTTTGGAAGACTGCTTCAATTGTAGAGAGAGCCATTGTTAAATCACTGGAGAAGCAATACAATGACGTTTTGATTCCTTTAAAAGACAGCATTCCCAAGAGGCTAAATATGCATGTCCAGAAGCTGACAAGAAGGCAATCATCGGTTCTCTACTCGGTTCCAACTCAAGTAAGAGCCACCCATTGATCCTGTTCAATTGAAGCTTTTACACTTTCTAACTTATAAGGATATGTGTTGAACATCATTTCATTCTCTCGTGTTGAAAATGCAGCTGGGAACTTTCATCAACACAATAAAGAGAATTCTTGATATTCTACATCACAGAGTTGAAGATATCTTGAGACAATGGGCTTCGTGTCTTCCTGTTGTTGAAGACAAGAAGTTACTCTTTGGGGAGCAGATGAATGTAATCACAGTCTTGCTCAGGACAAAATACAGAAACTACATGCAAGCCGCGGTTGATAAACTTGTTAGCAATGTAAGCTCTATAAAACTTTGTATTTGCTGCATTTGAAATTCTACACATGTTTATAACAATCTTTGGTTTCAGACGCAATCAAACAAAATCACAAGGCTGAAGAGAATCTTAGAGGAGATAAAAGACAATGAGAGAGAAGCCGAAGTTCGTGAACGTATGAAGACATTATGCTCGCAAATCACAGACTCAATCTCAAATCTTCATGATGTCTTCACAAGTCAGATATTTGTGGCTTCGTGCCGCCTTTTCTGGGATAGAATGGCACAAGTGGTCTTGAAGTTTCTTGAAGGAAGAAAGGAAAACGAAGTAGGCTACAAAGGCTCTTACTATGCTCTTGGGGTAACACTAAAAAACTTCAAACACTAAAACCATAATTAGAGAATGTATTTTGGGTTGAAACTAAGTTGTGATCAAATGTGCAGATAGTGGAGGACACGTTCGCATCAGAGATGCAGAGGCTACAAGGGAACTCACTACAAGAGAAGGATATGGAAGCTCCTCGTTCGGTCATTGAGGCACGGTCCATTCTCTCTAGAGACAACAATGCCAACCACTCTTCTTACTTCTATGTCTAGTCCAATATTTTTCAGTCCATTCCATTCATTTATTTTGATAAATTGTGTATATATAAACTATGCAACAAGTCTTGAGTGGCCAAGAACGATTGTAAGCGCGTTGTGCATAATTAATCATATCAAAGGTTAATATACAATTTTTGTCTCACTGATCCGAGCTAGTATCTTTTAAGTTTAGAGATAAGAGTAAGTATGAGTATTCGGGTATCCGGATTAGGTTTGAGTTGGGTTTTTCGGGTTTGGGTATTTTGGAATTAGAGATTTGTTCGGATATTTTAAATTTTCAGATCGGGTTCGATTCGGTACCTTTCGGGTTCGAGTCGGTTCGAGATACCCGAAATTTCGGAAATATTTAAAAAGTTGATTAATTTTGAAAATATTTTGATTAGATTTGTCAAATAACTATAAATTTGCGAATATTTTCATAATTTTTGATATTTTAATTAGTTTGGTGTAAAAATAATTAATATTAAAAATGGCTATTATTGTCTTTTATTATTTTCTACGGCTTGAATTCTGCAACAAATAAATAGAGAAATTTTTAGTTATATTAATTCTAAAGAGTAATACGTATAGTTGTTGACCAAAAAAAAAAAAAAGTAATACGTATAGTTGTTTACAAATATATTTTTATGCAAATGGAGTCAAGAAGATTGATAGACCATGTAAAGCAAAAACTTCTATACAAATGAATTTTTCACCGACGGATATTGTTAGCTACACAGACAAAAAAAAAAACTACATCTAATAGACTATTACTGAACGCAAAAGTTTCTGAATACAACACATGTTAGAGACAACATGAATAGTTTTAGTTAACTCTAATTGGATTTGGGCTTACTTAAACACAAAAATCCATATCACATGTATAAAATATGCTACTAAATACTAATAATGGTTAAACAGTCAGCAGTATGCAACGTTGGTAGGAAAATATTAGATTCAAGACATATTAACATTTTGTTTTATTAATAATGATTTAAATTTTTAGTTATCTTAAGAAAATTTCTTAACTTCTGACTTTAAAATCGGAAATTATTAAATAATATAATTAATTAGCCTTTTTATTTCAAATCATTGATAAATTAAATATTTATGACAAAATAAAATGGTTATCAAGAATTCTTATAAATAAATGTGTGTGTGTGTGTGTGCTTAAATATTATAGGAAACAAATAGAAATTAGAGCATAAAGAATTAAGGAGCACAATTATTTGTTAAATGATACAATTCGAAACCCACCATTATGCATATTAATGCAATCACTTAGAAGGCATCCACATTCATTCCTATTTAGATGTTAACTAAAGAGACAGAGATAATTACATTTGTATCTTTCATTAGACTGGTAAGACATTCCTAAACAAATTTGTCATAATGTGTGATTGATTACTCTTGCTCTCGAGGTCTCGTAAAGCAACTTGTTGATCCCTTAAGTACACAATTATCTGACTGAAGATAGCAGTACTATTGAGATTGAGTATGTGATTTGTGAGTATAGCATTTTCATACGTTCACAGACTTTGACTTCTTTCTCGTAGTCTTTTATCTCCTCTAAGATTATTTTAAGCCTTGTGTTAAAAAACATGCATAAATTCAAATGTAGAAGATACGAGACGTTATAGAACCTATGTTGGTAAGAAGTGAATAGAACATAAGAAACTACGAAATTACAAACAGAGAAATTTGTAATCAAAAAGAAGAAGAAGAAGAAGAATTAAATCATAATTAACAAAATTAATTGAATTTGTCTAATTGAGATGAATTTAATATATTTGGTGGAATTAGAAAGTTTATAGTTAGCTCATGGTGAATTGGAGCAATTATAAATTTAAATATAAAAATTAATAAAAATTATCTAATTAAATAATCAATTAATCTCTTACATAACAGGAATAATCACCTAGTAACTATAAGTATATTAGAGAATAAAGTTAAACAATACTTATTACTGGATCAATGTCCATCAAGCTACTTGGTCACCTCTTTAGACTTTATAACACAAGATGTGGAACACATTATTAATCCAAAATATTGGAAAACTATTTTGTGTGGACAACGCTTCTCACAAAAGGAGCAAATAGGCCTTAACATATGATGATTGTTAGGTAGAACGCCTACCTTGGTATTGTGGTAGAGCCAATATGAACCAGGCTTCATGTATAAGTCCACCCCAAGCATACACTCAATGTGAATGGTGTCACAACAGTAGTCATCACACGTATAAAACCGCTTCTTTGGATTTATTTTTTTCTCGCAAACTTCACACCAATATGTCATGTTACTTGTCTCCTCTCCATAAGAAAGAGTAAGTGTATGCTTATCATGCTTATACCTCACCTTTTGTGGTAAAGTAGCACACTTGAAACACAAAGCAAAGTCGCACTCAATGCAATTGAATGTCTCATTTGTGGAACAATGTCTTAACTCTTTGCAAACACCACATCTTCTTTCCTCTTCTGGTTTTGATGTTAGAAATAAAGGATGCTTATGACTTCCATGGACCAATGGCTCAGAAATTGTGGCGCATTGCACATGTACTTTAAAACGACATTCTCTTTCACTGCACTCATAGAAGAAACCAGCTGTGCACCGCCAAGGACATACTGAACATGATTTCGTAGCATCCATAACAAGGTGATCAGATCTTCCCACTAGAGTAAGTAGATGAGGATGTATCGGGTGATATATTTTGCGAGAAAGTTTTGCACATTCTTCGTGGAGAACGAAATCACATTGCATACATAAGTAGAAGTTACCAAAATATATCGGCGTGATGCATGCTTGACACAACTTATTCTCGTCGTAATCTCTGCCTGTGTTCTCATCAAGTCTCAAATGATGATGTCGATGACTGAAATGTCGTATGATTCCATCTCTTACTGTCACAAACGGCTCAACTTCTTTAATGTCTTCTTCCGGTTCTCCCTCAAGTTCTTTACCATCCCACACATTCCTCTGTGTGGCACATTTTGAATGTACTGCATAAGAACAACCATCCTTGTTGCAAGAATAACCCCCATAATCATTATCGATCTTTCTGCGACAAACACCACAATATCGAACTCCTTGGTCAAAAGAAGGAGTAAAATAGATACGATGGAAATGGCGAGATATCCTTATGACCCGTGGTAAGCTGAGACACTTTTGGTGGACCACAAAGTCGCAAGGGGGACATATATAAAAAGGACAGCTTGAATGTGTCAAAGCACATACGTTGCAAGTTAAGGAAGTCTTTCTTGGAAACTGAGCAAGTGTATGCTCATGCCACTTCGGATGCTCTACAGACAAGACTCGTGGTTTCTCTACGCAAGTAGTATTCACAGCATAATCGCAAGCCGAGCAATAGTAAAAAACCTCTTCAAGATCTCTATCGCAGCAATAACATTCCCTGGTTCTGTCCCCCTTCAACAAGACAAGCTCGAGAGAATGTTTTGGATGAAGAATGTGTCTAATCTCAAGTGGAGCCTTTTCATATTCTCCATGGTTCTCGCCATTGCAAGTTGGGCAACGAATATGGGTAACATCTTCTTTTGTTAACCCGAATGTCTTCCAGTTGAAAGGGAGGCACTTCCATTTGTCATTGCTGCTACACGAGACTTCTTCATTAATCGCATGAAATTTTTCTTTTCCCAATTCTACTTGTACTTGAGGGCATAGGAAAATAAGCTTTTTCCACTTTGAGTTAATAGAGATGACGAGTGAGAATATTTGATAGATAAGTAATATGAACTCCGGCTCCGGCTCGAGACTCAATGTTTGACTGACGAGGGACATGAGGTCCGAATCTCTGTCCGCGTTCGGAACCACCTTCATAAACTCTTTGACCGAATCTGTGACCGAATCTGTGTCCGAATCTGTGACCGAATCTGTGTCCGAATCTGTGTCCGCTTTCGGAACCACCTTCGAATGATCCACCACCGAAACCACTGTGGCCGAATCTGTGCGGTAGTCCAATTCCACCTCCACATACTCTCTGTCCGAATCTGTGTCCGAATCTGTGTTTTTGAAACCGTCGTTGATGGGATAGTATTTTTGAAATATGTGTTCGGCTCCAAAAACTTTATGTCCTCTCTCTCTTTCATCATAATGACTTATGTTCGCAAGATTCTGGTTCCGCTTCCGCTTCAATTTCCGGGCAGTTTTGACCTCCGAGATTTTCTGAGAAATAAGAGATATGAGCTTCCTTAGCGGATCCGGCTGGTCATCCAAATTCATAGACTTGAAGAGACATACTGCTTGATTAGTGAATGACATGAGCTCCGTCCGCAGCTCTGAATCAAAATCTATTGAACGAACCAGAGAGATTATTCGAGTAATGACATATATGTCAAGCAAGAAATACATACGTGGGGAGATTAATTCAGTAATGAGTGATATGAGCTTCGTCTCCTGCTTCGACTTCGGTTTCGGCATAGAGATCACGTGGGAATATATTTGATGGATGGCTGATATAAGCTCTGGTCGCGGCTGTAGACTAAATGATTCTCTAATAAGTATCATGAACTTTGAATCCTGCTCTGAATCCGGCTCTGAGTCATGCTCAGAAACCGGCTCTGAGTCATGCTCAGAAACCGGCTCTGAATCCGGCTCTGAAACCGTCTCTGAATCCGGCTTTGAATCCTGCTCTGAATCCGGCTCTGAATCCGGCTTTGAATCCGGCTCTGAATCCTGCTCTGAAACCGTCTCGGAATCCGGCTTTGAATCCGGCTTTGAATCATGCTCAGAAACCGGCTCTGAATCATGCTCAGAAACCGGCTCTGAATCCGGCTCTGAATCATGCTCTGAAACCGGCTTTGAATCCGGCTTTGAATCCGGCTCTGAATCCGGCTCTGAATCCGGCTCTGAAACCGGCTTTGAATCATGCTCTGAATCCGGCTTTGAATCATGCTCAGAAACCGGCTCTGAATCCGGCTCTGAGTCATGCTTAGAAACCAGCTCTGAATCCGGCTCTGAATCATGCTCAGAATCCGGCTCTGAATCATGCTCTGAAACCGGCTTTGAATCCGGCTCTGAATCAAAATTTTTAGAGTTGGCGAACCAAAACTTTTGAGAAATGAGAGATTTGAGCTTGCTTAACGGATCTGGCTGGGAATCTAAATCCATAGAGTGGAAGAGACATACTGCTTGATTAGTGAGTGACATGAGCTCCGATAGTGGCTGTGTATCAAAATCCATTGAGCTGACCAGAGAGATTGTTTGAGTAATGAGTGATATGATCTTGGAATTGGATCCATCACATTCCAATTCCAACTCCAAACTCTCGTTCAGACGATAGATAAGTGATATGAGCTTAGACTCGGGATTCGAGTTCGAATCCATAGAGATGCTGGGAGATTATTTGAGAAACGAGAGATTTTGTGTATGCTTGTAATTAACCTGCTGCTCTCTATAGAATGTTTCTGAATGCTACAAAGTCAACGATCAATTTAGAGATTAGATAATAGATATCTAAAGAGTATAGTACTACAATATTACAATTAGTATATTTGAGTTCATGCACCGCATTGAACGATCGGTGTTGAAATTAATGGCGTCATGGACATTAAACATGTGTGGTTTCTGCTCTCACGCACATGTTTAGCTGTCGGATCTTTCCTCTTTTTTTTTTTTTTTTATATATGACAAATTGTGTATATCTTTCGTTATTATATGTTTATATTTTAAAAAGTTTATAGGTCATTTGAACTACACCAAAATGTGCTTTTTTTACAAGTCCTTTCATTTTATTCGATATGAGATCATTGGGACAAGGAGAAAAGGTTCAAGCTCAATGATCTTCTCTCAAGTCTCTCGATAGATCCCTATATATGCTTCAGAGATTATGATTTCATGATGCAGTGGCATGAGTGATTTTGACTTGTCTCTTATAACCAAAGCTTTGGTGACTCTGATTGTGAATTTGTGAACTTCTAGTTTTGGATTTATATTGTGGAATTTGAATTTAGAAGCTGAGATTTGAATTTGTAACTCGCAAGATGGAAACTCTTAAGTTTGATGTATTGTGTATCCTCTTATAGGATGAAGCTAATGAAAGCTTTTGCTCTGGAGTGAGTATACATAATGTGATAGACTTGATAGTGGTGATACTGATGTTGAGATTGTTCCAGATACGTTTGATGAAAGAAATGTGCCACACAAGAAGCTTCATTCTCGTGGAACAAGTGAGACTTGTAAAGGAGGATCAGAGCTGCGAGATTGACTGTGTTATTTTGTTTCATGGGGGAGTTGTTTGAATGCTGAGTTTTGTAGTAGTGAGGATCTTGTGAATCCTTGTTGTCCTTATTGCTGGTTCAAAATTTTTTGCACTGAAGTCTAAATTATTGAGAGAGAAGACCGTTGGCGCGGACAAGGCGGTCTTAAAGTAGTTAGATAAAGAGATGAAAAGCATTCATTGGACAGTACACACTGTAAGTGAGAAAAGAGTTACATGCCATAGATGAAAATTAAAATGGGAGAGAAGGTGTTCCTCGAAACACGCATTCCGGCTGATCTCAAGGACAAATGGAGGCACATGATCGGCAGAAGATTGGGGCAATAAACCAAATAAGACAGCACACTAATCCCTAGTACATATACCCAACAAGTAGTGACTCATTTAGGAAATGAAGTCAGACCTGAATAGACGCATTTACAAGAAGTGACTTCTACTTTAAGGCCTCTTACTAGTACTTTGTTTCTTGAATGCATATTAATACAAATGTTCATATTCGGGGAGGAATACGAAATTTGTCAAAGCTGGTTTGATATCCGGTTATAGCCAACAATAATGGCTCTAAAAGCTTGTCTTTTGGTGCATCATTCAACATAAGTTATATAGTTTGAACTTGTTATTAGCTTGAAACTACGATACAGATAGTTCTAAACAGCAAATCAACTAGTAGTAGATTTATTTGGGGCTTAAAAGCCATAAAGTAAACTTATTTATAGGGCGTATACATCATTGAAGTGTGTTTCTCTGCTTGTGTTCATTAGAAAGAAAGAGAAATGAACAAAGGAGCGTTATGTGTGTAGTTTAGATGACAGTACCGGTTGGGATAAAGGCGTCCTTGATAACGGTTACAATTCCGCTCTTTATGAAATATCCTTCCATCTCTCTCGCTGCCTCTTGCACATTGTCGGTGTTTATGATCTGTGCCAAGTTCAAACCAAACTCTTTTAAGATAGAGAGCAAGTATGAACAAAGATATGTATCCTATGCATGTTCCATATATAAGAACTAACCTTGACATTGTCACCGATACGTGCGTTTTTGTCGATGATGGCCCTTTTGATATGCGAGTTTTTGCCGATACCTATAGGTACACTTCCTTTCGCGCTTATGAGGCTCTTTTCCGAAGCAGTCTAGGAAAAATTACAATCATAAAAGGTTGATATTATTTAGCAAGTGGATTGATTGCAAGACATATGAGGTTGCATTTTACCTCGTAATAGTCAGCTCCCATCAATAACGAATCTTCAATAATAGCACCTTCTGATATGCAGGAACGGAGACCAACCACAGAGTGATGAATTTTGCAGTTCTGCATCCAAAATTAAGAAGATTTCGGTGAGTTCATATGCCCGTAAAGCATATCGAATAGGAGCTACTTGATTTTACCTTGATAACACAGCCTTCTCCGATGACACTGTCCGTGACATCAGCATCAAGCATTTTAGACGGTGGTAAATAACGCGGCTGTGTGTAGATAGGAGCGGAACGATCATAGAAACTGCATCAAGAATTCAGATAAGTTAAAGATATCAGTCAGATACAATAGTGTCTACATTTCACTTGGTAATGTGGTTGTTATACCTGAAATCAGGAACTGGTTTCTTGGTGATACCGAGATTTGCGTTATAGAATGCCTCAATAGTACCAATGTCTTCCCAGTAGCCATCATATAGGTAAGCTTGGACCTGCAAAAACGTCATCAAAGTTAGCGGGTTTCGCTTCTGGCTTAGCATTATCAGCTACAAGAAGCTGTTGTATCCGAAAGCAAACAATATAGTTGAACAATCAGAATACAAACTACAGGTTATAAACTTGCATATGAAACACTCACCCTCAGTCCAAGGGAAGTGGCACCGGGAATGACTTCACTTCCAAAGTCATTAGCTCCAGGAAACTTGTTCCTTAGTAACTCTAGCATTACATCTTTGCTTACAACATAAATACCCATACTAGCAATATAAGGCATCTCCTTGGCTCTCTTATCATCAAGACCTAGAATTGTTGTGTCAACCTAGAAGCCAAGAACTCAGAAAATTTATTTACCAGTCCACATAATGAACCAGAGAACTAGCTTAAAGTTTTTTTCTTTTACCTTCATGGCCTTTAGTTGCTCCCCCTTCGGCTTTTCGGCAAATTCAACTATGCGTCCTTCGTCATCGATCTTCATCAGCCCAAAAGCAGTAGCTCGTTGCTCATCCATCGGTAATGCAGCTACAGTGATATCAGCATCAGTCTCTCTATGTGCTTGAATAAACTTCTCATAGTCCATTCGATACAAATGATCCCCCGCAAGGATCAGATATTCCAAAACATTATGCTCCTCAAACAACCACAAGTATTGCCTCACCGCATCAGCTGTCCCCTACACAACCACAAAGGTCACAAGACCACATTCAAAAACTCCACAAGACACAACAACATCAGTAACACAGCGGTATTTAATTACCTGAAACCAGTTGGGATTTTCCGGACTTTGTTGAGCAGCAAGAACTTCAACAAAACCATCATTCTTATAACCTCCCATGTTACTCGCATAAGCTCGTGAAAGATGACGGTTCAAAGACGCGGAATTGAACTGAGTAAGTACATAGATTTTGGATATGTTGCTATTCAAACAGTTGCTCACAGGAATATCAATAAGCCTATAGTTTGCACCAAGAGGCACAGCTGGTTTTGCTCTCTTTTTCGTAAGCGGATAAAGCCGAGTTCCAGCTCCACCTCCTAATATAATCCCCAAAACACTCTGCCATTGAAAAACAATACCATAAGAATACAATGATCTCACCATTGATGCACATTATTATATTAATCATAATCATAATCATAATCAAACCACTAATATTAATTCTTATTCGACTAACACAATATTTAGTAGCATCACAGTTACATTGAAGAAGATTTATACAAAAATTGCATTGATGCACATTATTATGTTAATCATAATCATAATCATAATCATAATCAAACCACTAATTAATTATTATTCGACTAACACTATATTTAGTAGCATCACAGTTACATTGAAGAAGATTTATACTTACACTGCTAGCATCAGGATCAAGACAAGTTTGTGAGTTTTGAGAATCAGAGACGGCTTTAGGAGACACGATCATTGAAGTCTTACTCTCTCGGCCGCGACCAAAAGATTTACAAAGACGGGACACGGTGGCTTTGAGTGAGACTTTCTCGTTGGATAAAGCAACAGAGGAAGAGAAAGAAAGAGTCCTCGTCGGAACAGCTTTGCCGGTGAAATCAGTATGTACTCTTAGAACTCCAGTTACAGCCATAGACGCCATTGTAGTCACTTGTGTTTGTTCTGTGAATCAATTTTTAATTTTGTGTAAGATCAAGAATCTCAGAGTTTGGCTTAGAGAAGATCAAAAGATTTAAAATAAGAGAGAGAAAGAAAGCAAAATTCTTGAGAGACTCTTTGCTTTTGTTGTTGTCTTGTGATTGTGGGAAAGTGAAAAAATTTATTTATTTCTTATTCTGTGATGGGGTCTCGGGAACCGTTAGCTTTTCGGCTGATTTTGTTAAGGTAAAGTTACGTAAATGCCCCTTTGAATAGTTTACGTGTTTTATTGACGGGGCAAGATAGCTATGGGTGTTTTCGGAAATCTAGCTTCGTGTATTTTATTGTCAGATTATTATTATTTACAGTTTTGATTTTTTTGTTCGACAAAAAAAAAAAAACAGTTTTGTAACGTTAAAAAAAAAAAAACAGTTTTGATTTTTTTTTTTTAAATTCTGATTTATCAATTGAAACTCGAAACCAAGGGAGTGGGGCAATTAATTATTTTCAGAGAATGAATGGAAAAAATGAAAGTTCAAGATATCATATTCAAGTGATAGTATCATACTAAAATGGACGATAAACAGATCAGATAGAAAAAAAATTAATAATATCAGAAACAGCAAGAGATCGATGTTTTTTTCTTTTTTTCATGTGTGTTTGTCATTTTTGGATTAACTTTTTAAAGATAATATTTAATTTCCTGCAAATTTAAAAAATGAATATAATATTAAAATAAAATAAAATGAAATAAGTATATGGTTTAAGTTCCTTAAACCTCGATTGAAATTGGAAAGCAAGGGAGATAGCAATTAATTATTATTTTGGAGGAATAAGAGAATGATTTAAAAAAAAAATGATTGAAAAAATGATATTATATTCAAATGATAGTAAGATAATAAAATATAGACGATGCCAAGTAAATAGATAAGATACTAGATAGTGAGCCGCGATGAGTCGCGGTATGATTTTTGTTTTTTATTGGTAAGATTAGTAGATTAGTTTATTGGATATTACATAACTGAGCTAATAGTAAATTAGATGATTCACATATTAAGATGTTAATTAGGTTAGTATATTGTATTTTATGAATTATATATAAGTTGTTTGAGTTAGGACAGTTTTTTTTTTTTTGGTTCAAACAGTTGAGTTAGGACGTATCTCCATAAAAATTAAACATCAAATTTTGTAACATATGTTGAAATGTTGAATCTATATATATAAAGTTAACTTTTTCTCTCTTCTCCTTAAGCCACCTCATCATCCTAATCATCATCCACATCATTTCATAATTTAATTTTCACAATTTATTAATACTATTTTATCATTAAATTTAAATATTTATCATATGTAAACAAGTTTCTCTAAAAGAAATATGAAAAGTCTTTTCTTATATCAATACATATAAAGTTGGTTTTTTCCTCTTCTCCTTAAGTCACCTCATCATCCTAATCATTTAATTATTCAATTCAAAATTTTATTTATATAGTTTATCCTCTCATTTTAAAATTTATACATATGTAAACAAGTTTTTGAAAAAAATAATATGAAAGGTCTTTTTTTATATTTTATATTATGAAACTAAAAAACATAATTGATATAAAAAATAATAAATTTATTAATTTTGGATTATACTAAATAGTTTATAAATAACAATTTATATTTTTAAAGTGAATGTTTTATTATGAATATATATATATTAAAATAATATATATTAAAATGTGAATGGACTAACACAATGTAAACTTAAATTATGATGAGATTTAACGGGAATAAAACAAAAACAAGTAATTTTGAGAATATAAAATCTATCTAATTTATGTCTTATAAAATTTTCTAACATAAATGAGATAGATTGTGGAAGCCCCTTTGGTCCAGTGGTTGACCAAGGGTGTTGATTATGCTTCTACATCAGGAGATTTACGGTTCAATTCCCGGAAGTTGTGATTTATTTGATGATTTTAAGGAGACTTTAAGGAGACAAATTTACATGAGATCTTCTACGTGGAGCAGGTGCAAGCGCTAGATATGGATCTTCATAGAGGCCAGACGGTAGAATTATCCGTCGTAAGAGTAGCCGATGAAATATTTATCATGATTTGCAATTGAATAATAATAATCCAATGTTAAAAAATAAAAATGAGATAGATTGAGACAAAACATGAATTCTCATTTTAAAAACTCGTATGAAAAAGTAACAATAAAACAATATTTCTTTACCAATAAACAAAAAATAGACAATATGTAAAGAGATAATGTATTTAAAAAAATAATGTAATTAATCAAAAGTAGATTAAATAAATAATAAAACTCCTGCGCGTAGCGCGGGTAAATGACTAGTATACTTATATATATATACGTTTTTATATTTTCATAAGATGATTACATAAGTTTTTTAATTGTTTTCGTTTGGCCCATTTATTCTTCGGCCACATGTTTATATAAATGAAATGTAGTATGTCAAGGCCCAATAATTTACTGAAGGCCCATCCAAAAGTTTTATGTAGTTGAGATTGTATTTTTTTTTTTTTTGCAAAACACTATCTTCTCCGATTAGAAAACGAAAACCCTAAGAATTGGGGAAAAAACATTTACGGTTCAAAGTGTTCTTACATCGATGATTTCCGATTGTTTCGAAAACAGAATCCGTCGATTTGAATGTGTTGGTAATTGGAGGAAATCCCCGTCGCATAGGATGGGATTGGGGAAAATCATGAAAATAATCTTAGTTTCATATTAATTAATTCTCCACTGATCTCTTGAGTGAAGTCATTAATGTGCAACCTATGATTCATGTTGTTGATCCGAACGTAAGTATTCCTTCTACGAGGACTAGACTCATACGTTTTGCTCTGCGAGATTTAAGGTTATTTCAATTTCATTTTTAAAGAACTATGAGTTTTACACCATCTAAATTTAACTATATTATTTTGTTTTTTAGTGGTTCTGAAATCGATTGTGTAGCCTACAATGAGCATGCTACCTACTTTGATTACAATTTTTGGGCTACCAATTTTTGGGTTTATTGGAATAAACCAATTGTTGTTGTTTTAAGGTTTTGGCGTGTTCAATATCAACCAGGAGGTTACCTACAATTGTTGCATTTTTTACTTTAAATTATACGGTTTATATATATATTGGTTTCTTAAAGACTGCATTGTATTGTATTTTCTTTCTTAGGTCAAGGGATGCAAGTTTTTAGTGGTTCTCCTTTCTCGGATTTACTTTAATCCAACATTTCCAGAAGCTAACGATTTCAGGATGAGGTAATCATTTTGTTGTATCTTTTAAATCAGTATATTTTTTTTCTCATGTGCGTGTCTCTTTTTACTAATCAATAAATTTACCAACAGTCTTGCTTTCGCCAATCAGGAATCAGATAATGATGCAGAGTATTTGTTAACCTTCAATTATCATAAAGTTTTCTTTTTGTTGTGTTTGATTTTGTTTTGTTTCGGAATGCTTTTTCTCTGGTATTATTAATGTTTTGAATTCCCTATAATAATACGGATAATTTCAAGTGTTTTGGTTAATCAAAATTTAGATTATGTTATGCAAATTTAGTATTCGTTTTACATAATAACTATGAATATGCTTATGCATTCTATAAGTGATTGTAACAAGTAACCTTAAAATACGTTAGACTTACCTATAATAATAAGACGATTATGAACTGTATGCATATCAAATCATCACCAAATATCTCCATGCCTTAGATCCATGGATACCGTAGCTCTGATTTCCATTTTTTCTCCACTTTATGCCAAAAAGAATAGAAAAAGGGTTAAAAACGAATACTAAAAATGGTTTTTTAAAATAGAGAAATTCAGCCGATAAACTTACATACAAATTCAAATCGAGGATGTAAGTTGATGGGCCTTCAGTAAAAAAAATACAATCTCAACTACAAAAGACTTTTGGATGGACCTCGACATACTACATTCCATTTATATAAACATGTGGCTGGAGAATAAATGGGCCAAACGAAAACAATTTGAAAACTTATGTAATCATCTTATGAAAATATAAAAACATATATATATATATATATATATATATATATATAAGTATATTGAACATTTCAACATATGTTTACAAAATCCTTCACCAAAAAAAAAACATATGTTACAAAATTTGATGTTTAATTTTATGGAGATACGTCCTAACTCAAACAACTTATATATAATCCCTAAAATACAATATACTAACCTAACATCTTAATATTTGAATATCTAATTTACTATTAGCTCAGTTATGTAATATCTAATAAACTAATCACACTAATCTTATCAATAAAAAACAAAAATGATCCTGCTGTACACCGCGGGTCGCCATCTAATATAATACTCTCTTTATATGAAGATGTCAATTTTTATACAATAACATATGCATATATGAAGCCATGAACAACGTACGGTTTAAGCAATAACGAAATCATATATATTTAAAACATATAACTATAATTGATAACTCAAAGCTATTTAATCAAAAAAAAAAAAAAAAAAAAGCTATTTAATCCATTAAACCAACTTGTTTAATCTATCAAACCAAACCATGCACAAACAATTCATCAAATTAATAGAAATAAAAACAATGATCGTGTTTAAATATAACATTATAAGTCATGACTCGATGAACTGTTAAAACAAGTTTATCAAAAAAAAAAAAAAAAAAAAAAAAACTGTTAAAACAATAAATAAACAACTTGCATTATATTGAAGCATGTGTACTTTACAAAGAAGCAGAGTCAACTAGGAATCAAAGCATATATAAAGAAGTGACAACGAAAGCATCTCAATGACTTAAAAACTATTCAGCAACAACAAAACAAAATTTGGTAAAAGTAATAATTGAAAGTCAAACATGGCTGTAAAATATTGGATCTATTATTAAAGCACTAAATTAATGCTGACATTATAATAAATTACCGCGATGAATCAAATATGTACGCATGATAACAAAACACATCTCTCATGCAACAGTGATTAAATAAACAAACAATAATAAACAAACGATAACGCATGATTCAATAATAGATCGATGAATAATAAATATAACTAATCGCATATAAGAGACAGGTTACTTACCTCGATGATAAATGGTTATATTGAGATCGAAAAATAAGACGAGATCGGGTATGGTTTTGTGGTGTTATGAACAAACGAGTTTAAGAATTATGTTTGTGTGTATGATTAATAGATAATGAAACTATATATAGGAAATACAAATTAGGGTTTAACTTAAAAGATTAGATAATATAAAATCTTTTACAATCTACTAATAGATTAATAATATATATTAACAATATATACATAACCCTGAACTTTTTAAGGATATTAGACTGTAAATTTTTTTTTGCTCTATAATAGAAATATAGTCTTATCCAATATCAAGCACCTACATAAACAAATACCTACAAAATCTTGCAAATTAATTTTTGAATTGATAAAATTTTCTAAATTTAAATTTATATATTTATTTGAAGTATAAAAAACTGGTATATAAAACGATTCATTCCCCATTATCTTAAAAAAAAAAAAAAAAAAAGCCCGATCATCTATGTGCTTCACTGCTTCTCGTGGAAGCTATGGAAGAACATGTTCAACAACGTGGGGAAGCGCTCGTCTAAATACGTTTTGATTGTACGTAGGTTAATTTGTTTTTGAAACTTTGTGGATTTGTATAATTCTTTTCTCAAACGCCAACGAAAACAAAATATATTTTCTTTCAAATTTGTTCGTAGGTTGATATATTTGGACATCTCCAACTGTTCATTAATTTCCAAAGATAAAATTGTTAGAACTTTGAATTTTTTCTAATAAAAGTTCATGGACAATGAAAACACGAAAAACAGTCAGTCTCTTCTCCTGGAATATATCTCTCACAATTTTTTTTGCTTACAATTTACTTTTTCTTTTCTTATGTTTTGCCTTTTTCCTTCTTATCTACTGTAAAATATGTTTTTTAAAAAGAAAAAAAAATTCATAAGTCTTCTATAAATTATTTAAGAAGTATTTTTAATGATGTGTCACACTCACAATGTTTTTCACAAGCTAATTGAAAATTACAACTTTAATTTTGGTAAAATATTACGGTTATATTATAAGTTTCATTATATTTTCTCTAAACTAAATTATCCTTATCAATATACGTGATTTATGTTATAAGTTTCTAGACTTTTATAGTTATTCAGTTTTAAATAGTCAATATCTTTATTCAGTTTTAGTTTTTAAGTATATGTCAATTTGTATTTCATATATTTTTTATTGTTAGAGGGTGTCAAGACGGTCAATGTCGCTGACGTTCCATGTAATATAACCGACTAGACCGATATTGTCATCGATAAAAGATTCCACGAAAACCACTCTTGATAACGGACCCTATAGTCGTCTTACAAAACTGTAACTGTTCATCGTTCTTTTGATCGAAGCTAGATCCGAACGTTGCTCTGTCCTCTAAGGGGTTTCAAGGCTTCAATCTGACAATATTGGAATATTGCCGATGCATGTCCGCAAATGAAGTCGACCGTGCCCGTAACATAGCAATCGCTATAGAACTGTTTCTCTCAATGGGCATACAATGTATCTTGATAAAAAACAATTGAAAATTTATCTCAATAAAAAACGCTTATTGAACATTTGAATATAACATTTGATGTTGTTTTCAGCAAGGTTTGTGTTGTTGTGTTTTAAAATAGGTCGAGTGTTCAAGTAAAACCTTTAAATTTGTGGATGTGTATAATTCTTCTCTCAAACGCCTACCAAAAAAAAAAACTTTTCTTTCAGGTTTTGTTCGTAGGTTGATCTATTTGGGCATCTCCAACTGTTCCTTACCAAAGATAAAATCAATAAAAATTTGATTTTGTTCCAATAAAAGTTCATGGGCAATAAAAACAAAAAAACCAGTCAGTCCCTTTTCGTGGAAGGGATGGTACGAGTTAATATCTCTCACAATTATTTTTGCTTATAATTTACTTTTTTTTTTCTTATGTTTTGCTTCTTTTTTTCCTATTTTCCGCTCATTTTTGTAAAATATGTTTTCTTACTAAAAAAAATTATTAACCTTCTATAGGTTATTTGGGAAGTATACTTTTACTAATATGTCATACCCACAATGTTTTTCATAAGCTAATTGACAATTATAATTTTTATTTTGGTAACATATTACGACTATATCACCATAGAAGTATTACTCTTTATTTAATTAAAATAAATAGCTCAAATCAAACTTTTCGTACATTTATTCAATTTAAAATATTGATTAATTTTTATATTAAAATAGAGATAAAAAAGGCAATGTTTTGTATCGATAATTAAAACCAATCTTTTGACAAAACAGAAACAAAATAAAACTGAAAAGACGACCACTGTTACGCGCACTACTGTGTATTGTATTTATTATTTTGGTAAAATACTACGGCTATATCACCATAGAAATACAACTCTTTATTTAGTTAAAATAAATAATTCAAACCAAACTTTTCGTATATTTATTCAATTTAAAATATTCATTTGTTTTAGGATACATTTCCCTAAACTAAATTATCTTCTAATAAATATACGTGATTTATGTTATAAGTTTCTAAATCCTAATATTTATTCAGTTTTGAATAGATAATATATTTATTCAGTTTAGAGTTTTAAGTATATGTTAATATGTGTTTCAAATATTTTTTATTGTTAGAAAAAATATAGGCAACATGTACAAATATTTAATTTATATATACAAAAAACATTATAGGCAACATAACTAATATATGTTGAGTTAAATAAATTTATATATATATATATATAAATGTGTGTGTGTGTGTGTATTTACGTATACATAAAAGATACAATTTATATATTTTAAATTTTATTTTATTGTTGGTATATTTTTAATATTTTCAAATGGAGAGCGAGAAAATGGTTTTGACATGCGTATACCATGGGCATTCTGGTTATTTGGGCAGCTCCCTATATTATGTCTCTTTCGATGCGAGGTCATTGCTCGGTAAGTATGCATGCGGATGGTGTCAAAAGACAATTATTTTTTCTACAAAATAATAGTAAGTCTGTCGGTATCAACTCACTAGCAGATTAGTCTCACGGTGAATGCATGTAGGATAAGGCTCCAGCGACGTCTGTTTTGCAGTTCCCAATGGGTATCATCAGTACTATGATGAAAAAGGTTAGAGAGGTCTCCATTGGAAACAAACTCATACACCAAAGAAGGCACTATAGTCTCGAGGCAGCATCCCAATACCTTGACAATGTTTTTGTGGTTTATCTGGGAGAGGATCACAACTTCACTGATCAATGTTGTTTTCATCAACGGCTTTTGACTTCTTAACAACCATAATTCTACCATCTAAAATCATCCCCTTATCCCAACACTCTATTAGTGCTAAAGCCTTCCGTAGCATCGTCCAAGTCGCTCGAGGAGAAGATTAGTATCTTTTCAACGCTAACTGCATTTTAATGAAGTTGTTGTTGCAAAAGGAGACCGTCGTTGCTTTTGAAGACAAAGGATCGGAATAGAAAAGAGATTATATTTTACTTTAACAAAAAAAAGAGATTATATTTTACAAAAAATAACGAATATATAATAAATACGAGATGAAATAGATTATTTGTCCTAAAATAACAAAATCTTATTGGGAGAGAATGAAATTAACTAAATATCCTTATTGTATTTTTTGCTTAATATATAGAAGTTAAACTCTTAAATTAATGAAATCTTAAGTTTGGCCAAGTTAATTTCCAATTTTTTTTTGTTTTTTTTGACATCCTTTGGCCAAGTATCTATTCCAATTTTAATAGTCTTCGATAACCGATAGTCTCACTCTAGAAAAAGCTCTTACAAAGGGATTGTTTTCGTCTGTAACCACAAGGAAAACAAACTATACTGTATCCCTTATATAAGTTCAGGACAAGCAGTGGGTGTATCCACTTCGTGTGCCCTCAATAGTGATCTTCATACACTTACAGCAATGCAAGATGTATATATGGAAGAAGGGGTTTTGTAAACTAACTTTTGAAGGGAATTGTAAACAAGTGGTCGAACTACTCCATAGCAAATTAAATGCTTAAACTGTGAGTTTTAATTGGATTTGTGAAGAGAACAGTGGAACATTAAGTTTGAAGAGGTACAATTCCAATGGAGTCGAATGGCAAACAATCATCCGACTTTCAATTTCACTATTATAAAATATTTGATTACATATAGAAATGCTCTATTGTATAATACAATACGATAGCACCTCGAAAAAACGCTATCTAAAGTGAATGACCTATTATGACGGGAGCAGATACATCGTTTGTCAAAACGCTATCGTATCGTTAGATAGCGGTTATCGACCGCTAAGAAAACCCGTTTTTCCTGTAGTGGCTCTATTCATTGTAATTATGTACAATCATCATGACATCAATGGAAGCAGATGTTACAAAAAAAAAATCATCAATTCTGACAATATCTCAAAGAAAAGTTAAGAAATTCAATCGACCTCAAAAAAAAAAAAAAAAAAGAATTCTGCAAGTCACAATGCCTTCGGAACACAATGTATCGATCAACTGGTTCAAGAGAAATAGGATCAACATTTTTATTTTATGAATATTCCTTACCAATCTTCTTTAAATCTCCTTCTAAACTGAATAAATACTAGATTAGGTCTATAATCACTTTTCCATTGGCCAACTATGTTAATATTCTCTTTTTACTGGAAGGTCGAAATTTTCTTAACTCACTCATAGAATTTTGAGTTAAGTTCGATTCCATCAGTTGAACTGTCTACTCACAACATTTTTTACCAAACCTACAAAATTCAATATCCGATATATCTAAACATTCGTCACCAACATATATATACAATGGATTTTGATGTGAATATCCAGTTTTCAAAATTGTAATATTTGAACAGAGCGACAAATACAATAATTTTATATCTGCAATTAAACCGGTAAATCCGGTGACCCAGTTACTATTTACTAATCCGGTTCGGGTATAATGTTAAAATCCGTTAATTATAGATTCGAAAAAACCCGGTAAACCCCAGTGATTCGATATTATTAGTTGAACTGGTTGTGTACATATGAATTAAACTTTCTAAATATTTTTTAATTGTATATAATATTTTCTGAAACGATATTATTTGTAATTTCTTAGATTTTATTTAAGATTTCACTATATTGCTAGAAGAAATAAACAAATTATGATTAAAATAAATAATATTAGTTGATGGGATGGATTATATATTAGTTATTTTATCTTTGGCTATCTATGTCTTTTTTTTGTAGTGTTGATTTATAATATTCAATTATTTTATGATTTATTGTTCGAAATCATATTTTTAAAATATGGATTGAAATTAGTTATTTTTGATATATAAAATTTTTATTATTTTATTAATCCACGGTTAATCCGGGTTGACCCGGTTTCCTGCTGTGGGAGATAGTCCGGTTTGTAGTTCTGGCGGGTCGGGTTTAAAAACCAACGTAGTAACGGGCCTTATCCGAGCCTCTGGGCCAATCTTGGTTCGGGTCATCATTCACAATTCGGTTAGAAAAACCTTTGAGCACTGAGCAAAAAGCTTCCGACGGGTTTTGGTTCTTCTCCCTCCAAAACATGAAGCTTTCTTGAATTAAGCTTTCTTTTGAATTGAACGAATTAGGTTTCTGATAAAGTTTGAACAACAATACTATTGTCAATGGGCCAATGGCACCATCACTGGTAGGCTTCGATTAACCTTTAGTCCTCTATCGTTTACTTTATTTCTAGTTCTTGATTTTAAAATTTTATTCCTTCCAATGTCGAATTTGACTCAGGTTTTGGTTCATTCTTAAGATCTTGATCACTTGCTTTGTTTCCTTTGATTCTATTATAATCCACTGGCCTAGTCATGTGTTAGATATTGTTGGCCAAATGCTATAATACTGTTCATACAAATATTGACTTAGGCAATGCATAAAGATTAAAGAGTATAATGTTATAAGAGCATGTCGATATAGAAGTAAGTTAATTTGGTAGCCTCAAAACTTTTTATTCATATGACTAAATAGTAAAAACATTGATTCTTTAGTTCTTTACATAAAAAACATTGGTCATCATGCTTCATCAATCTTCCTCTGTAAATCCATTTCACATAATTGTGCAATTCGGTTCGTGATTGTAAACAGGTTCCCCTATAGAATTGTAAGGATTACACGGATAGGGAAATGAAGAAGGTACACCGTATCCTTGAGGCCATGGATAACACGGTACCGGTACCGGTACCGGAGTTTTCTTAGCATCTTCCCCTTTCTTATCCTCTGTTCCTTTCTTATCGTCGCCTTTCTGGTCACCGCCTTTTCCCGCTGCACCTTTTTGGTCACCACCTTTTCCCGCTGCACCTTTTCCGTCCCCTCCTTTCTTTTCGTCTTCTTTCTTTGGAGGTTCGACTTTTGTCACACTTACAAGCTCTGCGAATGCTACCTTCTTTCTAAGTTTTTTTATGAGAGGGATCATATCAACTTCAACACCGGTTATCTCTATCTGGTTCCGGTGATCGCCTTTTATTTCCACGGCTGATACACCTATAAACCATTGGTTAGATCCAACATAAGTTTTTGTTCCTTTTGTGAGAAGGTCTTCTTACCTTTAAACTGAACTGCTTTTGTCATTGCTTTTGCTCGGGTTTTGTCATCGGTCATAGTCACTCTTATCAGGATCTTTTGCTGCACTTGAAAAATTGATATCAATCAAAGAAGCCATATAAACAAACACATAAACCTATTAGTTTCTTGTTGAATACATATATACTTGCCTTCATTTTCTTGTTTTGCTTGAGAAGTCTCTTTGAAATGTTTGGCTTAGAATTCTGAAGAATTTTGTGTCTTTTCTTCTTATCAATTAGTCATTGTCGATTGTTGTGATTTCGTTTTCAGTTCGTTGTTACAAATCGAATAAAACCATAATTCTTCTTTCTTTATAGCTAGTTGCTTATCCGTACAAGCTTAATAAATTCATTGGTTAAAATACTTGAAAATAAAACATTTTTTAGTAAGTTAAATGAGACTTTTTTTTTTCTTGGGTCAACGAATGAGAACTATTGTTGAATTGGGAAGAAGGAACATAAAGACGATGACGAAATAGTAATTGGTAAAATATACTTTAGAAAATTCTAATGACTCTTACCAACACCCTAAAAAATATGATAAAGATGTAAAATAAATAAAAAAAAAACTATTCGCTAAAAATATGAAATATTATCTTTCTGTAAATATATAGGAAAAAATCCCCACGGCTGCAAACACCTTAAGTGGCCACCGCAGATAATTTAAAATCGGGCTATGCGGCCTCCAGGAACTACTCTTACCGCCTTCGGGACGCACGCAGTGGGCTAGTCTGAGTTTGGGCTTGGGATACCTGGGTTATCAAAAAAAAATATATATATATATAGGAAAAAATATTATTCGTTTGCTTGTATAGTTGCTTAGAACTTGGAAGTCCAAGCTTACCTCTATATGTATAATAAAATAAATAACAAACATGAGAAAAATAATATAGTAAGCAATTATTGGATGGTTGACTTGCATTGCGTAAGCTAACAGATGAAAATACGTACAAACTTTTGTTTTCTATAATTGGAGATATTAAGCTAAAGTATAGACTAATCCTCCAGGATACATGAAAATTAATTAAGAGAGTGACATCTTTCGAAGAGAAAAGCAAAACTAATGTACATAGTCACATAGAAAAATCTGACTAAAATCGGTTAAAGGTGAGGTGAATTTCAAGATCTTTAGATGATTTTAAAAGGATTTTGTGGAGTTTTAAAATAATTATTGAGGATTTCATAATATAAATTATAGTGTGTTTTTTTATGAGAAACTAACCTGTGTATATAAGACACAAGAGTCAACATTGTAAGACCATTTAGTTTTATAATAGGCACATGAACCAGTTGCAGTAGTAATAAACCCTTACAAGTTACAATTGATAATTTTGATTTCGTACAACACAAATGGAAAAGAAACATAAAAGGTATAACATAAGACGAAGATAGACATATCTTGACAAAAATAAGAGAAGACGATTCAAAAGAATCACATAGATAGCAAATCCTTCATCATCCTAATTCTATTTAACTCTTCCTATCATAACATTTGTGTTGCAGCTATCGAAGCTACACCGAAGGAGCTCGCGACTGCAGCAGTAGCATCTGTCTTCTTGGTTTGTTCTCTTGATTTTAATAGTTGTCTTAAACATAATGTTGAGCTAAAATCTGTTTGAGAGTTTTAGATCGTTTTTGCAGTTGCACTAAACTTGGAAAAAAAGAAGAGAACACAAGTGGGTTATAATATCCAAATTTTTCATATTTCCAAGCTTCTTAATTTGGTATTCACAAATTTGAAGTTTATTTTCGAAGAAATAGGAAACAATCTTTGCAAAATAGAAAAACGACTCAATCTTAGATGTAATCCAAATCTCCATTATCACATATGTCTTGTAGCATTGAAATAACACATTAAGCTGCTCTAACACAAGATATTGTCATGGTTTCTGAAATACTAGAGTAAGAGTTAAAAAAGCAGAGGAAGGTCCAAATGAAAACAGAGTAAAAATATTCCAATTATTATGTATGCTACTGCATGAGTCTTTTTTTTTTCCCTTTCAAAGAACTCTTCATAAATAAGAGCTAAAAGTAGATTTCGAACATGACATGTATGAACTCAGATTTGTCATGTCCTCTCTTGGATAGGACAATAATCACACAATCTTGAGGGAGCAAGTTGTTGTTCTCATGTTCGAAATCTACCAATTTAACTCTAAGTCATGGAGGGCTCTTAAATTTGTTTATCGGTTGGATCCACCTGGTTTGTCACAAATACGGGTTCCACAATAACACGAGCCTCCTGTTGTCTTTGATGACACCTGGTTTCGCTCAAATTCAATCTCCATGGAATCCACAACGACAACAACTTTGTTGTTCCATCTATAAAGTGAAGACTGAATATTTATTTACTAAAGTTGAGAAATTAAAACTTTAGACTGTTTTACCAAAAAAAAAAAAAAAAAAAGAACAACTTTACTGAATCTATTTTCGCTTAAACCCTAGTAACCCTAGAAACTTTCTACGCTTTCCCACTCTTTTCTCTCTCGATATAAATATATAACTATGTTAGGGTTTTGTGTGTCTCACCGCTTTCAACTCTTTTTTCTTATTTCATTACATAAATGCTTCTAAAAAATTCGAGTTACATTTTAGGGATATAAAGTTAAGGAAAGTATATCACTAAAATATAAACTTTATATCCCTAAAATGTAACTCGAATTTTTGAGAAGCATTTATGTAATGAAATAAGAAGAAGGGAGTGCAAGACACGCATTGAAGACCCGTGGATCAAAATGCCCAACGGCTAGCCCAAGACTTTGACATCTTCTCATTTAAATTCCTACATTTCATTTCATTTCATTTCTAAGCATTCTTTTATCATCGTTAGAGGTCTCTTTGTTTCAAGCTTATAATAAATCTTTCATCCCTTTGATCACGCATCTTTCAAGTAGTAAAACCAATTATTTCTGCTTTTAGAGTTAGTCTTTGAAAATTGTTTGAGCCTAACTCTTTGTGCTGTTTCTCTTTAGAGTTTATCTCGTGAGTCTTGTATATATGCTTGTGCGGATTTACCTTGAATAAGCCTCATTTCTGGTTACTTATCACATCTTTACCACCACTTCACCATCACTTCCGAAATCCATCTCCATCAACACCGACTTTTTGTGAGCTTAACACCTTAATTTTTAGATTTAAACATTATTCTTACATTTTGGATCAAGATTTTCAACATTCCATGCCATTTAGTGAAAAGTTTCTTCATATTTTGATCTGTTATTTTTTATTTATTTATGTCTTTGACTATCTTTATGCTTTTTGCTTTTTCTTTGTTCATGATTAGTGGTTAGTCTTTTAGTATGATCATGGTTTAAGTTAGATTTGGATGATTCAATAATTAGATGATGATGATTTATGTTGCATTCTCGTTATATCCTTCATTTAAGTTTTTCTCAATGATAGATTTATAGCATATATCGTATTTTTAATCTTATGTCTACTCTTAATTCTAGCTAATTATTCTTGATCAAAGTGTCTCTCATGGCTTGCTTCATCTTAAATTCAATATGTGTATGAGAGATGTGAGAGAAGGAAGTTTTGAAAAGCTAAATAAGGAAATAATTTATTGGATACATATTTTTTGAACTGCATAAAGCCATTTTTATCTACTTTGCCAATATTAATTAAGATGTCAAATATAGATTCCTTCTTTATCGGTGTTCCATCAAATAATCTCTCAACTTTTCTTCCTCTCTCCCTTTCTCTTGCCAAAAGTCAAAAAACATTCAATCTATCTATTCTCAAATGAATCAAACAAAATGAATCTTTTGTAATTTCATAGTCATATAGCAAAAGATCAACGATCTCACCTAACCCCTTTTTTCAATAGAGGAAGATCACCATTTTTGCAAAATTCTTATGCAAAAAAATACATTTGTTTGAGAATTTTGCTATCATTGAGCAAAGTGTTTGTCATTCTTTTAGGATATTAGAATTTCACTTTGAATCCATTGAGGATTGTAATAAAGATGTTATCATTCCGAATCCCGTCTATCGGAAGCCATCCCACGGCGTTTGCTGCAAAAATAACAGATAACCCAAAGACCGTGGCACAACTCAAGTCGGCCGCGACGCCCTCGCCTCATAGTACCGTCACGTGTGGTTACCAAGCTCACGTGGCTGGCTTCTTTCGTAACGTCACCGTTTTATGGTCCAAGAATCTCATGAATCATTCCCTCACCGTAATGGTCTCGAGTTTAGACAATGACATGAATTATTGTTGTAAGATTGATCTTGTTAAGCCATGGCAGTTTTGGAGCAAAAGAGGCTCAAAGTCATTTGATGTAGAGGGAAACTTTGTGGAGGTCTTTTGGGATCTTCGATCAGCAAAATTGGCTGGAAATGGTAGCCCCGAACCCGTGTCAGACTATTACGTGGCCGTAGTGTCCGATGAAGAGGTTGTCTTATTGTTGGGAGATCTAAAGCAAAAGGCCTACAAGCGGACGAAGTCAAGACCGGCATTGGTGGAAGGGTTTATATATTTTAAAAAGGAAAGCATTTTTGGGAAGAAAACGTTTTCGACTCGAGCTAGATTCGACGAGCAAAGAAAGGAACATGAAGTTGTGGTGGAGAGCTCCAATGGAGCGGCAGAGCCAGAGATGTGGATAAGCGTGGACGGGATCGTGGTTGTGCACGTGAAGAATCTACAATGGAAATTTAGGGGAAATCAAATGGTGTTGGTGGACAGAACACCGGTAATGGTATACTATGATGTTCATGATTGGTTGTTTGCAACTTCAGAGACGGCCGCGACTTCAGGGTTGTTTTTGTTTAAGCCTGTCGCGGTTGGAGCGATGGTAGATGAGAGCTTTAGCGATGCGGAGGAAGGAGATAGCGGAGGAGGGAGTAGTCCTTTGAGTCGTTACAATTCAGCGTCAAGTGGTTATGGACCATTGCATGACTTTTGTTTGTTTCTTTATGCTTGGAAACTTGAATGAAGAATAATAATACCATAGTGTGCTTTCAAATTTGAATCTCTCTTGGTATGTTGGAATAGAAATGAGGGTAAAGTTATAGTAAATATTAGAATCTTTTATTTTTAATTAGTTTAGAACTAGACTACATCCCGCGTATACGCCATATTATAATGTAATATTTTAAAATCGGTGAAAAATAAATAAAATTAGAAAATTTTAAAATAAAATAAAATCACCCGTTAAAACAAAATAAAATCACCCATGAAAAAATATTTAAAATATTTTTTGAATAAAACCGTTGTTATGTACTTAATAACATTACTAGGATTTAACCAGCGGTATACCGCGAAATAATTTTTTCACACAATTTTAATTAAAATTATTTAATATGTTTAATATTTAAATGTGGGTGGTGTAGACAAATAATAAGGTGATGATTTTGAAGCGTAAGGACGACATTACTGATGATGATGTATCTGACCAGTTTTCATCGTCTAAAAAAATGTGTGTGGTCGTAATTAGTAATGCTATCGACGAGGAAGCAATATAAATTTTGAAAGGATCATGACTTCCATCGATGTAACAATTCTTTTCTTTTGCTTTGTTTCTATTGTTATCTGTTTCTTCCTGATTTTGATATTTTTCTTTGTTTTGTTTTTGTAATTTCAGGTTGAGACATCTCATGTTGAGCCTTCAAAATCTTCCACCGATGTAAACTCTTTCCTTTTGTTTTCTTTCTTTCCTCAGTAGATCTAATGTTATCTGATTCTTCCTGATTTTGATATTTTTCTCTGTTACTTTAATTTGAATTCAGAAGAAATGCCAGAAACGTAAGGAAAACATAAAATTTCCCACTCCAGATGAGTCTCAACTAAGAATTAAGACTCCTACCAGCCCTGGGGATTCCATAGTTGTTAGTTCTAACATCATCCAAGTAATCTCATTCAAAGTTCTTTAGTCTTATAATCTCAATGTTTGTCTTCTTGATTTTGATGGTTAACAATTTTTCAAAAACCTTTATCTTTTATAAAAGTTATTGATTTTTTTTTTGTTTTAAATAATCATTTTTCTTTAAATCATGTGGTAGAAATGTATTGCAATGAAATATCATCTCATAGATGTTATAGAGATTTGTGAAAATTTGCAAGATGTTATGAAACTTATGATTTTATTCATTGATTGATAGGATTTTTTTTTTTTTTTGTGCACATTGATTGATAGGATATATATACATAACATAAGAGAAACAAAATCTACTTGGACTAGGAATACAAAGACCCAATGATTTCCTAAACTAAACCGACTTAGGTCTTGGTCTTGATGGGCCAGGCGCCTACTTGCTTAGACATATATAGGCCGGTTATGGATATTCATCCATAGTGATTTATAACACAAGATAAATTTTAGGCATAGGTGGACTTTTTACCTAAATTGACAGGTGATTTTTTTTTATAAATATGAGTATGAGAACTCATTTGGTATTTATTAAACTAAATGATTTTTACTTATTTGTCTTCTCAGAGGATAAACTTGACTACAAAGTATTTTTCATGGAGATATCTTCGAATAGATATAGTTCCTAATAGTTACTTTCAAAGAACAAGTATGACTCGCTTCTAACGTATAATAATATATATTTCTGTTTTGATATGTTATAAATTATTTATTATTTTTTTTATTGCAGATGATTGTTGGGCAATAGGTCTCTTTATACAGTGGTCTACATTTGTTAAGCTTAACAAATCTTTCCGACTGTCTCTTACTATGGTGGTTATGTGGACGAGATGTTCATTCATTACCACCCCAAGGGATACAATAATTAAGAAGCTGAGTACTTTGAAAAATACATCATTGAGCTATTGAAAAAAGGTCTAGTGGGGGTAGGGATTCAATCATCTTAGTAATCAAAATATAAGTAATTCTATAATAAACTCTGTATTTTTTAAACTATTTATATTATTACTCATACAAGTGAAATTATTTTCAGAAAATCCACTTTCCAACAATAAAATGTCATTTGAGAGATCTGGTTCCCATATGGTATTGATGACCGGCGGTAATGTTGATCTCATTCTTTTAGAATCCGGAGAATATTGGGAGGTTTATGAGTCCAAGGGATATATATTTCAAGATGTTGAATATATGAAATTATCACGTCATTTAGGTCTTATCAAACTAGCTATGAAGATGAGGATATGTATACAATATGTATATATATATATATATATATGTGTATATAATATTTTTAGAATAAATTAGACATAATAGCACTATGGCACACTCTTGTTCAAAATGTGTGCAAAAGATAAACATGATCATGATTCTACCCAATTGAGTAATGAGCATGACAATGTTCTAAATGATGGTCATATTTCTTTGAATAACAATGATAGTCCTAGTCGTTTGAGTGAGCATGATAATGTTCCAAATGCATCATTGATTGATATTTATGATCCTACATATTGGGAAAAACTTGACAATAAAATGAGAGATACATTAGTTGAAAATGGACGTAAAAGAGAATAGAAATTGGTCTTTTCACTTTATAAAGAAAATAGGCATTTTTCATATGAGTATTATTTTAGAAATTTGAATAATGGAGATACTTGCGATAGAAATTGGTTGTTTTATTCGACTCATGTGAACAAAGTGTATTATTATTGTTCCAAATTGTTTAAATCTCATGGTTACTCAAGTGTGTTAGCAAATGATAAATATAATGATTGGAAGCATCTTAGTTAAACAACATGAGAGAAGTGTAGAGGGTATGTCTAACATGAGAACTTGTAATGAGATGAACATTAGATTTGGCAAAAAAAAAATCGAACAAATGCAAAAAGAAATTGCAAAACATAAAGAACAGTAGAGGCTAGTTTTAGTTAGAATTATTGATGTTATAAAATGTCTTGCTACAAAAAACTTAGTTTTTTCATGGATCAAATGAAAAACTATACCAAGATAGTAATGGTAACTTTTTAGAGATGATTGAATCTAGGCCCGGCCCGTCCATAAAGCAGACAAAGCATCTTGCTTTAGGCCACCAAAATATATTAATTATTCGTAGGCAACATTTTTAGTAAGTTGCCAATAGTCTGGTGGTTAAGTATTTCTCAAATGACTTAAAGATCATGTGTTAGACTCCCTAGTACGTCATTTCTTGGTTTTTTTTTTGGTTTTCCTGTTTTTTTTTTTTTTCCTCTCCCTTTTCAATAAAATCTTTCTACTATTTTCCTACGAAACTTTTTTCCGACCAATTTTCTACCTTATATGCCGTAGGAAAATCTGCATTTTCTTGTAGTGACAGTGAGTAAGAAGAACAAGAACCTTAATGGATCATTGTAAGCCTATTTTTAGAAAATAGAAAATTACATTATCTTTCTCAGAAACTGCTTTGTCACTTGTCACATGAGGTTTCTCCAAAACTCAATCAGTTTTGTAAATATCTTCTTGTGTTAAAAAAGCATGCAACAACAAGTTGTCATATTCGATTAAATGGGGAAATGAATCAGCATAAACTTGGTACAACTAGAAATGGCTGCTCAACAAGAAAGAAATTTAAACCTTCACATCTACTCAAACAGGGAAATAATGAATCTCAAGAACAAGAACTTCGAAACTAATAGCCATAATGACATTCTTCGTTGTAGCCTTTGGTAATATGTATGTCCATGATAAGCTTTTTGAAGATATGAGGCAAAGGCATATCTTAAACTCCACCTCCCACTTCAGTTCTTCACGTGCCAGCTCATTACTCATGCTACTTCATGCCTTTCTTCCTCATGTCACATGCCTTAGAGAACCTATCAGAGACCAGCTTAGTTTCGATTATCTCCTACTTAGATTCCTCTCGATTCGTCATCTTCTGCTTCGGTTCATGAAATTTCACGCCAAAAGTATAAATTCTTGCTAATCCACAGATTTTTTGTAAAATTATATTCAAACAAAACCTTTGTACAATAAAATGCTACTGTTGCTGATTGTTTGAGCTAATCCACAGATTTGCTGATTCAGGTTTGTAATTAGGGACTTGTGGTTGAAGACTCGTGGAGTTGATGAGGAGAATTTTGTTCACAAAAATCTTTGTATCTTTGTCTCGATCGAATTTCTTCTTTCGGATTTTTCGAAACCCCTAAAAAATGTAGCCTGTTAATAGCCCGTGGGCCAGCCCGTTACGGTCCAAAAAGAAAATGGCGGTTTTGTACAGCCCAAACGAGATTATAGATATACAAGTCGGCACTATTAGGGTTTTTTTTTTTTTGCCACTTCTGTTTAACGAAAACCTAACCGTCTCAGTCAAGATTTTTTTTTTTTTTTGCTCCCAGGTCTGTAACGTTTTTTAATGTTCAAAACACTGCTATGAAATCGAAAGCTTTGACTTCCACCGATGTAAGCTTCTAGCTCATTGTTTTCTCTCTTTTTTCAGTTGATCTACATTTATCTGTTTCTTCTTGATTTTGATTTTTTCTCTGTTTTTTTTTTTTGTCTTTTTTTTGTAATTTTAGGTTAAGACAGCTCATGCTGAGTCTTCAAAGTCTTTGAAGCATGGTATAAATTTGGATTGGATTTCTTCTGTTTGGCTTTTTCTTTGCTATATATCCAATTCATATATTGCTCTAGCCAGAAAAGATTTTCATGTTTAAAACCAATCAATATATACAACTTTTTTCTCGTATTTTCTTAGTATATCTATACATATCATAAAAGAAAATAGGCATAAGCTGAGTTGTAAATTTTTATTCAGATTGTTTTTTATTTTTTTATTTTTTTTTTTGAGATTGAATGTCTTGATATTAACCTTGCTTGACTCTATCTTTCTATTAGGTAAGAGTTTGTTGAACCCTTGTTCAGAAAGCAAAAGAAATCTAAAGAAGCAGAAGATGCACGTGGAGAAATATAAGGTTAGATTCTAGGGAACGTTCTTCCATGCATTGTATATTTGTTTGTTATTTATAAAAAAAACTTCCAACTGTTAACTTGTGCTTGAGCATTGAAGCTGCCTATCAAAACAGCTGCAATCATTTTAAATTCAATTAACTTGTATATGATGTTTCATTTTTTTTTTGGTTGATTTTTTTGCAGGAAAATGATGAAAGTGAAAAGATGGACCTGGAAAATGTAAGTATCTACTATATTCTTTTTGTTGTTGTTGTAAATCTTGACCTTTGTATAATCTACTAGTATATTCTTTTTGTCGTTGTTGTAAATCTTGACCTTTGTATAATCTACTAGTATATTCTTCTTTGTTGTTGTTGTAAATTTTGACATTTGTATCTCGTTTGATATGTTTTAACTGCTTCTCTTTTAATCATAACTTTTTATTGGATGGCAGGAAATCAAAGAAATGAAGAATTCTATCAGAGAGCTCACCGAAGCTGTAAAACAAGTACATAAGCTTTTACGATCAAAAGCTCCTTCACCGGAGGTATTGTATTTGTTTTGTAGGTTGAGAATTGATACTTGCTGATGTACTAGTCTTAATTCTAAAGAAGTTGTCCTTTGTCTATAGGAGAAAGAAAAGGAATGTTGTTTTGAGTGTGAAGAGGCAGAGGGAGACAATGAAAGGACCATTTTCGTTAAGGGATTTAATTCTAAGCTTCCAAGGGATGAAATCAAGAATGCATTGAGTAACCACTTCGGTTCGTGTGGAGAGATCACAAGGGTTTTTGTTCCCATAGAGTGTAGTACCGGTGCTTCCTTAGGGTTTGTGACTTGTTCTTCCATTTTTGTGACAAGTCATCAAGTTATATGTAAGCTAAAGAGACTGTTCTTTTCTTCTTACAGATTCGCTTTCATTGATTTTGAAAATAAAGGCGAAAAGAAGGCGTTAGCACTCAGTGGAAGTTACTTGGGAGGAAGGAAGCTTGAGGTGATGATGGCTATAAATAGAGACGAATACTATGGCTTTACTGGCTTTGCTGGGTGTAAACGTTGTGCAGTTCTCCCCCCTTTTAGGAGACGATACCGACGATCCCGGATTTGTATATCAGGCCCTAGTGATTAGGTGCCGGATGGAAATTGTGTTAAAATGGGTAACCTAGAGGAAAGGTTTACTGAAAAATCTTATGAATTTCAAATATGTTATAATTGTTCTGTCCTAAACTTAAATATTTTAGAAACTTTTAATTATATCTTTATAGATATTTAAAATAGTTGACCAATTTTTGGATGGCCATTACTAATGCGTCGATAATCATATCATCAGTACTACTAATTTTTTTTTGTAAAGTTCATATAGATGATCAGCCAAATTTGAAGGTTACAAATATTTGTTTCTTACTTATTTAAGCTTTTTAACAATCCTTGAAGCAATTTGCTAGTTTCGATTCAGCCAATTAGATTCTTGAACCAATAATTGAGATAAAAAGCAACAAATTAACTTTACATTAATATGACTTTTAAAACATATAAATCATCAATGGTTAAAACAAATCCCAAATCTGTATTAGAGAGTTTGAACATCATAAAACCATATTTCTAAAATGCTAGATATGACTATAATTAATTTGCATAAAGAAAGATTCCTACATTGGTTCTTCGATGACATGTCAACAAATGATCATTTATTTGCATCCGCAAGAATGTATAGTAAACCTAAGAAGCTCCTTGGAGATGTCTGAGGCTTGGTTTGTGTTAGAAGAGAAACAAAAAGTGAGTTTCTTGAGGACTACGTAATTCTCAAGAATACACCGAACAAGTTTCATCCAAGTGCTTTAAGACTTTCATCGCGGTTTTCTTAATGTTCCTTACTTTTTTCATCCCCCAGTTTTCTCTCCTATAACTTCTTTTGTTCTCAACAGACTTGAGAGTTGATAGTAAGCATGGAGGGACATTGGTTAGGTCAAGATTATGCGGCTTTAAGGATATGAAGTATTTTATATATATAGAAGATTCTACCCAAGTATTAGGAAACCATGGGGATGTCTATTTCGTTTCTTCAAGTTCATTTCCTTGTTCTTTGTAAATATAAGACTAATGTATAAATTGACCCAAAAAAAAAGACTAATGTATAAATTTCCTTTTTCTCACAATTCTATGCTTCAAATAGTCTCCCTTTCTTGCAATGTTGAATTTCTCTAATGCTGAATTTTCTTTTGTCTTTGTACAGGTAACAATGCTTTGATCTCAAGACTCTGAAAATTTCCATGCTTCAACATTCTCCCACTTGTATTGTGTGTTTGAATCAAGCAACCGGAAATCATATACTCCCTCCGTTCTTTAATATATGATTTTTGTTGAAAATATTTGTTTTAGAAAAGATGGATTTTCTCACTTTTCTATGTACAATTGTTAATGATAAATTATAGAATTCAAGAAAAATAACTAAACATTATTAGTTTAGAGCTTTTGGAAATTATAAATCACAAAAAATAATGTATTTTAATATGTTTGTTTATTATATCTGAAAAACTAGAAAATCCTATAATAAAGAACAGAGGGAGTATATGAAAGTTGAACAACTCTCTCCAAGACAGTGACACATTAACACATAAGGTAACACGTGGACTAATGAATATTCTAAGCCACTTCTCATATGTAATTTATGACACAAATTAAAATCGAGTTAATGATCAACTAAGCGTGGACTCTTCCTCTTCCCAATTAACAAAATGTTTGCTCAAGGTGATAGTAAAACTCGAAATGTTTTACATAAAAAATGGAGGAGAAAGGTGCAAAAGTGAAATCAAAGTCACGGTTATCATAAGTCGTGAAAAAAAAAAACAGAAAATGCAATTTTCACGAGCCTTCAAACCAAAGTCAAAGGCCAGCAAAAATTCCAAGAGATGTTAGCTTCTGAAACGTTTGGAATTCTCAGCATTTTCCAATTCAAGGTTTAATAATATATTTATCATTGCCTATATTTAGTTATAAAACCGATCAACTGAAGTGTAACTTTTCATTCTCTTCCTAAATATAATCCTAGGGGCTAGGGGGGGGGGTGTCTTGATGGAGACTGATAAAAATAATTTTGCCAAAAAAGTTTAATAATTTGTTTATCTCCATATTTTATTTTCTTCTTTTATTCTCACAAAAAATTTTTAGAAAAGAAGTGTTTCCTCTTTAATCCAGTTGCAAATGATTTTTGAGTTACTTATGTTTTTCCTCTCTCCCATGCATAGTCGTTATTCGGTACTTCTAAATTGTTAATCCTATTGTCGAAGTTTTGTGGGATTTACAAATTTATTAGTAATCATGCAAGCAAACTAAAAGGTTTTCATAAGAACAAGTGCAAAATGCTTTCTTTTATACTTCTTCAAGTTTAGTCTTAAAGAAAACAAAAGATAAGGAAGTTGATTGGGGTTAAAATCCCGCGCATTGAGGACTGGATTTACTCTCAGCTAGAGGACAATAGTCACCTCTTTCACGGTGTTACTCGGTTGATTGGGGTTAAAATCCCGCGCTATATTCTCATTTAGTAAAAATAATAAATCACCAAAAGAATATCCTCCGAAAGTCAAATCGACAACTATCTTGAAATTGACTCATGGCTTCACCGTCATGTTTTATCCAAAACGTTTTCTTTAACCAAGTAATGGCCCAAGCCCACCCAGGCCCGGCCCTTGACACATACATATGAAACATTTGTATGGGGCCTCAAAATTTAAGGGGCCCATGTTTTTTATTCTTTTTTTTTTTTTTTTTTTTTTGTAATGTTTAAAAGTTTTAGAGAAACTTGAGATGGTGGGTTTATTTTCTACAGTTATTTGTGGCCCATTATAAATAACAAATTAAATATAAAAATTATGGGTTTATTTTCAGATTATTAGGGCCCATGTTTTGAAGCTTTTTTTTGACAACTTAAAGGTTTTAGTCTGAAAAAAAAAAAAAGTAAGGGTCCGATTTTTTATTTTGTATTGGGCCTCACATAATTCTAGCCCGGCACTGAGCCCACCTAACACTTCAAAGCTCTCGTTGAGGTGATGATGGCTAGAAATAGAGACGAATACTATGGCTTTACTGGCTTTGTTGGGTGTAAACGTTGTGCAACTTTCCCCTCTAGGAGGAGACACATACCGACGATCCCGGGTTTGTATCTCAGGCCCTAGTTGTGGTGGGTACTAGTGATTAGGTGCTGGATGGAAATTGTGTTAAAAATGATAACCTAAAGGAAAGGTTTACTGAAAATCTTATGAATTTCAAATAGGTTATAATTGTTCTGTCCTAAACTTAAATATTGAAGGTAGTGTTTAAAAGCTCTTGGTGATAGGGTTGATGAAAGCGTCATTGGTCGATGAATTGGACAAGTTGCGATGATTGTTTCTTATTTGCTTTGAATTCTTTTCAAAAAACTTAAAGTACACGATTTTATTGAAGAAAAAAACTATAGGTTTCTTTTTGCAACAAAACGTGGTTTGAATTTTGGACACAAAATGTTTTAGAAAATTAGTGACTAATGCTAAGAGGAATGTGTCATTCCTTATAGAGCATAACATTTATGTTATTTTGTCTATTGGACACAAACTATATATTGTGACATGTTTTTGTAAAAAATTAGATCGCATTGCTATTGGTTTAGTGACCAAAAGTTACTACTAAGACTACTTTTTTTCTTTTTTTTCACATCAAATTTTGTTTTTTCCTTTATTACTTATAGGTAAGTTGCAAACTTAACCATATTAGATAATGTAATTAAGAATATTAGGTTTGAACCCGCGCTACTCCACGGGATAATTTTCTATGACTAAATACATTAAAAACTAGATGAAGTAAAGAAAACTAAATAAAAGTATATTACATTAAAAACTTCAAGTTTCAAATTTCAGTTTGTTTATTAATTTATAAATATTTAATATTATAATAGTTAATGTTGTAAATATATACAATTTTTAATAAATATTCAGTGATATTATCTTTATATAAATACACTTATTATATGCATATATATTATCATGGTATTTGTGTTTTGCTTTGCTTCTAACAAATATCAATTTTTATTATTTTTTGTTCTATAAATTTTTTCAATGGACAAGTTCTATAAACTTACTAGTTACTATATCCGGAATTTTAGAGATAGATCAAATCAGATACCAGATCTAAGCAAATTTTTATGGATATTTTTGCCCGTGGATAATTAATTAGTGCCTTACGAGTTAAGCGACTCTAGCTCAACACGCCTTTTATCATTTACTGGGAAAAACTCCCATCGACAGATTTATAGAACACATTTGCTTACAAAGAGATCTCATTGCTATCAAATTCCCACGAAATAAAACAAGCCAATTCCACACTTTCTTATATATAAAAAATGCGTAACCGCTTAAATTGTGATGCATGATGCATGAAACATGAAGAAGAGAGTTTACTCACGTCGTTACTCTCACGTATGTAAACACACAAAACATCTCACAGAGACTATGTGACCCGATCAGTTTGGTCAAACCAAACGTAACGGCCATAGCTAACCATCCTCCAATCAAAACCCTAGCCGACTTAAACACCGGTGCTTTCCCCAAAACCGGCGCCCCTAACCACCCAAACATCACTAAAGCCAACGTCACCGCTGCCACGATCGCTCCAATCCTCACGTTATAATCTTTCACAAACGCAGCCGCCATTAAAGACACAATCGCTCCCAAAGAATCATAAACAAATAATAAAACCAAAACGCTAACTTAACATATAAAATTATTAAACAATCATGTGGACATCATCACATCAAACCACACTTTGCTTTATGCCATCGTCCGGATCGTCTCCATCACCACCATCTTCGACGTCATCACCACCGGTGAGTTTCTCCATGATCTCTTTCCAAGATGGGATCACAAAATTTGTAGTGCGGAAGCGTTTAACTTTGATCCACGAGGATCGACTGCTCTGATACCATGACAAATAATATAGAATTGAATATTGTATTGAGCTGTCTTGAATATGAGATCTAACATACATATATATAGTGGTTAACATTAACATATTGCTAACACCACATAATGTAAATATTCTTAATTCAACTCTAAAATATAATGGAAATACTTGTACAAGAAATAATATGGAGATCTAGAATATTCTTTGGTTTGAGCTTCACGGGCTTCTCTTCATAAACGGCCTTCGATGGCCCCACAATACTTGGTCCGCAAGATACACATCTTGCGGGCCTAGGTTATCTCTAATACTTTGCTCTCCACTTGGTTCTTGTTTTTTGAATTTAGAAGAAGTCTGTTGTAATCTTGTGTCTGCTTCTTTGTTGCAGGTCTTGATCTTCTTATACCAGGTTTGGGGGGTCTGTATTTTGGTATCTGGGCCTTGTTGGCTTTTTTTTTGGGCTTCTCTTTGACCCTTGTAACTTCTATCTTATTAAAAAAATATTTAAAAAAAAAAAAAAAAAAACAAAAAAAAAAAAGAGGCCTCACGTAAGTCTCGGTCCCAGCAACAACGCTCTCGACCACATCATAGATAGCTCACTGATCATTCAAATAGAGAGACCACTTTCCCTCAACTCTATAATCACAAAGCAAATCAAGAAAGCTAAAGATAATCAAAATGTCTAGTGAAAATGAGCGTGTGGTGGTTGTAGGAGTAGATGATTCAGCTCATAGCTACCATGCACTCGAGACGGCTCTTGATCTCTTCTTCATACCACGGCATTTGCTGCAAAAATAACAGACAACCCAAAGACCGTGGCACAACTCAAGTCGGCCGCGACGCCCTCGCCTCATAGTACCGTCACGTGTGGTTACCAAGCTCACGTGGCTGGCTTCTTTCGTAACGTCACCGTTTTATGGTCCAAGAATCTCATGAATCATTCCCTCACCGTAATGGTCTCGAGTTTAGACAATGACATGAATTATTGTTGTAAGATTGATCTTGTTAAGCCATGGCAGTTTTGGAGCAAAAGAGGCTCAAAGTCATTTGACGTAGAGGGAAACTTTGTGGAGGTCTTTTGGGATCTTCGATCAGCAAAATTGGCTGGAAACGGTAGCCCCGAACCCGTGTCAGACTATTACGTGGCCGTAGTGTCCGATGAAGAGGTTGTCTTATTATTGGGAGATCTAAAACAAAAGGCGTACAAGCGGACGAAGTCAAGACCGGCATTGGTGGAAGGGTTCATATATTTTAAAAAGGAAAGCATTTTTGGGAAGAAAACGTTTTCGACTCGAGCTAGATTCGACGAGCAAAGAAAGGAACATGAAGTTGTGGTGGAGAGCTCCAATGGAGCGGCAGAGCCAGAGATGTGGATAAGCGTGGACGGGATCGTGGTTGTGCACGTGAAGAATCTACAATGGAAATTTAGGGGAAATCAAATGGTGTTGGTGGACAGAACACCGGTAATGGTATACTATGATGTTCATGATTGGTTGTTTGCAACTTCAGAGACGGCCGCGACTTCAGGGTTGTTTTTGTTTAAGCCTGTCGCGGTTGGAGCGATGGTAGATGAGAGCTTTAGCGATGCGGAGGAAGGAGATAGCGGAGGAGGGAGTAGTCCTTTGAGTCGTTACAATTCAGCGTCAAGTGGTTATGGACCATTGCATGACTTTTGTTTGTTTCTTTATGCTTGGAAACTTGAATGAAGAATAATAATACCATAGTGTGCTTTCAAATTTGAATCTCTCTTGGTATGTTGGAATAGAAATGAGGGTAAAGTTATAGTAAATATTAGAATCTTTTATTTTTAATTAGTTTAGAACTAGACTACATCCCGCGTATACGCCATATTATAATGTAATATTTTAAAATCGGTGAAAAATAAATAAAATTAGAAAATTTTAAAATAAAATAAAATCACCCGTTAAAACAAAATAAAATCACCCATGAAAAAATATTTAAAATATTTTTTGAATAAAACCGTTGTTATGTACTTAATAACATTACTAGGATTTAACCAGCGGTATACCGCGAAATAATTTTTTCACACAATTTTAATTAAAATTATTTAATATGTTTAATATTTAAATGTGGGTGGTGTAGACAAATAATAAGGTGATGATTTTGAAGCGTAAGGACGACATTACTGATGATGATGTATCTGACCAGTTTTCATCGTCTAAAAAAATGTGTGTGGTCGTAATTAGTAATGCTATCGACGAGGAAGCAATATAAATTTTGAAAGGATCATGACTTCCATCGATGTAACAATTCTTTTCTTTTGCTTTGTTTCTATTGTTATCTGTTTCTTCCTGATTTTGATATTTTTCTTTGTTTTGTTTTTGTAATTTCAGGTTGAGACATCTCATGTTGAGCCTTCAAAATCTTCCACCGATGTAAACTCTTTCCTTTTGTTTTCTTTCTTTCCTCAGTAGATCTAATGTTATCTGATTCTTCCTGATTTTGATATTTTTCTCTGTTACTTTAATTTGAATTCAGAAGAAATGCCAGAAACGTAAGGAAAACATAAAATTTCCCACTCCAGATGAGTCTCAACTAAGAATTAAGACTCCTACCAGCCCTGGGGATTCCATAGTTGTTAGTTCTAACATCATCCAAGTAATCTCATTCAAAGTTCTTTAGTCTTATAATCTCAATGTTTGTCTTCTTGATTTTGATGGTTAACAATTTTTCAAAAACCTTTATCTTTTATAAAAGTTATTGATTTTTTTTTTGTTTTAAATAATCATTTTTCTTTAAATCATGTGGTAGAAATGTATTGCAATGAAATATCATCTCATAGATGTTATAGAGATTTGTGAAAATTTGCAAGATGTTATGAAACTTATGATTTTATTCATTGATTGATAGGATTTTTTTTTTTTTTTGTGCACATTGATTGATAGGATATATATACATAACATAAGAGAAACAAAATCTACTTGGACTAGGAATACAAAGACCCAATGATTTCCTAAACTAAACCGACTTAGGTCTTGGTCTTGATGGGCCAGGCGCCTACTTGCTTAGACATATATAGGCCGGTTATGGATATTCATCCATAGTGATTTATAACACAAGATAAATTTTAGGCATAGGTGGACTTTTTACCTAAATTGACAGGTGATTTTTTTTTATAAATATGAGTATGAGAACTCATTTGGTATTTATTAAACTAAATGATTTTTACTTATTTGTCTTCTCAGAGGATAAACTTGACTACAAAGTATTTTTCATGGAGATATCTTCGAATAGATATAGTTCCTAATAGTTACTTTCAAAGAACAAGTATGACTCGCTTCTAACGTATAATAATATATATTTCTGTTTTGATATGTTATAAATTATTTATTATTTTTTTTATTGCAGATGATTGTTGGGCAATAGGTCTCTTTATACAGTGGTCTACATTTGTTAAGCTTAACAAATCTTTCCGACTGTCTCTTACTATGGTGGTTATGTGGACGAGATGTTCATTCATTACCACCCCAAGGGATACAATAATTAAGAAGCTGAGTACTTTGAAAAATACATCATTGAGCTATTGAAAAAAGGTCTAGTGGGGGTAGGGATTCAATCATCTTAGTAATCAAAATATAAGTAATTCTATAATAAACTCTGTATTTTTTAAACTATTTATATTATTACTCATACAAGTGAAATTATTTTCAGAAAATCCACTTTCCAACAATAAAATGTCATTTGAGAGATCTGGTTCCCATATGGTATTGATGACCGGCGGTAATGTTGATCTCATTCTTTTAGAATCCGGAGAATATTGGGAGGTTTATGAGTCCAAGGGATATATATTTCAAGATGTTGAATATATGAAATTATCACGTCATTTAGGTCTTATCAAACTAGCTATGAAGATGAGGATATGTATACAATATGTATATATATATATATATATGTGTATATAATATTTTTAGAATAAATTAGACATAATAGCACTATGGCACACTCTTGTTCAAAATGTGTGCAAAAGATAAACATGATCATGATTCTACCCAATTGAGTAATGAGCATGACAATGTTCTAAATGATGGTCATATTTCTTTGAATAACAATGATAGTCCTAGTCGTTTGAGTGAGCATGATAATGTTCCAAATGCATCATTGATTGATATTTATGATCCTACATATTGGGAAAAACTTGACAATAAAATGAGAGATACATTAGTTGAAAATGGACGTAAAAGAGAATAGAAATTGGTCTTTTCACTTTATAAAGAAAATAGGCATTTTTCATATGAGTATTATTTTAGAAATTTGAATAATGGAGATACTTGCGATAGAAATTGGTTGTTTTATTCGACTCATGTGAACAAAGTGTATTATTATTGTTCCAAATTGTTTAAATCTCATGGTTACTCAAGTGTGTTAGCAAATGATAAATATAATGATTGGAAGCATCTTAGTTAAACAACATGAGAGAAGTGTAGAGGGTATGTCTAACATGAGAACTTGTAATGAGATGAACATTAGATTTGGCAAAAAAAAAATCGAACAAATGCAAAAAGAAATTGCAAAACATAAAGAACAGTAGAGGCTAGTTTTAGTTAGAATTATTGATGTTATAAAATGTCTTGCTACAAAAAACTTAGTTTTTTCATGGATCAAATGAAAAACTATACCAAGATAGTAATGGTAACTTTTTAGAGATGATTGAATCTAGGCCCGGCCCGTCCATAAAGCAGACAAAGCATCTTGCTTTAGGCCACCAAAATATATTAATTATTCGTAGGCAACATTTTTAGTAAGTTGCCAATAGTCTGGTGGTTAAGTATTTCTCAAATGACTTAAAGATCATGTGTTAGACTCCCTAGTACGTCATTTCTTGGTTTTTTTTTTGGTTTTCCTGTTTTTTTTTTTTTTCCTCTCCCTTTTCAATAAAATCTTTCTACTATTTTCCTACGAAACTTTTTTCCGACCAATTTTCTACCTTATATGCCGTAGGAAAATCTGCATTTTCTTGTAGTGACAGTGAGTAAGAAGAACAAGAACCTTAATGGATCATTGTAAGCCTATTTTTAGAAAATAGAAAATTACATTATCTTTCTCAGAAACTGCTTTGTCACTTGTCACATGAGGTTTCTCCAAAACTCAATCAGTTTTGTAAATATCTTCTTGTGTTAAAAAAGCATGCAACAACAAGTTGTCATATTCGATTAAATGGGGAAATGAATCAGCATAAACTTGGTACAACTAGAAATGGCTGCTCAACAAGAAAGAAATTTAAACCTTCACATCTACTCAAACAGGGAAATAATGAATCTCAAGAACAAGAACTTCGAAACTAATAGCCATAATGACATTCTTCGTTGTAGCCTTTGGTAATATGTATGTCCATGATAAGCTTTTTGAAGATATGAGGCAAAGGCATATCTTAAACTCCACCTCCCACTTCAGTTCTTCACGTGCCAGCTCATTACTCATGCTACTTCATGCCTTTCTTCCTCATGTCACATGCCTTAGAGAACCTATCAGAGACCAGCTTAGTTTCGATTATCTCCTACTTAGATTCCTCTCGATTCGTCATCTTCTGCTTCGGTTCATGAAATTTCACGCCAAAAGTATAAATTCTTGCTAATCCACAGATTTTTTGTAAAATTATATTCAAACAAAACCTTTGTACAATAAAATGCTACTGTTGCTGATTGTTTGAGCTAATCCACAGATTTGCTGATTCAGGTTTGTAATTAGGGACTTGTGGTTGAAGACTCGTGGAGTTGATGAGGAGAATTTTGTTCACAAAAATCTTTGTATCTTTGTCTCGATCGAATTTCTTCTTTCGGATTTTTCGAAACCCCTAAAAAATGTAGCCTGTTAATAGCCCGTGGGCCAGCCCGTTACGGTCCAAAAAGAAAATGGCGGTTTTGTACAGCCCAAACGAGATTATAGATATACAAGTCGGCACTATTAGGGTTTTTTTTTTTTTGCCACTTCTGTTTAACGAAAACCTAACCGTCTCAGTCAAGATTTTTTTTTTTTTTTGCTCCCAGGTCTGTAACGTTTTTTAATGTTCAAAACACTGCTATGAAATCGAAAGCTTTGACTTCCACCGATGTAAGCTTCTAGCTCATTGTTTTCTCTCTTTTTTCAGTTGATCTACATTTATCTGTTTCTTCTTGATTTTGATTTTTTCTCTGTTTTTTTTTTTTGTCTTTTTTTTGTAATTTTAGGTTAAGACAGCTCATGCTGAGTCTTCAAAGTCTTTGAAGCATGGTATAAATTTGGATTGGATTTCTTCTGTTTGGCTTTTTCTTTGCTATATATCCAATTCATATATTGCTCTAGCCAGAAAAGATTTTCATGTTTAAAACCAATCAATATATACAACTTTTTTCTCGTATTTTCTTAGTATATCTATACATATCATAAAAGAAAATAGGCATAAGCTGAGTTGTAAATTTTTATTCAGATTGTTTTTTATTTTTTTATTTTTTTTTTTGAGATTGAATGTCTTGATATTAACCTTGCTTGACTCTATCTTTCTATTAGGTAAGAGTTTGTTGAACCCTTGTTCAGAAAGCAAAAGAAATCTAAAGAAGCAGAAGATGCACGTGGAGAAATATAAGGTTAGATTCTAGGGAACGTTCTTCCATGCATTGTATATTTGTTTGTTATTTATAAAAAAAACTTCCAACTGTTAACTTGTGCTTGAGCATTGAAGCTGCCTATCAAAACAGCTGCAATCATTTTAAATTCAATTAACTTGTATATGATGTTTCATTTTTTTTTTGGTTGATTTTTTTGCAGGAAAATGATGAAAGTGAAAAGATGGACCTGGAAAATGTAAGTATCTACTATATTCTTTTTGTTGTTGTTGTAAATCTTGACCTTTGTATAATCTACTAGTATATTCTTTTTGTCGTTGTTGTAAATCTTGACCTTTGTATAATCTACTAGTATATTCTTCTTTGTTGTTGTTGTAAATTTTGACATTTGTATCTCGTTTGATATGTTTTAACTGCTTCTCTTTTAATCATAACTTTTTATTGGATGGCAGGAAATCAAAGAAATGAAGAATTCTATCAGAGAGCTCACCGAAGCTGTAAAACAAGTACATAAGCTTTTACGATCAAAAGCTCCTTCACCGGAGGTATTGTATTTGTTTTGTAGGTTGAGAATTGATACTTGCTGATGTACTAGTCTTAATTCTAAAGAAGTTGTCCTTTGTCTATAGGAGAAAGAAAAGGAATGTTGTTTTGAGTGTGAAGAGGCAGAGGGAGACAATGAAAGGACCATTTTCGTTAAGGGATTTAATTCTAAGCTTCCAAGGGATGAAATCAAGAATGCATTGAGTAACCACTTCGGTTCGTGTGGAGAGATCACAAGGGTTTTTGTTCCCATAGAGTGTAGTACCGGTGCTTCCTTAGGGTTTGTGACTTGTTCTTCCATTTTTGTGACAAGTCATCAAGTTATATGTAAGCTAAAGAGACTGTTCTTTTCTTCTTACAGATTCGCTTTCATTGATTTTGAAAATAAAGGCGAAAAGAAGGCGTTAGCACTCAGTGGAAGTTACTTGGGAGGAAGGAAGCTTGAGGTGATGATGGCTATAAATAGAGACGAATACTATGGCTTTACTGGCTTTGCTGGGTGTAAACGTTGTGCAGTTCTCCCCCCTTTTAGGAGACGATACCGACGATCCCGGATTTGTATATCAGGCCCTAGTGATTAGGTGCCGGATGGAAATTGTGTTAAAATGGGTAACCTAGAGGAAAGGTTTACTGAAAAATCTTATGAATTTCAAATATGTTATAATTGTTCTGTCCTAAACTTAAATATTTTAGAAACTTTTAATTATATCTTTATAGATATTTAAAATAGTTGACCAATTTTTGGATGGCCATTACTAATGCGTCGATAATCATATCATCAGTACTACTAATTTTTTTTTGTAAAGTTCATATAGATGATCAGCCAAATTTGAAGGTTACAAATATTTGTTTCTTACTTATTTAAGCTTTTTAACAATCCTTGAAGCAATTTGCTAGTTTCGATTCAGCCAATTAGATTCTTGAACCAATAATTGAGATAAAAAGCAACAAATTAACTTTACATTAATATGACTTTTAAAACATATAAATCATCAATGGTTAAAACAAATCCCAAATCTGTATTAGAGAGTTTGAACATCATAAAACCATATTTCTAAAATGCTAGATATGACTATAATTAATTTGCATAAAGAAAGATTCCTACATTGGTTCTTCGATGACATGTCAACAAATGATCATTTATTTGCATCCGCAAGAATGTATAGTAAACCTAAGAAGCTCCTTGGAGATGTCTGAGGCTTGGTTTGTGTTAGAAGAGAAACAAAAAGTGAGTTTCTTGAGGACTACGTAATTCTCAAGAATACACCGAACAAGTTTCATCCAAGTGCTTTAAGACTTTCATCGCGGTTTTCTTAATGTTCCTTACTTTTTTCATCCCCCAGTTTTCTCTCCTATAACTTCTTTTGTTCTCAACAGACTTGAGAGTTGATAGTAAGCATGGAGGGACATTGGTTAGGTCAAGATTATGCGGCTTTAAGGATATGAAGTATTTTATATATATAGAAGATTCTACCCAAGTATTAGGAAACCATGGGGATGTCTATTTCGTTTCTTCAAGTTCATTTCCTTGTTCTTTGTAAATATAAGACTAATGTATAAATTGACCCAAAAAAAAAGACTAATGTATAAATTTCCTTTTTCTCACAATTCTATGCTTCAAATAGTCTCCCTTTCTTGCAATGTTGAATTTCTCTAATGCTGAATTTTCTTTTGTCTTTGTACAGGTAACAATGCTTTGATCTCAAGACTCTGAAAATTTCCATGCTTCAACATTCTCCCACTTGTATTGTGTGTTTGAATCAAGCAACCGGAAATCATATACTCCCTCCGTTCTTTAATATATGATTTTTGTTGAAAATATTTGTTTTAGAAAAGATGGATTTTCTCACTTTTCTATGTACAATTGTTAATGATAAATTATAGAATTCAAGAAAAATAACTAAACATTATTAGTTTAGAGCTTTTGGAAATTATAAATCACAAAAAATAATGTATTTTAATATGTTTGTTTATTATATCTGAAAAACTAGAAAATCCTATAATAAAGAACAGAGGGAGTATATGAAAGTTGAACAACTCTCTCCAAGACAGTGACACATTAACACATAAGGTAACACGTGGACTAATGAATATTCTAAGCCACTTCTCATATGTAATTTATGACACAAATTAAAATCGAGTTAATGATCAACTAAGCGTGGACTCTTCCTCTTCCCAATTAACAAAATGTTTGCTCAAGGTGATAGTAAAACTCGAAATGTTTTACATAAAAAATGGAGGAGAAAGGTGCAAAAGTGAAATCAAAGTCACGGTTATCATAAGTCGTGAAAAAAAAAAACAGAAAATGCAATTTTCACGAGCCTTCAAACCAAAGTCAAAGGCCAGCAAAAATTCCAAGAGATGTTAGCTTCTGAAACGTTTGGAATTCTCAGCATTTTCCAATTCAAGGTTTAATAATATATTTATCATTGCCTATATTTAGTTATAAAACCGATCAACTGAAGTGTAACTTTTCATTCTCTTCCTAAATATAATCCTAGGGGCTAGGGGGGGGGGGTGTCTTGATGGAGACTGATAAAAATAATTTTGCCAAAAAAGTTTAATAATTTGTTTATCTCCATATTTTATTTTCTTCTTTTATTCTCACAAAAAATTTTAGAAAAGAAGTGTTTCCTCTTTAATCCAGTTGCAAATGATTTTTGAGTTACTTATGTTTTTCCTCTCTCCCATGCATAGTCGTTATTCGGTACTTCTAAATTGTTAATCCTATTGTCGAAGTTTTGTGGGATTTACAAATTTATTAGTAATCATGCAAGCAAACTAAAAGGTTTTCATAAGAACAAGTGCAAAATGCTTTCTTTTATACTTCTTCAAGTTTAGTCTTAAAGAAAACAAAAGATAAGGAAGTTGATTGGGGTTAAAATCCCGCGCATTGAGGACTGGATTTACTCTCAGCTAGAGGACAATAGTCACCTCTTTCACGGTGTTACTCGGTTGATTGGGGTTAAAATCCCGCGCTATATTCTCATTTAGTAAAAATAATAAATCACCAAAAGAATATCCTCCGAAAGTCAAATCGACAACTATCTTGAAATTGACTCATGGCTTCACCGTCATGTTTTATCCAAAACGTTTTCTTTAACCAAGTAATGGCCCAAGCCCACCCAGGCCCGGCCCTTGACACATACATATGAAACATTTGTATGGGGCCTCAAAATTTAAGGGGCCCATGTTTTTTATTCTTTTTTTTTTTTTTTTTTTTTTTGTAATGTTTAAAAGTTTTAGAGAAACTTGAGATGGTGGGTTTATTTTCTACAGTTATTTGTGGCCCATTATAAATAACAAATTAAATATAAAAATTATGGGTTTATTTTCAGATTATTAGGGCCCATGTTTTGAAGCTTTTTTTTGACAACTTAAAGGTTTTAGTCTGAAAAAAAAAAAAAGTAAGGGTCCGATTTTTTATTTTGTATTGGGCCTCACATAATTCTAGCCCGGCACTGAGCCCACCTAACACTTCAAAGCTCTCGTTGAGGTGATGATGGCTAGAAATAGAGACGAATACTATGGCTTTACTGGCTTTGTTGGGTGTAAAACGTTGTGCAACTTTCCCCCTCTAGGAGGAGACACATACCGACGATCCCGGGTTTGTATCTCAGGCCCTAGTTGTGGTGGGTACTAGTGATTAGGTGCTGGATGGAAATTGTGTTAAAAATGATAACCTAAAGGAAAGGTTTACTGAAAATCTTATGAATTTCAAATAGGTTATAATTGTTCTGTCCTAAACTTAAATATTGAAGGTAGTGTTTAAAAGCTCTTGGTGATAGGGTTGATGAAAGCGTCATTGGTCGATGAATTGGACAAGTTGCGATGATTGTTTCTTATTTGCTTTGAATTCTTTTCAAAAAACTTAAAGTACACGATTTTATTGAAGAAAAAAACTATAGGTTTCTTTTTGCAACAAAACGTGGTTTGAATTTGGACACAAAATGTTTTAGAAAATTAGTGACTAATGCTAAGAGGAATGTGTCATTCCTTATAGAGCATAACATTTATGTTATTTTGTCTATTGGACACAAACTATATATTGTGACATGTTTTTGTAAAAAATTAGATCGCATTGCTATTGGTTTAGTGACCAAAAGTTACTACTAAGACTACTTTTTTTCTTTTTTTTCACATCAAATTTTGTTTTTTCCTTTATTACTTATAGGTAAGTTGCAAACTTAACCATATTAGATAATGTAATTAAGAATATTAGGTTTGAACCCGCGCTACTCCACGGGATAATTTTCTATGACTAAATACATTAAAAACTAGATGAAGTAAAGAAAACTAAATAAAAGTATATTACATTAAAAACTTCAAGTTTCAAATTTCAGTTTGTTATTAATTTATAAATATTTAATATTATAATAGTTAATGTTGTAAATATATACAATTTTTAATAAATATTCAGTGATATTATCTTTATATAATACACTTATTATATGCATATATATTATCATGGTATTTGTGTTTTGCTTTGCTTCTAACAAATATCAATTTTTATTATTTTTTGTTCTATAAATTTTTTCAATGGACAAGTTCTATAAACTTACTAGTTACTATATCCGGAATTTTAGAGATAGATCAAATCAGATACCAGATCTAAGCAAATTTTTATGGATATTTTTGCCCGTGGATAATTAATTAGTGCCTTACGAGTTAAGCGACTCTAGCTCAACACGCCTTTTATCATTTACTGGGAAAAACTCCCATCGACAGATTTATAGAACACATTTGCTTACAAAGAGATCTCATTGCTATCAAATTCCCACGAAATAAAACAAGCCAATTCCACACTTTCTTATATATAAAAAATGCGTAACCGCTTAAATTGTGATGCATGATGCATGAAACATGAAGAAGAGAGTTTACTCACGTCGTTACTCTCACGTATGTAAACACACAAAACATCTCACAGAGACTATGTGACCCGATCAGTTTGGTCAAACCAAACGTAACGGCCATAGCTAACCATCCTCCAATCAAAACCCTAGCCGACTTAAACACCGGTGCTTTCCCCAAAACCGGCGCCCCTAACCACCCAAACATCACTAAAGCCAACGTCACCGCTGCCACGATCGCTCCAATCCTCACGTTATAATCTTTCACAAACGCAGCCGCCATTAAAGACACAATCGCTCCCAAAGAATCATAAACAAATAATAAAACCAAAACGCTAACTTAACATATAAAATTATTAAACAATCATGTGGACATCATCACATCAAACCACACTTTGCTTTATGCCATCGTCCGGATCGTCTCCATCACCACCATCTTCGACGTCATCACCACCGGTGAGTTTCTCCATGATCTCTTTCCAAGATGGGATCACAAAATTTGTAGTGCGGAAGCGTTTAACTTTGATCCACGAGGATCGACTGCTCTGATACCATGACAAATAATATAGAATTGAATATTGTATTGAGCTGTCTTGAATATGAGATCTAACATACATATATATAGTGGTTAACATTAACATATTGCTAACACCACATAATGTAAATATTCTTAATTCAACTCTAAAATATAATGGAAATACTTGTACAAGAAATAATATGGAGATCTAGAATATTCTTGGTTTGAGCTTCACGGGCTTCTCTCTCATAAACGGCCTTCGATGGCCCCACAATACTTGGTCCGCAAGATACACATCTTGCGGGCCTAGGTTATCTCTAATACTTTGCTCTCCACTTGGTTCTTGTTTTTTGAATTTAGAAGAAGTCTGTTGTAATCTTGTGTCTGCTTCTTTGTTGGCAGGGTCTTGATCTTCTTATACCAGGTTTGGGGGGGTCTGTATTTTGGTATCTGGGCCTTGTTGGCTTTTTTTTTGGGCTTCTCTTGACCCTTGTAACTTCTATCTTATTAAAAAAATATTTAAAAAAAAAAAAAAAAAAACAAAAAAAAAAAAGAGGCCTCACGTAAGTCTCGGTCCCAGCAACAACGCTCTCGACCACATCATAGATAGCTCACTGATCATGCAAATAGAGAGACCACTTTCCCTCAACTCTATAATCACAAAGCAAATCAAGAAAGCTAAAGATAATCAAAATGTCTAGTGAAAATGAGCGTGTGGGTGGTTGTAGGAGTAGATGATTCAGCTCATAGCTACCATGCACTCGAGACGGCTCTTGATCTCTTCTTCATACCACGGCATTGGCTGCAAAACTAACAGACAACCCAAAGACCGTGGCACAACTCAAGTCGGCCGCGACGCCCTCGCCTCATAGTACCGTCACGTGGGTTACCAAGCTCACGTGGCTGGCTTCTTTCGTAACGTCACCGTTTTATGGTCCAAGAATCTCATGAATCATTCCCTCACCGTAATGGTCTCGAGTTTAGACAATGACATGAATTATTGTTGTAAGATTGATCTTGTTAAGCCAATGGCAGTTTTGGAGCAAAAGAGGCTCAAAGTCATTTGCAGTAGAGGGAAACTTTGTGGAGGTCTTTTGGGATCTTCGATCAGCAAAATTGGCTGGAAACGGTAGCCCGAAACCCGTGTCAGACTATTACGTGGCCGTAGTGTCCGATGAAGAGGTTGTCTTATTATTGGGAGATCTAAAACAAAAGGCGTACAAGCGGACGAAGTCAAGACCGGCATTGGTGGAAGGGTTCATATATTTTAAAAAGGAAAGCATTTTTGGGAAGAAAACGTTTTCGACTCGAGCTAGATTCGACGAGCAAAGAAAGGAACATGAAGTTGTGGTGGAGAGCTCCAATGGAGCGGCAGAGCCAGAGATGTGGATAAGCGTGGACGGGATCGTGGTTGTGCACGTGAAGAATCTACAATGGAAATTTAGGGGAAATCAAATGGTGTTGGTGGACAGAACACCGGTAATGGTATACTATGATGTTCATGATTGGTTGTTTGCAACTTCAGAGACGGCCGCGACTTCAGGGTTGTTTTTGTTTAAGCCTGTCGCGGTTGGAGCGATGGTAGATGAGAGCTTTAGCGATGCGGAGGAAGGAGATAGCGGAGGAGGGAGTAGTCCTTTGAGTCGTTACAATTCAGCGTCAAGTGGTTATGGACCATTGCATGACTTTTGTTTGTTTCTTTATGCTTGGAAACTTGAATGAAGAATAATAATACCATAGTGTGCTTTCAAATTTGAATCTCTCTTGGTATGTTGGAATAGAAATGAGGGTAAAGTTATAGTAAATATTAGAATCTTTTATTTTTAATTAGTTTAGAACTAGACTACATCCCGCGTATACGCCATATTATAATGTAATATTTTAAAATCGGTGAAAAATAAATAAAATTAGAAAATTTTAAAATAAAATAAAATCACCCGTTAAAACAAAAAAAAACCCATGAAAAAATATTTAAAATATTTTTTGAATAAAACCGTTGTTATGTACTTAATAACATTACTAGGATTTAACCAGCGGTATACCGCGAAATAATTTTTTCACACAATTTTAATTAAATTATTTAATATGTTTAATATTTAAATGTGGGTGGTGTAGACAAATAATAAGGTGATGATTTTGAAGCGTAAGGACGACATTACTGATGATGATGTATCTGACCAGTTTCATCGTCTAAAAAAATGTGTGTGGTCGTAATTAGTAATGCTATCGACGAGGAAGCAATATAAATTTTGAAAGGATCATGACTTCCATCGATGTAAACAATTCTTTTCTTTTGCTTTGTTTCTATTGTTTCTTTTCCTGTTTTGATATTTTTCTTTGTTTTGTTTTTGTAATTTCAGGTTGAGACATCTCATGTTGAGCCTTCAAAATCTTCCACCGATGTAAACTCTTTCCTTTTGTTTTCTTTCTTTCCTCAGTAGATCTAATGTTATCTGATTCTTCCTGATTTTGATATTTTTCTCTGTTACTTTAATTTGAATTCAGAAGAAATGCCAGAAACGTAAGGAAAACATAAAATTTCCCACTCCAGATGAGTCTCAACTAAGAATTAAGACTCCTACCAGCCCTGGGGATTCCATAGTTGTTAGTTCTAACATCATCCAAGTAATCTCATTCAAAGTTCTTTAGTCTTATAATCTCAATGTTTGTCTCTTGATTTGATGGTTAACAATTTTTCAAAAACCTTTATCTTTTATAAAAGTTATTGATTTTTTTTTTGTTTTAAATAATCATTTTTCTTTAAATCATGTGGTAGAAATGTATTGCAATGAAATATCATCTCATAGATGTTATAGAGATTTGTGAAAATTTGCAAGATGTTATGAAACTTATGATTTTATTCATTGATTGATAGGATTTTTTTTTTTTTTTGTGCACATTGATTGATAGGATATATATACATAACATAAGAGAAACAAATCTACTTGGACTAGGAATACAAAGACCCAATGATTTCCTAAACTAAACCGACTTAGGTCTTGGTCTTGATGGGCCAGGCGCCTACTTGCTTAGACATATATAGGCCGGTTATGGATATTCATCCATAGTGATTTATAACACAAGATAAATTTTAGGCATAGGTGGACTTTTTACCTAAATTGACAGGTGATTTTTTTTTATAAATATGAGTATGAGAACTCATTTGGTATTTATTAACTAAATGATTTTTACTTATTTGTCTTCTCAGAGGATAAACTTGACTACAAAGTATTTTTATGGAGATATCTTCGAATAGATATAGTTCCTAATAGTTACTTTCAAAGAACAAGTATGACTCGCTTCTAACGTATAATAATATATATTTCTGTTTTGATATGTTATAAATTATTTATTTTTTTTTTTATTGCAGAGATTGTTGGGCAATAGGTCTCTTTATACAGTGGTCTACATTTGTTAAGCTTAACAAATCTTTCCGACTGTCTCTTACTATGGTGGTTATGTGGACGAGATGTTCATTCATTACCACCCCAAGGGATACAATAATTAAGAAGCTGAGTACTTTGAAAAATACATCATTGAGCTATTGAAAAAAGGTCTAGTGGGGGTAGGGATCAATCATCTTAGTAATCAAAATATAAGTAATTCTATAATAAACTCTGTATTTTTAAACTATTTATTATTACTCATACAAGTGAAATTATTTTCAGAAAATCCACTTTCCAACAATAAAATGTCATTTGAGAGATCTGGTTCCCATATGGTATTGATGACCGGCGGTAATGTTGATCTCATTCTTTTAGAATCCGGAGAATATTGGGAGGTTTATGAGTCCAAGGGATATATATTTCAAGATGTTGAATATATGAAATTATCACGTCATTTAGGTCTTATCAAACTAGCTATGAAGATGAGGATATGTATACAATATGTATATATATATATATATATGTGTATATAATATTTTTAGAATAAATTAGACATAATAGCACTATGGCACACTCTTGTTCAAAATGTGTGCAAAAGATAAACATGATCATGATTCTACCCAATTGAGTAATGAGCATGACAATGTTCTAAATGATGGTCATATTCTTTGAATAACAATGATAGTCCTAGTCGTTTGAGTGAGCATGATAATGTTCCAAATGCATCATTGATTGATATTTATGATCCTACATATTGGGAAAAACTTGACAATAAAATGAGATACATTAGTTGAAAATGGACGTAAAAGAGAATAGAAATTGGTCTTTTCACTTTATAAAGAAAATAGGCATTTTTCATATGAGTATTATTTTAGAAATTTGAATAATGGAGATACTTGCGATAGAAATTGGTTGTTTTATTCGACTCATGTGAACAAAGTGTATTATTATTGTTCCAAATTGTTTAAATCTCAGGGTTCTCAAGTGGTGTTCAAATGATAAATATATGATTGGAAGCATCTGAAAAAATAAGAAAAGAAAAAAAAATGTGAAAAACAAAACATGCACTGAAGAAGTTAGAGGGTATGTCTAACATGAGAACTTGTAATGAGATGAACATTAGATTTGGCAAAAAAAAAATCGAACAAATGCAAAAAGAAATTGCAAAACATAAAGAAAGTAGAGGCTAGTTTTAGTTAGAATTATTGATGTTATAAAATGTCTTGCTACAAAAAACTTAGTTTTTTCATGGATCAAATGAAAAACTATACCAAGATAGTAATGGTAACTTTTTAGAGATGATTGAATCTAGGCCCGGCCCGTCCATAAAGCAGACAAAGCATCTTGCTTTAGGCCACCAAAATATAATTATTCGTAGGCAACATTTTTAGTAAGTTGCCAATAGTCTGGTGGTTAAGTATTTCTCAAATGACTTAAAGATCATGTGTTAGACTCCCTAGTACGTCATTTCTTGGTTTTTTTTTTGGTTTTCCTGTTTTTTTTTTTTTCCTCTCCCTTTTCAATAAAATCTTTCTACTATTTTCCTACGAAACTTTTTCCGACCAATTTTCTACCTTATATGCCGTAGGAAAATCTGCATTTTCTTGTAGTGACAGTGAGTAAGAAGAACAAGAACCTTAATGGATCATTGTAAGCCTATTTTTAGAAAATAGAAAATTACATTATCTTTCTCAGAAACTGCTTTGTCACTTGTCACATGAGGTTTCTCCAAAACTCAATCAGTTTTGTAAATATCTTCTTGTGTTAAAAAAGCATGCAACAACAAGTTGTCATATTCGATTAAATGGGGAAATGAATCAGCATAAACTTGGTACAACTAGAAATGGCTGCTCAACAAGAAAGAAATTTAAACCTTCACATCTACTCAAACAGGGAAATAATGAATCTCAAGAACAAGAACTTCGAAACTAATAGCCATAATGACATTCTTCGTTGTAGCCTTTGGTAATATGTATGTCCATGATAAGCTTTTTGAAGATATGAGGCAAAGGCATATCTTAAACTCCACCTCCCACTTCAGTTCTTCACGTGCCAGCTCATTACTCATGCTACTTCATGCCTTTCTTCCTCATGTCACATGCCTTAGAGAACCTATCAGAGACCAGCTTAGTTTCGATTATCTCCTACTTAGATTCCTCTCGATTCGTCATCTTCTGCTTCGGTTCATGAAATTTCACGCCAAAAGTATAAATTCTTGCTAATCCACAGATTTTTTGTAAAATTATATTCAAACAAAACCTTTGTACAATAAAATGCTACTGTTGCTGATTGTTTGAGCTAATCCACAGATTTGCTGATTCAGGTTTGTAATTAGGGACTTGTGGTTGAAGACTCGTGGAGTTGATGAGGAGAATTTTGTTCACAAAAATCTTTGTATCTTTGTCTCGATCGAATTTCTTCTTTCGGATTTTTCGAAACCCCTAAAAAATGTAGCCTGTTAATAGCCCGTGGGCCAGCCCGTTACGGTCCAAAAAGAAAATGGCGGTTTTGTACAGCCCAAACGAGATTATAGATATACAAGTCGGCACTATTAGGGTTTTTTTTTTTTGCCACTTCTGTTTAACGAAAACCTAACCGTCTCAGTCAAGATTTTTTTTTTTTTTTGCTCCCAGGTCTGTAACGTTTTTTAATGTTCAAAACACTGCTATGAAATCGAAAGCTTTGACTTCCACCGATGTAAGCTTCTAGCTCATTGTTTTCTCTCTTTTTTCAGTTGATCTACATTTATCTGTTTCTTCTTGATTTTGATTTTTTCTCTGTTTTTTTTTTTTGTCTTTTTTTGTAATTTTAGGTTAAGACAGCTCATGCTGAGTCTTCAAAGTCTTTGAAGCATGGTATAAATTTGGATTGGATTTCTTCTGTTTGGCTTTTTCTTTGCTATATCCAATTCATATATTGCTCTAGCCAGAAAAGATTTTCATGTTTAAAACCAATCAATATACAACTTTTTTCGTATTTTCTTAGTATATCTATACATATCATAAAAGAAAATAGGCATAAGCTGAGTTGTAAATTTTTATTCAGATTGTTTTTTATTTTTTTTTTTTTTTTTTTGAGATTGAATGTCTTGATATAACCTTGCTTGACTCTATCTTTCTATTAGGTAAGAGTTTGTTGAACCTTGTTCAGAAAGCAAAAGAAATCTAAAGAAGCAGAAGATGCACGTGGAGAAATATAAGGTTAGATTCTAGGGAAACGGTCTTCCATGCATTGTATATTTGTTTGTTATTTTATAAAAAAAACTTTCCAACTGTTTAACTTGTGCTTGAGCATTGAAGCTGCCTATCAAAACAGCTGCAATCATTTAAATTCAATTAACTTGTATATGATGTTTCACATTTTTTTTTTGGTTGATTTTTTTGCAGGAAAATGATGAAAGTGAAAAGATGGACCTGGAAATGTACGTATCTACTATATTCTTTTTGTTGTTGTTGTAAATCTTGACCTTTGTATAATCTACTAGTATATTCTTTTTGTCGTTGTTGTAAATCTTGACCTTTGTATATCTACTAGTATATTCTTCTTTGTTGTTGTTGTAAATTTTGACATTTGTATCTCGTTGATATGTTTTAACTGCTTCTCTTTTAATCATAACTTTTTATTGGATGCAGGAAATCAAAGAAATGAAGAATTCTATCAGAGAGCTCACCGAAGCTGTAAAACAAGTACATAAGCTTTTACGATCAAAAGCTCCTTCACCGGAGGTATTGTATTTGTTTTGTAGGGTTGAGAATTGATACTTGCTGATGTACTAGTCTTAATTCTAAAGAAGTTGTCCTTTGTCTATAGGAGAAAGAAAAGGAATGTTGTTTTGAGTGTGAAGAGGCAGAGGGAGACAATGAAAGGACCATTTTCGTTAAGGGATTTAATTCTAAGCTTCCAAGGGATGAAATCAAGAATGCATTGAGTAACCACTTCGGTTTCGTGTGGAGAGATCACAAGGGTTTTTGTTCCCATAGAGTGTAGTACCGGTGCTTCCTTAGGGTTTGTGACTTGTTCTTCCATTTTTGTGACAAGTCATCAAGTTATATGTAAGCTAAAGAGACTGTTCTTTTCTTCTTACAGATTCGCTTTCATTGATTTTGAAATAAAGGCGAAAAGAAGGCGTTAGCACTCAGTGGAAGTTACTTGGGAGGAAGGAAGCTTGAGGTGATGATGGCTATAAATAGAGACGAATACTATGGCTTTACTGGCTTTGCTGGGTGTAAACGTTGTGCAGTTCTCCCCCCTTTTAGGAGACGATACCGACGATCCCGGATTTGTATATCAGGCCCTAGTGATTAGGTGCCGGATGGAAATTGTGTTAAAATGGGTAACCTAGAGGAAAGGTTTACTGAAAAATCTTATGAATTTCAAATATGTTATAATTGTTCTGTCCTAAACTTAAATATTTTAGAAACTTTTAATTATATCTTTATAGATATTTAAAATAGTTGACCAATTTTTGGATGGCCATTACTAATGCGTCGATAATCATATCATCAGTACTACTAATTTTTTTTTGTAAAGTTCATATAGATGATCAGCCAAATTTGAAGGTTACAAATATTTGTTTCTTACTTATTTAAGCTTTTTAACAATCCTTGAAGCAATTTGCTAGTTTCGATTCAGCCAATTAGATTCTTGAACCAATAATTGAGATAAAAAGCAACAAATTAACTTTACATTAATATGACTTTTAAAACATATAAATCATCAATGGTTAAAACAAATCCCAAATCTGTATTAGAGAGTTTGAACATCATAAAACCATATTTCTAAAATGCTAGATATGACTATAATTAATTTGCATAAAGAAAGATTCCTACATTGGTTCTTCGATGACATGTCAACAAATGATCATTTATTTGCATCCGCAAGAATGTATAGTAAACCTAAGAAGCTCCTTGGAGATGTCTGAGGCTTGGTTTGTGTTAGAAGAGAAACAAAAAGTGAGTTTCTTGAGGACTACGTAATTCTCAAGAATACACCGAACAAGTTTCATCCAAGTGCTTTAAGACTTTCATCGCGGTTTTCTTAATGTTCCTTACTTTTTTCATCCCCCAGTTTTCTCTCCTATAACTTCTTTTGTTCTCAACAGACTTGAGAGTTGATAGTAAGCATGGAGGGACATTGGTTAGGTCAAGATTATGCGGCTTTAAGGATATGAAGTATTTTATATATATAGAAGATTCTACCCAAGTATTAGGAAACCATGGGGATGTCTATTTCGTTTCTTCAAGTTCATTTCCTTGTTCTTTGTAAATATAAGACTAATGTATAAATTGACCCAAAAAAAAAGACTAATGTATAAATTTCCTTTTTCTCACAATTCTATGCTTCAAATAGTCTCCCTTTCTTGCAATGTTGAATTTCTCTAATGCTGAATTTTCTTTTGTCTTTGTACAGGTAACAATGCTTTGATCTCAAGACTCTGAAAATTTCCATGCTTCAACATTCTCCCACTTGTATTGTGTGTTTGAATCAAGCAACCGGAAATCATATACTCCCTCCGTTCTTTAATATATGATTTTTGTTGAAAATATTTGTTTTAGAAAAGATGGATTTTCTCACTTTTCTATGTACAATTGTTAATGATAAATTATAGAATTCAAGAAAAATAACTAAACATTATTAGTTTAGAGCTTTTGGAAATTATAAATCACAAAAAATAATGTATTTTAATATGTTTGTTTATTATATCTGAAAAACTAGAAAATCCTATAATAAAGAACAGAGGGAGTATATGAAAGTTGAACAACTCTCTCCAAGACAGTGACACATTAACACATAAGGTAACACGTGGACTAATGAATATTCTAAGCCACTTCTCATATGTAATTTATGACACAAATTAAAATCGAGTTAATGATCAACTAAGCGTGGACTCTTCCTCTTCCCAATTAACAAAATGTTTGCTCAAGGTGATAGTAAAACTCGAAATGTTTTACATAAAAAATGGAGGAGAAAGGTGCAAAAGTGAAATCAAAGTCACGGTTATCATAAGTCGTGAAAAAAAAAACAGAAAATGCAATTTTCACGAGCCTTCAAACCAAAGTCAAAGGCCAGCAAAAATTCCAAGAGATGTTAGCTTCTGAAACGTTTGGAATTCTCAGCATTTTCCAATTCAAGGTTTAATAATATATTTATCATTGCCTATATTTAGTTATAAAACCGATCAACTGAAGTGTAACTTTTCATTCTCTTCCTAAATATAATCCTAGGGGCTAGGGGGGGGGGGTGTCTTGATGGAGACTGATAAAAATAATTTTGCCAAAAAAGTTTAATAATTTGTTTATCTCCATATTTTATTTTCTTCTTTTATTCTCACAAAAAATTTTTAGAAAAGAAGTGTTTCCTCTTTAATCCAGTTGCAAATGATTTTTGAGTTACTTATGTTTTTCCTCTCTCCCATGCATAGTCGTTATTCGGTACTTCTAAATTGTTAATCCTATTGTCGAAGTTTTGTGGGATTTACAAATTTATTAGTAATCATGCAAGCAAACTAAAAGGTTTTCATAAGAACAAGTGCAAAATGCTTTCTTTTATACTTCTTCAAGTTTAGTCTTAAAGAAAACAAAAGATAAGGAAGTTGATTGGGGTTAAAATCCCGCGCATTGAGGACTGGATTTACTCTCAGCTAGAGGACAATAGTCACCTCTTTCACGGTGTTACTCGGTTGATTGGGGTTAAAATCCCGCGCTATATTCTCATTTAGTAAAAATAATAAATCACCAAAAGAATATCCTCCGAAAGTCAAATCGACAACTATCTTGAAATTGACTCATGGCTTTCACCGTCATGTTTTATCCAAAACGTTTTCTTTAACCAAGTAATGGCCCAAGCCCACCCAGGCCCGGCCCTTGACACATACATATGAAACATTTGTATGGGGCCTCAAAATTTAAGGGGCCCATGTTTTTTATTCTTTTTTTTTTTTTTTTTTTTTTGTAATGTTTAAAAGTTTTAGAGAAACTTGAGATGGTGGGTTTATTTTCTACAGTTATTTGTGGCCCATTATAAATAACAAATTAAATATAAAAATTATGGGTTTATTTTCAGATTATTAGGGCCCATGTTTTGAAGCTTTTTTTTGACAACTTAAAGGTTTTAGTCTGAAAAAAAAAAAAAGTAAGGGTCCGATTTTTTATTTTGTATTGGGCCTCACATAATTCTAGCCCGGCACTGAGCCCACCTAACACTTCAAAGCTCTCGTTGAGGTGATGATGGCTAGAAATAGAGACGAATACTATGGCTTTACTGGCTTTGTTGGGTGTAAACGTTGTGCAACTTTCCCCTCTAGGAGGAGACACATACCGACGATCCCGGGTTTGTATCTCAGGCCCTAGTTGTGGTGGGTACTAGTGATTAGGTGCTGGATGGAAATTGTGTTAAAAATGATAACCTAAAGGAAAGGTTTACTGAAAATCTTATGAATTTCAAATAGGTTATAATTGTTCTGTCCTAAACTTAAATATTGAAGGTAGTGTTTAAAAGCTCTTGGTGATAGGGTTGATGAAAGCGTCATTGGTCGATGAATTGGACAAGTTGCGATGATTGTTTCTTATTTGCTTTGAATTCTTTTCAAAAAACTTAAAGTACACGATTTTATTGAAGAAAAAAACTATAGGTTTCTTTTTGCAACAAAACGTGGTTTGAATTTTGGACACAAAATGTTTTAGAAAATTAGTGACTAATGCTAAGAGGAATGTGTCATTCCTTATAGAGCATAACATTTATGTTATTTTGTCTATTGGACACAAACTATATATTGTGACATGTTTTTGTAAAAAATTAGATCGCATTGCTATTGGTTTAGTGACCAAAAGTTACTACTAAGACTACTTTTTTTCTTTTTTTTCACATCAAATTTTGTTTTTTCCTTTATTACTTATAGGTAAGTTGCAAACTTAACCATATTAGATAATGTAATTAAGAATATTAGGTTTGAACCCGCGCTACTCCACGGGATAATTTTCTATGACTAAATACATTAAAAACTAGATGAAGTAAAGAAAACTAAATAAAAGTATATTACATTAAAAACTTCAAGTTTCAAATTTCAGTTTGTTTATTAATTTATAAATATTTAATATTATAATAGTTAATGTTGTAAATATATACAATTTTTAATAAATATTCAGTGATATTATCTTTATATAAATACACTTATTATATGCATATATATTATCATGGTATTTGTGTTTTGCTTTGCTTCTAACAAATATCAATTTTTATTATTTTTTGTTCTATAAATTTTTTCAATGGACAAGTTCTATAAACTTACTAGTTACTATATCCGGAATTTTAGAGATAGATCAAATCAGATACCAGATCTAAGCAAATTTTTATGGATATTTTTGCCCGTGGATAATTAATTAGTGCCTTACGAGTTAAGCGACTCTAGCTCAACACGCCTTTTATCATTTACTGGGAAAAACTCCCATCGACAGATTTATAGAACACATTTGCTTACAAAGAGATCTCATTGCTATCAAATTCCCACGAAATAAAACAAGCCAATTCCACACTTTCTTATATATAAAAAATGCGTAACCGCTTAAATTGTGATGCATGATGCATGAAACATGAAGAAGAGAGTTTACTCACGTCGTTACTCTCACGTATGTAAACACACAAAACATCTCACAGAGACTATGTGACCCGATCAGTTTGGTCAAACCAAACGTAACGGCCATAGCTAACCATCCTCCAATCAAAACCCTAGCCGACTTAAACACCGGTGCTTTCCCCAAAACCGGCGCCCCTAACCACCCAAACATCACTAAAGCCAACGTCACCGCTGCCACGATCGCTCCAATCCTCACGTTATAATCTTTCACAAACGCAGCCGCCATTAAAGACACAATCGCTCCCAAAGAATCATAAACAAATAATAAAACCAAAACGCTAACTTAACATATAAAATTATTAAACAATCATGTGGACATCATCACATCAAACCACACTTTGCTTTATGCCATCGTCCGGATCGTCTCCATCACCACCATCTTCGACGTCATCACCACCGGTGAGTTTCTCCATGATCTCTTTCCAAGATGGGATCACAAAATTTGTAGTGCGGAAGCGTTTAACTTTGATCCACGAGGATCGACTGCTCTGATACCATGACAAATAATATAGAATTGAATATTGTATTGAGCTGTCTTGAATATGAGATCTAACATACATATATATAGTGGTTAACATTAACATATTGCTAACACCACATAATGTAAATATTCTTAATTCAACTCTAAAATATAATGGAAATACTTGTACAAGAAATAATATGGAGATCTAGAATATTCTTTGGTTTGAGCTTCACGGGCTTCTCTTCATAAACGGCCTTCGATGGCCCCACAATACTTGGTCCGCAAGATACACATCTTGCGGGCCTAGGTTATCTCTAATACTTTGCTCTCCACTTGGTTCTTGTTTTTTGAATTTAGAAGAAGTCTGTTGTAATCTTGTGTCTGCTTCTTTGTTGCAGGTCTTGATCTTCTTATACCAGGTTTGGGGGGTCTGTATTTTGGTATCTGGGCCTTGTTGGCTTTTTTTTTGGGCTTCTCTTTGACCCTTGTAACTTCTATCTTATTAAAAAAATATTTAAAAAAAAAAAAAAAAAACAAAAAAAAAAAGAGGCCTCACGTAAGTCTCGGTCCCAGCAACAACGCTCTCGACCACATCATAGATAGCTCACTGATCATTCAAATAGAGAGACCACTTTCCCTCAACTCTATAATCACAAAGCAAATCAAGAAAGCTAAAGATAATCAAAATGTCTAGTGAAAATGAGCGTGTGGTGGTTGTAGGAGTAGATGATTCAGCTCATAGCTACCATGCACTCGAGACGGCTCTTGATCTCTTCTTCATACCACGGCATTTGCTGCAAAAATAACAGACAACCCAAAGACCGTGGCACAACTCAAGTCGGCCGCGACGCCCTCGCCTCATAGTACCGTCACGTGTGGTTACCAAGCTCACGTGGCTGGCTTCTTTCGTAACGTCACCGTTTTATGGTCCAAGAATCTCATGAATCATTCCCTCACCGTAATGGTCTCGAGTTTAGACAATGACATGAATTATTGTTGTAAGATTGATCTTGTTAAGCCATGGCAGTTTTGGAGCAAAAGAGGCTCAAAGTCATTTGACGTAGAGGGAAACTTTGTGGAGGTCTTTTGGGATCTTCGATCAGCAAAATTGGCTGGAAACGGTAGCCCCGAACCCGTGTCAGACTATTACGTGGCCGTAGTGTCCGATGAAGAGGTTGTCTTATTATTGGGAGATCTAAAACAAAAGGCGTACAAGCGGACGAAGTCAAGACCGGCATTGGTGGAAGGGTTCATATATTTTAAAAAGGAAAGCATTTTTGGGAAGAAAACGTTTTCGACTCGAGCTAGATTCGACGAGCAAAGAAAGGAACATGAAGTTGTGGTGGAGAGCTCCAATGGAGCGGCAGAGCCAGAGATGTGGATAAGCGTGGACGGGATCGTGGTTGTGCACGTGAAGAATCTACAATGGAAATTTAGGGGAAATCAAATGGTGTTGGTGGACAGAACACCGGTAATGGTATACTATGATGTTCATGATTGGTTGTTTGCAACTTCAGAGACGGCCGCGACTTCAGGGTTGTTTTTGTTTAAGCCTGTCGCGGTTGGAGCGATGGTAGATGAGAGCTTTAGCGATGCGGAGGAAGGAGATAGCGGAGGAGGGAGTAGTCCTTTGAGTCGTTACAATTCAGCGTCAAGTGGTTATGGACCATTGCATGACTTTTGTTTGTTTCTTTATGCTTGGAAACTTGAATGAAGAATAATAATACCATAGTGTGCTTTCAAATTTGAATCTCTCTTGGTATGTTGGAATAGAAATGAGGGTAAAGTTATAGTAAATATTAGAATCTTTTATTTTTAATTAGTTTAGAACTAGACTACATCCCGCGTATACGCCATATTATAATGTAATATTTTAAAATCGGTGAAAAATAAATAAAATTAGAAAATTTTAAAATAAAATAAAATCACCCGTTAAAACAAAATAAAATCACCCATGAAAAAATATTTAAAATATTTTTTGAATAAAACCGTTGTTATGTACTTAATAACATTACTAGGATTTAACCAGCGGTATACCGCGAAATAATTTTTTCACACAATTTTAATTAAAATTATTTAATATGTTTAATATTTAAATGTGGGTGGTGTAGACAAATAATAAGGTGATGATTTTGAAGCGTAAGGACGACATTACTGATGATGATGTATCTGACCAGTTTTCATCGTCTAAAAAAATGTGTGTGGTCGTAATTAGTAATGCTATCGACGAGGAAGCAATATAAATTTTGAAAGGATCATGACTTCCATCGATGTAACAATTCTTTTCTTTTGCTTTGTTTCTATTGTTATCTGTTTCTTCCTGATTTTGATATTTTTCTTTGTTTTGTTTTTGTAATTTCAGGTTGAGACATCTCATGTTGAGCCTTCAAAATCTTCCACCGATGTAAACTCTTTCCTTTTGTTTTCTTTCTTTCCTCAGTAGATCTAATGTTATCTGATTCTTCCTGATTTTGATATTTTTCTCTGTTACTTTAATTTGAATTCAGAAGAAATGCCAGAAACGTAAGGAAAACATAAAATTTCCCACTCCAGATGAGTCTCAACTAAGAATTAAGACTCCTACCAGCCCTGGGGATTCCATAGTTGTTAGTTCTAACATCATCCAAGTAATCTCATTCAAAGTTCTTTAGTCTTATAATCTCAATGTTTGTCTTCTTGATTTTGATGGTTAACAATTTTTCAAAACCTTTATCTTTTATAAAAGTTATTGATTTTTTTTTTGTTTTAAATAATCATTTTTCTTTAAATCATGTGGTAGAAATGTATTGCAATGAAATATCATCTCATAGATGTTATAGAGATTTGTGAAAATTTGCAAGATGTTATGAAACTTATGATTTTATTCATTGATTGATAGGATTTTTTTTTTTTTTGTGCACATTGATTGATAGGATATATATACATAACATAAGAGAAACAAAATCTACTTGGACTAGGAATACAAAGACCCAATGATTTCCTAAACTAAACCGACTTAGGTCTTGGTCTTGATGGGCCAGGCGCCTACTTGCTTAGACATATATAGGCCGGTTATGGATATTCATCCATAGTGATTTATAACACAAGATAAATTTTAGGCATAGGTGGACTTTTTACCTAAATTGACAGGTGATTTTTTTTTATAAATATGAGTATGAGAACTCATTTGGTATTTATTAAACTAAATGATTTTTACTTATTTGTCTTCTCAGAGGATAAACTTGACTACAAAGTATTTTTCATGGAGATATCTTCGAATAGATATAGTTCCTAATAGTTACTTTCAAAGAACAAGTATGACTCGCTTCTAACGTATAATAATATATATTTCTGTTTTGATATGTTATAAATTATTTATTATTTTTTTTATTGCAGATGATTGTTGGGCAATAGGTCTCTTTATACAGTGGTCTACATTTGTTAAGCTTAACAAATCTTTCCGACTGTCTCTTACTATGGTGGTTATGTGGACGAGATGTTCATTCATTACCACCCCAAGGGATACAATAATTAAGAAGCTGAGTACTTTGAAAAATACATCATTGAGCTATTGAAAAAAGGTCTAGTGGGGGTAGGGATTCAATCATCTTAGTAATCAAAATATAAGTAATTCTATAATAAACTCTGTATTTTTTAAACTATTTATATTATTACTCATACAAGTGAAATTATTTTCAGAAAATCCACTTTCCAACAATAAAATGTCATTTGAGAGATCTGGTTCCCATATGGTATTGATGACCGGCGGTAATGTTGATCTCATTCTTTTAGAATCCGGAGAATATTGGGAGGTTTATGAGTCCAAGGGATATATATTTCAAGATGTTGAATATATGAAATTATCACGTCATTTAGGTCTTATCAAACTAGCTATGAAGATGAGGATATGTATACAATATGTATATATATATATATATATATGTGTATATAATATTTTTAGAATAAATTAGACATAATAGCACTATGGCACACTCTTGTTCAAAATGTGTGCAAAAGATAAACATGATCATGATTCTACCCAATTGAGTAATGAGCATGACAATGTTCTAAATGATGGTCATATTTCTTTGAATAACAATGATAGTCCTAGTCGTTTGAGTGAGCATGATAATGTTCCAAATGCATCATTGATTGATATTTATGATCCTACATATTGGGAAAAACTTGACAATAAAATGAGAGATACATTAGTTGAAAATGGACGTAAAAGAGAATAGAAATTGGTCTTTTCACTTTATAAAGAAAATAGGCATTTTTCATATGAGTATTATTTTAGAAATTTGAATAATGGAGATACTTGCGATAGAAATTGGTTGTTTTATTCGACTCATGTGAACAAAGTGTATTATTATTGTTCCAAATTGTTTAAATCTCATGGTTACTCAAGTGTGTTAGCAAATGATAAATATAATGATTGGAAGCATCTTAGTTAAACAACATGAGAGAAGTGTAGAGGGTATGTCTAACATGAGAACTTGTAATGAGATGAACATTAGATTTGGCAAAAAAAAAATCGAACAAATGCAAAAAGAAATTGCAAAACATAAAGAACAGTAGAGGCTAGTTTTAGTTAGAATTATTGATGTTATAAAATGTCTTGCTACAAAAAACTTAGTTTTTTCATGGATCAAATGAAAAACTATACCAAGATAGTAATGGTAACTTTTTAGAGATGATTGAATCTAGGCCCGGCCCGTCCATAAAGCAGACAAAGCATCTTGCTTTAGGCCACCAAAATATATTAATTATTCGTAGGCAACATTTTTAGTAAGTTGCCAATAGTCTGGTGGTTAAGTATTTCTCAAATGACTTAAAGATCATGTGTTAGACTCCCTAGTACGTCATTTCTTGGTTTTTTTTTGGTTTTCCTGTTTTTTTTTTTTTTCCTCCCTTTTCAATAAAATCTTTCTACTATTTTCCTACGAAACTTTTTTCCGACCAATTTTCTACCTTATATGCCGTAGGAAAATCTGCATTTTCTTGTAGTGACAGTGAGTAAGAAGAACAAGAACCTTAATGGATCATTGTAAGCCTATTTTTAGAAAATAGAAAATTACATTATCTTTCTCAGAAACTGCTTTGTCACTTGTCACATGAGGTTTCTCCAAAACTCAATCAGTTTTGTAAATATCTTCTTGTGTTAAAAAAGCATGCAACAACAAGTTGTCATATTCGATTAAATGGGGAAATGAATCAGCATAAACTTGGTACAACTAGAAATGGCTGCTCAACAAGAAAGAAATTTAAACCTTCACATCTACTCAAACAGGGAAATAATGAATCTCAAGAACAAGAACTTCGAAACTAATAGCCATAATGACATTCTTCGTTGTAGCCTTTGGTAATATGTATGTCCATGATAAGCTTTTTGAAGATATGAGGCAAAGGCATATCTTAAACTCCACCTCCCACTTCAGTTCTTCACGTGCCAGCTCATTACTCATGCTACTTCATGCCTTTCTTCCTCATGTCACATGCCTTAGAGAACCTATCAGAGACCAGCTTAGTTTCGATTATCTCCTACTTAGATTCCTCTCGATTCGTCATCTTCTGCTTCGGTTCATGAAATTTCACGCCAAAAGTATAAATTCTTGCTAATCCACAGATTTTTTGTAAAATTATATTCAAACAAAACCTTTGTACAATAAAATGCTACTGTTGCTGATTGTTTGAGCTAATCCACAGATTTGCTGATTCAGGTTTGTAATTAGGGACTTGTGGTTGAAGACTCGTGGAGTTGATGAGGAGAATTTTGTTCACAAAAATCTTTGTATCTTTGTCTCGATCGAATTTCTTCTTTCGGATTTTTCGAAACCCCTAAAAAATGTAGCCTGTTAATAGCCCGTGGGCCAGCCCGTTACGGTCCAAAAAGAAAATGGCGGTTTTGTACAGCCCAAACGAGATTATAGATATACAAGTCGGCACTATTAGGGTTTTTTTTTTTTTGCCACTTCTGTTTAACGAAAACCTAACCGTCTCAGTCAAGATTTTTTTTTTTTTTTGCTCCCAGGTCTGTAACGTTTTTTAATGTTCAAAACACTGCTATGAAATCGAAAGCTTTGACTTCCACCGATGTAAGCTTCTAGCTCATTGTTTTCTCTCTTTTTTCAGTTGATCTACATTTATCTGTTTCTTCTTGATTTTGATTTTTTCTCTGTTTTTTTTTTTTGTCTTTTTTTTGTAATTTTAGGTTAAGACAGCTCATGCTGAGTCTTCAAAGTCTTTGAAGCATGGTATAAATTTGGATTGGATTTCTTCTGTTTGGCTTTTTCTTTGCTATATATCCAATTCATATATTGCTCTAGCCAGAAAAGATTTTCATGTTTAAAACCAATCAATATATACAACTTTTTTCTCGTATTTTCTTAGTATATCTATACATATCATAAAAGAAAATAGGCATAAGCTGAGTTGTAAATTTTTATTCAGATTGTTTTTTATTTTTTTATTTTTTTTTTTGAGATTGAATGTCTTGATATTAACCTTGCTTGACTCTATCTTTCTATTAGGTAAGAGTTTGTTGAACCCTTGTTCAGAAAGCAAAAGAAATCTAAAGAAGCAGAAGATGCACGTGGAGAAATATAAGGTTAGATTCTAGGGAACGTTCTTCCATGCATTGTATATTTGTTTGTTATTTATAAAAAAAACTTCCAACTGTTAACTTGTGCTTGAGCATTGAAGCTGCCTATCAAAACAGCTGCAATCATTTTAAATTCAATTAACTTGTATATGATGTTTCATTTTTTTTTTGGTTGATTTTTTTGCAGGAAAATGATGAAAGTGAAAAGATGGACCTGGAAAATGTAAGTATCTACTATATTCTTTTTGTTGTTGTTGTAAATCTTGACCTTTGTATAATCTACTAGTATATTCTTTTTGTCGTTGTTGTAAATCTTGACCTTTGTATAATCTACTAGTATATTCTTCTTTGTTGTTGTTGTAAATTTTGACATTTGTATCTCGTTTGATATGTTTTAACTGCTTCTCTTTTAATCATAACTTTTTATTGGATGGCAGGAAATCAAAGAAATGAAGAATTCTATCAGAGAGCTCACCGAAGCTGTAAAACAAGTACATAAGCTTTTACGATCAAAAGCTCCTTCACCGGAGGTATTGTATTTGTTTTGTAGGTTGAGAATTGATACTTGCTGATGTACTAGTCTTAATTCTAAAGAAGTTGTCCTTTGTCTATAGGAGAAAGAAAAGGAATGTTGTTTTGAGTGTGAAGAGGCAGAGGGAGACAATGAAAGGACCATTTTCGTTAAGGGATTTAATTCTAAGCTTCCAAGGGATGAAATCAAGAATGCATTGAGTAACCACTTCGGTTCGTGTGGAGAGATCACAAGGGTTTTTGTTCCCATAGAGTGTAGTACCGGTGCTTCCTTAGGGTTTGTGACTTGTTCTTCCATTTTTGTGACAAGTCATCAAGTTATATGTAAGCTAAAGAGACTGTTCTTTTCTTCTTACAGATTCGCTTTCATTGATTTTGAAAATAAAGGCGAAAAGAAGGCGTTAGCACTCAGTGGAAGTTACTTGGGAGGAAGGAAGCTTGAGGTGATGATGGCTATAAATAGAGACGAATACTATGGCTTTACTGGCTTTGCTGGGTGTAAACGTTGTGCAGTTCTCCCCCCTTTTAGGAGACGATACCGACGATCCCGGATTTGTATATCAGGCCCTAGTGATTAGGTGCCGGATGGAAATTGTGTTAAAATGGGTAACCTAGAGGAAAGGTTTACTGAAAAATCTTATGAATTTCAAATATGTTATAATTGTTCTGTCCTAAACTTAAATATTTTAGAAACTTTTAATTATATCTTTATAGATATTTAAAATAGTTGACCAATTTTTGGATGGCCATTACTAATGCGTCGATAATCATATCATCAGTACTACTAATTTTTTTTTGTAAAGTTCATATAGATGATCAGCCAAATTTGAAGGTTACAAATATTTGTTTCTTACTTATTTAAGCTTTTTAACAATCCTTGAAGCAATTTGCTAGTTTCGATTCAGCCAATTAGATTCTTGAACCAATAATTGAGATAAAAAGCAACAAATTAACTTTACATTAATATGACTTTTAAAACATATAAATCATCAATGGTTAAAACAAATCCCAAATCTGTATTAGAGAGTTTGAACATCATAAAACCATATTTCTAAAATGCTAGATATGACTATAATTAATTTGCATAAAGAAAGATTCCTACATTGGTTCTTCGATGACATGTCAACAAATGATCATTTATTTGCATCCGCAAGAATGTATAGTAAACCTAAGAAGCTCCTTGGAGATGTCTGAGGCTTGGTTTGTGTTAGAAGAGAAACAAAAAGTGAGTTTCTTGAGGACTACGTAATTCTCAAGAATACACCGAACAAGTTTCATCCAAGTGCTTTAAGACTTTCATCGCGGTTTTCTTAATGTTCCTTACTTTTTTCATCCCCCAGTTTTCTCTCCTATAACTTCTTTTGTTCTCAACAGACTTGAGAGTTGATAGTAAGCATGGAGGGACATTGGTTAGGTCAAGATTATGCGGCTTTAAGGATATGAAGTATTTTATATATATAGAAGATTCTACCCAAGTATTAGGAAACCATGGGGATGTCTATTTCGTTTCTTCAAGTTCATTTCCTTGTTCTTTGTAAATATAAGACTAATGTATAAATTGACCCAAAAAAAAAGACTAATGTATAAATTTCCTTTTTCTCACAATTCTATGCTTCAAATAGTCTCCCTTTCTTGCAATGTTGAATTTCTCTAATGCTGAATTTTCTTTTGTCTTTGTACAGGTAACAATGCTTTGATCTCAAGACTCTGAAAATTTCCATGCTTCAACATTCTCCCACTTGTATTGTGTGTTTGAATCAAGCAACCGGAAATCATATACTCCCTCCGTTCTTTAATATATGATTTTTGTTGAAAATATTTGTTTTAGAAAAGATGGATTTTCTCACTTTTCTATGTACAATTGTTAATGATAAATTATAGAATTCAAGAAAAATAACTAAACATTATTAGTTTAGAGCTTTTGGAAATTATAAATCACAAAAAATAATGTATTTTAATATGTTTGTTTATTATATCTGAAAAACTAGAAAATCCTATAATAAAGAACAGAGGGAGTATATGAAAGTTGAACAACTCTCTCCAAGACAGTGACACATTAACACATAAGGTAACACGTGGACTAATGAATATTCTAAGCCACTTCTCATATGTAATTTATGACACAAATTAAAATCGAGTTAATGATCAACTAAGCGTGGACTCTTCCTCTTCCCAATTAACAAAATGTTTGCTCAAGGTGATAGTAAAACTCGAAATGTTTTACATAAAAAATGGAGGAGAAAGGTGCAAAAGTGAAATCAAAGTCACGGTTATCATAAGTCGTGAAAAAAAAAAACAGAAAATGCAATTTTCACGAGCCTTCAAACCAAAGTCAAAGGCCAGCAAAAATTCCAAGAGATGTTAGCTTCTGAAACGTTTGGAATTCTCAGCATTTTCCAATTCAAGGTTTAATAATATATTTATCATTGCCTATATTTAGTTATAAAACCGATCAACTGAAGTGTAACTTTTCATTCTCTTCCTAAATATAATCCTAGGGGCTAGGGGGGGGGGGTGTCTTGATGGAGACTGATAAAAATAATTTTGCCAAAAAAGTTTAATAATTTGTTTATCTCCATATTTTATTTTCTTCTTTTATTCTCACAAAAAATTTTTAGAAAAGAAGTGTTTCCTCTTTAATCCAGTTGCAAATGATTTTTGAGTTACTTATGTTTTTCCTCTCTCCCATGCATAGTCGTTATTCGGTACTTCTAAATTGTTAATCCTATTGTCGAAGTTTTGTGGGATTTACAAATTTATTAGTAATCATGCAAGCAAACTAAAAGGTTTTCATAAGAACAAGTGCAAAATGCTTTCTTTTATACTTCTTCAAGTTTAGTCTTAAAGAAAACAAAAGATAAGGAAGTTGATTGGGGTTAAAATCCCGCGCATTGAGGACTGGATTTACTCTCAGCTAGAGGACAATAGTCACCTCTTTCACGGTGTTACTCGGTTGATTGGGGTTAAAATCCCGCGCTATATTCTCATTTAGTAAAAATAATAAATCACCAAAAGAATATCCTCCGAAAGTCAAATCGACAACTATCTTGAAATTGACTCATGGCTTCACCGTCATGTTTTATCCAAAACGTTTTCTTTAACCAAGTAATGGCCCAAGCCCACCCAGGCCCGGCCCTTGACACATACATATGAAACATTTGTATGGGGCCTCAAAATTTAAGGGGCCCATGTTTTTTATTCTTTTTTTTTTTTTTTTTTTTTTGTAATGTTTAAAAGTTTTAGAGAAACTTGAGATGGTGGGTTTATTTTCTACAGTTATTTGTGGCCCATTATAAATAACAAATTAAATATAAAAATTATGGGTTTATTTTCAGATTATTAGGGCCCATGTTTTGAAGCTTTTTTTTGACAACTTAAAGGTTTTAGTCTGAAAAAAAAAAAAAGTAAGGGTCCGATTTTTTATTTTGTATTGGGCCTCACATAATTCTAGCCCGGCACTGAGCCCACCTAACACTTCAAAGCTCTCGTTGAGGTGATGATGGCTAGAAATAGAGACGAATACTATGGCTTTACTGGCTTTGTTGGGTGTAAACGTTGTGCAACTTTCCCCTCTAGGAGGAGACACATACCGACGATCCCGGGTTTGTATCTCAGGCCCTAGTTGTGGTGGGTACTAGTGATTAGGTGCTGGATGGAAATTGTGTTAAAAATGATAACCTAAAGGAAAGGTTTACTGAAAATCTTATGAATTTCAAATAGGTTATAATTGTTCTGTCCTAAACTTAAATATTGAAGGTAGTGTTTAAAAGCTCTTGGTGATAGGGTTGATGAAAGCGTCATTGGTCGATGAATTGGACAAGTTGCGATGATTGTTTCTTATTTGCTTTGAATTCTTTTCAAAAAACTTAAAGTACACGATTTTATTGAAGAAAAAAACTATAGGTTTCTTTTTGCAACAAAACGTGGTTTGAATTTTGGACACAAAATGTTTTAGAAAATTAGTGACTAATGCTAAGAGGAATGTGTCATTCCTTATAGAGCATAACATTTATGTTATTTTGTCTATTGGACACAAACTATATATTGTGACATGTTTTTGTAAAAAATTAGATCGCATTGCTATTGGTTTAGTGACCAAAAGTTACTACTAAGACTACTTTTTTTCTTTTTTTTCACATCAAATTTTGTTTTTTCCTTTATTACTTATAGGTAAGTTGCAAACTTAACCATATTAGATAATGTAATTAAGAATATTAGGTTTGAACCCGCGCTACTCCACGGGATAATTTTCTATGACTAAATACATTAAAAACTAGATGAAGTAAAGAAAACTAAATAAAAGTATATTACATTAAAAACTTCAAGTTTCAAATTTCAGTTTGTTTATTAATTTATAAATATTTAATATTATAATAGTTAATGTTGTAAATATATACAATTTTTAATAAATATTCAGTGATATTATCTTTATATAAATACACTTATTATATGCATATATATTATCATGGTATTTGTGTTTTGCTTTGCTTCTAACAAATATCAATTTTTATTATTTTTTGTTCTATAAATTTTTTCAATGGACAAGTTCTATAAACTTACTAGTTACTATATCCGGAATTTTAGAGATAGATCAAATCAGATACCAGATCTAAGCAAATTTTTATGGATATTTTTGCCCGTGGATAATTAATTAGTGCCTTACGAGTTAAGCGACTCTAGCTCAACACGCCTTTTATCATTTACTGGGAAAAACTCCCATCGACAGATTTATAGAACACATTTGCTTACAAAGAGATCTCATTGCTATCAAATTCCCACGAAATAAAACAAGCCAATTCCACACTTTCTTATATATAAAAAATGCGTAACCGCTTAAATTGTGATGCATGATGCATGAAACATGAAGAAGAGAGTTTACTCACGTCGTTACTCTCACGTATGTAAACACACAAAACATCTCACAGAGACTATGTGACCCGATCAGTTTGGTCAAACCAAACGTAACGGCCATAGCTAACCATCCTCCAATCAAAACCCTAGCCGACTTAAACACCGGTGCTTTCCCCAAAACCGGCGCCCCTAACCACCCAAACATCACTAAAGCCAACGTCACCGCTGCCACGATCGCTCCAATCCTCACGTTATAATCTTTCACAAACGCAGCCGCCATTAAAGACACAATCGCTCCCAAAGAATCATAAACAAATAATAAAACCAAAACGCTAACTTAACATATAAAATTATTAAACAATCATGTGGACATCATCACATCAAACCACACTTTGCTTTATGCCATCGTCCGGATCGTCTCCATCACCACCATCTTCGACGTCATCACCACCGGTGAGTTTCTCCATGATCTCTTTCCAAGATGGGATCACAAAATTTGTAGTGCGGAAGCGTTTAACTTTGATCCACGAGGATCGACTGCTCTGATACCATGACAAATAATATAGAATTGAATATTGTATTGAGCTGTCTTGAATATGAGATCTAACATACATATATATAGTGGTTAACATTAACATATTGCTAACACCACATAATGTAAATATTCTTAATTCAACTCTAAAATATAATGGAAATACTTGTACAAGAAATAATATGGAGATCTAGAATATTCTTTGGTTTGAGCTTCACGGGCTTCTCTTCATAAACGGCCTTCGATGGCCCCACAATACTTGGTCCGCAAGATACACATCTTGCGGGCCTAGGTTATCTCTAATACTTTGCTCTCCACTTGGTTCTTGTTTTTTGAATTTAGAAGAAGTCTGTTGTAATCTTGTGTCTGCTTCTTTGTTGCAGGTCTTGATCTTCTTATACCAGGTTTGGGGGGTCTGTATTTTGGTATCTGGGCCTTGTTGGCTTTTTTTTTGGGCTTCTCTTTGACCCTTGTAACTTCTATCTTATTAAAAAAATATTTAAAAAAAAAAAAAAAAAAACAAAAAAAAAAAAGAGGCCTCACGTAAGTCTCGGTCCCAGCAACAACGCTCTCGACCACATCATAGATAGCTCACTGATCATTCAAATAGAGAGACCACTTTCCCTCAACTCTATAATCACAAAGCAAATCAAGAAAGCTAAAGATAATCAAAATGTCTAGTGAAAATGAGCGTGTGGTGGTTGTAGGAGTAGATGATTCAGCTCATAGCTACCATGCACTCGAGACGGCTCTTGATCTCTTCTTCATACCACGGCATTTGCTGCAAAAATAACAGACAACCCAAAGACCGTGGCACAACTCAAGTCGGCCGCGACGCCCTCGCCTCATAGTACCGTCACGTGTGGTTACCAAGCTCACGTGGCTGGCTTCTTTCGTAACGTCACCGTTTTATGGTCCAAGAATCTCATGAATCATTCCCTCACCGTAATGGTCTCGAGTTTAGACAATGACATGAATTATTGTTGTAAGATTGATCTTGTTAAGCCATGGCAGTTTTGGAGCAAAAGAGGCTCAAAGTCATTTGACGTAGAGGGAAACTTTGTGGAGGTCTTTTGGGATCTTCGATCAGCAAAATTGGCTGGAAACGGTAGCCCCGAACCCGTGTCAGACTATTACGTGGCCGTAGTGTCCGATGAAGAGGTTGTCTTATTATTGGGAGATCTAAAACAAAAGGCGTACAAGCGGACGAAGTCAAGACCGGCATTGGTGGAAGGGTTCATATATTTTAAAAAGGAAAGCATTTTTGGGAAGAAAACGTTTTCGACTCGAGCTAGATTCGACGAGCAAAGAAAGGAACATGAAGTTGTCGTGGACGGGATCGTGGTTGTGCACGTGAAGAATCTACAATGGAAATTTAGGGGAAATCAAATGGTGTTGGTGGATAGAACACCGGTAATGGTCTACTATGATGTTCATGATTGGTTGTTTGCAACTTCAGAGACGGCCGCGACTTCAGGGTTGTTTTTGTTTAAGCCTGTCGCGGTTGGAGCGATGGTAGATGAGAGCTTTAGCGATGCGGAGGAAGGAGATAGCGGAGGAGGGAGTAGTCCTTTGAGTCGTTACAATTCAGCGTCAAGTGGTTATGGACCATTGCATGACTTTTGTTTGTTTCTTTATGCTTGGAAACTTGAATGAAGAATAATAATACCATAGTGTGCTTTCAAATTTGAATCTCTTTGGGTATGTTGGAATAGAAATGAGGGTAAAGTTATAGTAAATATTAGGATATTTTATTTTAGTTTAGAGCTAGACTAGGTCCCGCATACACGCAAGGTTATAATGTAATAATTTAACATATGTGAAAAAGAAATAAAAATAAATCTTTGAAAAATAAAATAAATCACCCGTTAAAACAAAATAATATCACCCGTGAAGATATATTTAAAAGGAATTTTTTTGAATAAAACCGTTGTTATGTACGTACTTAATAACATTATATGCCATTAATTTTATTTTTGTAAACCCTTACATTTACTTGTATTTTAAAAGTAAAATTACATTTACAATCACAATCTACAACATATTTTTACAAATATTTTACAATTTTTTTTAATTCAAATTACTAAATTTGTCTAGGGAAGTTTTTTTTTTTTTTTTTTTTTTTTGTTAATTCATTTATTTAGTTTTATCTAATTTATAATTAATTTTTCTGTTAGTGAATTTAAAGTCATGTTCGATATGACCTAGTCAACGAAAACTTCATGTGTCATACAAAAAGTCAACACAAATTCATGTATTAAATGGCTTATAACAAAGTTCATGGTTAAAATGGGTTAAATTTGAAAGTTCAAGGTTTATTTGGAATTAGGTTAACGCTTCTTTGAATCCACAATCTTTGGAATGGGAAAAGAAACCTTCTGACATTATGCCTAGCTCATATGAGAATTACTCACAAACTCTCCTTGTGGGAGATTTGATAATTAGAACTGTAGGCAGAATCATAACATTCTTTGAAAAATCTACCCAAACGTTCGTTAAAGTCTAAGGATTCTCAAGAATTAGTCAATTTTCATTGACTTTACTACAATCCTTCTATGGAACCCTGGTTGTGTTCTGGAAAACAAGTGGTAATTTGTGGGTTGCTGAGATAACCTTCAAGTTGAGTGGTACCAAAGTAGTTGCCGCTCAACTTTGGCAAGACATCATATGGAAGAAAGGCCAAATGGACATAAAAATATATATTTTTTTTCTTTATCTTTATTATTATTTTTATCCTTTTAAGATCAATAGCTCACTCACCGACACATGAAAATTTAACGAATTAATTTTTTATTCCTATTTTACTAAGATTTATATTTTCATCATATTTGAATTTTTTTTCTTTTCTAAATTGACATATAAATAAATTAGTTTCCTATATCTTTTCTTTTTTAAAAAAATTATTTTTCTTATATTTTAAGATCAATAGTTCAGTGAGATGTGAAACTTTGGAACATTTTTTTTCTTCAGCAAGAATTGAGGCTACTACCAGCCATAGGAATTCCATAGATGTTAGCTTTGTCTCATTCAAGTAATCTCATTCAGAATTCTTTTGTATTTTAATCTCATTTTTTAATGTTATTTGTTAATAGTTTTTCTTTTTATCTTGTTGCAGAAAACCTAGAATGCCTTCGAAGGGTTGGTTCAATCTGTCAAAAATTTGAACCATTTAATGCTGCCATCAAATGCACATGATTATTTATTGAAGAAGGTTGATCTAGAGATGGAGGTATATGTTTTTATTATCAATGGTTTTTGTTGAAATTTTAATATAAATGTTGTTATTGCTACTGTTTTTTCCCCTACTTTCAATCATTTCTTGTTTATAGAGACAACCTACACCAACAAGTCCTTATACTATTGATGATTATAAGTCAAGTTCATAGTTTCATGAGGAATTTAACTTGGTTAGTTTCTTTACATTGTTGGTTAGCTCATCCATTTTGTTGTCCATAAAATAAAGATGCGATAGACCAAAATATAGTTATAATTTAATCATTTTCAGCTCGTAGATGGACAAAAATAGTTTTTCAAATTTTGTACTCAAAGTGCTCGTCCATATGTTCCATCAAAAAGTAAAAAAATTTGTAAGTACAAATTGCGAGTCGAAATTACTGTCTAATTTGGATTTTGAGAGTGGATATGAAATTAAACGGATTGTTTATGGGTAATAATCGCATCTATGTTGAAAGGCAAATGAGCAGGTGTCTACCTATTTACATGTTTCTATGCTTGAGTTTTATATTTAAGTTCATATATGTCAATAACCGTTGATTGATTTGGCAGCCTCAAGGCCTATTACTTTGAAGGACTGGATATTGCTTAACCCATAGAGTTGATTAAACAAAATTTGAGGGATACATTTGAACCTTAAGGAAAATTTACAAAGATACTTCTGTTTGAGGATCGTATTGGTCGTTTGCTAGGGTATGTGCGGTAGAATTGTTGTGATTTCTTTCTTTTAGTTGACTATTGTGACTAATTAACTTTTCTTTTCTTTACAGGCATGGCTACGGTTTTTTTAAAGAAAAAATTGGAAAATCGGCTTTAGAATTGATGATACTTACATGGGGAGTACAAAATTATATATTAGATCTTTCTTTCCAAGGGTTAGGGCCATTAAGGCGACGGAGTCTATTGTGTTTTCTTAATCTTATTATGATAAAAAAAAAAAAAGACGTGTAATCTTGAAGGCTCACTACCTCGTGAGAGAATGATACATTTTAAAAACATGGGTTCATATTGAGAAATGAGTATGAGAAGCTACACTTAGGGGGTGATTGGCAAGGGGCTGTCAAGACTTTTGTTTAATTTTAGAGTCTCTACCTTTTGTTTTTAGCCAATCACACTTTGACTTAATTTTTCATTTTTAAAGTCGTAACAGTCCAACTATTTTTTTTTTCATTTTTTTTTGTTTTTTTTAAAGTCTCAAAAACCAGACATTTTCAAAGGCGGTACGTATCTCTCCTATCTTTCACCCTTAAATAATATTTTTTTTATTAAACCCCAAAAAATATCAACTTTGTTGATATAAAAAATTAAAACAAATAAAAAAATATATGCTAAACAAATAAAACACTATTTATAGGATCACTAGATTTTGTTATATATACTACGACATAAATATATTCTTCAAAAGCATGATAAGAAAATTTAAACACACAAGTTTTGGTAATCATCAAATTTGCATATCCGACAGTTATAATGGCATCATCTTCATCATCTTCACTTAAGGTAAAGTATACCACACATAACTTCGATATATCTTCATTTTGGTTTTTTTTTTTTTCTGTTATACCAACATATGGTTTTTATTTTTTTTTGTTAAAAACTTATAGAAAATAATCACATGGGTCGATAACAATACTAAATCTTTCCTTGAAATTTTCGTCGCCGAACAAGAAAAAGAGAATTGGATAGAGACATACTTGACAAAAGAAGGAAAAGATCGACTAGTGTCTAAGTTTAATGATGCAACAGGGTATGATTTAAGTTGGAAACATTTTAAAAATCAATACGACAATCTGAAATCATGCATGGTATACGGTATACCTCAGATTAAGTAGACACCGTGGTCCGTGGAGTATACATCAATCCAGTTACCAGAGAAATCGAGATGGAGCAAGAATGGTGGGATGAACAAGTACATGTAAATTATATATAATGATATAGATTAATTATGTTATAACATAATAATTAGTCGATAACAGCAGAATATTATTTTCACAGGTAATTGGATTTGTGGCTGCTTGTATACAAAGAACTAGTATATTACCCGTGCTACAGCACGGGCTGATTTCTTGGTTGGTATATAATGTGGTGGAAATTTTCGTCAAATTTGTTATGTTTTGTTGTATCGTGTATGTGTTTGTTTGGGTACGTTGTAGTGTTCGGTATCTTAAATTTTGGTTTTTGGTTTTTCGGGAAGATAACAAAGTTACGGATTTAAGTTTTTTTTTTATGTCGATTAAAATTTATGTATTTTTTTTTGTTTTCACATAATTTTAATTAAATTAATACAATTTAAATGTTTAATATTTCATTGTTGGTGATGTAGACAAATAATAGAGTGATGATTTACCCTATGTTAAAACATCAAATTAATGATATTTTAAATTTGTATGAAAGTCGATTTAAACCCGTCCCGCCATATAACTCGTTCAATAAAATTTTAAACGTTTTATAAGTTTAAATATTCATAATATTTTAAACATTTTATAAAATTGTAATATATCGATATTGATATCTTACAATACATTACAATGTGAACCCGTTCCTTCCTAAAAAGTAAAAACGTAAATCCGCAAATATTCCGTTAAAAAATTGAATTCATAAATTATTTTTCAAAAAAGGTGAATCCATAAATTTCTTGCCAAATATGTGAAACTGCAAAAATTTTCGTAAAAAAATGAGAGTATGCAAATTTACTGCCATAAAATAAATTTCCTTAAATTTCCCACCGAAAACGTAATTCCGGCAGTTTCCCGTCATAAACGTGAACCCAAAATGTTTTTGTCCAAACCCATAATTCATATATTTTCCGCCAAAACTAAATCCATAATTTCTTTCCTAAAATATGAATCAGAAATTTTTGCCAAATTTCAACTTTGTAAATCCCAAAATTTTACATAAAAAAAAAAAAAGTTAATGCGCAAATTCCCATATAAAAAGGTATACCCGTATATTTCCAGCAAAAAATATGAACATGTTTCTTTCAAAATCGTGAATTCACAAAGGTCCCGTTAAAAAAAAAAAAATCTAAATTATTCGTAAAAAACATGAATCCATATTTTTCCATCACCTTATTATATGTGAACCCGCTCAGTTCTCGCCAAAAATATGAGTCCGCAAATTTCCTGTCCAAAAAAAATTATATACGTAAAATTTTTTGCCGAAATCGTGATTCCGCAAATTTTCCGTAAAAAACATGAACCCGTAAATTTTCCATCAAAACCTATAATTCATATATTTAATGCCAAAAAAAGATTCCATAATTTTTTCTTAAAATACGATTCAACAATTTTACCAAAAATTCAACTTGGAGAATATAATAGAAATATTGAGATAAATCTAAAAAATAAATATACTCTTGTTTTTTGGTAGCAATAATATTCATAATTGTTTTTGAATTAAAATATATAATTAGTAAATATTATTTTAAATTATATAATTAGGAATTAAGATTTTCTAATATTAGACGTTGGTGACACGCCCGAGAATCTATACTATTAAAGAATTCTAACGGAAAATCTTTGTTTGTATGTGATTCCTTATTTAAATTAGATTTGGCACAAAATCTGTTTTGATTTTACGAATAATGTGAAAACACTTGCTAAATTTGAACATAAAGATAATGCCTCTCTTTATTTATTTTAGAATAAATTTAATAGTATAATATAATTTTTTGATATATTTTCAGAATATTCTATATATTGCTAAATTTGTGGAGCAATTTTAGAATATAATGTAACTTATAATAAATGAATAAATAATCAAAGTTCCCACCAAAAAAAAAAAATAATCAAAGTTAATAATTCAGATTTGCTGAAAATTCTTTACCTTTTAAATATTGATTTATTATCTCTTAACAACTATGCATTTAATGCGATAATTATGATATTCTAGTCTAGTTATCCAAATTAGATTGATCTTATTGATGATTTTTTATTAGCATAACTGTTTTAATCTTATAAAAGATTTAGAATCAAAATCAAAAAGTCCCAAATCCACAATTAAAAAAAAAAAAAAATTAGAGACACGTCAGAACTCGGCCGAGTTAACACACGATTTCTCACCACCGAGTCGAAACCGGCTCCGACTAACATCATCGAAATTAAGCAACTCCCGCGGATCATCATCTTCAATCTTCGCTCTCAAATCTTCCAAAACTCTTCTCGCCTTATGGTTAGCTCTTTCTCTTCCACACCTCTCCACTTTCACCAACTCCTCCACCGCATTCGCCGCCATAGCCAATCCTTTAAACCTCAAACCACCGTCATGACTCAATCCATACAAAACCGCAACACAACTCCCCCGAGTCGACTCATTAACCTCTCTATCTCCTCCTCTCAAAATTCCAACCATACATTCAACACCTCCCGAGTCAAGCAAAGCTGGTCGACTCACCGAAGCCATGTTACAAAGAATCAACAAAACACGACCAATCTGTCCTAATTTGGCCATATTCAATAGCATCTGAACAGCTCCGAGCTTAACCAGCTTCCCTCTATTGCTCTTAGTGCTCTCCACATCAACCTTGAGATTATCAAGAAAATTCAGAATTCTTGTTCAGTAACTTACTGTGAGGAACTGGTGATTATCCAAAATCAGTAACCTGCCACAGAAAAACAAATATAACAACTGAAGCTCAATTTATAAAAACATCCATAAACCAGCCACCATTAGAGGAGATATAAGCTTTCTTAATAGTGAGATTAAGATCAGTCAAAACTTGAACAACCTCCAGAAGTATTCCATGTTTATTCGCACTATCCACCTAAAACGAATCACAATATTTTATATAATACTCTTTCATTTCAACTAAATCAAAACCAAATTAAATCTCTGTTTAAATGGTACCTTAATGGCAGTGACATTCTTGCAGACTTCGTTATCGATCACAACCCTAAAATGATAATCAAATTAAACTCAGTCTTTGAAGATAAAAAAAAAAAAAAAAACAACAATTCGAGTTTCTTCAATACCTTGGTGGATTCACTCTTCTGATGAACTTTGCAATCTCATCATCCATATTATATGAATAGCTCAAGCAAACATCTGAAACCAAAAAAAAACCCAATAAATTCAATCAAATCATCGAAGAAAAATTTCAATGAAACCAAAAACCTCTTTAACAAAAACAGAGATTAAACCCTAAAAGGATTACAAACGGAAGCAAAAACAACAAAAGACTTAAAATTGAACAAATCCCAGTTTCGGAAACGAATCATCGGAGACAAAATTCACTTCAATATCAGACAGAATTCACTCTCAGAAACCCCAAAATTGGAAAGATCTGAAGAGGAATGTAATCTCCTTCGTTGAAACCCCAAATCCTAGCGACGTTCATTCCCACGGCAGAGGCTTGCCGGAGCGCCGTCGTGACGGTGGCTCTTCCTCTAGACGCCGTGTCAGCCGCAGTGGTCATCACCCAACCACCGACTGGTTTCCTCGCTATGGTATCGCCGGAAAATAAGAGAGAGATTAGAGAGGTAAGAGAGAGAAATTTTTTTTTTTAACAAAGTGATCCAATTGAAAACGCGCGGATCCATCTGACCCGCGTGTGTACCTGGATTTTGAAGACATAAAAAGACAAAAATACCCATCAATGACATTTTTCATTTGCACATTAACACAATGGCATGACATTGTAATTTATTTAAAACACAGGGTCAATTCGGTTTTTGTACCTCCCAATTAATAGTATAGAAGCCACTTCAAAATCGTGATATGCTAGAAAAAATATTTCTAAAATTTTCTTATTAATAAATCTACTTTTTGTTGAGGAAAAATTTTTCTTTATTATGTTACACTTAAATTAAAATACAGTATAATTTTTTATTTTGTTTTAATAAATTTATTGTAAAAGCTTCTACAGCTTTCATTACCAATGAGACTTTTATAAATAATTAAAGTTAAAGTTTTACAGCTTTTAATTATCAATTGGACTTTAAAAAATATTTAAAGTTACAACCACAGTTTTTACAGCCAAAATTTCTACCGCCAAAAGTCTACAGCGACAGTCTAAAGTTATAGTCCTTACCAATCGGCTCCTTAGACTCTTTTTTGTATTCATACATCATTTGAAGTTTTAAATTCGGTCAAGAATTTGTATATTAAATAATATTTGTTTACAAAATATATGTAAAGAAAATAGTATAAAATAAAATGAAATGGTATGAAACAAAATTTGATGGTAGTAGTGGTAATGGCTATGGTGGTGATGTTGACGATACCCGTGGTGGTGATAACATGGATAATGGCAGTGATGATAATGACAATATTACTTACTGTGGTAGTAGCGGCAAAAGCGGTAGTAACGGTTATGAAAGTGGTGGTGGATAGTGGTGGTGATAGTTGATCCCACGAAAAACCATCACGTTTAATATAATATCACATAAAATACCATAACATATATTATTCATAACAAAAATAAAATATCATATATATAATATGTTCATAACCATTATTAATTCAACTCTATATGTATTTTTTTTTTTTGTCAACATTTGGGTCACAACTGGCTGGCCCATTAGCCTAATTCCTACAAATTGTAGGGTCGGGAACTCGATCCCTAGTGTGATGGTGTCTGTCTTCTGTGGACTTGCCACTAGACGAAGATCACTTCACCAACTCTATATGTAATGGACACAAATCTCGTTAAGATAATCATCGTGAAAATTTAAGAAGTCGACCAAATTGACATTATATTCATATGTGAAGATAAGAGGAGTATCTATTACTCCTTCTGTTTCACTTTAGATGGTGTTTTAGACTTTTTTTTTTCTTTTAGTAAGTGTTGTTTTCAATTTCTATGTTAAATTTATTGTTTTGTAATTTTCATATTTTTTTGTTTATTTTTTCATTCGTCAAATTAGTTCTCATTCGCCAAATTATTTTTGGGTAGGTAAATAAATTATTTTTTTCATTCGTCAAATTATTTTTATATTTTTATATTCTTTTATTAAAAAAATAATCAAAGTGTTCTCATATATCTATGTAAAGATATCGTGACCAAGTTGAAGAAATGATTTCACATATTGTTATATGCCAACCGTATTAGAATGCCAACCAATCAAATTTTGGTTCGGTTTTTTTAGGTTCAGTTCAAATTTGATATTTTCGGTTCGCTTATTTTACCCAGAACTATATAACCTAGCAAAATAAAATTAGATTTATACAGATTTACTTTTATAATTCGAATGATTATACAGATACATCCCATTGATGACTATCTAGCATTGGTGATTGTCTAGTGTACACATTTTCAAATGAAAAGTTTTCAACTTTAACTTAGTCAAATTAATAAAATATAGAGTGGACACCGACCTGCTTGTCAGTGTTACAGATACACAAATATCTTTTTGTGTAGACGTTTCTTATTTGCAAGATATTTATTTCTTTTCACCTATAAAATAATATCTCCTTTTTTATAGGCAAGATATTTTGTTCATTCATGTGCCTCTATAATTAAAAAAAATAAAGATATTTTGGTTTTGTAAGGTCAAAAGCAAAGACTATGTTGTGATTGGGCTTAAAGCATCTACAAGAAGACACTTTTGAGAATCCAAAATCTTTAAGAACCACTTGTGCTTCTCATACCGCGAGTACAATTATTTTCCTACACGCGAGCGAGTGGGCGTAATAAAAATATCTGTGGGATCCTCAATATTTTGCACTTTTTACACTTTTTACCCAATGTTTCTAGAATTATCAGCTTATGTCACATGTCTTGCCTTGTCTACATGTCTCTTTGTAGACACGACCCACCCATTGTCTGTCTATCTATCTATTTCTTTACCCTTCTTCAGACACAGCTAAACAAGTTGTGGAAGTGGAATCATCGCTTCTCTTCTCTAAAGTTTCTTCCTTTCAAAATCATTCATTGTTGTTTCTGCTTCAGAAGATACTCTACGATCTCTCCTACGTGAGTCTTAATTGGTTTTTAAAACGCTTTTGTTCTTATTTGAGTGAGAATTGCTTAGATTCTTGAAATGGATCTTGAAGATGAGTTTTTTTTTTTGTAATTTTGTTCATAAGAAATCTAGAATTTTTGAGTTCATTGCTTTGATTGGTTAATGTTGATCTGAAATTTGAAGTCTTTATGTGATTTTAATTGGTTCCTTCGATCTCTTGTTTTGATATTTAACAGTCTCATACATAGAAATTTACAATCTTTAATGCAGAAATGTTCAAAAGATTGGATCTTTATCTAAGACTTGCTTTTGAATCTTTGATACCAAGTTTCTAGCTTTTGTTAGTTATGTAATGTATTGTGTTATGTTTTGTCTCATAGGATTATGATATAAAGGAGTAACTAAAAGGGTTTGATTCTTGGTTAGTGAAAGGAGCTTGCTTTGTTCAGTGTGACGATTGAGTTGAGCCAAAACATTGAGATTGGTTGAGTTTTAAAGATGGGTTATATGTGTGATTTCTGTGGTGAGCAAAGATCAATGGTGTATTGTCGGTCGGATGCAGCCTGTTTGTGTCTTTCGTGTGACCGTAATGTTCATTCAGCTAATGCTTTATCGAAACGACATTCGCGGACTTTGGTATGTGAGAGGTGTAATGCACAGCCAGCTTCGGTTCGGTGTAGTGATGAGAAGGTTACTCTATGTCAAAACTGTGATTGGTTAGGCCATGACGGTGCAGCTTCTAAGACTAGTTCACATCATAAAAGACAAACCATTAATTGTTATTCTGGTTGTCCCTCGAGTGCCGAACTTTCATCGATATGGTCTTTTTGTTTGGATTTGGATATCTCTTCTGCTGGAGAATCTGCTTGTGAGCAAGAAATGGGTTTGATGAGTATAGATGAAGGGACCGAAGACAAATCATGTGTCCAAAATGTCAATGTAGATCAGCCTGGAACTAGTTCGGCTGCACAAGGTATGGATCGCTCTAGTGTTCCAGAAAATTCATCATCCGCTAAGGTACTTTAACATGTTTTTCTTCATATTGTTGTAGAATCTTGAAAGCAACTGGCGGCTAAATGTTTCTTATTATTGTTTTGGTTGTAGGAGCTTGGAGTATGCGAGGACGACTTCAATGGCAATCTCATTATGGATGAAGTAGACTTAGCTCTTGAGAACTATGAAGAACTTTTTGGTACAGCCATTAACTCTTCAAGATATCTCTTCGAACACGGTGGACTTGGAAGTCTTTTCGAGAAAGATGCAGCTCCTGAGGTTTCTTTCAACATTCTTCTTCTATCAGCGATGAGTATCGCTATAGTGGAGAATAAATTTCTTATGCTCTATGTGTTTTTCTTAATTCAGGGTTCAATCCAAGGGAAAGAAATGCAACAGCCAGCCGTAAGCAATAATGCATCTGCAGATTCGTTCATGACTTGTAGAACCGAGCCAATAATTTGCTATTCATCAAAGCCAGCTCATTCGAATATCTCCTTCTCTGGCGTTGAAAGTAATGCTGGAGATATTCAAGATTGTGGTGCATCATCGATGAAGCAGATTTCAAGAGAGACACAATTATGGTGTCCTCCAACATCACAGGAGATTATTGCTTCCTCACATGCAACAACACGTAACAACGCTGTTATGCGATACAAGGAAAAGAAGAAGGCTCGAAAGTAAGTATAAAACCACATGGAAACGCAATTTAATTCATCATAAGTGAATGTTATATATTGCTAATGTTGTACATATTTGTATAAATAGGTTTGACAAGCGAGTGAGGTATGTCTCTAGAAAAGAAAGGGCTGATGTAAGACGGCGTGTGAAAGGACGGTTTGTCAAGTCAGGTGAAGCTTATGATTACGACCCGATGAGCCCTGCAAGAAGCTACTGAAGACACCCCAAAACAATGAAGAACCACAAAGTGGAGATATCAGACAAAGAGATGTAATTAATCGGCTGTTATTAAGAGTGAAGCATATCAGCCTCTTCTTCTTGTCATTTGGCTGCTTCAGCATGATGATGATACTTAAATTTTGTTCTATTATAATTTGTAGCCAAGGCAAAACAAACGAATGTATAATTTTATAAATTTCATATAAATTTTAGAAGATTACTGTATTGGTTAATGAAACTAAAACTAAGTGTATTTTTTTCCAAAAGCCAAACCACAAGAGTATCAGAACCTTTTTTATATTTGGATATTACATTATCTTCCTTATAAGTTCCATTGGCACTATCAAAAAACTGAATTGATTCATATTGATCAGACAAAAGTTGGATGATACAAAAACAAAATTAAGGTTTGCTCGGTACTGTAACTACTGGTTTAATCTCTTTCAGAAGTACTCAGTCTTCATAGCTTTCATCTCCCGACATAGCGCCGAAATCATCTCCCTCGGATGTTTCCTGCAGACATTTCATTTTCAAGTTTCAGATCAAAGAGTGTATATAGATTGATATGCAAGCCAGGCGGTTCCAGATCTTTGGATAAGAATGAAGAGATACCTGTTTTTTGTCCCAATCCTTCAGCTTTGGGTTTGCTAACATGTAATTATCACGTAGAGGAGCCCAAGCAGGAGCGTCGTCATCATTCGTATTTGAAGAGTTTTTCGCCTACAGCATCCGACAAAAAATCTCACAAAAGAACTTACACCAAGGATACTATTGATTTACAACTAACAGCTATCACTCATGAGGTGATTTTTTTCCGTAATTTTCTCTATAGAAGTCAGATCAAGACACAATACTAACTTGCTTATACGTTCATCTAAAGGCGAAGGAGTAAACACTTAAGCTAAAGCATAATGAGGGAGAGATAGTGAGATATGGAGACTATGCCAAACCTTGTCTGTTTTTGTTTTCCCTAACTCAGAGAAGAATGCTTCTTTTCTTCTCTTCTTCAGCACTGATGGATGTATCCAATTCAACAAAAAACTGGGTTTAGAAGACAAGAATTAAGACAGCGGATACAGAAAGATTCATTCCAAAGATCAATATCTAAGTCTACCTTTAGCGTCTTTAGACCTAGAAGGATTTAAACCCTTCTGAGCATGTTGAGCTTTGTTTACCTATTTGAAAAACATACATTTTCAATCAGATGAATCACTCCCGGAAAACAGTAAACACCGCAAAAAAAAGAAGCAGAAACAAACTTACAGCATTAAATAGTTTGACCACTGTGATTCCACGAGTTCATGGAGAAGGAAACCAAGTCAGTATCAAAAACCAAAACACACAAAACAATAGAGTTAACATAAGCAATCAATCAATACCTCCTTTAGTAGCAACACCGATAAGAATCTTTTCATGAGAATCCAAATAACTTCCAGGTTTAACATGTCCTTTCTCAGCAATCTTAAAGAAAAAAACACCAACAATTAACAATTTTGAACACACAACAAAACCACAAATACACAAAAAAAAACAAACTCATACCAAATGTTTAGCCTTTCTAGCTTGACCTTTAGCTTTCTTTTCAGCTTCTTCTTCAGCTAACTTCTCTCCAATTAGATGCTTATGTGCTGATAAAACTGGTCCCTGTAACACAACACCAAACACTATTCAACATTTTCCCCAAATCTAAATCAAAACTACACAATTCAACACTTTCCCCAAATCAAAATCAGGGTTCATATCTCACCAATGTATCATCTCCTTTAGTTTTCTTCATAATAGCTTTAAAAGCAAGTTTAAAAGCATTACAACCATCAGTAGCAAACTTAGTGATTCCAGATTCAATTTCTCCATGATCTTCACCATCTGAATGTTCATCTTTATCTTCACCATCATCTTCTTCAATTTCATCGTAATTTGGTCCCATGTTTGCATCAGAAAAGATCTTCTCAAAATTTGTTACTTTCGATTCATCTTCTTCTTCGTCTTCATCGGAATTGTAATCTCTTGCTCTCTTCTGATAAAGCTTTTGATTCTTCATTGTTACTTTAAACCTATCGGAGGAGGTAGGTTTTGATTTTAACTTTTTGTTCCTCGCTGCTTTTGTACCTTTCTTTACACCGACTCTTCTCTTTCTATTTCCTTTTTCTGTCATCGCCATGTGAGCTTCTTCTCCGGTAGACATGGTTTCACGGCGGCGAGAGTTTTGGGAGAGAAGAGATGAGAGAGATTTAGGGTTTTTGTCTTTGTTTGTTTAAAACCTTTGCTTTAAGAAAAAAATGATTTTGGATTTACCGGTTAAGTTCGGGTTTGATGGTTGAATTCGGGTCGAATTTGAAATTTCGGTTTAAGTCGGGTTTTGATTTCAATTGATTAATTCTTTCGATCATGGATTTATTCATGGTTTACGTCGTTTGCGTAATCGGTTATTAAACACTATTAAAAATTGGAATACAAAACTTGGCCAAACGAGAAAAAAATTTGGCCAAACTTTTTTTTTTTGGAAATTAACTTGGTCAAACTTTATAATATTATATAAGAGAGTTTTCTTCGGGGTCTAGCGACGCATCAACATAATTTTTTTTAATAGGTGCAAATGTTACTAAGAAGATTCGAACATCTTATCTTATACATTTAGTGAATGCATTCTAAACCAAAATACCATTTAAATCATTTTGACTGATATAAAAATTTAAACTATATATATTACTTTATACAAGTATTCCACAATTTAAAAAAAAAAATTAAATTAATTCACATACTTTTATTAAAACCAAATGTTCCAGATAGAGGAAATATATGTTCTCAGACAATAACATGGTTTTAATACAAATAAAAAGTAATATAATACAACACACAAAAATATGAAAGTAAAAATATGTGATAAAAATAGGATAATTATACAATTATATAGTTCAATTTTACTCAAAAAAAGAAATTATTTACTTTTAAAGAAAAATTAATAAAAGTGTTAAAAAGTAGAAATTTATGTTACCAATAAAAATATTTAAAAAATATGAAAAGAGATTGGTTAAATATAAAGTAAGATAATTTAATTTTACTTACAATAAGAAATAATTTATTTTTAAAATAAAATACATATTTAGAATTTCTAACTATATTTCTAGTAGTAAAGCACACAATTTTTGTTACCGATTAAATTTTTTTAAAAAAGATTCATTGTATGTTAGTAAAATTCAAAAGCTTGGAGATTAGAGAAAAAAAATGTATTCATTGGAAGTTTGATGTTCTTTTAGGTGTTAATCATCAGTTTTGATTTTTCTATATAAAATTAATTAATTATTTCATGTAAATATTTATCTTTAACAAAAACTCTTAAAATAAGCAAAAACCTAAATTGAAAAGTTGTTAAAAAAAAGTATGCATATAGAATTAGAAATAGATGATAATATCCATAAATTTCCAACAACATTTAGTATATTAAAAATGTGAAAGAACAAATAGTCAATGTGGTTGAAAAAAAAATTTAGATGCCACGAAAACATATATTGAAAACAATTAAGAAGATAAAGTATCTGATATAAGATAATAAATCAAAAGAAATTTCAAGTTTATAACAAAAGTCGAGATAACACAGAGATTTTGAAAAAATATCAAATCAATTATATTAGTCACGATGTTGGAAAAAAAAAGTCACGATGAAAGCAAAATATAATAATAATGTCTAATATTATAAATCTAAGCACAATTAAAATTTAGAAACAGTTAGAAAAATAAATGTATCATCAACCATATAAGTAAAAACATTAAAAAAAAAATCTTAAAATGATAATTATTTTTTAACGCATATAATATTTTCTAACATACAAACCCACGCATCGCGCTGACCTATTTCTAGTTGAAAAATTGTTAGGACTTTGATTCCAACAACTCTTAGAGTAGAACATAAGCATATACATTACATGAACATGAAGAACATACATGACCATCATACAAAACAAGTTACTTCCTGTTTCTGCAAAAGCAACTCAGTTCCAAAAGAAGAAGCTTTAGAGATATTAGCCGAGTTTTTTAACAAGAGAAAACTTCCATTCTAATATTCTAAACCCAAAACAAAAAAAAACATCATTCTTCTTCCTCCTGAAGATGCTGCAGATTCTTGGTTAGTCAGTCGGTATCTATCACTGCATCTCTTCGATTATCCTTGGAGTTTCTCTTAATAATCTTTCCTGCTCTGAAGGTTTTTCGAGAAGTTCTCTCTGCTCTAGATACTCCTCTAATGTACAATCAGTCCAGCAAAGGGAAAGAGTTAAGGTGTTTCAAATGTAATGATGTAAAATCATAAGATAAATACTTGAAAATGTGTTGAACTTTTTGTAAAATCTTAAAAGGATATTCTCTTCTCCATCCTTTCTCATTAGCATAGTTGATGCGTTTCTGGAGAATGATAAGCTGCCTCGCAATCCACTGGTTTTTAAGAAATTTTACACAAGAAAGTGTGAGTGCAACACCAAACCACAGAGTGTGTAACCTTTGTGAACATCAAGTATTTTTTAGCTTATGTGATTACAGAGATACTCACGTGTTTTGTTATATCATCATGGAGAGCCTTAGCCTTATGCTCCATCTCCGCCTGTCGAAAAAAAGAAACATTGGTGAGTTTTAGCTCCTGAGAGACGGGAAAAAGATTTTGGTTTTTAAGAACTTACAACAGTTGGCTGTCTCAGAAGGCCATTCATCACTTTTTGCTTCAAATCTTTAATCTCTTCCTGAAAAGGAAAGTGGAGAAGTGGAGATTTTAGGTTTTAGGAAGTTTTTGAACCGCCTAATAAAGGATTAATGTAGTAAGAACCAGATAGAAACAAACAATAGTAATTAGTTAGGAATATTATGAAGATACTTTTCTCAGTATTTGCAGCAGATTTGTCATATTTTTCCCCCAAAAATGCAATTGAAGGAAATAAAATTGTAAAATATGAAATTAGACATGATTCACCTCGCTAATGTCAGAATCATCCAACTTGGAAATGCTAACACCACTTTCCAATTCCATACCAGCAACATGAAGAAGCACCCCCTCACTCTGGTTATCAACAGTTTTGATGCCTACAGAAAAGGAAAAAGAACAGGTGATCATGACATGGATGAGAAATTCAGAGATTGGATATGGCAATCTGACAGTATCACAATGTATAATAAGCTGCCGTGTAACAAATGAGTGATAAAAACATTCAAAATTATCTAAAAGTCTAGAAGAGGAACAACAAAGCCTACTAGAGAAAACAAATACTTAATAACCGCAAGTCTTGGTTACCTGTAACCTGCAAGATCTGGTACGCGATTAAGTCCCTAGGGTTATTCTTCACTTTCACAAAGCTTCCCACCACTTTGTCTCCAAAGCTCTCATTCTGCTTCAATAACTCAACAACTAAGCTCTTGCGTAGATAAACAAGCTTTATATTATCTGCATTGATCGCGGCAAAACCAGTTGCCCGCATTTTTGGTTTCACTTCCTTTTCATAAGTTTCCTCATCTGACCTTTCTGCTTTTTGCTTCTTGCACGGCACTAAAGCCTTTCCATTCTTTTCACTGAATCCCTTTTCGTTCTTTTCGATGAGGCCCTGTTGTTCCAAAGGTGTGAAATACTCCAACTGGTCAAGGTTCTCTTTCAAGTGAGCATTTAAAAGTGTATAAATCCTTTTTGGATTCACAGACTTCTTCCTGAAGATAGAATACAGCTTCTCATCACAGCAAACTTTCTTCTTCTTTTCACGGTCGAGCAGGTTTTTCTCACGAATGTACCTGCGAATAACTGACTCCACACTATGTTGTGACATTGCGTCTCTGGTGTCTTCCCCTATGGACGTCAGGAAATCGATGAGGGGCTTTGAACCCCATCTGATATACTCGATTCTCCTTTTTTTGCCCACCGCCGTCTTATAATCTTCTACATCCTCAACCGCATGGTCAGATAGTGAAAATTTGGGATCATCTTTGTACCTTAACTTGACGCCTTTCTTTCGTGAATTTGAAGCGCGGACATCGTCAAAAGTAATATCTTCTCGATTTTTCACAATTTCCCAATACTCAAGAAACAGACACTCAAATGTATTCCGATCAGTCAAGTCGAGCATATCCTGCCAACCAGTAAAGGAATGTTAAGCAGTGAAAGTAACATTTTAATTGTCAATTCTACTAAATTAAGAAAGTTAACATAAGCAATCAGATTCTTCCAAATTCATACTCATTTGAAACATACCCCAGCAGCATCATATTCTTGAATTTCTTCTAAAGCAAAGACATACTCCTGGCATTGATTGCATAACCCTTTATTCTCTTTAAGTTGAATGAACTCAGCATGAGTAACACAGCCTTCACATACAGCATGTGCACAACAAAGGCAGCATAGCCTTGGTGTCTTCCTACACAAGTAGCAACTGTGCCACACTGAAAATTGAAATTTTATAATCTTAACATTAATCCCTCCAAATAGTTAAGTATGATAAATACAGTAGCTTCCGACTGCACATATGAAACATTCAAATATTTAACTAATTAAGAGGATAGAATTCAAAGAAAGCATGCTACATCAATATGATAAATAATATTTGCAATGAACATATAAAATACATATAGAGAAACTTCAGCACTTACTACAAATATACGAGTCTCCAATCTTCTCCTTTTCTACGCAACTCTCATGATAAACTTTTGGACAGTCCCTGAAATAAGCAAGCACAATAATGAGGTAGACGCATACATTTAAACTACATGTCAAGATTGCTAATGAAATCTTTTCATAATGAAATCGTTAATTTTGCATGCAAATCTTACATTAACAATCTGCTGCAATTCAATAGAATCGAAAAAAGTCAATTTGGTACCTTAAGCTCCTAATCAATGACCTAAAGAAATAGGAAACACACTACAACAAATTTGCTCATTCTTAGCGTACGATAAATGCTATTATACGTGATACACATCATTTCTATAAACGCTATGTATGCCCAAACTATAATAGACTCCCTTATACAATAGGGTTATTTTCACTTGCTATTATATCATTATATATAATAGCGTTACATTGAAGATATAACTGAAAAAAATCAATTTAACTACAGAATGCTACACAATTTAACTACAGAATGCTACATTTAACTACAGAATGCTACACAATTTCTCTCTACTTGAAAGAATCATTAGAAAAAAAAAAAACTAAAGCAGTGACATTTCTCTATGCTGGATTCAACGGAAATGATTAATGCTTTGTGCATAAATTACTGCTACCAGAACAAAGTAACTTCATCGAAAAAGAAGAACTTTCTTACTAGAGAACACAAAGTTATATATCTGTTTCAACTTAGAAAAACAAATCTATAAAAAGAACCAAATATAATGAGACAATAATGTACTTTTCCCACACTCACTATATATAATATAGTACAATCCTACCTTGAAATTGAAAAATCCTCATTATAATATAAGCAAAACCCACAAAGACTAAAACACCCTTCATCATCAGGAATCAAGAACATGCAAAGAAGAAACAAAAATCACTAAAGCACTGCATGTTCTTAATCGGAGTTTAACAAAAGGTGCCAAATTCGTTAAGAAAGGCATCAGAAACTCACTTGAAGTCACAGAGAATTAGGTTTCCTCCGTCTTTACAGATGAAGCACCAGTCTTCGTACTCCTTTTCATCTTCCTCCTCCACATTAATCTCCACTACATCCATATCTCTCGCCGTCGCTTCGATTCGCTACTTGGTGTGACCTAGTTTCATTAATTTAAGAGTTTAACTTCTATTTAAGCAAAAAAAAATACAATAAAGATATTTTAGTAAATTATATTTTCTCCCAACAAGATTTTATAATTTTTTTGACAAGCAAGAAAATTTAATCATTTCACGACAAATATATTCTTTCTTTTTTTTTTTTCATGAAAGTATCTAATATCATATATCACATAATTATATATATTCTTATGAAAAAAACACCATAATGGAGCATTTTACAAAGAGCTAGAGTATGTTACAAAAGGATCCAAACTAAAGATAACTTATACATACATTTCTTACAATCCAACCTAAGTTGAAATAGTGAGGCTACTACAGGCTCTCCTTGAAGTTGAAATTAGAGTAAGCTTCGGCCTAATCCCAACACACTGAAACAACTACGTACATATTCTTTTCTCTTTGCTAAGTCAAAGTAGGGAAAGGCCACAACAAAGTGGTGTCCATTATGCGGATTTGTTGTGTGAATTTGATGATGAATCATTGGCTCATCTTTTTCCTCCTGATTCAATTTAGGGAGTTCAGGGTTTGGTGGCTGTAAGATAGGTTCAGGAAAAATATTCTCATCTGTTTCATTGTCATTACTTTCCCACTCTTCATGAACAGCTTGATGACATAAAATATTTCTCAAACCTAGCAAGAACCTACTGAAGATAATTGATTAAGTAGAGTTTTTATTGAAATTGATTAATTTTTCGATTATGGTTAACGTTATTTTGTCGCGTAATTGGATATCGAAGATTTAAAATTGGAATAAAAAACTTGGCCAAACGATGTAAAAAAAAAAACAAAAAAAAAAAACCTTGCCATATTTAATTTAATTTTATTTTGTTTTAACTTGGCCAAACTTACAATTTCATTAATTTAAGAGTTTAACTTCTATTATATTAAGCAAAAAATACAATAAGGATATATATTTTAGTAAATTTCATTCTCTCCCAACAAGAGTTTGTCTTTGTCATTTCACAACAAAAAATCTTTTTGATCCCGTATCTGTTATATATTCGTTTTTTTTCTTCAAATATTTGTTTAAAGATAATTTCATTTAGTTTAAGGGGTACATAATTGGATAGTGTATAAGACTAGAGTACTTGTATTATCAGTTTTTTTTTTTTTTTTAATTTTTTTTTATCAGTTTTGGTTTTGATCTATTTTTCTTATTTATGTTTTTTTATGATTGTCGTTAAACATCATTTCAATTTTATCAGATGAGGAAAAAAAATTATAATTTATTTAATTTTTGGATGATAAAAGAAATCCAAAAATCCAAAATGTTTATTCAAAATTCGAGGTTCACCAAATTAGTGAAAATTTAAGGAATATATTCAACTATCCAAATTTGTCAAACTTGTTACTTTATCCAAAAAATTGTTCTATATTTTATTCAAAATAATATAAATAATAACTTATAAAATTCAAATTATTTGTTCGCTAATATCCATCTTAATATATAAACCGGCCACGTTTGTGGAACAATTTACATGTGCAATTATTGTCTAATACAGTACATAGATTGTTTCTTACGATGATTTATTAATGTAAAAGAAAGACTTAATACAGTAAATTAACAATAAATTATTGTCAATAAACTAAAATTTACATGTACAATTATTGTCAAATAGGATTTATTTATGTAAAAGAAAGACTTAATACAGTAAATTAACAATAATTTAATTCTTAAAAAATTAATTTATTTCAAAAGACAGATCACATAGCCGTCGTGTTGCTCTCGCTTCACATCGTAGTTATCGTCACTGATTCATTCACCAAAGTCACCACCAACAACAACAAACATCACAAGATTACATCCTCTTTTATAGGACCCTCTCTCTCTTTCTCTCTATCTCTCTGTTCCACTTATATTGTAGATTTGATTGTCATTTTCACAACAATCTCTCAGGTAAATGAACCCCACAGATCTCTCTGCATTTCTCATTGATTTAGCTCTTAAATAACATTTGTTTTTTGACACCATTTTGTAGAATTACTAATGGCAAATACTTCAGAATCTGTTAATCCGAGAGGTAAATAAGAGTTTTTACATTTGTGGAATTGAGATTGAAAGATGAAAACTTTATGTATGAATGTTTGATGAAACAGATGTTTGTATTGTGGGTGTTGCACGTACACCAATGGGTGGTTTTCTTGGATCTCTTTCATCATTACCTGCTACAAAGCTTGGATCTTTAGCTATTGCTGGTAATAACAGAACAGATCATGTTTTTGTGTTTAAAGTTTTTAGCTTTATGTATAATTGATGTGCCTTTGTTGGTTTTTGTTGATTCAGCTGCTTTGAAGAGAGCAAATGTTGATCCATCTCTTGTTCAAGAAGTTGTTTTTGGGAATGTTCTTAGTGCTAATTTGGGTCAAGCTCCTGCTCGTCAAGCTGCTTTAGGTGCTGGTATCTCTAACTCTGTTGTCTGTACTACAGTTAACAAGGTTTGTGCATCAGGCATGAAAGGTGAGAACTTTGGGGCTGATCTGCTTTTGTTTAGAGTTTTGATCTGATCATTTTGACGATGTTTTTCGGGTTTTTTGGGTGGTTTTTCAGCTGTAATGCTTGCTGCTCAAAGTATTCAGTTAGGGATCAATGATATTGTTGTGGCGGGTGGCATGGAAAGCATGTCTAATACACCGAAATATTTGGCAGAAGCGAGGTAAAAGTGATGTGGTTTTACGCGATCATTTGGTCTTTGTGGTTTATGTATCGTTGTTTCTTATGAAACTTTTTTGATGCAGGAAAGGATCTCGATTTGGTCATGATTCGTTAGTAGATGGAATGCTAAAAGATGGACTATGGGATGTCTACAATGACTGTGGGATGGGAAGTTGTGCAGAATTATGCGCTGAGAAATTTCAGATAACGAGGGAGCAGCAAGTATGTTGTTCCTTTGTTTCCTTGAATTAAGACTCGTGATGCTTTTTGCGTATTTGTCCCCCATTAACTTTTTATTGGTAGATACTCTGCATAGAGCCTCTGTATAATTTCACTGCCTTATTTCTTGTTCTTGATGTCTTGGTTAGTAGATTTCTTTGTTTATGGAAACTCAAAACATTAACTAGTTGATTGATATCATACTGATGAATATGCAGGATGACTACGCCGTTCAGAGTTTTGAGCGTGGTATTGCTGCACAGGAAGCTGGCGCCTTCACATGGGAAATCGTCCCGGTTAGTATAATTTCCGATCGTTTTGGTTAATGTGTTATACATGGTGAATATACACTAAGTGTAAATGGTCATACAGGTTGAAGTTTCTGGAGGAAGGGGAAGGCCATCAACCATTGTTGACAAGGACGAAGGTCTTGGGAAGGTAATTTATCTCCCAGTTTGGTTATAGATTATGCAATAATGCCCTGATATATGTTCTCCAGTGAACCTGAACTTGTGTTTTTTTCTTGTATCTCACTCTTTTAATTCTTATTTTGATTGATTACTTATTGACAAATTTTATCAATATTCATGTATGAGACATTATGCATCATGAATGCAACTTATGATAACTCAAAGAAAAAGAGATTTAATTTAGTATGATTTATTCGTGTATGATGTCTATATCTCAGTTTGATGCTGCAAAATTGAGGAAACTTCGTCCGAGTTTCAAGGAGAATGGAGGCACTGTTACTGCTGGAAATGCGTCTAGCATAAGGTCCATTTCCTAGATGACTATATATATTCTCATCTTTTAGAGAACTCATGTAACCTATGAAGTGGATCTTGGTTAGAATTGGAACATCTTTTTATCTCTAGTAAAATTTTGTCTCCCTTTGACAGTGATGGTGCAGCTGCCCTTGTCCTAGTGAGCGGAGAGAAGGTGCTTCAGCTAGGACTTCATGTATTAGCAAAAGTTAAAGGGTATGGTGACGCAGCTCAGGTACATTACTTACAATCTCGTATTACCTTCTTAAAGACAACATTTTAGATGTCTTATTCCATTCACTAAGTGAGAAACCTTGCAGGAACCAGAGTTCTTCACTACTGCTCCTGCTCTTGCTATACCAAAAGCCATTGCACATGCTGGTTTGGAATCTTCTCAAGTTGATTACTATGAGATCAATGAAGCATTTGCAGTAAGAAAACCCGTCTTCTTCCCCTAAAGAATAGAACAACATTTTGCGATGACTAACTTTTACTAAGCTGACTTTTTTCGCAGGTTGTAGCACTTGCAAATCAAAAGATACTTGATATTTCTCCTGTAAGTCTTTTACATCATCGAGTCTCTTAAATCATCATCTTCTCAATCAATTTACTCAAGCAGTTTCATAAACATGAGTTTTGTTCCTCTTTGCTTAAACAGGAGAAAGTGAACGTAAATGGAGGCGCTGTCTCCTTAGGACATCCTCTAGGCTGCAGTGGAGCCCGTATTCTAGTCACATTGCTTGGGATACTAAAGAAGAGAAACGGAAAGTACGGTGTGGGAGGAGTTTGCAACGGAGGAGGAGGTGCTTCTGCTCTTGTTCTTGAACTTCTTTGATTCATTATGAATCCAGGTAACTCACATTCTGCGTAGTAATTCATATATCGAAAAACTTAGAATGTGGTAAAGGAACCGTCTAAAAACTCCGATGCCTCTAATGTGTGTGTGTATTTTTTTTTCAGGTTGGTAAACTAAGTGCCAAGATTCAGTAATTGCACTTCAAGTTTGATGTTAGTTGGTCTCTCAATAAAGGAGTGATCGTTGATTGTTAAGTCTATTTATTTATATGAACTCGGCTTCTTCTTGTATTGTTACTTGGTGACAGTCAGTTCTAAATTATGGACCATTTTATCTTAGTTAATGATTTGTCCTCAGGTACTGTTGAAAAATTGATTGAAACATCAAACAATGCATAAGAAACATAGAAACAATTTGGTATTTGATAGGTAAAGATAAGTACATAATGTGTATGTATGACAGGAAAAAAGTAGTTAGATATTTCTGTAAAGGCACACTTGAGTGGCACTTAGAGAAAGAAGATGGTGACTTCAATGGCCAAACAATGAAGATTTTCTCTATACAAAAAAGTTTTAGATCAAAACTTATTCTGAGACATCTCTTCCAAATAGGGTGCTGATCGCCTTCCCGGGATCACTATGTTTAATAAGAGATTCGCCGACTAGAACCTAATAACAGAAAAAGAAAAAGGGAGCTAGGATAAGGTGAACCATTAGCATTTTGAGCAATGTTATCTTAAGCCATAAAGTTTGTGAAAGCTTACTGCTTTGACGCCGGCTTCTTGTACAAAGGCGATATCTTCGGGAGTGAATAAACCAGATTCTCCAACCACCTACCGTGTAAAAGACAAGTTAGGGATAAACAAACCTTTTAGTGAGGTGTATAAGAGAAACAGGGTATGCAAATACTGCTTACGAGGATGTCTTTTTGACGGATCAGTTCGCCACGCTCTCCCTCAAGTAGCTTCTTTGTGATACCAAGATCTACTTCAAATGTTTCTGAAAGAAAAGGTGATAAAACAGATCAAGAAGGATTGTATCTCTAGCTTTAAAGGAGGTCTTGTTCAAGCTTTTACCAAGATTACGGTTATTGATGCCAATGAGCTCCACTCCTTCAATTGCAAGAACTCTATCCATTTCCCTTTCGTCATGAACCTAGTGGTAACCAAGCAAATCAGAAAAAATACATTAATTGGTATTACAAAGAGGCAGAAGCCTTAATTGAGACATACCAACCTCTACAAGTGTAGCCATTCCAAGTATTTTGCAAATCTTAATCATGTATTTGATGTCAAGGTCAGGTAACACAGAAGCGATCAACAAAACTGCATCTGCGCCTTTACTTCTACCATAGTATATCTGCCATGCCTCAACAATGAACTCTTTCAATAGCAAAGGACACTGCAATTTTTATGACAAAACATCAGAACTTTGCATGTCCTGTTCTATGACAAAGACACAAAGTATCTGAACATGATTAATTACACAGAGAAACCGGAAAAAGGAGAAAGCAAGAACCTTTACACCAGCTTCACTTATAGCTTGCAAGTTCTCATAGCTTCCCTATATGGAAACACATTATGGCTTCATTAAGAACAAGGGTATTAAAGAACATCTCGTTCACGGTATTACCTTGAAGTATTTGTCATCTGTCAAAACACTAAGACATGCTGCTCCACCCTTCTGATAAGCTTGTGCAATTTCAACCTAAGATGACATAACTCTTTCAATCCCGAAGCTTATTCACATTGACAGGACGGTTTAAAAGCGGTGAGTGAATTCTTACTGGGTTAAAATCCTCTCTTAGGATTCCTCTGCTTGGAGAAGCTTTCTTAACCTCAGCTATTAAACCAGGCACACCAGTTCTTTGATGTGCAGATCTAAGAGCACCAATGAAGTCTTTAGCAGGAGCAACATTATCAAGAGCCTTCTTTAAGGTATAAAGTGGCTTTCTCTCTTTCATCTGTGAATGTAGCCACCTTCGGAATCAAATCAACTCGGCAGATAATGGAAAAGAAACAAAGAAGCACACTTTGTTTATATACCTGAGCAACTTCTTTATCCTTGTGCCATACGATCTCTTCCAAGATGTTACGAGGCGTGTTTCCTTCGTTCTGGAGACGGAACTCAAAAGGTCCAACGTAATGCAAAGGAGGTCCAGTAGGTGGTCTTCTCCTTATCCTAATACCTTGACTCTCAACTACTTCATTCTGGTACATGTTCACTTCTTGCTCATTAACCTTAACATCACTCACTTTACCTTCCAATGCTGAATCAGAACCTCCCTACACTAACCAAAAACAAAATCTACTTAGTTCTCAACATGATTTAACATTTAGTTTCTTCAAACATCACATATTCCCAAAAACCACAAGTCTTCAATGTTCAACAACCTACCTAACATAAAGTTTCTGACTTTTTTTTTTATCCCAATCTCCTGAAGCTGAAAAGCTATTGATACCAAATCGAATCATAGATTCAGATGGAATTGGAAGAGAAATGAAACCTGTTGAGCACGAAGAGGAGAGCAAGAAGATGATTTGGTAAGTCTATTGTGGAGATTAAACGGAGAGAGACGCCGTTGAATGGCGGAGGAAGGAATGGGCTGAAGGGTTAAACAAAGTCCTTCCATTTTCGAAGTCTCTTCTCCGTTACTCTCTCGCCGGCGATGTTATATGTTTTCAGTGGAGGAGAGAGTTCTGCGAGGCGGATAAAAACTTGCAACGGCGAATCTTATAAAGATATTAATTTTTTTTTTCAATCCACGTATGTATAAATTAAAATAGTATTTTCTTACCCGAAAAAATATTTACAAAAATTAACATTATTATTATTATTATTATTATTATTTTTTATTATTTTTTTAGGAATATATACAAAATGACTATAGATTTGAAAATATTTAAGAAACTAACTATGAGTGTACAGTACATGTCGGAAGTGGTAGGGAATTTATTTCATTATCCTTGGGTAAGGAGAAAATAAATAGTTATTTTTCAAATTTCATGTGTTTTGAAAAGATTTCAAATTTCTTCTCTCTTTCTCTTTCTTTATCTCTTGAAAAATCTCTTCACCACCAAATCTCTTTTTTATTTTCCTATCTCCTTCTCTCTCTCTCTCTCTCTCTCCTCCTCTCTCTCTCTCTCTCTCTCTCTCTCTCTCTCTCTCTCAATGTTGTTGGTCTACCTCTATATCCCTCTCGTCGTTGTTGTTGGATGGACCCTCATTTTTAACAGATTACGTATATCATCTATAAATCGCGTGTTACTTTTGAAAATTACATTTAATAGAAATAAATTACATGTTCTAGAACATAATAGCATGACAACCAGTGAAAACACTTGTAATTTCTTTTAAAAACAGGCATAATATTTTCTAATTATATATGATCTTAAAGAAATACCACGCTATTTTGTTTTATAACACACCATTGAATTATATTACATGTTTCTCCCATATATTACTTTCGATGAACTTTCTTTCTTAGATCCAAATCACCATTGAATCTTCCTCTCTCTCTCACTCTCTTCTCTTTTCTCTCTCTCTCTCTCTTTCTCTCTCTCTCCCTCTCTCTCTCTCTCTATATCTCTCTCTCTATCTCTCTCTCTCTCGTGTGTTACTTTTGAAAATTACATTTCATAAAAATAAATTACATGTTTTAGAACATAATAGCATGACAGCCAATCAAAACACTTTAATGTCTCTCTCCTTCCCTCTGTAAATAATTGACACGTTGCCTCCTATTATTTTTTATCCCCTAGTTGTGTCCATATTATGTCGGAAGATATTTTATTCCACTGCTTTGGTGAGGGTACTCATGACATTTCCCCTATATTGAAAAGGTTATTTTCCCAACTTCTATGCACAAACGTTAGTTTGCAAATAACCATCTCGAATTACGTCATTTAGCAAATTGTCCCTTTTTTTAGGGACATTAGCATTATAGGACCCTTTTGGGTTGAAAACTTGCAAAAGAGGACCTTTGTGAGACTGAGGACCTTTTTCTTGCTTTTGAGAGTTTTTGAGACCAAAATGCCCCGAGATTGATAGTTAGAAGCAAACCAATGTAACTTGAAAACCTTTTACATTTATTCCCTCTCACTTCATCTGAGCCAAGTCTCTTTTTCTCTCTCTAAAAGACTTTTTTTTTTTGGCTGATCTCTCTCTAAAAGACTAAAACAACAAAAATGGCCTCACTGAGTTTAATCGAGCAAATTTCTCTTTCACCAGAAATTTATCAACTCTCCCACTTACGTTTTAGATTATACTTTTAATTTCAAAACTCTTAATCCCGAAGGAAACGACCATTTCTCCCTTCGATCTCGAGGTGAGACAAAAAAATTGGAACTTATAATCAATTGTGAGTCCAATCTCCTCTTCTTGTTCGAGCTAAACGCAACAACATCAGTTCCGGATTTAACAGACATAGCCAAACGAAGGAGCTGCTTAGACACAACAACCTCGTCGAACTCAGGATCATACACTTGATCGATCTCTTTCTCAGATTCTTCTCCACTCCAACTTTGTATACAAATCAATCCTCTTGGTCGATCCGACTTTGAATTTTGTTAAATCTGAGTTTGAGTTTGATTTTGTTTGTTCTTATTTTGTCCAATCTAAGATTGATTTTGATTTCCTTTGTTTTTCTCTTCTCAAGAACTGATGAAGAAACTATGAATTCGGTGGATACTCGGTTGATAATAAAAACAGAGATCTCGAGACTAATCTGCGTCAAATCAGAGGAGGAAGAAGACGAACGACCAAAAAAAAAAATAACTCTGAATCGTAAATCCTAAATCCAAACCACTATCCACTAAACCCTAAAACTCTATCTACTAAAACCTAAACCGTAAACCCTAAAACCTATCTACTAAACTCTAACCCCAAAACCTTAAACTCTATCCACTAAACCCTATCCACTAACACCTAACACTAAACTCTAACCTTAAACCCTAAACATTATCCACTAAATCTTATCCACTAAAACCGTAAACCATAAACAATATCACCAAACCCTCAATCCTAAACCCTAAATCTAAACCAAAACTCTATCCACTAAACCCTACCCACTAAACACTAAACATTAACACTACAAACTAAACCCTAAACCAAAACCAAAACTAAACCAAAACTCTATCCACAAACCTTTCCACTAAACACTAAACCCTAATCCCTAAAAAAAAAACTAGAAACCCTAAACCCTAAACCCTAAACATTAAACCCTTAACCTAAACCAAAATTCTATCCATTAGATTTAATCCTAAACCCTAAACCTAAACCAAAACTCTATCCACTAAACACTAACACCAAACCCTATCCACTAAACCTTAAACCGTAATGCATAAACACTAAACTATAAACCCTAAACCCTATCCACTAAACCCTAAACAAAAAACACTAAACATTAAAACCTCAACCTAAACTAAAACTCTATCCATTAGATTTAATCCTTAACACTAAACCTAACCAAAACTCTATCCACCAAACACTAAACACTAACACCAAAAACCAAAAACTAAACCCTAATCCCCAAACACTATACTACAATAATGGACGTTAATTAATAACGAACAAATTGTTTTTTTCTAACTCAAGTGTGTTTTTGATTTGTTAATGATTAATTGTTATCTTCAATTCTCTATGTTAATTCTGGTGTTATTGATGAGTGTGGTGGACAAGATGTGATGGATACTTAAATATGGATTATTTTTTGGAACTTCGAGTTTAAACGCAAATTTGTTTATCAATTCTTCCTCCAATAGCTCCTGCAGATGAACATCTTCTAAGGAATCTTGAATTGTCCACATGCGATCTTATCCATGCACATTCGAACATACCCTGTACAATTGTTCATCTATTAGCTCTTTTCCACGTATGTACATCCATTAATACTTGTCCATTAGTACTTGTCCACATATGTAAATCCATTATTACTTGTCCACATATAAGAACCAAAAGTAGAACGTCAGAACGGGTCTATCCGTGACTATCCAAGCATAGTAGTCCATGTGGTCATCTTGTGACATCAAAGAAGGAGACTCGTTGCTATTAGAAACTATAAACAATCCATCTATGACCATCCATCATACACGAATCCATCTCACCAAATGCATTTACATCACAAACAACCTTAACAACGATAGTAAGAATAAAAAAGTACCGAAAAAGACAGAACTACAAAGAAATATAAAGAAATAATCAAACTAGATATGTGTTTTCCTTCTGCATCATAGATATCCATCCGTGATTATCTAAGCAGAGTAGTCCATGTGGTCATCTTGTGACATCAAAGAAGGTGACTCATTGCTATTAGAAGCTACAAACAATCCATCTATGACTGTCCATCATACACAATCCATCACACCAAATGCATTTACATCACAAACAACATTTAACAACGATATTAACAATAAAAAGTAGCAAAAAAACAGAAATACAAAGAAATAAGCAAACTAGCTATGTGTTATCCTTCTACATCATAGTTGTCCATCCATGATTATCCAAGCAGAGTACTCCATGTGGTCATCTTGTGACATGAATGTAACATTATAGAAGGTCATTCATAGCATAAATGTATACATATTAGTAGAAGCTATAAACGATGAAGATAATCAGAACTATGAATTACCCTAAAGTTTCAATCCTCTACAATTGATGTTCACAATCACATGTAGATTCATGTAATTGGGGGAATGATTACAAAAAATCCAGTAACAAATTTGATAAATTTGGGTACAATTAAGCTTACCATGAGCAGAAGCTTCATCATGGTTGAGTCAATCTCCATAAATCATACTCCGAAATCTCAAAATTGAATTCTCGGAATCTGGGGGAATGTTGCTAATCTGAGTCGTAGTAACGACAGCATCATCATTCTGAGTATTCTGAATTTCTTCATCTGGAATCGAGGAATCACCAATCGCTTTGCACACGAACCTTGTTCGGTTAGTTTCGTATTGAACCCAGTTCAGATTTTCGGGTCTCTGTTTGAACACAACCAAACTTGAAGGAATTCGGAGCTTGGCTCTTCCAATCGACGACCTAGAGATTGCAGAGAGAATGGAATTGGAGAGAATCAATGGATGTCATTTCATGCTAAGGAAGGACCAACAAGTTCCATTGTTTTATTCGACTGAAGCATAAACAAAATGTTTTTGGAAATGAGATGTTAGAGAAGTCGAAGTAATGGAGAGGAATCTAATTCCTTTTTTATTAATTCATTTAATATTTATTTTATTATTTGTTCCGTCAAAGTGCAACTGACCTTTAACTAAGGAGATGAGTGGTGTAATAGTTAGAAGGGGGTTTATAGCAACGAGCTTCGTTTTTAGCAAAAGGGTAAAAAAGAGAAATGGCATGAGAAAAGGTCCTCAGTCTCAGAAAGGTCCTCTATTTGCAAAAACTTATTCAAAAAGGGAGCCAGAGTGCTAATTTCTCCTTTTTTATGGGTAATATTACTAGATAGCCTAATTTGACAAGGTATTTTGTGAAATAATCATGGTGCAGTAAACTTTACAAAATGACGTTTACTTTAGGCGTTTTTAGACGATAATACCCTCAATGTATGAAGGGGATTTTTTGGTATCGGACAACACGTGTGCCTCGTGTAGGGAACACATAGCCTTAGGGGTGTGAAAGTGATATGATATGGTTTCTGTAAAAAGCAGCATGTAATTTAAGAGTTTGGACTCAGCTACATATATGTTCTGCTTATAATGTTTGTATTCGTTTGTCAAGTTAGGTGAGGGAAAAAAATTTTCACTCTGCATATAGTTCCCAACAAATTATAGATCTCAACATATACCTAACTATATAATTAAAATAAGATCTAAGTGCATCAAATCTATAATATGGGGGCAATAGTCCAAGAAAATATGTGAAATATGCTAAGCTCAAAGAGAGTAATATATTGTGGGTTTTATTACTAGGCTTGAAAATACTCTAAAAATATAGATTTGTTCAATTAGACATCTCTGAAATCTTTGATAGCCAATTTCCAATCATTTAAACATATACCGTAACGTTGGAACACCAATTTCAGAAACATCTTAAATATTGGTGGACAAAATTCACCCTCTTGTAACGTTGTAAGATTACAGGTAATAGTAGTATATCACATTGACAAGTCTGATACGACATCTGTCTTAATGTTGCCCAGGGAAGATATCGCCTCCCTCCACAATGAGAGAAATAATCAATGTCATTTAAGAAAATAACATGATATATTGAAAAGAAACCATGCTATTCTTAAAACTAATATGTTTTTTAAGAAATAACATGTAATGGTAATAAATAACGTGTAATACAAACGATTAGTATGTTACAAAAGAAAATGGCGAACATTACAGAAAAACATGATATTTGATGACGAAAAAATTCCTAAAGAGATTGAGATCTGGCACAATAAATAGAGAAAATCATAATCGGCAAGGAATTGTAGCCATGGAAACAGAGGAGATCGTAATCGGCAAGGAACTGGAGGCACCCATGGAAACAAAGGAGATTTACGAGGGTGGTGGTGACAATGTAATTCAAAGAGAGAGAGATTCGGAGGTGCAGCAATCCAGCAAAAAGCGTGAAAGAAAAAGATCCAGCATCGTTCGACATCTTCACTAAAGAAAAGGAATTAGAGTTTCATCAGTGAGATAGAAAAACAAGGTGTATGAAGCGCTTACCTCTTTTAAGAACGATCAACTTCTATTAAAAATCGGCGATCGCCGTCTATCGCCAGGATCGTATCCACAAAAGTACTGAGGGTCGGCAATAAGAGAATGAATTAATGTCATTTAAGAAAATAACATGTCATAGTGAAAAGGAAATGGTGTTATTTATAAAAACAATATGTCTTTTGAAAAAAAAATATAATGGTAATAAATAACGCGTAATACAAAAGAATAGTATGTTACAAAAGAAAATGGCGAACATTACCGGAAAAAAAAACATGATATTTGATGACGAACATTCTAAAAGAGATTGAGATCTGACGAGATAAATAGAGGAGATCGTTATCAGCAAAGAATTGTGGCCCATGGAAACAGAGGAGACCGTAATCGGCAAGAAATTGGAGGAACCCATGTAAAGTGATGGTGATGATGGTGACGATGTAATGCGATACGGAGGTAAAACAACGATCGAACCCAGAAAAGTTCTTACCTCTGTACAAAGATGAACAGTAGTGATGAGAATAACAAAGATGAAATATATGGCTTTGAAATCATAAACACGAGCTTACCTCTGTAAGAAGTACCAAATTCAGAAAGCAACAAAGCGATCGAAATATCACAGGAGGATCACCTCATAATTTTTTTTTTTGGGCTGAACTCATAATTTTTTATATTTTATTTTCCCTTTAAAACTGACAGAGCGTGAGAGAGGAAGAGAGAGAAGGAGCATGAGAGAGGAAGAGAAATGGAGAGAAAGAGGGGAAGATTTGCAGAGATCTGGTGAAGAAGAAAAAATGTACTTTAGAATTACAAAAAAATAAATTATGTCTATCACTTGTCGGGTTGATTGACAAGGGCAGGGGAGTAAAATTGCGTCGTTTTCAGACAAGGTACTATTCACTCATGGTTAGTTATTATTATTGATTTCGAAGTCATTTACTACAAATACTCTTTTTTAAACCCTCTTGTGAAAAATAATAATAATAATAATATAGCACAATTGTAACGACCCTTGATCACTATATGACCGGACTAGTCAAAAGTGACCAAGGACGCTACTTGACGGTAACCAAGTATGACCCATCCGAGGTTATATAAACGAATCATTAAACTCTAGACGTTTCACCTTTGGATCCATCCCACTTAAATCTCCACGTAGGCTTGCCGACCCTTGTGAAGATTAAGCGTTGGGCCGACCCGGACTACATCTTACAAGTAACCGGAACCTTTTAGTTTTTAGGAGGCCGGCCTACTGCCAAAAAGGGTTACATAATAAACATACATACTTTGCAAAGACACCAAAATCTACTCCGGCGCCTAACGTTCCACACTCCCTCTAGTTCCCACTACGGTTACCTACAATACAAATGAGTCATGAGTAATCTAATATTACTCAGTGAGTTGAGTTCCTGTAAAAAGTTAGTAATTCACCCTCCCCGAATCTAACGATCACCAAACAATCATACAATCACCAACAATCAAACAAGTATCAAACAAATTATTTGATATCATCCAGAAAACAAGACTCAATAAGTCCTAGGGCCGAGATATGCCGTCTCCCCATTGCAAGAAGAAACCGTCAATGTTACAACCACACATGCTAATAACCAACGACCATAAGTCACCTCGTCGGGCAACGACATAGGCAAAGGTTGCGAACCTAGTCCCACCATGACCTTCGTATAAACCTGATGGAAACCAAGTAGATATGACACTGTATAGAAACTAGGAGACGACCATATCACTAAAAATGGAATTTACCAAGTTTCGATCTACCAAACACGACAACTTGCACCATTAATCTGTATGAAACATCAACCACATCAAGAAACTTATGAGAAATCATAATTTCCAACCACACAACCTCTGTATTAATTTACTAAAAATTAATCAAGAATCGTGGATTTCCATCTCCACTTTTTTTATTAATCTTTAGATCTAATCATGAGTTTTTATCACCAAAACTCAACCATACTTAGAACAAATCAACAAGGGTTGAACCAACTCACAAACACTTCACGGAAATCTCCACACTAGTTTCTCTTCCAGATTGCTCCCCTCCTCTCCACTGTCCCGCTAGTCGCACCAGCCCACGGCCACCAAGCCTCGGATCAAGCCTCCTCCGCATTCTCTCCTTTGAGTACGCTCCCTTTCTCTCCAAAATCTCCACACAATGAGACTAAGTCCATATAAACAGAGGAGGGTTGATCCGCATGGTCTCTGACCATGTGTCAACGTATGACGCAACGTGACACCATGTATCGGCGTATGACGCAACGTGACGCCATGTGTCTGCCACTTTCATTACTTAGTTATAATTTCTTACATTAAATTAATTATTAAAACAATTATAGTTGTGGCGCCTTTCAAACTAATACATAATAAATCATAACTTTGCAAAAACAACTAAAAGTACCCTAGATCCGGTGTCCTAGCGTTCGTCTCAGCTACGGCTTAAACCTACGGTCACTTGCACAAAAAGTACCATCATGAATAATTCGAAGATTACTCAGTGAGCATGGAACGCCCACAACTAAATAAAAAGAATCTAAGGTTCGCGCCCAACCCCAAGCAATAAACAATCACACATCAATTATCACAACCACAACACAACATCACACAATCAAAGCCATGCAACGAAATTAAACGTGCGACTCCAATGCAAAACCTATGGGCCCTAATATGCTGACCTCCCAACCCGAAAAAATGTGATGGAACTACCGTGGTTGCCAACCCTTTCAGTAGCCAATGACCCAGCCGATGAGGCTTTTAATAAGACGTCAATGTCCGACCACAAAGGTTGTTGTAACATTGAATATACCCCGTCGGGTATTTGACATGGGCAAAGGTTGCGAGCCTTTGTCCCACCATGCCCTTCGTATAAACTTGATAGAAACCAAGTAGATACGGCACTGTATAGAAACACGGAAGACAAACATATTACTATTGGAATTACCAAGACTCGGACTCCGCGTCACGAATACTTGTACGAACCTCCACACTACCATGCTTATGCAACACTAACAATGACTCTAAACACAACAAACAACTACACAACTCAATCCTTTCCTCAAGGTGAGTTTCAACACTAAACACATAACAACAATCATTGAATAGCATTACACAATCACACAACAACAAGCAAGTTACACAAATACAATCAACTCGCAATTCAAGCTAAACCACGACAAGGCAAGCAACAATCACACAAGCGGTACACAACAATCAATCTCAATGCAATCACATAATTCAATTTCAGTTTAACATAAGGCTCACTATCTAAGTCCTTTTCTACATGCATCCCAATTTTAATGTTATAACCATGTTTAATTAGCAAAATTCATAACAATTCATGCCCAACGAATTATGATGAATATGACATATGAAAATTCTTAATATAAATCAAGGGTGAAGCTCAATTAATTTAAACCTAACTAATGATCAAATGCATGCACTACCAAATTAGTCCATTTAATTGATATATAGACTAAAATTCATATCTAAAATTGATATTAAAATTCATTTAATTGATATTTAGACTAAAATCTTAGCGTGATCTTTCTACACAATCTATAACAACAATCAAGGTGCATGCAAAATAAATCTACAGATAAGAATCGATCTCTAACATGCATAGCCAGTTTAGTCGATTTAATCGATTAACAACCTAAGATGCGTAACTACTAGTGCTATACTCATCTAAACGAATGAAATTTATGACAAAAACTACCAAATTCAGAGATGATGCATGCCAAAATTCATCCTATTCAACAACCTCTAACATGCAAGAAAAATTCAATCAAAATAAAAGTGATTTAGGTAAGAAATCATAACTCGCAAATAACTCAACCAATTGAGCTCAAACTCTGCAAGAAATTCAATCCAAAATCACTTTAAAAGCATGCAAAATCTCAGCTTAAAACTTGACTTGCTTCGGCTTGAAAACGGATTGAGGAAAAACGCCTTAAAACCGATAAATCAAGAAGAAATAGATGCAAGCAATCAATTCAAGCAAGAAATCAACCACACCCAAATCTTGTGCTACTAGCCTACTACACATGCTTCAAAACTCACAGAAAAAGTTTGGGTTGGAGAAGAATTGAAGAGGAACTCGAATCGGCCACACAATCCTCCGCCAAAGCACCTCTGAAGCCTCCCGTCTTCAAGCTCAGCTTCTTCTCTTCTTCCTCAGCACCTAAACTCTCTATTCTCTGGACTCACAATGCTCTCAAGTCCCTCTCTATCTGGTGGGAATGGCGAAACTTTGGTGGTAAAGAGAGAAGACTTGCTTAAATAGAGAAGGAGTCTCGCCCATGCACAAGACAAGTGTTGGTGTGTGTTGACAAGTGGACGGACACTTGTCACAACTGCTTCATGCGAAGCTTGGAGGCCAAGGTTGATCATTTCTGAGTCTTAGAGACTCATGCAGCTTGCCACGTCCCTCTCCTCTCACGCACAAGTGGCCAAAGCGGCTCAAGTGGTGACACGTGTCCTCACAAGTGTCATTCTTGCCCCATGCGAAGGTTGGGCTCCAAGTTCTATTTATTGTGTCTCTTAAGACACCATATAACACAACCACGAGCTCCTCTCCCTCTATATAAGCCCAAGATTGCTGATCGTAGGTCAAATAATAAACCTAAATATGCAAACTACCGGATCAAATACGGTAATCAGTTGTAGTACTTTAGGGTCGAATCCACAGGGACCGATAAGTTACACTACGAATTTACGAGATTAAAGTTAAGCTAAGAGAAAATAAAATGAGAGTTTGTTTCTAACAACCTAACGAGAAATAAAAAAAAAGCAAATAAATAATAAAAGAAATATTAGGCATAGGGAAACCATCCAGGATGTGACAAAACAATTAAATCGATTAATAGGAAATATTAAGATACGTTCTAGAACTCAATTCACAATGGTAAGGTACATCGATTCTCACGCCAATACCTACTTAGCAATATTTAGAGAACGCTTTACGCTAGGCTTCCCTAAGTAAAACTAGCATTAATAACAAGATCGATATGTTCACAAGATATCAAAACGAGAGCTTTGCGCTTGCCAAGTTATGAAATCTTGCTCCCCTAGTGTTGATTCCAGCGACTAAACATCACCTAAGATCTTAGAACAAGTTAGCTACTCAAGCCCTAATCATTAAGAACAACAATAGGAAAAGAACTATAAAATAAATTTCCAAACTAACAACCTAATAATCAATCACATCCCTTCAGAGAAACCGTAACCTAATAAGGAAACTACTTAAGCATAGAAACAAGAACAAAGATGAACACAAAAGGAAACATATTTATTAAAGAATCTAAACCTAAAAGAAAGCTATAAAAAGGAAACTAAAATATTTATAAAACTTGGGGAGAGCTACAGCTCTCAAAAGAGAGAGCCACTGCTCTGAAAATGTGTGTTTGATACAATGGTCGAGCCCTCCTTATATAGGAAAAGGGGAGAGCAACAAAAGGAAACAAAAGAAATGGAAAGTCTTGGAGAGGAGGCAAAATAGGCTTGGGCCGCAATTCTTCATGGGATCGATCGATCCCAAGTGTGGATCGGTCGATCCCGACTCCCGTCCACGTCAGCTTCGTCAGCAGGTTGACATGTCTTCAGTAAATCAGCCATAACTCTTGATTGCACCGTTGGATTTCCTTCAAACCACTTGGAGATGAAAGCTAACTCTCTTAGCTATCTTGTGTCAAAATATTAGCAAGCTCCAACGGTGGGAAGGTCTTCGTCTGAGGCCATACTTCTGACGGGTCTTCTGGACTCTGCATCTTTCAATGTATATTTGCCTCCAAAATGATCCAAAACTCTTCCTTTTCCAATATTTGCTTCTCAGACCTGAAATACACTAAGTGAAGCAAATAGTCCTAATATCTATCTAATATAAGTTAGTTGACTCAAAATACAAACCTAAATCCTATATAGAAAACGGTAATTTTGGGACTCATCAATTCCCCCAGACTTGAATCTTTGCTTGTCCTCAAGCAAGAACAATCAAAAAGACAAATCTTAAAGAGAAAGGTTTGAAAACGGGAACTTACAACTTCTCGAGAATCTCCGTACTTCTTCCGTGAATCCATCACTCAAAGAATCGAGCTTACAACATGTACTAACCATTGGCTTAGCAACTCTCTGTACTGATGTCCCGGTAACTCAAGGAAGCTCCAATGTCTCCATTGTTGACTCCCTACATTCATTCTTTACAAGCGTTCGGTCTCAACGAGGGAGTATCGATCAAAGATCGCGTAGACGCTTACCTTCTTCTAGCTTCCAAGACATTCTTCTTATGGTTCCTTTCCTCCTCTTCCCTTTTTCTTCATGAGATCGATTTCTTCCTACTTTTCTAGGGTATCATTTTATTTTTTCTATCGATCTCTTTTTCTTTAGCCCGGGGTTGGTTTTCATGAGTCCGAAGTATGCAAGGGGGTAACCACACATCCCTCGGCCCACTTCTTTGTTTACCACATCCCTTTTCTTTTTTTTTTTTTTTTTTTTTTTTTCTTATTTTCTTTTTCTTATTCAGGAGAAGAGATAGGGGAACCATACTTTTTTAGAAGTTATGCGCATCTTGGAGAGCTTGAGTCAGAGGTCGCGTTCGATGTATACCAAGCCCCAAGTTGAGAAGATTAAGTCCAAATTAACGACTTGTCACGGGTGGAGTCAACGCTGGGTCAATCGGATTTCCAAGAGATAGGGACTTCTGGTGAGTTGTTCGGCTAATGGTGTTCCAATCTTCAGCCCTTCAAAAAGATAGTCATGACGGATAACAGAAGATATTAGTACGAACACACGATTCACAAAAGAAGTTTCAAGTTCCAACCATTTAGACTCAATTAAACGACTCAAAAAAAAATTAAAATGTTAGTGCAAATGGTTACATTCCTCCCCCAGACTTACTTCACACCGTCCCGGTGTGTAAGAAAAACCCAAAGGAAGAATGGAAACCGAAAACAAAAGATAGTTATAATAGACATATAAGAAAATCAAAAGCTCAAAGAAAAGGAAAGAAAAACCCGGTGATCAAACGTTTGGTGTGTATGGACAATGTGACATGAGTCCTTGTACAGCTCAGGGCAGGGGATCGATCGGTCTGACGTCTCAGATCGATCGGTCTGGATCTTCTATGGTCTCGGACTTGTCAATCGCAAGGGGATCGATCGATCTGTCGACAGGATCGATCGGTCTCCAGTGTCTGGAACAAAAAGTTTCGCATCTTCTGCGTTTAGTACCTGTTCCTGAAAACTCAACACCGGACGTGATTTCACCGTAATAAAATCCTAAAATAAAAACAAATAAAGAATAATAATAAAGGAAGAGAAGTATGTACAAACTCTATGGGTTGCCTCCCATAAGCACTTTTTTTAAAGTCGTTAGCTTGACTGTGGTGTCAGGCAGCAAGTGTGGCAGAATGAAAATCCGCTTCAAAGCAAGCTCTCGCCTGTTGCGAATGCGGAAGTCCTCATCTTCAGGGACGGAGGTGTCCAAGTGAGCAGCGCCAGAGTAGTCAACCTCATGCTCCGAGACCGATGGGGGTGGATGTGTAGGCTCGCGTGGAGGTGGAGGTGGTGGTTGTGGTGCAACGCAGCAGAGCCATGATGCAATCCGAGTCAGCAAGGAGTTCTTCTGCTTGGTCGTATCACAGACCTATCGCTCAAACTCCGAGTTCTGCTCCTCCGGTGGCTCCATGGCGACGTACTCGCTCATATCGAAGTGAAATGGAGGCAACTGAGAGGAGGAGTAGTGCTGAAACGGTGGTGGCATGGAAGCAGAAGGCTGAGAAAGGCCAGCCTCATCAAGATGTCATGTACTGGCTACACTCCGGGTGCCACTAGTTCTCGGCAGAATGGGTCTCTCGTAAAGCGCCCCAGCAGGCGGATTAAAGCGAATGCTCCCTGGTGTAGCGAGAGATGTGAACTCAGAGCGGGGCAGGCGAATGTACTTGTAAAGCCCATCATGACCCTAGAAACGGTAGACTAGTGAATGGCGGAGATGGATCTTGCTAGCGTACAAGTGCACCCGATCAATGAATCGTGCCTTGGGCTCCAGTGGGGGATGCGCGATAGTGAAGTGACAATGGGTGATGATGGGAGTCACCAATTAGAATCACCTTCTTCGAGACCGAAGCGCGTTATTGCGCACCTGGATGAACTCCTGAACATCATTGAGAATGTCCATCGCGACCAAGATATCGGTTTGTAGAAACCGAGAAGGCTCGAACTTGTAGGCTTGTAGCGCAACGGTGTCATCTTGATCCTTGCGTGTCCACTCTCGCTCTCCGGTAGCTGATTCCTGTCTGCTGCGTCGTCTAGGAGCAATTGTCCTGGGTTGGGATCGATCGATCTTTGGTGTAGATCGGTCGATCTCGAGGCTTCTGTTCCTCGATGCAGATTCATGTCAGACCGATCGGTCGTGTCAGCTGGACCGATCGGTCTTGACTAACTGGAATGCCAAATTTTCGCATCTTCTGCGTTTAGAACCTATTCCAGTTGTACTCAAAGTCAGAACCGTGCTCAGCATACCATCCATTGCTTCTTGGCATTTCTCTCTAAACTCCGGAGTGAGGATGACTTTAACTTTAGAGAAAAGCTTTGACCTTCCTTTGCACTTTACCTTATACTCAATGGTCTCTCCAACACATCTTTGTGTTACCAAAGCGATATGAGAATCGTCCATCACGCTCTCAATCTTTGCCTTGTCTCTCTTCTTGACCCTCTTGGATCGCTTCTTAGAAGAATGAGTGTCTCCATCCAGGACTTCTTTGACATCATTCTCATCACCAAGGTCGTCCACTAGCATGACATGATGCGCTCTATCGTATTCCGGACAATGATTGCTATTCCTAGCAGCTGAAATATGGTGATCGTGTTCCGGAGCGATGCCGTCTTGGACTTGGTGTAGAAGTGGTAAAGAAAATTGCTCGGCATTGACCCCACGAAGAGCCTAATTGCAATGATTTGAACCACTTTCTCGCCGTATTGCTCAATGAGAAAGGTAAGAGCTTGCATATCATGAAGTCAACAGGGACTTCACTTGATCGAAAAGTGTTGCACAACTCCTCAAAATTCACAATATGATCCAATGGACTTTCCGAAGGCAATCCATAAAACAAGTTCTCTGCCACCAAGTGGATGATGTGGGGGTTGATCTTGTAAGCATACTCCTCGTCTGATAATTGAATTGCAGCACGATTGGAGTAGAACTTTTCTGGAGTGTCGTGTCCGCCAAGGGTGGGGTGATGAATAGGTGGTGCCTGATGCAGATCGATCGGTCTGTTAGGGGGATCGATCGGTCCAGCAGGTGGAGGCTGTCCGTAGTCATCATAACGTGCAGGGGCTGGTGGAGGGAACAGCTGGTCACGAGCTGAAGCATAAGGATCCACTACTAGAAGTGGGACATCCACCTTCTTCTCATTGTCTATGGTGAGACTAGAGCCATGTGGCGTAGCTTCATCGGAAGGGGTTGCGTTGTAGAAGATACCCTCATCGATGTTAGAGAAGGAGATCCTCTTATTAGGTAGATCGACAACTACACCCACTGTTGCAAGGACTGGTCTCCCAAAAATCAAAGGCATAACAGAACCTTTGGTCAACTGAACGACATGAAAATCGGCGGGAACCAAACAACTTCCAATGCGAATATCTGTCTGCAATCGCCTTAGACATGAGGTTCATGCTAGATCTGGAATCACAGAGATAATCGTTGAAGACCTCTCCATCAATTGAACATGGGACAATAAACTGCCCAGGATCTTCTAGCTTCGACACTTTAGTGAGATACATCACGTGGGGTGTCCCGTCGTTCCGTTAAGGGCGCACTAATCTCTTCAAGGTCTTCTTTTCCAGTAATCAGCATCTCGAAAAATCTTTCGGAAGATTGGTAACTGCTCCAAAGCTTTGGAGAATGGAAGAACATCAATTATCTTGCAGGTTACCTCTTTGAAGCGTTTGTACGTCTTAGCATCAGGTTGCACCTTAGAAACGCGTGGATAAGGATGCTTTGGCTTGTAAGGACCCGCAGCAGCTCTAGCAACAACATGTGTACCAGCGTCATTCGAAAACAGGTCAGGAATTCCTGATTTCGCAGTGGGGACTGATCGATCTTATGGAGGATCGGTCGGTCCTGACCCTCTGGTCAGTAAGTCATCATCGCCCAGGAGATCGATCGATCTAAGAGTGGATCGATCGGTCCTTCTTCTTTGTCGATCCGGACTTGTTGGGTTGCCGTAGTATGAAGCTTCGCCTTGGCTCCAGCATGAGCCGTAATAGTGTACAAGTCAGAGAAGACTCTAAGACCTCCGATTTGAGCCTCGGAACTTGTAGCATATGACAGGATCGATCGGTCTAAAACATGGACCGGTCGATCTGTGGTGCAGATCGGGACTAATCGCTGGTTGTATCGGATCGATCGATCGTTGTGCTGGATCGATCGGTCCTGAGCCTCTGTGAAGGCTTGTATATCTTCAATCGCACTTTGAATCGCCAACTTCTCCTTTATGTCTCGTGCATCCTTGTTCTTCCCATCTGATAGCTGTTGCATCATGAGCTCAAGCTCATTCCCTTGTGGAGATGGCATATCATTGTGAGCTTGACATCCTCTTCTCTGGTCATTCCACCTAAGTGGATAGCGAGCTTCATAAAGATCCACAATTCCGTGAGCTTCTTACTTCTTAGTCTTGGTCCTTTGAGAACGGAATGGTGATTCAATGATTCGAAGGCTTTGTGGATAAGCTGTTGGAGAAGAACGGGTTGGGTGGCTCGGGTTGGCAGCTCCTCGGTCCGTCTGTACCGTCTTCGTATTCCTTCGATATCTTTTGGCTCAGAACTCAAAATTGAGATCTGAGACTTGGCCTGCAAACTAGAGACTTAGATCTTTCCAATGATGTATGGCTCATCATCTAGTTCCTTGTGGTTCGTTCTCAGATAGAATTTGAAGTTGGCACAACTCAGCTTCGTACTCTTCTTCGATGGTCTTGGAAAAACAGTCATAACTTTCGAACCGTGATGCCAAATGATAACATGGGTTTTTCGCCCATTTTTACTATGTTTTCTTAGGGTGTTTAGAATGGTTTAGATGCATTTCTAATGCAAATAAGCCAATAACTCAGTATTTGCAAGAACAAAGAGGTTTTACAGGTTTTAGGTAAAAAGGGACCAAAAGGGAGCAAAAGGACTTGCAGAACAGTTTCGGACCATCAGAAGTTTGACATTCGTTGAAGACCTTCTCGTGAACCAAATTGGGAGATGTTGGTATCACTGGAAAGCTTAAAGAGTCAAGATTCACCTCCAAGTGGAATCGACCAAATCCGAGTTGTCAATCAGAAGTTATGATTTTTTGAAGACAGACCTGTCCAGCCGCACGGCGAAGCCGTGGCCGTGCGGCCAAGTGCCTTACCAACGCACGACGGGAGCCCGTGTGTGCGGCCAAGACATGTTTTTAGCCGCCTCAAAGCCCAAGAAGTGCAACATAAAGCCCGGTTCGTTTGGCCCAATAAGATCTCGAGGAAGGATACGCCCTAACCCTAATTCTGAGCACCTAGGACTATAAATACACATCTAAGGCCTAGGGTTTCGACATGCTTGGAAGGAGGAACAGAGGAGCCGCCTCATTCACGCCCAGCCACCTTGGAGAAGCAGCAAGAAGACTTGGAGAGCGTCCTTTGGACGTCTCGCCAAGCGTCTCTCTTCGTTAACTTCTCTGAGTTTTCTTTATCTCTTTCGTTTTCTGCTTTTACTTTGTTTCTAGGTTTAGTTGTTGTTTAGGGGAAGATCTTCAATCTCTTTACTTGTTATTGAGAGAGAACCTCTGAACCTTCTTTGTTTTTATATAGATCTATTCATACGTTGCTGGTTATGATTCTTCTCGTCTACGTTTTGATGATTAACTCTAATATGTTTGAGTAGTTTCTTTGTTAGGCTTGATGGGTGATTCAAAGGGGTTTTAATGGGGTAATCGATTGCTTAGGTTATTAGATCAGATCTTTAGATCCGGATCATCAGATCTGTAGGGTTTATTCCGCGACTCTATCTTCTAGTTTATTATCATCGCGTATAGAAGGGATTAGCTACCATGGAAAAGCGATATCTTAGATAGCTATTATTTGACAAGACCTTTGGTAGTTATTGGACCCAACTAGGAAGACTGAACGAGCTAGTCTCTGTGTGTACTAAGGCACAGGGGTTAGTGTAGACTTCTAGGACATATCGAACTTGATCTTTAAGCTGACTTCATGCCTTTACCAAAAGAGTGACCAGGACACCGTCGGGTCTATGGGGTTTAGGAGCCTGTAAGCGAACGTAGGAGGGCTTAATTTAGTGTTTGAGTTAGTGAGTCAAATAAACCGATCGACACCTAGCAGACCCTGACCTTGTGAAACCCTAGAGATGATTCCCTAAGAGCCCGATGCTTAGTTAGTCTTTAGGTTTAGTTAGTTTTTATTCTAGTCTAGTTTTATTTAGGTTAGCGTTAGTTTAGTTCTAGGAGTGACACCTAGAAATCCGTCACAAAATCCCTTTTATTATTTTCGTCTTAGCCTATCCTCTTCCCCAAGCTCGTCGTGCACTCATAGTCTCTGTGGATCGACCCTTAAGTACTACAAGCGATAGGTTGTGCACTTGCAACCCGATCAATTGTTTTCACCTAAGGTTAAAAGCCTAGATTCGTTTAGGTGAAACCCAGTGAGTGTCACTTCGACACCCATCAAGTTTTTGGCGCCGCTGCCGGGGACTATTTGAGTTGCCCACGAGTTAAGGACTAGGGTAAAGTCTAAGATATTGTCTTTACTGATTTTTCTCTTTAGTTTTACTTGTTTCAGGTAGCTTCGAGATGCATATCGATGTCTCTCTCTTGGGATATGTCAAAACGCCATAGTCACACAGATGCTCGCAAAGCGTGAGACATTGGAACGAGTTTACTTTTTCTGGCCACTCGCTTGTTGTTTGGATCGTGTATTTGTTCCCTACGGACCACATATGCACCAAATAATAGACATTTGTGTCGCTTGCAAGTTAGTGACGTAACTTGCACAACACGTTTTTGGAAGAATCCTTTGGAAGATTTAGTGGGATCTTGTCTCATCTTCATGATGGGAATTTCACGAAATTTTTTTTCTATAAGGAGGAAAGATATGCGGAGACCAAGCTCTTATTATGCAACATGATCACTCGGGAGGATCATGATCGTATACCATGGACGCATGGAGGAGATTTGGCGGTGCGGCCACATGTCAAACCACCGCATGACCAAGCTCCGATGGCGCGGTCGAAGCCACCATCACCGCATGGTCGGGCTCTCGACATGCGGCCAGGAGAGCTCTGGTCGATCAACGAAGACGAAGCTTCAAGACCATCTAACCAATCATTTCAGCGAGAAGATTTCAACAAGTCTCACCTCAAGAAAGATTTATAAGGAGAAGCTTTCGTGCACAAAACCAAATAGGCCTACGATGCCACCTGCTGTGCTTTTGCGCCGAAGACACCAACCCTGGAAGTTCAACAACATCTTTCACCACATGGAGGAGATCGAGCTAACGAAGGTGCAGGAAGGAGTAGAGGACTAGAGAAGACTTATCCCGAGACAAGCTCTTCCACAAGCTGAGCCAGGAGAAGGCCACAATGTCGAGCTAAACGACGTAAAACAAAAGCGCTTAATGGGAGGCAGCAAATTGGTCAGATTAGAGACAGAGGTTACCAATCCCGGTTCAAGGAGCAAAAGAAAATTCAGATCACCCCAGAAAAATCTGAAATTTGGTGGAAAAAGAGTAGAGAGTCATACAAAGCCTCAGGAAAAAGCGAAACGTGATTCGGCATTACGGTTCGAAAGTTATGACTGTTTTTCCAAGACCAACGAAGAAGAGTACGAAGCTGAGCTGGGTCGACTTCAAACTTTTTCTGAGAACGAACCACAAGAAACTTGTTGATGAGGCATACATCATTGGAAAGATCTAAGTCTCTAGTTTGCAAAACAGGTCTCAGAGCTTAATTTCGAGTTCTGAGCAGGAAGATATTGAAGGAACAAGAAGACGGTATAGACGGACCGAGAAACTACCAATCCGACCCGACCAATCCGTTTTTCTCCAACAGCTGATCCACAAAGCCTTCAAATCATTGGATCCCCATTCTGGGAGGAAATATCGTCCAGCTAATGACTATAAAGGAGCAACGTTAGGTTATGTTTTCGATTTTTGGTTTTGTTTACGCCTTATGCTTTGATGCATTTCTTGTCTTTGCCTCAAGTTTCCAATTTAAGGAGCAAAGAGGGAAGAAAGAAACTTGTTTGGAACCGCAACAACGAGGACTATTGACTAAGGCAACAATGCAGCAAGAAGATAAGGTCGCCACACGGCAAGGTCTCTAAGATCTGGCGACCCAGTCCCCTGCCGCATAGCCGAGTCACCGATCCGCGACGAGGCAATCGACCGCACGGTCGAGGGCCGAGCATGCGGCCTGTGCACTCGACGGACGGGTCAGTCCAGGACCAACGATCAAGCCGAATGACCGCATACACTCGCGGTCCGAAGCCGAGTTTTCTCACGATCGGATCTCCAACCCGCGACAGCCCAACCATCCGTCGTGGCCACGTTCTTCAAACCGTCCCGTCCCGCGTCACTTCCAAACGCATCTCACGCGTTCACTACCATACCAATTCATCTACATATCTATATCTATCTATCTATCTATTTATATTAGGATTTTATTTTGGTTTTTGGTTTTCTAATTCATTATTGATGGTTTTAGGTTTTGTAACAAGAAAATTCAAAAGGAGGCTATACAAAGTAATGGGAGGAGGAGACGAAGTTCGATCAATCCCTGTATCCACCCACCACCATCACCAGCAGAGGAGAATTGGCAACAATTCAAGTCTGGGGGAGATACCCAACACATCCATCGTTCCATCTCTATAATACAAGGTGACATTGTTCTGAAACTTTAATCTTTCTTTCCACTTAATTATCATCTTTCCTCACCGAGGACGGTTCGATTTAAGTCTGGGGAGAAGATGTTCCATCTTTTACTGACGTGCTACTTTCTTTTTGTCGTTGACTTGCGAAATTTTCCATTTTTTACATCAATATTGAGTTTTTATCGAGTCGTTTTATTGAGTCAAAATTAGTAGGGAATTAGGACCTTATCAAATGATGAGTTAGTAATCATTTTCTTTTGAATTTGATTACGACCATTAAAGTGTTCTAAATCATCTTCTGAGTGACAACTTTTGCAGGATTCATTTAGAGCGGACAATACCCAGAACATCACAACCGGATCGCTCCCCGAAGATTTCATCTTACGGAGATTTAGATGGAACTGACATTAACTCTAATTTATTTGGACTATAACCTGACCTTAATTCTCTCTTATTCCAGGTGTTAGATCAGGGAAACGAGCGGATACATTCAGGACATCACACCATCTTTTTACCAATCTTTTTCGATGATCCTGAATGGCCACTCATTTTTAGTGGTTCCCACCCTTAACCTTAACCTCATTTCAGACCTCATGCAATCTCTTTTCTTTCCTGTTCTAGCAGTTATGTGCAAAAACGCCGGAGAGAGAGGAACGACGCGGTTTTCAATCAAGAAGAAAGAGAACGGCGAGTCGGTGCAAAGATCTGAGATAGAGATTCATAAAGCAACCTATTGGATCCGCAAACTTAATGTACTATACGTGAACTCTTGAGACTAGTAGACCTTTTCCCCTTTTCGAAAAAAAAAAAGGGGAGAAAGGATAGAGAAGGCGGAAGTGAGCCAAGGGGTGTCGCGGCTACAACTGTGCACACTTTGGACTTTACGAAAGCCGCGGAAGTGAGCCAAGGGATGTGCGGCCACAACCGTGCATACTTTGGAATTCATGGAAGCCTATTCTAAAAAAAAAAACAAAAAAAAAAAAAAAAGAAAAAAAAAAAAGAGAGGAAAAACGAAAAGAAAGGGAACGGGTACTAGTGAAGTCTCAGGAGCACGAAGAAAAGACCAATAGGAATGCAAGGAACTATTTAAAAGAAAGACGAGCGGTAGAGACCCACAGAAAAATCTAAGTCTGAGGGAGTCTCAGGAGGAAGAACAGGAGTCGAGTGAAGAAGGATTGAAAACCGTGGACATCAACTGGTCCATTCTCTCTTGCGGTTTTGCATAATATCCTGCACTATCGCGATTATCCGGTAACCCTAAACACTCTTAACTCCACCCCTAAACACTAAATGCCTCCCAATACCAAGCGCCGTCTACCCTGAATGATATCCTTTGAATGAGAGAGCCACGCCAATTTTTAATGAATGTAGAGAGTTGATGTACGTGAAGTCTGAGTTCTTTTGTAGGTATGGAGTCGACGGACCAGAGTCGAGAAAGTTGTGGGACTATGGTGAGAATGTTCTAACTTGAGTTTTTGTTATTAGGAATCCTCAAGACATCGTTTAGCCCATGGTCTCTGATGATAGGAGATTAGTTCCTGCGTTTTCAAACCTCTCTTCCATGGCTTTACTTTCTTGTTTGCTTGAGGACAAGCAAAGTTTAAGTCTGGGGGAGTTGATAACATGGGTTTTTCGCCCATTTTTACTATGTTTTCTTAGGGTGTTTAGAATGGTTTAGATGCATTTCTAATGCAAATAAGCCAATAACTCAGTATTTGCAAGAACAAAGAGGTTTTACAGGTTTTAGGTAAAAAGGGACCAAAAGGGAGCAAAAGGACTTGCAGAACAGTTTCGGACCATCAGAAGTTTGACATTCGTTGAAGACCTTCTCGTGAACCAAATTGGGAGATGTTGGTATCATTGGAAAGCTTAAAGAGTCAAGATTCACCTCCAAGTGGAATCGACCAAATCCGAGTTGTCAATCAGAAGTTATGATTGTTTGAAGACAGACCTGTCCAGCCGCACGGCGAAGCCGTGGCCGTGCGGCCAAGTGCCTTACCAACGCACGACGGGAGCCCGTGTGTGCGGCCAAGACATGTTTTTAGCCGCCTCAAAGCCCAAGAAGTGCAACATAAAGCCCGGTTCGTTTGGCCCAATAAGATCTCGACGAAGGATACGCCCTAACCCTAATTCTGAGCACCTAGGACTATAAATACACATCTAAGGCCTAGGGTTTCGACATGCTTGGAAGGAGGGACAGAGGAGCCGCCTCATTCACGCCCAGCCACCTTGGAGAAGCAGCAAGAAGACTTGGAGAGCGTCCTTTGGACGTCTCGCCAAGCGTCTCTCTTCGTTAACTTCTCTGAGTTTTCTTTATCTCTTTCGTTTTCTGCTTTTACTTTGTTTCTAGGTTTAGTTGTTGTTTAGGGGAAGATCTTCAATCTCTTTACTTGTTATTGAGAGAGAACCTCTGAACCTTCTTTGTTTTTATATAGATCTATTCATACGTTGCTGGTTATGATTCTTCTCGTCTACGTTTTGATGATTAACTCTAATATGTTTGAGTAGTTTCTTTGTTAGGCTTGATGGGTGATTCAAAGGGGTTTTAATGGGGTAATCGATTGCTTAGGTTATTAGATCAGATCTTTAGATCCGGATCATCAGATCTGTAGGGTTTATTCCGCGACTCTATCTTCTAGTTTATTATCACCGCGTATAGAAGGGATTAGCTACCCTGGAAAAGCGATATCTTAGATAGCTATTATTTGACAAGACCTTTGGTAGTTATTGGACCCAACTAGGAAGACTGAACGAGCTAGTCTCTGTGTGTACTAAGGCACAGGGGTTAGTGTAGACTTCTAGGACATATCGAACTTGATCTTTAAGCTGACTTCATGCCTTTACCAAAAGAGTGACCAGGACACCGTCGGGTCTATGGGGTTTAGGAGCCTGTAAGCGAACGTAGGAGGGCTTAATTTAGTGTTTGAGTTAGTGAGTCAAATAAACCGATCGACACCTAGCAGACCCTGACCTTGTGAAACCCTAGAGATGATTCCCTAAGAGCCCGATGCTTAGTTAGTCTTTAGGTTTAGTTAGTTTTTATTCTAGTCTAGTTTTATTTAGGTTAGCGTTAGTTTAGTTCTAGGAGTGACACCTAGAAATCCGTCACAAAATCCCTTTTATTATTTTCGTCTTAGCCTATCCTCTTCCCCAAGCTCGTCGTGCACTCATAGTCTCTGTGGATCGACCCTTAAGTACTACAAGCGATAGGTTGTGCACTTGCAACCCGATCAATTGTTTTCACCTAAGGTTAAAAGCCTAGATTCGTTTAGGTGAAACCCAGTGAGTGTCACTTCGACACCCATCACCAAACCACGTTCCGCTTTTTCCTGAGGCTCCGTATGACACTCTTCTATATTTCCACCAAATTTCAAATTTATCTATGGTCATCTGATATTCCGTTTGCTTCTTGAACCGGAACTGGTAAGCTCTATCTCTCCTCTTCTTTTTCCTTTTCCCGTTTTTTTTTTTTTTTTTTTTTTCTTTTTTTTGGTACCTGCAAAAATAGAAAAAGAAAACCCTAATTAGTAAGAATAAAAATAAAAAATCTTAGACTAAACCCTAATCTTAAACTCGTAGGCAAGCATTATTGGTCCCCGGCAACGGCGCCAATTTGGTCTTCTATCTGCAAAAAGCTTTATTTTCCTTTTTTTTATCTTATGTTTTCCTTTTTGGCTTTTGGGTATTTTTCCTATTCTTTTAGGTTTTTACTTTTCTTAATTTCCTTATTTCTAAGTAGTTTACTTTTTATTTAGTTGGGATTTATCTATATAAAGAGATCCTATGTGTTTTGAAAGATCAACTATTATTATTCTTAATCAAAGATTAGAGTTTATCTCTTTCTCCTGGTGGATTCCAGACCCCTTTTCTGGTGGATTCCAGAATTTTATCCCTTTTCTGGTGGATTCCAGAATTTTATCCCTTTTCTGGTGGATTCCAGAATTTTATCATCAAGTTCATCGCTTGTGAACTTGTTTTCTATTCTAAATTTGTAAATTTGTTTCGATTTCAGAGAAAGAGGCAAGAGGCTAAGAGAAGAGAAGAAATCGTGAAATCCCTGAGCTTGTATTGTTTCGGCGAAGAGAGAAATCGTGAAACCCTAAAACTGAAGAGTAAAGTCGATAAAAGGCAAAAGGCAAAAAAACCCAAAAATTTCTAAGTGTTTAGAGGCAAAATGCAAAAGAAAAAACCCCAAAAATTTCTAAGTAACCGGGAAAAGGAAAACATTTTAGCGCCTACACTTTCCATAGTGTTTCATATCTTTAAAAAATTTGGCAACTCTATCATAGCGTTTCAACACGGTAGAAACGCTATGTAAAGTTCAGAGGCACTGAAACGATAGCATAATGTTGACAAACGCTATTGTATAGTGCTATAAATACTCAATATTCCTGTAGTGCTTAGAACCACCATGACCTTCTCTTTGGTTTTTGGCTTTCCCTTGTTTTGAGCTTAACAATCACGGAATAACACCTTGGTTCAATCCGTAGCGTTTAGGATTCCTTCCCTTCTCCCTTGGATGTCCATTTTTAGAGTCTAGGATTTCCTTCTCCCTAACTCCTCACCATTTCTCTTTGTGACTAAGGGTGTCCGTCCCCTTATGTCTCGGCTCACCATTCCCTTGGAATCAAGAGTTTCCTTACCATTAATTTCCAACTAAACACCAATAACTCCACCCATTTGTTGATAACAACTTGATGCGACCTTGATGCGAGGTGCTTTAGGGATTGCTAGGCTTCATCAACCTACACAACACAACAATAGAAACAACAACAACAACAACAACAACAACAACAACGGTTCTCCGTATACAAGCGACACACGCATTGCATACCAACCAATTGTTCTCCAAAACAACACAAGTTAAATGGGGCGAGCATTTAACATTCAAAACACACTCCATTATCATACAAAGAAACATTAGTTCACACAAGCACACACTAGCAAGCACTATTATACAAGCCAAACCACAACCAAAATTAAACACACAAGCGAGAGTGATACATCTTTTCGCAAAACACAAGATAAGGATAGCACCCATCTTACTCTTAACCCTACGAACTCTGGAGGTTCCCTAAGGGTTCTGATGGGGCTGGAATGAGCCTCACTGGGTTTCACCTAAAAGAATCTAGGTTTTTAACCTTATGTGAAAACAATTGAAAGGGTTGCAAGTGCACAACCTATCGCTTGTAGTACTTAAGGTATCGATCCACGAAAAAGGTGCACCAAAGCGAATCAAACAGAACTAGAATAGGGCGGAGGACTAAATATGAGAGTTGGTTTGGGGGTTTTCTAACTAAGTAAACGAAAAGCAAATAAAGTAAATGAAAAGCAAGGCAATGAAACTAAACGAAACGCAAAGCAGATAAATCGATAATTGAATTCAATATAAAGCAAACGTTGGGCAGTCTAAGGGTTCTCAGGGATTTACGGTTCTCACAACATAAAGAAAGCAAAGAAACAAATCGTTAATGAATCTCCAACTCAAACACTAATATAAGCTATCCATGTTCGCTTATTAGCTCCTAAACATTCATAGACTCCACATTGTCTAGTCACTCTCTTTTGGAGGCATGAAGTTTGCATTAAAGATCAGGTTTGATATGTTCACGAAGTCTACCCAAATCTCAAGAACACATGAGGATAAGGTCGTTCGGCTACTAGGCTAGGTCAGATGCTACTATAAGTTTTTGTCAGATAATATGCATATAAGATACCATATGCATCAAGGTGTACAATCTATCAACATTACGTGTTAAAATAAACCTAGAGAAAGAAACATGAAATAAACGAATATGAATCTAGCAACCTAATATGATCGAACCATGAACACCCTTTTAATCACCCCATCAACCCAACTAAGAAAACTACTCGCACATATTGAAATCGATCATCAAAGCGTTAAAGAAAAGAATCAAAACCATAAATGTAGAATAGATTAAGAAAAACGATTAGGGTTTAGAAAACATTTCTCAATACAAGTAAAGAGATGTAGATCCTTCCCTAGAAACAAAGTAGTAAACAAAGTAGAAACAAAGAAACGAAAGAAGTAAAAGGGAATCAAACGATGAAGGTACTTGAAGGGACGTCCAAGGAGGCTCCTCAAGTCTTCACGTCTTCTTCTCTTGGCAGCTACATGACGAGAATGAGGTGCACTCAACAACACATCTCGAAACCCTAAGGCTAAGACTTGTATTTATAGGCATCACGGCATCGGTGGATTAGGGTTAGGGTTTTCTCGAATCAAAAGTCAGTGTTTTGGGCCAAATGACTTGGGCTTCTTATGTTGCATCACCAGGGCTTTAAATGTGACTAAAACGTTTGTCTTGGCCGCATGGTCAGGCTCCCAGTATGCGTTAGTGAGGCACTTGGCCGCACGTCCATGGCTTGGCCGTGCATTTGGACAGGTCGGTCTTTAAACGGTCGTAACTTCTGAATAGCAACTTGGATTGGGACAATTCCACTTGGAGGTGAATCTTGACTCTCCTAGATTTCTAATGACAGCAATATCTCCAAATTTGTTGCATGGAAAGGTCTCCAACGAATGCCAAACTTCTGATAGTCCGAAACTGTCCTACAAGTCCTTTTTGCTCCTTTTTGGTCATTTTTCCCTAAAACCTGTAAAAACTCTTCGTTCTTGCTAATACTAAGTTATTGGCTTTAATGCATCAGAAATGTATCAAATCCTTATTAAAAACCTTTTGAAAACATAGTTAAAATGGGCGAAAATCCCATGTTATCAGGTTCCTACAAATGGCACACCCACACACGAAGATACGGTTGTAGTACGAAAGATACGCGAATGGACATATTGTCGTTGACACCATCCCCGATGGCTCTGCCTCGTCCCCAGTTCCTCCCACACTTCTTGAAATGCGATAAGGGCAAACTGCTTCCACATGACGTACTTATGGCAGCAATGACACCTCAAAAGTGGCGAAGCGGGTTCAGCCTGGATGTAAACACAGTCACTTGTCGCGTGACTCATTTTTCCACAATCTCCACACGTAGGACGGCTCGGCCCAACTGACTTTCTCACCGTTGCCCGGGTTCTTGGCTTACCTTGACCCGTTATGCTTATCCCTAACTCTTGCGTGGAGTTCACAGCCATCCTCGGTTTACGACTTAGTCTTGGTATCACCGGTCTTGGTACTAACGTCACATTCTCCATATGAGCCTCACCTCTAGCCACGTTCCTATCCACCACATCCATCAAAGGGTCGCGGGACCATTCTTCTCCTTGTCCCACTTGTTCCATTGCCATCCGAAGACTTATTTCGCTTTCCAGAAACATTGGATCCCAATTCCTTGGTTCCTCTTCTCCCATTCTCGGATCAATGGTTCTCCTATACACGTCCGCAGGTGGTGGGGTTATCTCTTCATCTTCGCCTAAGTTCACGCTCGGAGACCGGCTCGGGTTGTGGGTTGCATCTCGGGCAAGTGACTGGGAGCTATCCGAGGATATCTCAATGACATGGATCTCTCTCTCTAGCAGAAGGGAAGGATCCGGCGAGTCATCCTTGTAGTTGTCAATTGCCATCGCATCCTCGTCCTCAGCCTCCATGTCTTCATCCGCTTCTTCAACCTCTACATTTTCTTCCCCACCTTGTTTTCCTCCAGAGTTAACCTCGTACTTGGGAATGTTCTCCATAAAATTCATATTACCAACTATTCCCATCTCTCGTACCTCAATGCTTCTGTCTTGTGACACTTAGTCGGACGAAGTTCCGAAAGTCTCCATCATTAGGTTCATCAGGCTATCCGCAGCCTAGGCTCTCCCTTCGTTTGTATCTATGGTAGGCACCGCAATAAGTTCACCTTCCTCATCAATCATAACTTGGACATGACTAGCCACTTCTTTGCCATCGGAACTCGGGTTTCCATGCTCGGAATGATTGATCACTTCTGTTCCATACGAGTCGTATGTCGGATCTGTCTCAAACGATGGTGACCCATACATCTCGTACTCGGCTGAGTTCGCTGCCTCAATCTCACGGTCTTCTTCCTTGGGAAACACGGGTGAGAAGGGTCGGGGAACGAGCGTACTGGGACCAGATAAGTGTCCACTCGAACTGATGCTTCTGCTGGATTGTCTCGGCATCTGCACACTCCAATAGGGTAAGTCTAGTCCTAACAAATCTAAAAACGAACGACCGGATTTCTAATGTTGTTTTTGCGACTCAATCTTTTTGACTCGATAAAACATTTGAAAACATTGAATGACCATGAGCATCTTTAACCATGCTCTGAAAATAATAGTTATTATTTTTTTTTTTCAGAAGAGGGTTTATCTTTATCCATTATATTTATACAAGTACAAGGTGGAAGGTTCCACTAACAAACAACAACGAGAAGCAAACATTACAAGAAAAGACTATCAAAGTAGATACGATGATTGATATATAATAGTCTTAACTTGTAATAACTGGAACTTACAAAATAACTAAACCTAGAACAGAGAATTAATCCCAGTCTTAGTGTGTAATAACTGGAACATACAAGACAACTGAAACCAAGAACAGAGAGTTAATCCTAGAACAGAGAGCCAAAAACCAATTCCTCCATCAGCTTCAAGGATGTTATTCCATAATCTTAGCTAAACCTGAAAAGGAAAAAAGAGCTTAACAGAGATTGATGAGTGAGTTTAACGCTTCTTGGGAGGTCTTCTACTTATTCCTAAGTTTTTTCTTTTGGAAGGTTCTCCTCTCTCAAAGTATCTTCTGTTTGAAGATTCTCCTCTCTCAAGGCAACTTGGAAAAGTAGAGGCAATAGTTTCATCTGATGGAGGAGTGATATTAGATTCGGTTGAGGATTCAAGTGAAGATAGGTGCATTCTTGAACCTGAATTTGGTATTGGAGCCGCAAACTTGTGTTGACTTTCAGGTCATAATTTTGAACGGTCCTAAACTTTAATTGACGCAGAAAGAGAAAAAAAATTAACAAACATATTTTCGGGTAATATTAATAGATGAAAAAATTCTACATCAAAATTAAGTAAATAGTCATTGTCAAATTTTGTATGGATAAATGACTATACGACGTCACAGTAAAAGACCTAAATTTCCCTCTAAATTGAGACGGGAGCAGGCTTGTACAGAGAAGAAAAAATGGATCTGATTAATTTAAACAAATTATATGTAATATATTAAAAAATATGACATATATGAGAAAATTGCATGCACTTGTAATAAATAACATGTAATAATTTGTCATTTGAAAGACATATTTTGAAAATTGGATAAATTTATAGTAATTTAGGAAATAAAAGTATGCCGACATAAACAATAGCATGCCATATTGCAAAATTGCACGCTAAACAGAATATAACATGTTAAAAATACAGATAATGATACATATAAAAATATTACATGAAACTCGGAAAAAAAAGATTCACAAACAATAGATCTTAGGCGGTGGAGGTCCTAAAGTGAGATTTACAGGGAGAAAGGGATAGATTGGCAGCACAAGAAAAATAGAGAGATCTGGTGGTGAAGAGATTGGACGAGAGGGAAAAAGAAATAGAAATCCGACGAGAGGAGAGAGAGAGAAAAAGAAAGAGCAGATCTGACCAAAGAAAAAAACAGAAATTGGATTAGAGGCAAAAACATATAGAAAAACAATGGAGAAAACAGGTTTGTGGGAAAAAGAAGGTGAAAGAGAAAATGTTAGTCATGTAGTTTCATTTACCCTTCTGACATGTACTTTTTGCCCAAAGTCATTTACTACATTTTTTTCCATTTCAAGGTTACTTACTACAAATACCCCGTATTTTAAAATATTATACTGAATTAGGCTAATAAATTTGATTAGGTCGTAGCAATTCGAAAAAGTAATACAATCTATTTTTTGTCTTTTTATATATATAATAAAGGGTGAATTAGTTAAACGACTAAATTTAGAAGGATAATTAGGAAACTAACGTTTCTGTAGAAAAGTTGGGTAAATAACGTTTTCTCCATAGGAGAAATTGCAGAATTACCCTCACGGAAGGAGGAGGAGAATTTCTCTTTTAACATCTAGGGGACAAAAACAAGGGTAGGCCACGTGGAAATGTGATATAGAAAAAATACATGAAATATAGGAGGTGTGTTGTCTTGTATCATATAGAGAGGTGTAGAACTCGTGGCCAAAATTGATGAGAAGTCTGATGAAGTGAAAGGAGTTATGTTGTGATAAAAGAAAACATCTTGAATGGTATACCACTTCTTCATGTTTTCACGTTTTGAAAATGTGATACCGCTATTTTTTTTCATTCATAATATTCATCAAGTTTTCATGTTTTTAGAAAAAATAAAACGTGATTAATCTACTAAAACTAGCTTTTTACCGTTTTAGAATTAATATAAAAAAACTTTTTCTGATTCAGTTCATCCTGCCAACAATTATTCAGCTATTCCATTATTCTGCTATTTAGCTGACATACCAGTCAGACCAAGAGTGTTATCTGAGAAAAACATGTCAAAAAAAAAAACAATATCGCCACATCGGAAAAAAGCATGTTATCTTTTTATCATCAAATATTGAAAATACTTCAAGAGATGAACATTATATGTGTTTTGTTACAAATTTCAAATTATTTTTCTAAATGGTAGGCTATTATGTTCTTGAACATGCTATTTGTTTAAATGAAATATTATATAATTTTATGACATGTAATTTATACATGATCCGGTGAAAGATCCACTAAGAAATTCCACCGACAAGAATGAGATAGAGATTTGGCGACATAGAGGCTGAGGGAGAGGAAAAAAACAAATTTCGTTTCCTTACGGAAGAGAGAGAGACGGCGAGAGTGATCAGTCTCATATTTATCGTTTTCTATCTAGGATTTAGGTTTGTGTTTTGAGTCTTTTGATAATTATAAGATAGGTTTTAGGTGTTTTTGCTTTACTTTGTACATTTATAGGTTTTTAGGTGTTTGGAGTAATAGGAAGAGGTTTTGGATCATTTTGGATGCAAACACACATTTGGAAGTGTAGGGTCGTGCAGACCCTTCAAAAGTATGGCCTCAGACGAAGAGCTTCCCACCATTAGATCTTTCTGATATTTTGACACAAGATGGCTAAGGAAGATAGCTTTCATCTCCAAGTAGTTTGAAAGAACTCTAACGGTGCAATCAAGAGTTATGACCAATTTACTGAAGACATGTCAAACTGCCGAGCAGATGAAGCGAGATTTGTCCCAGGGAGGTCGGGATCGACCGGTCTACCATTGGTACCGATCGGTCTCCTGAATATCTGTTTTGTAAATTTTTCAAAAATGCTCCGGACGATCTAAACCTAATTCCTCTTACCTATTGAGAACTCTTGAGAGAATATTTCTTCCTCTCTTTATTATAATTCAATTATTTTTTCTTCATTTTTGATTTGCTTGTTCTCTACTTCTATGCTTGAGTAGTCTCTCCATTGGGTTTAGAATTTCTAAGGGATGTTGTGAATGATTCGTTAGGTTGTTAGTCTTGGGAATTCATCTATTGGGTTCTTCACCTTTTGTTGCTCTTAATGCTAGAACTTGATTAGCTACCTTGTTCTATGAATATAAGTTGATTTATCCTGGCATCAGAAGTGCTATTAGATTGCTTGAAATAACAAAGGTGAGCAAAAAGTCCTTAGCCAACGATAGTTGAAGTTAAGGCACTTTGTGAACATATCAAACTCGTTCGATAAAGCTTGTTTGTTTTGCTAAATTCAAACGATTGTTTAGAGTTTAGTAAATTCATTACTTAGATAGATATTTTCGCGGTAGCGAGTTGTCTTTATATTTGTGTTTTGAGTTTAAGAACGGTGCTTAAAGAATTCTCACTAGTTTCCTGTAATTGTTGTTTCACATCCCTGATGATTTCCCTATGCCCAATGCTTTTATCTTATTAATTTACTTTTATTTTATTTTCTGTTTAACTTAGAAAAACCAATATTTACTTTTGTCTTACCTCTACTCGTATCCCACAAATTCGTAGTGTACGTTTTGGTCCATGTGGACTCGACCCTAAAGTGCTACATCGAAATACCATTTGATCGTGGTAGTTTGCACATTTAGGTTATTAATTGACCGTTGATCAGAGAGGAATAAAAATAGAGTCAATAGCGATGATATAGAGAGTGAGAGCGACATCCAACAATATCGAAAGAGTGAGAGAGAGAGATCCGCCGATGCGTGGGAGAAAGAGAGCCCATGCCAATGTTTTTTTACAAATTTCGAGTCCTTTTTTAAATGCTATGCTATTATGTTTTTGAATATGCTATTTGTTTAGTTGAAATGTTATACAATTTTAATGACATGTAATTTATACATGATCCTGTGAAAGATCCACTAAGAAATTCTACCGACAAGATCACAAGAACGATGGCGATGATATAGAGAGTGATAGTAAGATCTGGCAATATTGAAGGAGAGTGAGAACGAGTCATCCGCCGGTGTGTGGAGAAAGAGATGACAATGGAATAGAGAGAAAACTAGCTAGAGGGTAAGTGAGAGAAATATGAGATGTCATGATGGCGGTGAGTGGTGGAAAAATCAGGTGAAAGAGATAACAGAGAACAAACGAGGGGTGGAATAGGGGAAGATTTATAGGAGAAGAGAAAAGTGAGAGAAAGAAAGATCCAATAAGGAGAAAAATAAAGCGAGGGAGATAGAAAAAAATGAAATTTGGTGGTAAGGAGATCTCAAGAGAGGGAAAGAAGGGGAAAGAAAGAAGAGTTCTGAGAAAAGAAAAAAAATCCAATGAAAAAGTAAGAGATTCACGACATGCGGTACATTTTTTGAAATTTTTGTAAAACACATGAAATTTGAAGTTTTTTCTCTTCTTTGTCGGCTCCTTTTCCAATGTTAACTCAGTAATTATACCTACCTCTCTGACAAAATACTGTAACTCATGGTTAGTTTGTTTATTCTTTTTGAATTCATGTGGCATATTTTCTATAATAAAACTGGAATATATTGTTAAGATATAAGAATTAATGGAATTGAAAGTTTAAAAAAAAAAACTAAGCTAACAGAAGTGATATGTGTAAAAACTAAGCAGGTGAGATTAAAATCATCGAAAGATAATCGCAAACTAGGAAGATAAACAAAAGAAAAAAACTATAAAAATTTAAACATGTTGATGATTTTATTAATCATAAATTTTCTTTTTAATCTAGCACACCAAAATTGCAAAACTATAATAGGTTATTGTCGAAAAATCTGACAACCACCTAAAGCAACTCTTGTCTTTTTGCTTCATTTAGTAATTTTGAGTATTCAAAATTTCTTTTTGTGATATCTTAGGTGACAGGACGGTGGAACCTCAACCAAATATGAAAAGACCATCAAAATCATTGTGGTCGGAGATGTCGACGAAATGACTTGAACATGTAAAAGGAATCCAAACATCTCTTGAAAGTGAGCTATTGTGAATCTCTCTTGAAAAAAAGTTTATTTGTATCTTCCCTGTTGTGTGCAGATGCAATTGTGATCAGTGACGAGAGTGATGCTGAAAATGATAATCTTCGAAGAAAAGTAAGATAGTCCTTCAATGGCCAGTTGATATAAAACAATAACAACAATTTGATAGACCAAACTCATCCAAAGTAAACCATCTAGTATTGTCGTCATCATCGTCATCCTCATCACATGAATATGTATATTTTCGCTAAGTATTGGCGGTTCAAATGATTTTTGCTTCCCGCTTTGCTATAAATAAGTCTAGTGTTTCTAAAACGCTATTATATAGTTACCAATCCAGAAACCATATTTAATAGCATTTACAACAACCGCTCTATCTTAATGTGCTATCAATGCACACTTTTTTTTAGTGTATATTGCAGGTACATCTTCTCCTCAAAATTTGTCTTTTTTTCAAACTTATCTGAATTTGAAGTATGGTTGATGAATGATATTGCATCCACCAAGAGAAAACAACAAATTGTTGCTAATTTTGGTTTGTTAACAATAGCTGGTTTATTCACCAAATCACTCAAGAAGAAAATCAATTAAGTCATCGAGATTCTATTTCTGGTCATGTGATTATTCACCGTGACAGAAAAAAGATCACCATAATTTATTTAATGATTATTTTCTTGTTAATACTGCGTATGGCAAAAGAAATTTTCATCATCAATTTCGAATATCACAAATGTTATTTTTACAAATTGTTGATGTTGTTAAACAACATGATAACTACTCCAATCAACGGTCCAATGCATTTGATAGATTAGACTTATCAACCTTGCAAAAAGTAATTGCTTTTAATCGAATTTTGACGTATGGTATGTCGATTGATGCCACAAACATGTACATCAAAATTGGAGTATCAACATCAATTGAATGTATGAATTTTTTTTCCGTAGATATGGATGATCATAATGTGACTATATTATTGTGGTTACTGATCATAATGTGAATAATACTGCAACAAGTATATGTGTATGTTTTTGATATGTTTTGATCAAAGAGCTATTGTGAATGTCTCTTGTAAGAAAGTTTATTTGAATCTTCGTTGTTGTGTGCAGATGCAATTATGATCAGTGATGAGAGTTATGCTGAAAATGATAATTCTCGAAGAAAAGTAAGATAGTCCCTCAATATTCTGAAAAGCGTTATGCGCTTATTAGGCGGTGAACTAGCGTGAAGGTTCTAAAAATTGGCCAAATCGGGGACTAATCACCGATTATGCGCTAAAATGATACTAGTCGATGCAATTAAAATAAAATCGGGTAAAAATTGGTTGAGCAATGAAGAACAAAAAAAAGAGAAAAAAAGTTCAGAAAATTGGGAGAAAAGGTTGGGAAGAAGAAGAAATAAAGGAGAAGAGAAAAATGATTTAATAAAGTAATAATATTTGAGGTTGTCAATTGTAAAGAAAGATAATATTAAAAAAAACATAAGTGAGAATGAAGTTTCGAACGAAATATAACTGTAATTTGTTAAAGAGTAAGCAAACAAACCATGGGTTCAATGTAAAACAACAAAGCTCCATAATAGCATATTAACAAAACTTGTGAGGACGCTTCACCACATGTTTTGACTTCTACATGAACGAATCACATGCATCTCTAAAAAATGTTTTATCTTCACAACTACTATTGCAAGTCATTTAACTTATCACAAAACTATACGTCTAGTTTCTTCTACCTAATCATGTAATGCTGCATTTGCGAGTTTTGCTGAAAATAAATGTTTCTTGCTCTTTAATAGTTCCTCGTGAGCAAGTAATGACTTCCATTCACCGCTCAGCTCTTTTCTTTTTTAAACTCTTAGGGTCTTCAACTTCTCAAAAAAGCATATGCTTCTTTGCATATTTCCCTAAATGCTAAAATATTGTCGTCTCAAGTGCATCTTGTAGAGAACACAACTAATCATTAGCACCTTCTTCTCCACTCTCCTCCCCATTAGCCTTATTCTCCATATGTTTGTCGACATTTTCACAATGTATTATGTTGTTACAAGAGTCGCTTTTTGCAGATCTATCATCGTTCTTAGGTTCACCATTTGTCACTGCTTCAACTACCGCACTCTCCTTTCCACGAGTCTCATTCTCCATAGTGTTGTTAACATTTTCAAAAGGAAAATTGTCAAAGGAGTCGCCTTTTGCTGATCTATCATCATTCACGGATTCACAGTTGGTTGCCACCTAATGTTCCACGAAAGCTTGAGCCTCATCGAAAAACAGTATTACATACAAATTAGGGGTCATATTACCTTTGAATGATCAAGCAAGTTGAGCAACCAAACATATTAAATGTTTCCATCAAAGGATTGATGAGGCAACTATAACACATGAATAAAGATATAAGGAGATGGTGAAACCCTCTAACTTACCTTGCTCTTGATCCCTATAGTTCTGCCCATGTTCCTATCAACACATTTAACTTTATCTATGCCCCTTATTGCAATAGACAGGTCAAAAGTTTTACTTTTTTCAACCGAAGTAGACACATTTTTTAGAATAATATACATACATATAATAATTATTTCAAACACTAATCGCTGATTGGAATAAATTAGCAAACGATTAATTCTCGCTTAGTCGCTAGGCGGTTATCAAGCGCTTAAAGATTTTTAAACACTGACTAGCGCCTAAACAGTTTAGGCGGGGATTAATCGACGCCTAAGCCGTGCAAAGATTTTAAAGGATGGTATATGCTTTTATCAATATTTTGGTTATATATATTAGCTATAAACGTAAATATCTCGTCATGTCTAATAGTCTAATGGCATCAACGTCGTAATATATTTTTACCACCCCTAGTTCAACACTTCTCTCACTATGAGATTGAAGATGAAATTAGATTTTGACTGTGGAGAGAAAAAATTAGGTATTCAGTGTGGATTTTGTGATGTTTGAGAAGAAGAAGATAGAGTTTGATTTTAGGTTTTAGGTTTTCGTTTTAATTTAGACTAATTTGAGCGGTAAGAAAAACATTTTCGCTAAGTATTGGCGGTTCAAGTGATTTTATCTTCCCACTTTACTACTAATAAGCCTAGTGTTTCTAAAATGCTATTATATAGTTACCAAAACCCAGAAACCATCTTTAATAGCATTTACAACAACCTCTCTATCTTAATGTGCTATCAATACACACTTTTTTTAGTGTATTTGCAGGTATATTTTTTTCTCAAAATTTGTCTTCTTCTTCTTCTTCAAACTTATCTGAATTTGAAGTATGGTTGATGAATAATATTGCAGCCACCAAGAGAAAACAACAAATTGTTGTCAATTTGTTTGTCAACAATAGCCGGTTTATTCACCAAATCACTTACGAAGAAAATCACTTAAGTCATCGAGGTTCTATTTCTGGTCATATGATTATTCACCGTGACAAACAAAAAAAAGCTCACCATAATTTATTTAATAATTATTTCTCTGTTAATATTGTGTATTGCAAAAGAAAGTTTCATCATCGATTTTGAATGTCACAAAGGTTATTTCTACAAATTGGTGATGCTGCTAAATAACATGATAACTACTCCAATCAACGACGCTAACGAGAGTGATGCTAAAATCTCTCTTGTAAGAAATTTTTTTTGAATCTTCTCTGTTGGGTGCAGATGCAATTGTGATCAGTAACGAGAGTGATGCTAAAAATGATAATCCTCAAAGAAAAAATAAGATAGTCCCTCAATGACCAGTTGATATAAAACAAGAACAACAATTCGATGGTATAAACTCATCAAAAGTAAACCATCTAGTATCGTCGTCATCATCGTTTATCCTCATCAGATGAATATGTATATTTTCGCTAAGTATTGGCGGTTCAAGTGAATTTACCTTCCCGCTTTGCTATTAATAAGCCTAGTGTTTCTAAAACGCTATTATATAATTACTAAAACTTCAAAAACCATCTTTAATAGCATTTATAACAACCGTTCTATCTTAATGTGCTATCAATGCACACTTTTTTTAGTGATATTGTAGGTACATCATCTTCTCGAAATTTGTCTTCTTCTTCAAACTCATCTAAATTTGAAATATGGTTGATGAATGATACTGCAGCCACCAAGAGAAAACAACAAATTGTTGTCAATTTATTTGAACATCATATATAGTTGAGTTATGTTGCCAGTACCCACGTACGTGGTGTGGGAATCTCGAATATGTTGGCGAGATGATTTATGAATACAAAATTATAGGATAAATATTTTCTTTATATAACTCTTAGGATTTTCAACTTCTCAAGCATCTGCTTCTATGCATATTTCCCTAAATGCTGAAACATTATCGTCTCAAGTGCATCTTGTAGAGCACACATCTCATCATCAGCACCATCATACTCACTCTCCTTCTCATTAACCTCATTCTCCATACGTTTGTTGATACTTTCAAAAGTTATTATGTTGTTACAAGAGTCGTCTTTTGCCGATCCATCATCATTTCCAAGTTTAGCATTTGTCACTGCTTCAGCTACTTTACAACTCTTTTCTTTCCTTAACTATTAAGGTTTTCAACTTCTCAAGGATCTGCTTCTATGCATAGTTTCCTAAATGCTGAAACATTGGCTTTGAATGGAGAATGGAATAAACCCGGTTCAGCCGTCAGATGAAACGCTCCGTAATTAACAAGCCATTCACGTGTGTAAGTAAAAAAAGTGGTTCTTCCATTTTTTAAAATATTTTGAACCACTAAAGTATATGCAGGAGACTTTTATGAAGAAACATGCTTGATCTGCCTACACAGTAAAACCACTATCTTTTTGCTGTCTTCTGCTATGTTTCACCCACTTTTTTTATTTTTTTCAATTTTATTAATAACTTTTTAACAATTTTAGTGGGATGTACGCAATTCAACACATACACTGTTGTGTATTATCAACACACATCTCAATACATACACTGTTATTATCAACACACATTTCAAAACACACACACTTCATCAAACACACTTCCTTGTGTCTATATAATACGAAAACTAAAATCTCAACAAACTTCAAACCCACATCTAAAATCATATCCTCTCTCTTTCGAAAACATTGCTCTCTCTCTATATTTTATTTGATTAAAAACTTTGCTTTCTCTATATTTTATTTCGTTGAAAACTTTGTTCTTTTTATATTTTAATTGAAAACTCTGATCTTCTCATTTGATCTTTCATTTAAAGGTACGATACATTTTGTTTATAGCATATATATACGTATCATGAATATTTTATTATAATCTCGTAGATATAAATTAACTTACAAAAAAAGAGAAACTATAGTCATATAGATATTTATAGTTATAATGCAAAGTTTTTGTATAATATAATTAGAAATATTCATAAAAACTTTTTATATTCGCAAGTTTAATATATGAATTTTCATTAGTTATAATTCAGAGTATTTGTATATATAATATATTTTAGTAATATTCATTAAAAGTGTTTATATTAATGATTTTAATTTATGAATTTATTATGATTTTTTATAATATATATTTAATTTAGACGTTCAATGAAATGCATAAAAAAGTTTTATGTATATTTGTTCTCATTTATACAGTACAAAATTTAATAAATTTCATATTCTGTATTTTTTTACCAATTATAAGAAATTCTAATAACTTGTTTTTAGTAATATCAATAACTATAATAATATTAAAAATGTTCATAGATGATAGTTGTTATAATCATACATGTTACATAATATGTTGATGCATATTATTACTTATTTTTAGGTGTAAATAATAATTACAAATTTTTTTAAAAGTAAAATTATAATATAATTATTTGTTTAAAATAAAAATATCATTGTACTTAAACATATAATATTAACATAACCAATGATTGCTTTTGTAGTAAACATAATAAAATAGGTATTAACAAATTTTTAATATTGTAGATATGACGTCTAATCGCCGGCAAAGCACAAATAATTCGGTGGAACCTGGTATAAATGTTCCTACAGAAACATCCGCACAGGTAAATATTTACTATTTATTTTTTAAAATTTTAGTTTTGTTAGAGTTTAATTGAAAAATATATTTAAGAATTTTTGAAATTTGTAGACCGGAGACAATTTCAAATGGACTCCTAGCCGAGAAAAAATATTTCTTGAGTTGTATGATAAAGCTATTGCAATGACTAATTACCGTTTAAAAGACCCTACACCCCTTGGTAAAGAGTTTGTGGTTGAAAAGTTTAATTAGAAGTTTATATGATGTCAAATCTCAATCTTAATATTCTGTCAACTAGCGAAGAGAAGAGATGATGAACGAAGACACAAATACTAACGATTTTCCTATGTACTCAGAAACATACGGTGGTGAAATGTCATATACTCAAGGTCTAGAGACATAAGAAAACGAAGAGGTGTACCACGTTAATATTGACGATGAAACATGTCCTTCCAATGAGTTTGTCCATGAATATACACGTCATAATTCTCCATCAGTTGATCCAATCTAAATCCCTGTTTTCGGAGTTCAACAGCGAGGATGTGGAAGATGTGGAAGTACTTCACAAAAATCTTCGGTAAACTCACGTGTCACTATTGGAAGTGGTTCACGAAGAAGTCGAAGAAAACAATTTTTATAGACAACGTTAACAGATACAATGAGTGGATTTAGAGAGTTTCAACGCCAAAGTTAACAATATGATTTTGACGAATGTGAAACGGCTGTGAAGATCTTTGAGGCTATGGAGCTTCCAAATGACACTAAATTTTATTGGGAATGCATTAGGGCATTTAAAGAAGACGAATTTTGGCGTAAGTATTTTATTGCAAGAGCTGACAAATCCTTTGAAGATAAGATATAGTTTTTACAAGTTTTAACTGGATATACACGCGATGATAAACGTGTGGATAAGCAATTAAGCTCGGGTCACCATTTTGGGAGTCCAAGTTCAGGTGGTTTCCACTACGGTAGTCCTTCTGCAGGTGGTAATAATTAATGGGGTCAAACTTTAATTGGCCAATGGGGTCCTAGTTTTCAACAATGGAGAACACCACCAAATGTTCAACAATAGGGTTCACCAACAAATGCTCCGCAATGGGGCACACTACCAAATGCACAATGGTGGAATTCATCACTAAATGCCATGCGATGGAATTCTCCAACAAATCCTCCGCAATGGAGTTCACCATCAAATGCTCCGCGATGGAATTCTCCAACAAATGCTCCACAATGGGGAACACCACCAAATGTTCAACAATGGGGTACATCACCAAATATGCCACAATGGGAAACACCTCCAAATGGTCCACAATGGGGTGCATCATCAAATGGTCAAACTTGGAGTTCTTCTCAAAATGCGGAACAATGAGGTTCATCATGAAATGAGCAACAATGGGGCTCATCATGAAATGAGCAACAATGGAGCTCATCATTAAATGAGCAACAATGGGGTTCATCATCAAATGAGCAACAATGGGGTTCATCATCAAATGAGCAACAATGGGGTTCATCATCAAATGAGCAACAATGGGGTTCATCATCAAATGAGCAACAAAGGGGTTCATCATCAAATGAGCAACAATGGGGTTCATCATCAAATGAGCAACAATGGGGTTCATCGCATAATTCTTCACAATGGGTCTCTCCAACAAATGTCCATCGTGGATTTGCACTTGATCCTTAAACTGAAATAACACAAAAAACTCAACACAACGTTTCAGAAGAGACACCAATTCCTACTTCAATAAATATTCAAAGGGGAGTTTCACCAGAATTTGGTTTTACGAATTATTCTTCAGCAGAGCCAAGACTGAAAACGCGTAGACCTGGAGGATTATTCAACATTTGGGGAAGCCAACGAGGACCTAATTTAAATGAAACTCATCAAGGCGATTCAGGAGATGAATAATAGTTTAATTTTGTATGTGTGTTATTCTGAGTGACTGTCTTGTTTTTATTTTACATTTCAATAAAAGTTTATGTATTGCATGATATTATATAATGTCATTTTATTTATTATTGTTCTAATTTTTTTAATCTCTTGTCTTTCAACTTTAAGTTATGAAATTTATAAAATGAGCAATTTGAAGAGTTAATAATTCTACCAGCACTGGGTTACTACAATCGATATTTTCAAAGAGGACCAGTCCAAACAGATGTTGGTTTGGGGTGGATAAACATTTGGCATTGTCTACAAGAAGATGATGCTGCTTGTCTAAAATTACTACGAATGTCACTTATTACTTTCAAAACATTGTGTGATAAGCTACAAACAAGTTATGGTTTAAGACCATCATTGAATGTAAACATTGCGAGAATGTGACAATGTTTTTACGGATATGTGGTCATAATGAAGTTCAAAGAGATGTTGGATTACAATTTGGATGAAATCAAGAGACAGTGAAGAGAAAGTTTTTTGAGGTTTTTACAGTGACTGAGTTACTTGCTTGTGATTATATCAAGACTCCAACAAGACAAGAACTATTCCAAATTCTCGAACAACTTCAAATAGATCGAAGATATTGGCCATATTTTAGTGGATTTGTTGAAGCAATGGATGGGGTTCATGTATGTGTTCAGGTGAAACCTGAATTTCAAGGAATGTATTGGAATCGACATGGTACAACATCATCTAACATCATGGTAATATGTGATTTGAATATGTTGTTTACATATGTCTAGAATGAAGCACCAGGATCTTGTCACGATACAGCAGTTCTCGCAATGGCAAAAGACAGTGATTCTGAATTTCCTTTGCCCCCAATAGAAAAAAATTATGTTGTTAATTCTGGCTATCCAAATAAATAAGGTTTTCTTGCTCCATATAGATCTTCACGGAACAGGATTGTTCGGTATCATATATCACAGTTCGAAAATGGTCCTCCTCCTAGGAATAAACAAGAACTATTTAATCTGTTATTGAGAGGACATTTGGAGTTTGGAAGAAGAAATGGAGGATTCTATGTGAATTTCGTAGATATAATATCCATGTGCAAAAAAAGTGGTAACGGCTACGATGTGACTACATAATTTTATCAGAATTTCAAATTTTTCAAATGACGATTTTGCAGAAGTAATGAGAGAGACAAAGATTACTAACACAAACTCTGAGTTTTATATAGGGGATACAGAATCTGCAGAGATAGCTGATGGCAATCTTATGGCAAATATCAGAGAAAATATTGCAGATATTAGAAAAGAGGAAGAAGAGTAGAAAAGAGGAAGAAGATTTGTGTGAATTATTCCAATGAATGAGAGGTCCTTTATATAGGAGTACAAGGTTAGGATTTTAGTCTACAAGATAATCCAGAATATTCTAGAAGGCTATAAAAGATGGGTCTTATAATGGGCATCCATCTAATATTAATAACACTCCCCCTTGGATGTCCATTATAATAGGATAACTCATAATGCGCCTAAGATGCTGCCTCATTAAAAACCTTACCAGGAAAACCCAATGGGAAAAACCGTGGTTAAGGGAAAAAGAGTGCAGCAAAAATTTTCAACTAATGTATGGGGGCGCAAAAAAGTCGCGAGAGAGAGATGCGAGAATGCTCTCTGACACAGTTCCCGAGGAACCCAAAAGAAGCTAATTTTTTCAAAAAAAGTAGATCTAACTTCTCTTTTCCTCCCAAATACGGAAAAGTCTTATCTCTCCTCACCGCAAATGGCTTTTTCCGGCAACGTTTTTGGAGATCCGATGATGCTGAGTCCTTCCCGGTAACCCAATCGGAGATATTCTTTCTCTTGCTACAGTTAAGCTCTCGGTTCTAGAGGGTTCGTACTGTTTTAAGGAGACTTTGAAGCTGCAATTTTTCAGGAGATTTTGGTGGATTTTCTCCATTGTTTTTTTCAACAGACTTTCATCCACTTCTCTAGCACCTGCTAGAATTCCTACCTCGGCAGAGTAAAATTTCTTTCTTAGTTTCTCGGAAATCTGCATCTGCTCTAACTCCCTACTCACCACGTTAACAAAAACAAACAAGATGGAGATGAAACTCACTGGGAAGCAGCTGGAAAAAGAAGATGAAATGGTAATATTACCAAAGGTGGATAACTCGGCACTGATAGAGAGGTACAAGCTCAGTCTGGTGGGTCGCATGTTTCACCAAGAAGGAAGGAACATTGAAACAATCATCGCTATGTTACCGAGAGACACTATCTGGAACGTAGCTGGACGAGTCTGAGGTATATCCTTGGGAAATCAGAGGTTCCAATTTGACTTTGACTCTGAGAGAGATCTCCAAAATGTCCTAAGGAAAAGACCCTGCCACTTTAGGGGCTGGTCCTTTGCTTTAGAGAGATGGGAACCGCATGTGGGTGATGTTTTCCCCAACACAATGACCTTCTGGATCTACACTGAAGGCATTCCCTCCCAGTTCTGGATGGAGGAGACTTTTATGGATTTTGGTAGATCACTTGGTGAGGTTCGAGCAATTGATGCTCCACTTGCAAGACTTCAGGTGACTATCAAAGCTGATGAACCGTTGAGATTTCGCAAGAAGACTCAGATTTCAACTGGTGAAGTCATATGGATTTCTCTCCGTTAAGATAAACTCTACCGTTGGTGCACATTATGTCACCGTATCTGTCATGAACTCACCTCATGTCCCCTGAATCCAGAAACCAAGCAGAAGAATGACATTGGGGAAGCCTCACCATTTCAAGCTTTGGAAAAAGTCTCTAAGGATGCAGGGAACAAACACTCTGCTACAAAACCTGTAACTATTAAGGAAGCTACGGACAAGACGCGTCCATCTTGGTGGAGACCAGAATTGGCACCATCACCTCCCCCTAAGGAACCTCCATCGTTAGAGGAATATCAACGCAGAAAGGCTGAAGGGAAATGTCCCATTACTAACGATTGCATAAATGTTTGGAAGCGCTTGGAGGCTCGACAATCAAGGTCACATCTACCACTTGCAAAAGAGAGTTACCCTAATTACCAAGCAGCTAAAGGTGGTAAAAAGAAAACAGAACGTAGTAGAGGCCGAAACCATGAGCCAATTCCCCTTTCACGGGAGACTTATCAAAACTCAAAGGATAAGACTTATCGGAAAACACATTGTGAACCCCCACCTTCACAGGATTCGGGACGTAAGCGACGCTTCGCTGAAACTTTTGGCAAAAGACATTGGAAGGGTTCTCCGGAAAGGGACAGGGATATGATATCAAAAGGACCGCCAGTTAGACGCTATAGAGAACCAGCATTGACAACAGCTCTACAACTGGGTGCAGACTCCCAAATCTCTCTGTCAGATCCGAATATGGCCTCAATCAGAGCAAAACAAGGCCTTTCCTCTGTTGATCATAAAAAAAGCGACCATTCAGACTGAACCTAAAGAAAAGATCAGAACATCTCGAATCACAGAAAGGTGGAAGCAATAGGAAACCTTATTCGGGGGATTTGTCTGAAACAGGAAGTTCAGCAAAGAAGAGCTTAAACTTTGATGCCTATGATCCACCATTGCTTGAAAATCAATCCTCTGATCTACCAGTTACACGCTCCAAAGAAATCCCCAAACCAAAAGAGAAGAGCTGGTATGAGATGACACTCGAAGAAGAGGAAGAAGAAGATCCATTGACAACTCAGTTCACGAATTCGATACGAATTACGGGATCCCCGAGCCCCTTACCTACATCTGGGGATCGTGATCTTACACAGAAGAAGACGGGAAAGGAATTGATGGAAGAAGGAGACGGACTTGGTGACAATGAAGAGGAAGATGAGGCGCATCGGCGTGAAGTGGATGCATATGCTATGGAATGGGAAAAGAACAACGGAGATTTTGAGCGTGTGGATCTTGATTGGACGGAAGAGGATGATATAGCTGCTAGGGGTCTTGATACATCGGGAGTGGATCCAGCGATAAATATGGATGTGGATGCTGATGACCTTCTCGGCGAAGAAATCGAAGACATGGTGGAGAAAGAAGAACCTGCTGCTAGCAAAAAGAAACGTGATCCAGAAGGTGCAGATATGGGCCTGGGCTGAATAAGAGCTAAAGGAAAGAAAAGCGAAAAGAAAGCTGGCCCAACTGCGAGGCCTCCATTTTTCTCTGGCTCAAAAGCACAAGCTGTGGCCTGAAGGAAGTTTTCTCACATCCAGGGACGTTTCTCACCAAAGCGTGGCGGCCAGAATCCGACGAGCTCTATGCCGAGAAAATCCAAACCTTCTAAGAATGAGGTACGAAAGGAAGTATTTCCATCATCTTTAAAGAACAATGCGTCAATTGTGAACGTTGGTACGGCGGGATCTCATGAGTCCCCCGGAACCAAACCATGAGGATCCTAGCTTGGAATTGTCAAGGGGTGGGAGCAAAACCTACAACCCGCCGACTGGAAGAAATGTGTCGAATGTTCTCTCCAGGTTTTCTTTTTTTATCTGAAACAAAGAATGCGAAGTCCTATCTTCAAGATCTTCAGGTTTCTCTCGGATTTGATTCTCTTTTTACGGTTGAACCTACGGGTAATAGCGGCGGTCTCGCTCTTTTGTACTTGAAAGAATTTCCGGTTGTATTATTGTCTTGTACGGACTGTATTATGGATATTGAGACAATTATTGATGGAAATCGAGTTTTAATCTCATTTGTTTATGGTGATCCGGTTCCTAAAAACCGAGAATGTGTTTGGGAACGCCTAACCCGGATAGGCATTTCCCGAGACGGTCCATGGTTTATGATTGGTGATTTTAATGAAATTACTGGACACCATGAGAAGAAGGGAGGGAAGAAAAGATGGGACTCATCCTTCCTTCCGTTCCGTACCATGATTCAAATTTGTGGTATGCTAAAATTTCCATTTCAAGGAAATTATTTTTCCTAGGTCGGGCGACGTAATTGTGGCCTTGTCAAATTGCGACTGGACAGAGCAATGGGAAATGAGGACTGGCACAACACCTTTTCCCACACATCTGTTGAGTATTTAAAGCTTTGGGGTTCTGATCATAGACCCCTGCTTGCTACGATTCAGGACAACCCGCATCGTTTCATTCGAATTTTCATGTTTGATAAACGCTGGATTGGGAAGCCTGGATTCGAAGAGTCTGTGATTGAGGGCTGGTCCCCATCACAAAACATGGCAAATGAAACCTTTGCGCGAAAAATCCAGAACTGCCAAAGAACTATTTCATGCTGGAAAATACAAAATGTTACGAGCTCAGAACAACTAATAGCAGAGTTACAAGAGGAAATAGATAAAGCATATGATGATGAGAATATCTCTTCAGAAGATCTTTTGATCTTAAAACAAAAATTATGTGAAGCCCTGATAAAGCAGCATGGCTGGATGGGATGACGGCACGCTTTTATCAGAGGTTATGGGATGTAGTAGGTGGGGATTGATCTTCACTCAAAGGAGCAAACAAATAAAAACCTATCATACATTATACCGGATCAAAAACGGTAATCATAGTAGTACTTTATGGTCGAATCAACAGAGACCAGAGATACACTTTAAAATTAATAGATTAAATTAAGCTAAGACAAAATAAAATAAGAGTTTGGTTTTTCTAGCAACCTAACGGAAAAATAAACAAATAAATAATAAAAGAATATTAGGCATAGGGAAACCATCCGGGATGTGACCAAACAATTAAATCAATTAATAGGAAATATTAAGATACGTTCATGAACTCAATTCACGATTATAAAGGCAAGTCGCTGTCGCGTAAATACCTAACTTAGCAATACTAAATTAGAAAACGGCTTTCGCGTGATCCTAACAAAGTAAGACTAGCATTAATAACAAGATTGATATGTTCACAAGGTGCCACGACTACAACCATCGTTGGCCATGGATCACCTTGCTCAACTATGCTAATTCCAGTTATCTACTCAAGCCCTAGCATTAAGGACAACATAGAGGAAGAACTATAAAATAAATTCCCAAACCAACAACCTAACAATAGGTCACATCCCTTCAGGGGAACCCTAGCCTAATAAGAAAACTACTCGAGCATAAAAATAGAAACAAATATGAAACTATAAAGAGACATCTTTATAAAATAAAACTAAGAGTGTATTGAGATGTGAATCTCTTACAAACTCTAAAGGGAGAAGAATGAATTGTGTGTGATTACAAGAGGCGAGCCCCTCTTTATATAGTAAAGGGAGAGAGTCCGCAAAAGGAAAAGAGAAGAGAAAATGGAAAGAAGAAAAATGGAAATCCTTGGTGAGTCGGCAAGCGGGGATCGATCGATCCTCGGGGTGGATCGGTCGATCCCACCGTCATTTCGTCTTGGGCCAAAGCCTTTGATTGGATCGAACGGTCCATGGGCCTGGTTGGTCGGTTATGCCGCCTCTTCAATCGTGGGCCACAAATCTTCAGGGATCGACCGATCCTCTGGTTGGATCGGTCGATCCTCCTTCATTTCTTCACGATTGGTCGACTTCTTCATGCTTAGCCCATTTGCACTCTTATTTGATCCAGAATCCTTTCTTTTCCAATATTATCTCTTTAGACCTGTAAATCACTAAGTAAAGCAAATAATCCTAATATCTATCTAATATAGGTTAGTTGACTCAAAATACAATCCTAAAACATAGACTAAAAACGATAAAAATAAGACTCATCAGAGATTTCTTTAAGCTCGTTAATGATTTTTTTGGCTCTGGCTCTTTTGATAGGAGGTTAAATGAGACAAATATTTGTTTGATCCCGAAAACCGAAAGACCCCATTCCATGACTGAGTTTAGACCAATAAGTCTTTGTAATGTCTCTTATAAAGTGATTTCTAAAGTACTTAGCGGTCGTTTAAAAAAACTCCTTTCGGATATAATATTCGAGACCCAATCTGCCTTTGTCGTAGGTCGGCTAATTACAGATAACATTTTGATTGCTCAAGAAAATTTTCATGCTCTCCGTTCCAATATGGCTTGTCGGAAAAAATTCATGGCTATAAAAACCGATATGAGCAAAGCCTACGATAGGATTGAATGGCCATTCTTGAGAGCTTTAATGGCCAAGATGGGCTTCGCTAGTGTTTGGATTGACCGAATTATGTTATGTATTTCATCGGTGTCATATAAAGTCCTCCAGAATGGGTCCCCACGTGGCAAAATAACCCCTACAAGAGGAATAAGACAGGGTGATCCTATTTCACCATTTTTGTTTATCTTTTGCACCGAGGCCTTAGTTGCCTAGGTAAACGAAGCTGAATGGAATGGGAAAATTCAAGGTCTTCAAATATCCAAAGCGAGCACATCTACTTCCCACCTCCTTTTTGAAGACGATAGCTTGTTTTTCTGCAAAGCTGAAGAGAGCCAAGGGAAGGCCATTGTAGAAATAATCCGCTATTATGGCGAGGCATCGGGACAACAGCTGAATGCCCGAAAATCATCGATTATGTTTGGGGTGGATGTGGATAGTCCAACCCGGCATACTACTAAGGATACCCTAGGGATCCACAATGAAGGAGGGATGGGTACCTATCTTGGGCTACCTGAAAAAATCCATGGCTCCAAAGCACAAGTTTTTGCCTTTGTTAGGGACCGCCTACAAAGTCGAATAAATACTTGGTCTGCTAAATTTCTCTCCAAAGGAGGAAAGGAAGTCCTGATTAAATCAGTAGCCCAAGCCCTCCCAACTTATGTGATGTCATGCTTCCTTCTCCCCAAGTTCATACGCTCGAAGTTAAGCGGTGCGATTGCGGACTTCTGATGGCGAACAAATGCGGAAAGCAAAGGATTACATTGGATTGCATGGGAGAAGTTATGCATGCAGAATGCAGATGGGGGACTAGGCTTTCGAACCCTGGAAGAATTCAATTTAGCCTTGTTAGCAAAGCAACTTTGGCGCCTTATGAAATTCCCAAATTCTCTCCTTAGCAGGGTACTCAGATGGCGATACTACCGCTACAGCAACCCTCTTCAAGTCCAAAAATCTAACAGACCATCCTATGGATGGCGCAGTATAATGGCGGCCAAACCCCTATTAACATCGAGTCTGAGGAGAACGATAGGATCGGGGATCAATACAAGAGTCTGGTTAGATCCATGGATTCCAGACATTCCGGCTAGGCCCGCTAAAAATAGGGTAGCCGAGAGAGACCCACTTCTGTATGTGGATTACTTTATTGACCGAAATACTAAGCAGTGGAACCTAGATCGTCTACGTGAGTATGTAGACCCAACTGATATCCCCCTTATTCTTGGTATGCGACCAAGTCGCACATACTTGAGTGATGGATATAGTTGGAATGGTACAAAATCGGGCAATTATACTGTTAAATCAGGATATTGGGCCGTGCGGGAACTCTCGCGCCCTACTTGCGACCACCCTTTTCATGGACCAGGGATAACTCCCCTTCTGGCGCAAGTATGGAAGATTAAAACTATGCGGAAATTGAAACATTTCATGTGGCATTGTTTATCAGGATGCTTAGCTACAAACCAAGCACTATTCTACCGATATATCGGTAAGGAGAAGAGCTGCCCTAGATGTGGTGCCGATGAGGAATCAATTAATCACATTCTCTTTGAATGCCCACCAGTTCTTCAAACTTGGGCTCTTTCGCCGTTCCCTTCGACTCCCTCTTTCTTTCTGGGCCCTTCTCTATTCTCAAACCTCGATTTTCTTTTCTGGAGAGCGAAATGGATGATGATCAATGAGGACCATAGTCTTATCTTTCCATGGATACTTTGGTTCCTCTGGAAAGCTAGGAATCGGTTTATCTTCAAAAACGTCCAAGAATCCCCCAAAGATATTCTGGAACATGCCATGTGTGAAGCTTAAGACTGGAAAATAGCGAACACAAGGGAGGACCCTGCAGTTGACTCAGCGGTTGGACCCCCAAGAGTCTCATCAGGGAGAGAAGCTGTGACGGAATGTCAAATTGATGGGTCATGGTTAGCCACGGACACTTTGAGTGGTCATGGATGGGTTGTCATGGATAGCAATATACATGTCCTGGTAGGATTGAAGACCTCTAGGCGGGGTTTATCTCCCCTTCAAGCAGAATTCGACACCCTCTTGTGGGCAATGGAATGCCTCATAACGGCATCGAAGACTGATGTTACTTTCGCAACGGATTGCTTAGAATTGATATATATTCTGGAAGATCCTACGGGATGGCCTACTTCAGTCGTAGAGATTCAAACGTTACAACATATGAAGTTAAGAACTCTTTTGCCGATCGTCTAGCTAAGAAGGCTAGGTCGAGAGGTTCTCTTTTCACCCATGTAAGCTCATCGGTGCCGGATTGGCTCTCCATAACGGAGTGTCCCTAGCCGATAACTTAATAAAATGGGATTTTCGTGAAAAAAAAAAAAAAAGAGTGCAGCGCGCAATTACTCCCCCTCATGAGTACATCCGTCGAGATCTTTGAGATGGCGTAATCTGATATGATGAACTAGCTTCTTGAAAGTAGCAGTAGGTAGTGTCTTGGTGAATATGTCAGCCAAATTATCGCACGAACGGATCTGTAAGACACGTACTTCGCCATTTTTCTGTAGATCGTGTGTGAAGAAGAATTTTGGTAGAATGTGCTTTGTCCTATCACCTTTGATGTACCCGTCTTTGAGTTGTACGATGCATGCTGCATTGTCTTCGTACATAATTGTTGGAGCGTTTTCCTTTACACACATACCACAATCTTCTCGTATATGGTGAATTACCGATCTTAGCCATACACACTCGCAACTAGCCTCATGAATGGCTAAAATCTCTGCATGATTAGAGGAAGTAGCTTAAATGGTTTGCTTCATAGAACGCCAAGAAATAGCAGTACCTCCGCATGTGAACACATATCCTGTTTGCGATTTCCCAGTATGGGGATCGGATAAGTACCCTGCGTCTGCAAAACTATCTAAATCCTCTTTGGATTGGTTAGAGAAGAATATACTCATGTCTTTCGTACCTTGGAGGTAACGAAGTATATGTTGAATCCCATTCCAATGTCTTCGAGTTGGACATGAGCTAAACCGTGCTAATAAATTCACCGCAAATGATATATCAGGTCTAGTATGACTAGCAAGATACATCAATGCTCCTATAGCGCTTAAGTATGGTACTTCAGGACCAAGAACTTCTTCATCACTTTCTCGAGGAAGAAATGGATCCTTCAATACTTTGAGTGATCTTACAACCATTGGGCTACTCAAGGGATGTGCTCCATCCATAGAGAATCTTTTGAGCACATTTTCTGTGTATGTCTGTTGATGGACCAGAATTCCATTTTTCAGGTGCTCAATTTGTAGTCCCAAGCAAAACTTTGTTTTTCCAAGATCTTTCATCTCGAATTCTTTTTTCAGATATTCTACTGTGTAGGAAATCTCTGCAGGAGTTCCCATAAGGTTTAAATCATCAACATATACTGCAATTATAACAAATCCTTTCTCAAATCTCTTTATAAAGATGCAAGGACTAATAGGGTCATTCTTGTAACCTTCTCTTAGCAAGTATTTACTAAGACGATTATACCACATACGCGCTGACTATTTCAATCCATAAAGAGATCGATTTAATTTTATGCAGTATTGTTCTCGAGAATTAGGGTTCACTGCTTCAAGCAATTTAAATCCTTCTGGGACTTTCATATAAATGTCGTTCTCAAGTGGTCCATATAAGTAGGATGTGACTACGTCCATTAAACGTAAATCAAGTCTTTCTTTTATTGCCAGACTAATAAGGAACCTGAAAGTAGTTGCATCAACCACATGAGAGTAAGTCTCTTCATAATCAATTCCAGATTTTTGTGAGAATCCTTGTGCAACTAAACGTGCTTTATACCTCACAATTTCACCATTTTCATTCTTCTTTCAAACAAAAACCCACTTATGTCCCACTGGTTTTACACCTTTAGGTATACGGACTACTGGTCCAAATATTTCTCTCTTTGAAAGAGATTTTAATTCTGCATCTATTGCTCCATTCCATTTTGGCCAATCACTTCTTTGTGTACACTCTACAATAGATGTTGGTTCATGATCCTCATCCATTATATCAACTGCTACATTGCATGCAAAAATATCATCGACGTCGATTTGCTTTCGGTTTCATTTTGTTCCAGACATGACATAACTAATTGAGATCTCTTCATTATCAGGTACCTGAATTTCTTTATTCGTCATGTCTAAATTCTCTTCTGGAGATTCCTCATTCATAATTATTTCCTCGGTTCTTATATTGCCAATTTCTGCTCCTTTTCTTTTTCGAGGATTTTTATCTTTGGAACCAATAGGTGTACCACGCTTGAAACGTGTCTTAGACTCATTAGCAGTTTGATTTTGTCCTTCTGGGATATTCATTCTTATTGGAGCATTTTCAGCTGGTATATGTGATTTGATCACACTTTTTGGGTCAGCAAATGCGTCTGCCAACTGATTTGCTAATCTCTGTAAATGAATTATCTTTTGGACTTCTAAGTCACACTCTTTAGTCCGAGGATCAAGATAAGACATTGATAATTCATTCCAGTTAATGTCTTTTTCCAGCTGTTTATTTTCTCCCCCTAATGTTGGAAACTCAGATTCATTAAAATGATAATCTGCGAATCTAGCCTTGAATAAATCTCCTCTGGATGGCTCAAGATACTTAATTATTGGTGGAGAATCGTATCCAACATATACTCCCAACCTCCTCTGAGGTCCCATCTTAGATCGCTGTGGTGGAGCAATCAGAACATATACCGCACATCCAAAGACTTTGAGATGAGAAATATTTGGTTCCTGACCCAGAACCAATTGTGATGGGGAGAACTTATGATTACTTGTTGGCCTAATGCAAATTAAAGATACCGCATGTAATATGGCATGTCCCCAAGCAGATATTGGGAGTTTCGATTTCATTAGTAATGGTTTAGCGATCAACTGAAGACGCTTAATTAGTGATTCCGCTAAACCATTTTGTGTGTGAACATGTGCTACATGATGTTCAACACTTATCCCAATGGACATGCAATAGTCATTAAAAGCCTGAGATGTAAACTCACCAGCATTATCAAGACGGATTGTCTTTAAAAGAAAATCTGGAAAATGTGCGCGTAGTCTAATCAACTGAGCAAGTAATCTTGCAAACGCCAGATTTCGAGTTGATAACAAGGATACATGTGACCATCTACTGGATGCGTCAATTAAGACCATGAAGTACCTAAAGGTACCACATGATGGGTGAATAGGCCCACAAATATCTCCTTGTATGCGTTTCAGAAAATTCATCGATTCTAAAATTTGTTTTGCTTGTGAGGACCGTATAATCAGCTTGCCCTGTGAACAAGCGGCACATGTGAAATCATTAGGAAGAATCTTCTGGTTCTTTAATGAGTGCCCACATGAATTCATTATTATTTTTCGCATCATTATTGTACTGGGATGGCCTAACCGGTCATGCCAAACTTTCATGTTTTCTGTAGACTTCTGGTTTACGGTAGCATTTGCTTCAATTGTATTAATTGAAGTATAATATAGTCCAGTGGAGAATGCAGGCAGTTTTTCCAAAATCTTTTTAGAGCCCTGGGTAATACTTGTGATTTGAAGATATTCAGTACTATACCTTCGCTCATAGTCTCAATATGATATCCATTTCTGCGGATGTCTTTAAAACTTAATAAGTTCCTTTGAGACTTAGGGGAGTATAATGCATCAACAATTTCTAGTTGTGTTCCCATAGGTAATGATATATTTGCTCTTTCGGAGCCTTCAATTATGTTTGCACTACCAGTTATGGTAGTCACACTTGCTTCTTTTGCTTTCAGATAAGAAAAACATCTCCTATTTTTCAAAATTGTGTAACTAGTTGCACTGTCTGCCAAGCATAAATCTCCATCATTCATTGTTCTTCAAATAAATAAAATAAAATGAATTAATATCGCATAAAATAACTTTAACAAAATAAACCAACTTTAACCATGTCTCAAAACACATCATGAATGAAAATAACTAAAATAAAATAAAACTAAAAGCCAAATAGGTAAAAACCAAAAACCAATGAGACAAAGTTGGTTAAATAACTATAGCTCAATCACTTGTTCTCTTCTGAAATCGGCAAGATCCAGGTGAGTGAAATCATCAAGGCCAAAATCATCATCTCCATCTTCTAACACCAAATTTGTTTCCACTTTCTTTCCCTTATCCTTCACGGATTGTTGATAGAGTTCAATGAGGTGTTTTGGTGTTCTACACGTACGAGCCCAGTGATCTTTTGCTCCACATCGATAACATATGTTTGCATATGTTGTTTTCTCTTGTTTGTTGCCATCCTTGTTTTCCCACTTCTGGTGATAGTATGGCTTCTTAAATTGAACTTCACGGCCTCGTCCTCGAGTGTATCCATGTCCATGACCACGGCCACGACCACGTCCACGAGCACGACCACTTCCTTGGCCAGCTTTGTCATAGGATGCCCACGAGCACGACCACTTCCTTGGCCAGCTTTGTCATAGGATGCCACATTCGCTTCTGGAATGGGGCAGAACCAGTGGGACGTAGTCCATGATTTTTCAGCAACAACTCATTGTTTTTCTCAGCCACAAGGAGACAAGAAATGAGTTGGGAATACTTCATGAATCCCTTTTCACGGTACTGAGTCTGCATGACTATTATTAGCATGAAAAGTAGAGAATGTCTTCTCTAACTTATCAACATCCGTGATTTTCTCTCCACATAACTCCAATTTGGAGGTAATCTTAAACAAGGCTGAGTTATACTCACTTACAGACTTAAAGTCATGTAACCTTAAATGAGTCCAATCATAACAAGCTTTAGGTAAAATCACAATTTTCTGATGGTCATACATTTCCTTTAGATCATTCCAAAGGATTTTTGGATCTTTCACACTGAGAGACTCATTCTTGAGATCCGCATGGAGATGATGGCGAAGGAAAATCATAGCTTTGGACTTATCTTTGCTTTCAGTTTGATTTCCTTCATTGATTGTCTCAAGGAGATCCTTGGAACCTAGATGGGTTTCAGCATCTAGTGCCCATGCCAAGTAGTTATCTCCAGTGATATCAAGGGCTCCAAATTCAAGGTTTATGAGTTTCGACATACTTAATGAAATATTAAGAAATTTAATTAAATTTCATAAAAGATGCAATTATTATAAAATATTTAAATAATTGTATATATTTCAAATAAAAATAAATAAACAATGATGGTGCTATAATAAAAGATGTGTCAAATATGAACAATTTAGATGATGAAACCATTAATGCTTGACAATATGACTACGGTGGTCTAAGGAGTATAATTAATTATTTGGCATCAACGGTGAAAGAATATTGCAAGAAACGACGAAAACAAGCAATAAAATAACATTAATAATAATGCGATAAATTTTCACCACAAATCAACAGATTTGATCGTTTATGCATGAGGGAAAATCAATATTCATAACAACAGATATGTTATGGGAAAATCAAAGTACTCGATATTAATTTTTTTTTTATTGTGTTGTATTTTAAGTATTTTTCTGTTTAATGTTTTAGTATTTATGACAATAAATATATTTGTAGCATTTTTAATTGAATATGTATACATTAAATATTTTTGAATAATTTTATTTGCATAAATATAAATAACATATTATATAAATACAAGTTTTTGTTTTAATATGTGTTATATTATGTAAAATATTTTATTTACAATTTTTATTTTTTACAATATCAATATCCGCATTATTTGATCCGCTTTCACCATTCAAACACACATTTTGAACCGCTAGATCAGCTTGGTCCGCACTTGTTCCGCCTGATCCGCTTAATCCGCTTGATCCGTTCCGCTTGATCCGCTTTCTCCATTCGGAACCATTATCGTCTCAAGTGCATCATGTAGAGCACACAACTCTTAATCAACACCGTCTTCTTCACTATCCTTCCCATTATCCTCATTCTTCACACGTTTGGTGCTATTTTCACAAGGTACTATGTTGCTACAAGAGTCGCTTTTTGCAGACCCATCATCATTCCCAGATTCACTACTTCAACTACCTCACAACTCTTTCTTTTCCTTAACTCTTAGGGTCTTCAACTTCTCAAGCATCTGTTTCTGTGCATATTTCCATAAATGCTGAAATATTGTCGTCTGAAGTGCATCTTGTAAAGCACACATCTCATCATCAACACCATATTACTCACTCTTCTTCCGATTAGTTTTATTCTACAGACATTTGTCGACATTTTCATAAGGTATTATGTTGTTACAAGAGTCGCCTTCTACAGATCCATCATCATTCCCAGGGTCACCAGTTTTCACTACTTCAACTACCTCACAACTCTTTCCTTTCTTTAACTCTTTGAGAATGATTATCGCCTTATCTTAGGATGAGTTCTTAGTATTAAAGTGTCCAAAATTAAATCAAAAATAGGGAAAAACAATAGAGACGAACCTTAATTAAGAAATTTTTGCCTTCGTCCTTAAGTGCCACATGGCAGTCTGCGATTGGGAGACAAAATCGTGTAGGGCAAAAACATTTTGTCTCTCGAATTCACTTTCCATTTCTCCCTATTCTCTCATGACGGCGAAACCTTTCGCCAAAACCTCTCCGCCGATTTCATCCTCAATTCCAAATCGTCTCTTTTATTTTGCTCTCTTCCAAATCGGGTCATTTATTTCGATCCTTGGATCCGCCGTTAGCAAACGAGGTAGGTTTTTCTATCAGAAAGCTTCAGATTTAGAGGATTTGATTGTGCATGTCGATCTAACTCCTTCGTTTTTGGGTTTGGTTGCTTTCTTTTATGATGATATGCTTATTGTTTGTGTTTGTTTGGTAAAGAGTGAATTAGTATGTTTGGTACATAGTGAATTAGTATTTAGTGTTTAGTAAGAAAGTACTGCTTTTGCTCCGAATTTTGGCGATTTAAGTCGAATAATGTAATAATATTTTTTGATTGGACTCGATCTTAATTGGGTTTATTTGTTAGGTTGTTGAATTCAGTCGCTTCTGGATTTTAATTGTTTTTACAGTTAATTGGAATTGAATTGTAAAGTGGTGCTTAAAGATTTGATTAGTTCTCATGGGAAGTTTTGAATCAACTCACAGTAACTGGGAAGATTTTAGTTATCTCGTAGGCTCTTCAGTTTGGTAATCAAATGGAAGATTGATTTAATTAGTCACAAAGTAATGATACTGCTAAGTTAAGGTTGTTCAACCATCGACTTTAAAAGTACAAGGTAATTCAATATGAATTGGCAAGTTTGATTGAACTGATATTTGTTTGAAACCAATTCCTCTTTTAATTTAATGAACTTGTTCATAGTGAGGATACTTGATAGGTTTTTTTGTGTGTAAAGTGGAGTAACTACTGATTTGACTGTGGTAGTTGATGGTTAGCTAAACACTTCTCATTATTATTTGTTACTTATTACTCATTATTAAACCCCAACCATTCTTCATTCTATCATATAATCTCCATCATCTTCTTTCCCTCTTCTTCGCTAAAACAAGTAACCATTCTGATTTCTCTTCTATAATACTTTCTCTGTTCTTATTGCTATGGATTCAAGGAATCCATATAGTCAGTCTTCTAGTTATGTAGGTCTTCCTAACATTCAACAAAAAAGTGTACTCCATGAAAACACATCAGTGGAGCGTAGGGAGAGAAGAAAATGGACCCCAGCTGATGACGAGGTTCTAATCAGTGCCTGGCTAAACACATCTAAGGATGTTATTGTTGGAAATGAACAAAAGTCAGGGACCTTCTAGAAACAAGTCCTCATGCTAGAGACGGTGGTGGAAAGAGGGAGTATAGCCATTGTACCCAGAGGTGGCACAAAATCAATAATCTCACTAACAAGTTTTGCGGAGCATTTGCAGCTGCAGAGAGACAAAATAGCAGTGGTCAGAATGAGACTGATGTTCTCAAGTTTGCTCATGAGATCTTCTACTAGCTAAAAAAGAACCACTAAGTGAGAGTGAAGAAGTTGTCAAGAATTAGCTCCCCGCCGAGTGTTTCATGAATTAGTTTTAACCTTGTAGTAACTATGTTTGTACTTTCTGTTTTAAGTAACTATGTTTGTACTTTCTGTTTTAAATATTTATGTTTGCTTTTTTGCCTTTTGAATGTATCTTTATGCTTGTTTATATGACTATCTTTATAAATGAATCAGTTATGTTAACTCTGCATGTTGGTTATCTTCTGTTTTTTCATGTATTGTTGCATCAAAATTTGAACCAGATTGGAACATTTGTTTACCCTGTTATTTCATTGAATCAGATTGGAACATTTGTTTATCTTGTAAATTATTTTCAGGTTCAGTAACACATGGAACACGATTATAGCTATAGCCAGCCTTCTTTATCAGAGTATGGTTATAGCCTAGTAGATAGTGGCTACAGTCAAGCAGAAGAAGATATTGTTGAGGACCAAGCTGAGAGTAGCTACAATAATGCAAAGCCGGTTCAGTACCCTCTTCAACATGAGGTTGAGTTTGGATTCCCAAGACATGCTATTGTGGTGGTCAACCTCTTCTATCAACTTTTTACACTAGAAATGATCCAGGAAGAAGATACTTCATGTGTGAGAATGTGGATGATGGAGAGTGCCATGTTTGGAAATGGTGGGATGTGGCAGTTATGGAGGAGATGAGAGCAAGGGACACACACTATGGCCAGGTGGCTGAGAAGGTAGATTATCTTACCTTTTTGAGTGACTATGAGACAGAACTTAACCAGGTTAAGGAGCTCCATAATGACTCTGAGCAGAAGTTGGTTAAGCTAGAGAAGATTGTTTGTAAGTTAGCTAAGAAGAAAGTAAAGTTTACAAAAGGCTTTGAATTGGTTGTTAGTGTATTCGTTATTGTATTAGTTTTATTAGGTACCCTGCTCATGTTTAACTAAATTAGATTGATGTTTATCTCCTTACTACTTAAAAACTGATGTAGTGTAGAATGTTTTGTAATGAATCACATTGTATGAAGTACTTATTTTATTAGAGGCTGTTGTAATGACTTGTATTGTAATTGTATGAAACTGATCAAGGCTGTTGTAATGAATCGGTTGTAATGTTTTGAAATGTGTAATTGCATGTATTCTGTTTGGATTGTATAAAACTGATCAAGGTTTACATGTCTTGTCCATATATGACCTGTATTCAAGGTTCACATGACATTGTTTTGTTCTTCCACTAGAAAACAATAAATATCACAAGATGTATACTTCTAAAACAATAAGCATCACGGGAAGTCTTACAACAAATATCACAAGGTACACTTCTTTTACCTATAAGTATGAGACTTCATCTCTCATTACACATATACAAATCATCCCTCTTCTACTCACTTCTAAAACATTTTCTCTCTTTTTTCATTTTAAATGGCATCTTCTTCCCATTATCATTACCACAAAGATGATGACGCTAATTTTGAATCCCCATTTCAAGAATTTTTTGAAAACTCTGATCTTATTCCAAAATCCAAAGAGCAAAAAAACATATTTTGATAGAAACCGAGAAGAAGGTCACAATAATCTATGGAATGATTATTTTAGTGAAACTCCAACATACCCTCACAATTTATTCCGGCGACGGTCGCCCTGGGCGTTCGGTTAAGTCGGGTTAATCGGGTCAGTTTATTCGGTTTTTCAGTTTATTCGGATTTTAAAAATTTTGCCGAATTAAACCGAATTAAAATTCGGTTCGGGTTACTCGGTAATCGGTTTATTCGGTTCGGTTTTTAAGTTTTAAATCAATTTCTTAATGCTTGTAATTTACAATCCAAAAAAAATGGGCCAAATTTAGAAACCAAAGCCCAAATTGAAATACAAACCCAAACTCATCAAAAATTAGGGTTATGAACTCTCGCCGTTATCGTCTCCGAAGACGTCGCCGCCACCGTTGCTACTCTCCATCGGATATGCGACAGAGACGATGAAAGTTGTAGTGACATCTTGACCGCCGATTTTCTGATAAAAAATATGCCTCCGGCGAGATCTATCTCCTACTGTCATCACATGCAATCCAAATCTATCAACTAAAATTACAAAAAAAAAAATGAAAAATTATAACAAAAAAATGAAAATCGATTAGATCTGAAGAGTTACCCCGTGATTTTGGTGATGAGGAAGCTAGTACCGGTGAACCCAATGATAAATGACCAAGAACATTTCCAATATGATGCAAAATCTCGATGTAGGAGAGAATCGATTCTAAATGGCACCCATGAATTAAGGCGGCCAACACTTCGAGTCTTTCTTAATAGACCATCATCTCCCAGCGCTTGAGAAGTCAGCGATATTGGAGACCGGAGAATTCATTAGAGGCGACAAAAATTCTTAACATAGATCTAGGGTTTTTTTAAATATATACTCGTAAGTCTGTGTCATAATATATTGGGCTCAGGTTTTAGTTTATTTAAAAGTTATTGAGCTGAGTTCAAGCCCATAAAATACATTAATAAAACGACATCACGTTTCTATTTGTTATAGCAAAATGACAACAACTCTAGTATAATTAATGAAGTCTTCTTCTTCATCGCTTATTATCCATATCAATGGTGGATCTGCAGAATTCGAGTCAATACTCTTAGTAGATGGGAGTTAGATTCCAGTAGATTGAAAAAAAACCGAGAAACCGATCGATTTCGACTTGCCGAACCGAACCGAACCGAGTTCCGAAATCTCAAAAAAATTCCGCCGATCGGTTCACTCCTTCCTACACAATCAGTGCCGATAACCGAGAATCCCGGTTCTCTTGGTTCGGTTTAATCGGTTCTTACCGAAAGCCCAGGGCGAGGCGACGGTTTCGAATGAACAAGTCATTGTTCATGCGTATTGTGCATCGTCTCTCTATAGAAGTAGAGTATTTTCAACCAAAACAAGATGCAGTGGGACAGTCTAGTCTATCACCGCTTCAAAAATGTACTGCAGTAATTCGTCAATTGGCATATGCTGGTGGAGCTGATACAGTTGACGAATATGTACGGCTTGGTGAAACAATAGCTCGAAAATGTCTGCATCATTTTACGGCTGGAATAATCCAGTTGTTTGGCGATAAATACCTAAGATGTCCCACAGCCGAGGATCTTGAAAGACTACTCTATATTGGAGAACCACGTGGATTTTCCGGGATGGTTGGAAGCATCGACTGTATGCATTGGGGGTGGAAGAAATGCCCCACCACATGGAAAGGAATGTATTCACAAGGAACCAGAAAACCAACGATTGTGTTGGAGGCGGTATCTTCATATGACCTCTGGATATGGCACGCGTTATTTGGAGCTCCAGGTACTATGAACGCTCTTAATGTTCTTGATTGATCACCTGTTTTTGATGATATTATTAACGGTGAAGCTCTGCAAGTCAACTTCTATGTCAACGGAAGGGAGTATCATTTGGCTTACTATCTCACGGATGGTAGTTATCCGAAATGGGTGACTTTTATTACATTTATCCGAATACCACAGGATCCAAAAAATTCATGATTTGCTTAACAACAAAAGCTGTCCATTAATAATGTCAGGTGCCTTTGGACTCCTGCAAACTAGATTCGCCGTTGTTAAAAATCCATCTAATTTATGGGATAAATACAAAATAGCAAATATTATGAGAGCATGTATCTTACTCCATAATATGATTTTCGAAGATGCACGAGATTCATACACTCAGTCTGACGTTTCAGAATTTCAACAAGGAGAAGGTATACATGTGGATCTTTCATATTCCGCCGATATGGCTACAAATCTCGGCAATACGTTTGATCGTTGAACAAGAATTCGGGATAGGCAAGCCCATCAACAATTAAACGATGATTTGATTGAAAATATATGGGGTAAATTTGGACATCTTCCAAATAACATATAATGTTTTAAGTTTCTATGAATTGAATAAAATGTTTGTTTGCTTTTAATTAGAAAAAATGATTGCCAGCTACACGGACTATACGCCAACACATCACCATACATGCAGACAATTTTATTGTCTCGTTAACTACACAAACTATTGATATTACATAAGGATATCCCCGAACAATCATCGGTTATGTGTGCAACACCATAAATATAGATTCCGGTACCGTTCCGTTGTACGACACGACGTTTTTCGGTAACGGACCATTAACGCCGTTTTACTCCATTTAAACTTGATTTTGAGCTGATTAATTATAAACCAGACCAAATTAGGCCCGGTTTGAGCCCAAACCGAAATTAAAAAAACCAACCTCATCCTCAGCACCTGATTCTGCAATTTCAGACAAATCATCTTCTTCACAATTAGCCTCTTCATGTGACATTTAATCTTTAGGTTCATAAGATGGGTCAGTTTCCCGTCATTCACTTTACCTTCAAGTAGTGCTCTCACTTCACCTCTAGGTACTGCTATTACTTCACCTTCAGGCACAACTCTCACATTCTCATCAACTATTTCATTCTCCTAAGGACTATCTCATTCTCATGAGGTATCAGCTACTGTTTTCCCCTTCTCAACAATCCACTCCTCCACAATTGGTATCTTAGCATATACGTCCACCTCTCTCATTCAATGCGATGTCGATTGCATCTTGCTTTTATTCTTATCAACATTCTTCCAAAGAGCATGCCTATCTGCTACATCTTCAAACAGTAGCTTATACCACATTCCTCCAATGTCAATCCTTTTTTCAAGCAATTTCAATATCAAATCTGAGAATATAGCACCAGGATCAAATTCAACCCCGAAGACCACTCCATCAACGTATTCCATGACACCAATTTAAGATTTGAAATGTCCAGAATGATGGCAATTGACTTTAATAAGTTTATGGTCCCTATAACAAATAAACAAATGATATCAGAGATAAAATAATTTAATTTGTCTCCAACTTGTCTTAACAAATAGTAAAAAAGAGAACTATATCAGTTTCTGGTGCCTACAACAAATAAACAAATGGTATAAGATACGAGACTCAAAAGAAGATCACACGAAAGAGACTGTGACCGACATTAACAGACCCTACCAATATATCAACCCCACACAAATCTATAAGAACCCAAAACTCCATAAGAATACAAAACCAAATCAAAACCTCAAAAGAAAACAAAAACCCATAACAAATCAAAACCCCCAAAAAAAATCAATCGAGAAACAAAAACCCCATAAGAAATCAATGAGATTTCAAAGATTTAGGTTTAGGTGTCGACGAGATTCAGTTTCGAAGATATAAGTTTTGAAGATTTCTGGGTTCGACATATATTTTCTGGGTTCCTTCGAGAGACTGAAATTTTATGACGATCGAGTCTGAAATCGATAAAATGAGAAGAAAACGAACTGTAGTGACTGATATTAGCTAAAGAGATAGAGATTTGTGTGCAATAGCTTCAGATTTGGTTGATATCGTGAAAATCGAGAAAGATGGAGGCAAAAGGGTTTTAGGTTTTCTAATTGTGAATTGGGGATTTTTGTTGGATGCCAAAGGATTTTTGTCGCGGCTTTTGCTTTTTCCTTTTGGTGGTGTCGCGACTTTTTTTCTCATAGCGTTCAGTAATGTTTATGCTATTAAAACGTGATGCGAAAATTATAATTTTTAAATATAACTATATGGTAGCGTTTACTCATTTACAAACGCTATGTTAAAATCAGTGGTCATATAACGATAGCATTATGGTCACAAACACTATATTATAATGCTATAGATAGTCAATATTCTTGTAGTGTATTATGTTATTACAAAAGTCGCCTTTTGCAGATCCATCATCATTCCCAGATTCACCATGTGTCTCTACTTTAACTGCCTCATAACTCTTTCCTCTCCTTAACTCTTAGGATCTTCAACTTCTCAAACATATGTTTCTGTTCATATTTATTTCCTTCAATTCTGAAACATTGTCGTCTCAAGTGCATATTGTAGAGCACACAACTCATCATCAGCACCGTCTTCCTCACTCTTCTTTCCATTAGCCTTATTTTCCATACGTTTGTCGATATTTTCACATAGTATTATAAGGTTACAAGAGATGCTTTTTGGAGATCCATCATTATTCCCAGGTTCACTATTTGTCATTACTTCAGCTACCTCACGACTACTTTAACTACCTCACAACTATTTTCCTTTCCTTAACTCTTAGCATCTTCAACTTCTCAAACATCTACTTCTGTGCATATTTTTCTAAATGTTGAAACATTTATCGTCTCAATTGCATATTTTAGAGCACAAAACTCATCATCAGCACCGTCTTCCTCACTCTTCTTCCCATCCGTCTTCCTCACTCTCCTTCCCATTAGCCTCCTTCTCCATATGTTTGTCGACATTTTCACAAGATATTATGTTGTTACAAGAATCAATTTTTGTACATCCATCATCTTTTCCAAGTTTATCATTTATCATTGTTTTAGTTACCTTACAACTCTTTCTTTTCCTTAACTTTTAGAGTCTTCAACTTCTCAAACATTTGCTTATGTGCATATTTCCCTAAATGCTGAAATATTATCGTTTAAAGTGCATCTTGTAAAGCATACATCAACATCATCACCGTCTTTCTCACTCTCTTTCCCATTAGCATCATTCTCCCGTTTATCGATATTTTCACAATGAATTATGTTATTAGAAGAGTGCGATTTTTCAGATTAATCATCATTCTCAGGTTCACCATTTGTTACTGCTTCAAATACCTCACAACTCTTTCATTTCCTTAACTCTTAGAGTCTTTAACTTCTTAAGCATCTGTTTCTATGCATATTTTCTTAAATGCTGAAACATTGTCGTCTCAAGTGCATATTGTAAATCACAAATCTCATCCTCAGCACGATATTTCTCCCTCTTTTTTCCATTACTCTTATTCTTCAGATGTATGTCGATATTTTCACAAGGTATTATATTGTTACAATAGTCGTTTTTTGCAAATCTATCATCATTCCTAGGTTCACTAGTTGTCATTGCTTCAACTACCTCACAACTATTTCCTTCCCGTAACACTTAGGGTCTTCAACTTTTCAAGCATATGTTTCTGTGCATATTTCCCTAAATGCTGAAACATTCTCGTCTCAAGTTCATCTTGCAGAGCACACATCTCATCATCAACACCGTCATCCTCACTCTCCTTGTCATTAGCCTCATTCTCTATATATTTGTCGATATTTTTACAATGCATTATGTTGTTATAAAAGTTGCCTTTTGACGATCCATCATCATTTCCAAGTTCAGCATTTGTCAGTGCTTCAACTACTTTACTACTTTTTTCTTTCCTTAACTATTAGGATCTTCAACTTCTCAAGGATCTCTTTCTACGCATAGTTCCCTAAATGTTGAAACATTGTCGTCTTAAGTGCATCTTGTAGAGCACAAAGATCAACATTAGCACCGTCTTTCTCACTCTCCTTCCCATTAGTATCATTCTCCATACTTTTATCGACATTTTCACATGGAATTATGTTGTTAAAAAAATTGGCTTTTGCAGATCCATTATCATTCACAGATTTATCATTTGCCACTGCTTCAACTACCTCACAACTCTTTCATTTTCTTAACTCTTAGAGTCTTTAACTTCTTAAGCATTTGCACCTATTCATATTTTCCTAAATACTACTCTCTCTGTTCCTAATAAATAGATATTTTGAGTTTTAATTTTGTTCCTAAAAAATTAATTTTCTAGATTAAAAAACTGAAATGATTTTTTTATTTTATGCTTTTTGCCACATGTATGGTAAGTAATGATCTAAATTTTCTCTTTCCACTCATAAAACAATTTTAAACTAATTAAAAATTTAAACTTTATTATGTATTAATATGTGTGAAAAATCTAGAACATCAACTTTTAAGGAACAGAGGGAGTAAGTAAAACATTGTCGTCTCAAGTGCATCTTGTAAATCACAAATCTCATCATCAGCACCATATTCCTCCCTCTTCTTCCCATTAGTCTTATTCTCAAGTCATTTGTCGACATTTTCACAACGTATTATGTTGTTATAAGAGTCATTTTTTGTAGATCCATCATCATTCTCAGGTACACTAGTTGTCACTCCTTCAACTACCTCACATGCCTCTTTCCTTTCTTTAACTCTTAGGGTCTTCAATTTCTCAAGCATCTGCTTCTGTGCATATTTCCATAAATGCTTAAACATTGTCGTCTCAATTGCATCTTGTATGATTGCTCAAGTACTTACACGATGCACTTAACAGCAAGGTAGTATATACAGGATCGATCCACAAGGACCAATGGTACTCTAAAGATTTTTGAGAGTTTTAATTAGTTAAAGCGACATGATGTTTGTTTGGTTTCAGAATTCTAAATAAAAATGCAGAAAGTAAAAAACGATTAAAACTTATGAATTAAAAGCATTGGGCAATAGAAAATTTCAGAGAATCAACAATTAACAGATTGATCAACAGGGAATTCAACAATCAACAACCGTTCTTGAACATGAAAACGAAATAAGACATCTCGCTCTCGCGCAAACACCTACTTAGTAGAGAATATTTCAATTAGTAGAGAATATTAAAATACGTTCTAGAACTCAATTCACAATTAATAAGACATCTCGCTCTCGCGCAAACACCTACTTAGTAATACTATATTAGAAAACCGCTCTCGCGCGTTCCCTAGAGTAATACTAGCATTAAGAATAGGATTGATATGTTCACAAGATGTCATGGCCCGGGCTTTCGCCGCAAGCCATAAAACCTTGCTCGACTAGTGTTGATTCCAGCGACTAAACACTACTTTCGTACCTAGTTTAATCACACAAGATCTTAGAACAAGTTAGCTACTCAAGCCTTAAGCATTAAGTATAACAATAGAAGAAGAACGATAAAGTAAATTCCCAAATCTAACAACCTAACGAGTTACTCACATCCTTTCCAAAACCCTAAACCTAATAAGGAAACTACTTAAACATAAAAACTAAAAAGAAAGCATTAAAAATAAAACTATAAAAATATTAATAAAACTGGGGGAGAGCTACAGCTCTCAAAAGAGAGAGCCACTGCTCTGAAAAGGTGTGTTTGATACAATGGGCGAGCCCCCTTTATATAGTAAAAGGAGAGGGCAAAAAAAGGAAACAAAAGAAATGAAAAACTTGGAGAAGAGGTAAACTTGGGCCGCAATTCTTCATGGGATCGATCGATCCTAAGTGTGGACCGGTCGATCCCACTCTCTGCCACGTCAGCTTGGTCGGCAGGTTGACATGTCTTCAGTAAATCGGCCATAACTCTTGATTGCACCGTTGGATTTCCTTCAAACCACTTGGAGATGAAAGCTAACTCCCTTAGCTATCTTGTGTCAAAATCTTAGCAAGATCCAACGGTGGGAAGGTCTTCGTCTGAGGCCATACTTCTGACGGGTTTATTGGACTCTGCATCTCTTAATGTATATTTGCCTCCGAATTGATCCAAAACTCTTCCTTTTTCTTCAAACACCTAAAAACCCTTGGAATACATAAAGTGAAGCATATAGTCTTAAAACCTATCTAATATAAGTTAGTTGACTCAAATAACAATCCTAAATCCTATATAGAAAACGATAATTTTGGGACTCATCAATTCCCCCAGACTTGAATCTTTGCTTGTCCTCAAGCAAGAACAATCAAAAAGACAAATCTTATAGAGAAAGGTTTGAAAACGGGAACTTACAACTTCTCGAGAATCTCCGTACTTCTTCCGCGAATCCATCACTCAAAGAATCGAGCTTACAACATGTACTAACCATTGGCTTAGCAACTCTCCGTACTGATGTCCCGGGATCTCAAGGAAACTCCAAAATCTCCATTGTTGACTCCCTACATTCATTCTTTACAAGCATGTGGTCTCAACGAGGGAGTATCGATCAAAGATCGCGTAGACGCTTACCTTCTTCTAGCTTCCAAGACATTCTTCTTATGGTTCCTTTCCTCCTCTTCCCTTTTTCTTCATGAGATCGATTTCTCCCTACTTTTCTAGGGTATCATTTTATTTTTTCTATCGATCTCTTTTTCTCTTTTTCTCTTTAGCCCGGGGTTGGTTTTCATGAGTCCGAAGTATGCAAAGGGGTAACCACACATCCCTCGGCCCACTTCTTTGTTTACCACATCCCTTTTCTTTTCTTTTCTTCTTTTTCTTTTTTTCTTTTTCTTATTCAGGAGAAGAGATAGGGGAACCATACGTTTTTAGAAGTTATGCGCGTCTCGGAAAGCTTGAGTCAGAGGTCGCGTTCGATGTATACCAAGCCCCAAGTTGAGAAGATTAAGTCCAAATTAACATCTTGTCATGGGTGGAGTCAACGCCAGGTCAATCGGATTTCCAAGAGATAGGAACTTCTGATGAGTTGTTCGGCTAATAGTGTTCCAATCTTCAGCCCTTCAAAAAGATAGTCATGACGGATAGTAGAAGATATTAGTACGAACACACGATTCACAAAAGAAGTTCCAAGTTCCAACCATTTTGACTCAATAAAACGACTCAAATAAAAATTAAAATGTTAGTGCAAATGGTCACATTCCTCCCCCAGACTTACTTCACACCGTCCCGGTGTGTAAGAAAAACCCAAAGAAAGAATGGAAACCGAAAACAAAAGATAGTTATAATATACATATAAGAGAAAATCAAAAGCTCAAAGAAAAGGAAAGAAAAACCCGGTGATCAAGCGTTTGGTGTGTATGGACAATGTGACATGAGTCCCTATACTGCCAGGAGCAGGGGATCGATCGGTCTGACGTCTCAGATCGATCGGTCTAGATCATTGATGGTCGTGGACTTTGTCAATCGCAAGGGGATCGATCGATCTGTCGACAGGATCGATCGGTCTCTAGTGTCTGGAACAAAAAGTTTCGCATCCTCTGCGTTTAGTACCTATTCCTAAAAACACTCAACACCGGACGTGATTTCACCGTAATAAAATCCTAAAAATAAAACCAAAAAAAAAGAAAAACAAAAAAAAAGAGAAAGTATGTACAAACTCAATGGGTTGCCTCCCATAAGCGCTTTTTTAAAGTCGTTAGCTTGACTCTGGTTTCAGGCAGCAAGTGTGGTAGAATGAAAATCCGCTTCAAAGCAAGCTCTTGCCTGTTGCGAATGCGGAAGTCCTGCGGAAAGCTAGACTCCGAGCTCGTGTGGCGATGTGTGGAAAGCCAAGTATGAGAGCAAAGCGACGGATTTGGAGCAGAGGGCTTAGAAGCAGCAACCTCGTCTTCAGGGACGGAGGTGTCCAAGTGAGCAGCGCCAGGGTAGTCAACCTCATGCTCCGGGACCAATGGGGTAGATGTGTAGGCTCGCGTGGAGGTGGAGGCAGTGGTGGTGGGCAACGCAGAAAGTTGAGAAAGGCCAGCCTCATCGTGATGGTCGGTACGTGCTACTCTCCGGATGCCACTAGTTCTCGGCAGAATGGGTCTCTCGTAAAGCGCCCCAGCAGGCGGGTCAAAACCAATGTTCTCGTGAGTCGCGAGAGAAGTCAAATCAGTATGAGGGAGTCGGATGTACCGGTATAGCCCATCATGGCCATGGAAACGGTAGACCAGTGAATGGCGGATAAGGATCTCGCTAGCGTACAAGTGCACCCGATCAATGAATCGTGCCTTGGACTCTAGTGGAGGATGCGCGATGGTAAAGTGACAATGGGTGATGATGGGAGTCACCAGGCTATCAATTAGGATCACTTTCTTCGAGACCGAAGCTCGTTGTTATGCACCAAAATGAACTCCTGAACATCATTGAGAATGTCCATCGCGACCAAGATATCGGTTTGTACAAACCGAGTAGGCTCAAACTTGTAGGCTTGTAGCGCAACGGTGTCATCTCTATCATTGCGTGTCCACTCTCGCTCTCCAGTAGCTGATTCATGTCCGCTGCGTCGTCTAGGAGCCATTTGCTGAGTCAGGATCGATCGATCTAGGCGTGGGATCGATCGATCTCGAGGCTTCTGTTCCTCGATGCTGATTCATTTTGGACCGATCGGTCGTGTCAGCTGGATCATCGTGGATTGCTTGTCTCTCTTCCTGACTTCCTCGGATCGCTGCTTAGAAGAATGAGTGTCTCCATCCAGGATTTCGTTGACATCATTCTCACCACCGAGGTCTCCCACTAGCATGACATGATGCGCTCGATCATACTCCGGACAATGATTGCTATTGCTAGCTGCCAAATGATTTGAACCATTTTCTCGCCTTATTGCCCAATGAGAAAGGAAAGAGCTTACACATCATAAAGTCAACAGGGACTCCACTCGATCTAAAAGTGTTGCACAACTCTGCAAAATCCTCAATATCATCCAATGGATTCTCCGAAGGCAAACCATAAAACAAGTTCTCTGCCAGCGAGTAAATGATTTGGGGGTTGATCTTGTAATCATTCCCATCGTCTGGTAAGTGAATTGCAGCGTGATTGGAGTAGAACTTGTCTGGAGTGTCATGTTCGCCAAGGGTGGGGCGACGAGCAGGTGGTGCCTGAAGCAGATCGATCGATCTGTTACGGAGATCGGTCGGTCTAGCAGGTAGAGGCTGTCCATCGTCTTCATCACGTGCAGGGGACCTGAAACTCGCAGCATGGCATCCACCTTCTTCTCGTTGTCTATGATGAGACTAGAACCATGTGGCGTAGCTTCATTAGAAGGGGTTTCGTTGTAGAAGATTTTCTCATCGATGTTAGAGAAAGAGATCCTCTTATTAGGTAGATCAACAACGGCACCCGCGGTTGCAAGGACTGGTCTCCCAAAAATCAAAGGCATAATAGAACCTTCGATCATCTCTACGACATGAAAATTGGTGGGAACCAAACAACTTCCAATGCGAACATCTAAGTTTTGAATCAATCCATCGGGAGTTATGGTGGAAGCATTCACGAACTTGAGAGGAACTTGAGAAGCTTTCATATCACCTATCCCAAACTTCTCTGCAATAGCCTTAGAAATAAGGTTCATGCGAGATCTAGAATCACCGAGAGAGTTACGGAAGACCTCTCCTTCAATGGGACAACAAACTTCCCGGGATCTTCCAGCTTCGACACCTTATGGAGCTTCGGGGTGAGAGTATCCTTACGCTTGAGTAAAAACGCACCAATCTCTTCAATATCTTCCTTTCCAGGAACTCCATCTCGAAAAATCTTCCTTAGGAAAGGTGATTGGTCCAATGCTTCTAAGAGTGAGAGTGCATTGGTTTCTCGCTTGTTACTTCCTTGAAGTGGTTGTACGTCTTAGCATCAGGTTGCGCCTTAGAAACGCGCGGATAGGGACTCTTGGGCTTGTAGGGAACCACGTCATCCTGAGTAATAACATGGTTGCCGATATTATTCGAAAACAGGTCAGAAACTCCTGATTTCGCAGTGGGGACCGCTCGATCTGAAGGAGGATCGGTCGGTCCTGACCCTTTTGTCAGTAAGTCATCATCGCCCAGGAGATCGATCGATCTAAGAGTGGATCGATCGGTCCTTCTTCTTTGTCGATCCGGACTTGTTGGGTTGTCGTAGTATGAAGCTTCTCCTTAGCTCCAGCGTGAGCCATAATTGCGGACAAGTTAGAGAAAAACGCATCGCCTCCAATCTTCAGCCTTGAATCGGAAACAGGTGAAGGGATCGATCGATCTATAGGATGGACCGATCGATCTGTAGTGCATGTCGGGACTAATCGCTGGATGTGTCGGATCGATCGATCGATGTGCTGGATCGATCGATCCGGAGCTTCTGTGAAGGCTTGTACATCTTCAATCTCACTTTGAATCGTGATTGCATTGCATAACTTTTTAGGATTAGAGCAAGACGCAATCTCAGATACCTGTACGTTAAAAGAATTAACACGGGAAGCAAACTCTCAATCTTTCCATTGAGCTCGATGTACATGCTCTCCATCTTCTCCTTCTTGTCTTGTGCATCCACAAGACATCTCGGCATCCACAAACCCTAGCTCGGCGTCCGTAAACCTTAGCCGCCGCCGACTTCTTCTCTCATATTTTTTTTTTTTTTTTTTGGTACCTGCAAAAATAGAAAAACAAAACCCTAATTAGTAAAAATAAAAATAAAATAAAAATCTTAGACTAAACCGTAATCTTAAACTCGTAGGCAAGCGTTATTGGTCCCCGGCAACGGCGCCAATTTGATCGCAGGTCAAATAATAAACCTAAATATGCAAACTACCGGATCAAATACGGTAATCAGTTGTAGCACTTTAGGACCGATAAGTTACACTACGAATTTATGGGATTAAAGTTAAGCTAAGACAAAATAAAATAAGAGTTTGATCTTCTAACAACCTAATGATAAAATAAGCAAACAATAATTAAAGAGATATTAGGCATAGGGAAACCATCCAGGATGTGACAAAACAATTAAATCAATTAGTAGAGAATATTAAAATACGTTCTAGAACTCAATTCACAATTAATAAGACATCTCGCTCTCGCGCAAACACCTACTTAGTAATACTATATTAGAAAACCGCTCTCGCGCGTTCCCTAGAGTAATACTAGCATTAAGAATAGGATTGATATGTTCACAAGATGTCATGGCCCGGGCTTTCGCCTCAAGCCATAAAACCTTGCTCGACTAGTGTTGATTCCAGCGACTAAACACTACTTTCGTACCTAGTTTAATCACACAAGATCTTAGAACAAGTTAGCTACTCAAGCCCTAAGCATTAAGTATAACAATAGAAGAAGAACGATAAAGTAAATTCCCAAATCTAACAACCTAACGAGTTACTCACATCCTTTCCAAAACCCTAAACCTAATAAGGAAACTACTTAAACATAAAAACTAAAAAGAAAGCATTAAAAATAAAACTATAAAAATATTAATAAAACTGGGGGAGAGCTACAGCTCTCAAAAGAGAGAGCCACTGCTCTGAAAAGGTGTGTTTGATACAATGGGCGAGCCCCCTTTATATAGTAAAAGGAGAGGGCAAAAAAAGGAAACAAAAGAAATGAAAAACTTGGAGAAGAGGTAAACTTGGGCCGCAATTCTTCATGGGATCGATCGATCCTAAGTGTGGACCGGTCGATCCCACTCTCTGCCACGTCAGCTTGGTCGGCAGGTTGACATGTCTTCAGTAAATCGGCCATAACTCTTGATTGCACCGTTGGATTTCCTTCAAACCACTTGGAGATGAAAGCTAACTCCCTTAGCTATCTTGTGTCAAAATCTTAGCAAGATCCAACAGTGGGAAGGTCTTCGTCTGAGGCCATACTTCTCACGGGTCTATTGGACTCTGCATCTCTTAATGTATATTTGCCTCCGAATTGATCCAAAACTCTTCCTTTTTCTTCAAACACCTAAAAACCCTTGGAATACATAAAGTGAAGCATATAGTCTTAAAACCTATCTAATATAAGTTAGTTGACTCAAATAACAATCCTAAATCCTATATAGAAAACGATAATTTTGGGACTCATCACTCACACATAGGGAAAAAAAACACAAAAATAATGGAAGAAAACCTGATTCAATAGATAAAATAAGAAAAAGGATAAGAATTTTTCTCCAAAGTGTCAAAGAGGATGGATTCCTTTGTCCCAAGATGAATACAAACTAAAGAACAATGTTTAGAACTCAAAAGTATGAAACATATGTCCACTATGGCTGTAACAAGTCGAGTCTATGGTTTAAAAACAATTGGAGATGAGTCGGGTCGGATATGGGGTGAAACGGGTTGATTATGGGCCTAAAACTTCGTTTTGGGAGTAGACCGATCGGTCCACATGGTGGACCGATCGATCCTGATGGTGGACCGATCGATCTATCTCAAACGGGAATTTATGGCTGTTCAGGAGGAGGTGGATCGATCGGTATAGATGGTGGACCAATCGGTCTGCTTCAAACGGGAAATTTTGGTCTACAACTGCTTCAACTACTCGCCATAATGACATGTATTCACTAATTCGGGTTTAACTATTAAATTAACAGTTAGATTTCATCCAAACCACTTGGAAATGAAAGCTAACATCCTTATAAATCTTGTGTCAAAATATGAATATTATCTAACGGTGGGAACCCTTCCATCTGTAGCCAAACTTCAGACGCTTCTGCAGGATACTACATCTCCAAATGTGTTGTTTTATCCCAAAGTGGCTCATTTTCCTCCAAAGCAACCTAAAACCTGTAGAGACTTAAAAAAGGACTAGAAAGACTCTAAGAACACAGTTTGACTCAACAAAATATATAAAATAAGAATGCAAACTAAGACTCAAAACCGTTAAAAACATGATATATCATTGTAAAGCATACCCCTCATCATCAGCATCGTCTTCCTCACTCTCCATCCCATTAGCCTCATTTTTCATACGTTTGTCAATATTTTCACATGGTATTATGTTATTACAAGAGTCATCTTTTGCAAATCCATCATCATTCCCAGATTCACCATTTGACACTTCTTCAATTACCTCACAACTCTTTCCTTTCCTTAACTCTTAGGATCTTCAACTTCTCAAGCATCTGTTTCTGTGTTTATTTCCCTAATTGGGAAACATTGTCGTCTCAAGTGCATCTTATAGAGTACATAACTTATCATCAGCACCCTCTTCCTCACTCTCCTTTTGATTAACCTTATTCTCCATATGTTTATCGACATTTTCGCAAGGTATTATGTTGTTACAAGAGTCGCATGTTGTAAATCCATCATCATTCCCAGATTCACCATTTGTCACTACTTCAACTACATCACAATTTTATCCTTTCCTTAACTATTAGGGTCTTCAACTTCTCAAGGATAGAAGACGAATCATTCGAAATTGCAAAGAACAACAAATCGTGCAACCATATAAACAAATCGTAATCTCATATCCTTAGATCGGGTCACATGCAATACATATGCGACATGGATGGAGAATGAAATGGCTGGTTTCGGCTTGATCTATAGCAATCATTCAGGTTTGGTAGGGATATAAGTTTATGCGACTACTCGATCTATCACCTCACTACTTATGGCAGAAGCCCTTACCATCCGTTTAGCCATGTACCATGCCCTTCAATTGGGATTCACCAACCTTCTTGTATCTTTGGATTTAGCACAGCTAATCAAAGCAATCAACTCAGAGATTCCTCTTTTGGAACTCTACCGGATTCTTCACGACATCCTTGACTTATCACTAGAATTTGTTGTTGTTTCCTTTAATTTTATCCCTTGAGATGGGAATCGGCCAGGTGATGCTTTCGCAAAAGCGGCTCTGAGATCGCTCGATGCAAACTTTGTGGGTTAAGCCTTCCTTTATTGAAAACTCGTTTTTGTTCAAAAAAAAAAAAAATTCACAAAGGAATTTTTGCTTTCTTGTTTCTAGATTTAAATAGTTTTCACAACGGAAGTTAGTTTACTTTTATCTTCGTAATTTGAGTTCAAGAAAACATAGCTTAATATGAATCCCGACTAATTGATCTGTTTATTTTACCTGATTTTCTAAGAACACCATGAATCTGACTCTTATCTCCTATTGTTTACAACCTTAATTTACTTTTTGCAATTGTTTTTCTGATTTACTTATTTCAATTTATCTTAATCTGATAATTGACTAATCTACTAAGTACTATAATCGATCTTTTACTTTGAGAGATTAGTTTAGGATTAATCTGATTATTATCATAGAGCTTTAGTTTCATGCATGAAAGGTGGTCGATGAAATTCTTGAAAGAACTTAGTGAGTGCTTAGCATTTTTAGCCAATATAAATTGATGATTAGGGTGTTATGTGGTTAGTTAGACTTCGAATTAATGTATGATAGTCTTGTAATTACGGATGGAAATCTTTGTTAATCGCATGATTAGTATAGGATTAGTATCATGAAAGTGGACTAATTTACATTAGTATTCTAAGACTAAAAGATTGGCACTGTTAGATTGATAAAGCATCTTGGGTTGATTAGTGATGTGTCCTATTTTTATCGTCTTTAGTCTTTGTTTTAGAATTATATTTTGGGTCAACTAACTTATATTAGATAGATTTTAGGACTATTTGCTTCACTTAGTGGTTTTAAAGGTCTGAAGAGCATTGAATGCAAAAGAAGAGATTTTGGATCATCTTGGCATGAAAATGGGCCAAGTATGAAGAAATGAAGACATGACCGATCGGTCCGACGCACAGACCGATCAGTCCATTGAAGATTATGGCCCAAGACTTGAAGACGCGAGGACCGATCGGTCCGGCCTAAGGATCGATCGGTCCCTCTTTGCCGACTCTCCAAGATTTTCCATTTCTCTTGTTTCCTTTTCCGGTTCTCCCTTCTTCTATAAAAGGGAGGGTTCGACCTTGTAACCAGTAACCATAAGCACTTTTAGCAGCAGCTTTTCTTTAGTTTTGTAAGCCTAGAGATCTTACATCTCATAAACTCTTTTGTAGCTTTCTTCTTACGTTTCGATTCTTGAATAAATATGTTTTCTTCTATGTTCTTCTTTGTTCTTGTTTCTATTCTTGAGTAGTCTGTTTATTAGGTTTAGGGTTTCTGAAGGCATGTGACTGATTGTTAGGTTGTTAGTTTGAGAATTTATCTTTATGGTTTTTCATCTATTGTTGTTCTTAACGCTAGGACTTGATTAACTACCTTGTTCTAGATTCTAAGTTGATTTATCGTGGCATCAGAAGTGTTGTTAATCGCCTGACATACTCTAGGTGAGCAACGTGATCCTCATGAGCCAACGATAGTTGAAGTTGGGGCACCTTGTGAACATATCCATCTTACTTGTTAATGCTTGCTTTACTTTGTTAGAATCAAACGATGGTTTAGTTTCTGATTTAGTATTGTTTAGTTAGGTATTTACGCGATAACGACGTGCCTATATTTTCGTGAATTGAGTTCAAGAACGGTTCTTAATTATTCCCACTAATCGATTGCTTTACCTTTTCACATCTTGAAAGATTATCCTATGCCTAATATTTATTTAATTATTTGATTTAGTTGTTTGATTTATTTACTCGTTAGGTCAGTTAGAAAAACTCTTAATATATTTTGTCTTACCTTTATTTATTCAATTTTTCTTAAGTGCATATTTGGTATATGTAGATTCGACTCTAAAGTACTATAATGATTGTCGTATTGATCCGGTAGTTACATATTTAGGTTTTTAATTGACACATGATCAATTAGTAATCACCCGAGTCAATAATCTAAATCCGAAGACGCACTTTTTATCTATTGCTTACGACCGTTTGTTGCTTTTCCGCTTTATTTAATTTTCTCTTAAATCTTGTTAGTCTTTTAGGTTACTTTTGATAAACCAAAACCAATTTTATTTAATTTAGATTAAATAATAGTATGCATTTTTTGTGACTTAAAGACATTATTTCTCGTGGATTTAATCATAAAGTGTTATATCACATGTCATTCGATTGTATTAGTATGTATATTAAATTTTAATTGATGTGTTAATCAAAATACAATATGTTTAAGGCACGATTATTTTACAAGAGTAAACGAACTTTGTATTTGCAAATACAAATAAAATCACAAAATGTAATTAAGTAGTGTGCAGAACCGGCCTTCAGCTAGCGTAAGCGACCTAAGTTCAAATTATACGTTTATCTCACATGTAATTTAATTTTCTCATGTTTGCATAGCATTTCTATGTTATCTCATTACGTGTCTCTGCATCCCATAATATAATATAATATATTTCTTGTTATCATTTTTCAGAATTTGAGTTAAAGTTAACTTGTTTTTCTCAAACAATATTTTTTTAACCAAAAAAAAAACAAATCTTATTTTTTTAATACGAAATATATTTTCTTTAAAAATTTACTATTTTTATCCCTTTAATTTTTACTTTCTTTTCTTAGAAGATTTACAAAGAGACATTTGGTTTATATAAATATTTTTCCTTAAAACCCCTTTAAAATTTATGTAATAGCTATAATAATCATATCATCGTAAATTTATAATTCAAACTTGATATTGGTCCATACAAAAATGGTTTTGATGTTATATATGAAAATACTATATAGATAATCATGGATCATAAATTCTATAATTCGCTTAAGGGTCTTCGAAATAGGAGGACTGGCCCTGGTAGCATGGTTCAATCCGATAAACTAAACTGACTAGATTTTGCTTATATTTTTTACTCAAACAAAATGATAAATGAAATGAAAACACAAAAATTATTGCTTAAAAATGATGGTTCAATCAGATAAACTAAATTTGCATGGATTGAAAAAGTTATCAAGAAACTAGGCACATCGAGTTATAATTTAGGCTAAAGGGATTAATACTTGCTATATCCGAAAATTGGAACATATAAAAACTTGCTTTCAAATTGAATCATGATAAGTGTATGCTTTCTAAGGCTAGATGAACGTATTAGGAACCCTAGAGTCTATAAAGTGTACGCTAGCTAATTAATTTGCTACGTCCTTTAAACAATTGTGAAGCAAATGCAAAGTGTAAATCTATTAAAAGGAAACCCACACATACTAGTAGCTAGGTGTTCACTTATTATTGATAAAGACGTGTTTACATGGTACTAAATATTAAGCAGACACATAACGCTATTATTATTAGCACATTTCTAGCCTAAAACAAGTATAGAATAATAAACTCCATGAAACGAAGACTCAAGAGGATTACGGCACAATTATTGTCTGGGAACAATGATCCTTGAGTCTGCGAGAAGGAGGGAAGAGGGGAGCAAAGATAAACATTTGAGGGATGCAATCAGCATTGAGACCTAAAAATGCATGGCAGCAAGAAGGACCAACATTTCCGAAATGTCCATTTGTTATCGATCGGAAAATTTCCGGGATACAGTCGGGGATAACTTCTAGTGATCTCCAACAATCTACTTGGAAAGGTTGTGGTGACGGCAACGGTTGAGCTGAAGTGGACACGGCGATGCATACAAGTGGAAGAAGGAAGAAGAACTTGTTGATCCACATGTTGATAAGAGAATTGGAATGTTTTAGTGAAGTTGTAGATTTGATATGAATCTAATAGTAGTGAGTGATTGGATTTATATAAGATGAAAATAATGTGAAAGTTTTTAAGTTGCATATACTGAACGCTTTAATTGTGAAGAATTAAGGAGGCACTCTTGGTATGAGCCCAAATAAAGGTTGAAAGTTTGTTATTCTTTTTTTTATTTTATTTTTTTGCTGGTGATTATTGTTAGAAAAATTAGATAAATATCGCTTTCTATACGTTTATCTCTACTTTCTCTACGTCAAATAAGTAAATGAAATATTTATGAGCAAATTTCACTTTCCCAAATTTCTTGTAGGATTAGGTTCTTTGGAAATGTGGTACACTGGTACTAGACTCAGGGTCACTTTATTAAAACAGTCGTTGGATTCACTAAACGCCAATAACAACGTCGTTTGATTTTTGACCTTCCTCACCTTTTAGCGTTCGTTAGCGTTCTCTATCACTATTTCGATCAATATGTTGTCTACGTTGTAGCAATCTAAATCACTCCCAATAAAAACAATACACATATAATTTATGTTAAGTATTTTATCTAACTTTTATATTATATATTTTTTTTGTTACTTTATTTTTTTCGCTACAAAAAAGGACATTAATAATACAAAAAGACGCTATAATATAAGTATAACTGCGTTTACGATAACACTATTACAACCGAAACTATAATCACCTCATATAATAGCATTTTTATTTGTGCTATTATAGGTTCATTTTTTTTTTTCATATTATAGGTTCATCAATCATAGCGTTACTAAAATGTTTTAATATATGTTGTTATAGCTCACTTTAAAATGCTGTAATATATTATGTTATGACTTTTATTTTATACAACAATATTTACCATTTTTTATGCATATTATTTCACACTTGCAAGAACCTTTTTTACAGAATATCTAATATATATATAGCTTTTCTATGTTATAAATTATTCACAACATAAATAACAAAAATATCCATATTACTTTTTTTTAAAAAAAAAATATTACATCCATATTGCATCAAACCAAATACCCAAAACATTCTAACTACATTACAGTATACTAAAATATTCAAAGCTTTAGAATTCATAGACTCTCCCAAATCACAACTCACTCTAAATTTAATATGAAGGAAACAATAATTTAATCGATGTCACAAATAAGACCAGAAGCACTAGGGGTTGTGTTAGGTGCTCAAAATTATAACTTACACATCGTAAAATTGCGAAAGTGCAAAAATTTGCCGCGAATGTATCATACAGTTAATGTTGCCTGGATCATTGACCAGATTCTATTTAACATTGTCCACGTTCATCTCATGCATCCTCCCTCTTCTCACTTTTTCTTTCTGTTACCTTTTCAGCTTTGTTCTCTTGTTTGTTTCTGAAATAAATCGCATGTGCCCCTAGATAGTGCATGTGAACAGCTTTTGTTCTCTTTTTTGTTAACCCAGTGTCCAGACCGCCTTTGGCCATCTGACTATCCGACAGGGGTCTTTTAGTCGAGAACGGATTCGGGCATGGTTAGCCTTATCTCCTCCTAACCCCGAAGGGATGCTCAACTCTATGGCCCATGGCGGTCTGGGGGGCGCGAGAAAGCCCAGGTAAATCCCCGCGTGGCCAGGACTCGAACTCGGGATGGCGGGCACCTCAGCCGAGGCTCCTTTACCAACCGAGCTACAAGCGCCGGTTAGCTTTTGTTCTCTTGTTTATTAACATATGTCAAAAGTATAGTTATCTAGTGGTATAACTCTTAATTTTATTACTTTGTCCATTTAAATAATTATTTCATCAAATATTTTTTAATTAAGGAGTGATCCGAATTTTTACCACCCTACTAATCTTCTAGGATGAATGTAGCCATCGAGTAACTTACTCCCCATGTTTTGTTATGGGCTTAAAACATGATACCATTCTGACTCGCAAAATGGAGTGATTAGTAAATTTCGCGTTTGAGAGAAATCGAGCACTGCTCTAAATCTACAAAGCAACTCATGTTCAAATAGAAACCATTACACTACCACCACTTGGTTAATTTTATCAAATGTAATAGAAAAAAAAAATAAATCCTTATTTTTAATATTTGCAATATAAATTAAAAATATTTTGTGAAGTGACCTTACTCTAGTGGCAAATAATAAGTCCACTGATGGACAGGCACCATCACACCAGAGATCGAGTCCCCCTCATATGTAGAGATTATGCTAATAAGCCGGTCAGTTGTGGCCCACTGTTAACAAAAAAAAAATTAAAAAATATTTTTTTTACAAGTTTAAATAAATAGAATTAGATGTAAACATGTATCAATCAGATTATGCTGAAATTCTAATGGAAGTAATTCATGTCTTCATTAGATAATATGAAAATTGTAAAAAATTATCGCGAATTCGAGAATGTGCTAAAAGTATGAAAGTACGAAATGTGGCCCGAATGTAGCCTACATTAATATGGCCTGACTTATTCACCAGATTCCACTTCACATTTGTCTATGTACATTCCACTTCACATTTGTTATGTGTTTTTTTTTTTTTTTTTTTTTAGTAATAAAAGTCGCATGTGACCTTCTGAGCAAACTGAAGTCATAAAGATAAGCAACGCCACGTTACACGTGAGCCACACCGTGGATATCATATCATCTTACACTATTTCATAATTACTCAAAGTGCATAATACGTATAATACCTCTTATTAGAAACTGTTAAGAAACAATTAGAAGGTTATCATTATCAAAACAAAAACAAAAAGAGAAATTCTTCAGAATACTCTTTTTTTTTTCAAATATAGTATTATTAGTTTTATTATCTAAAATATTACTAAATTTTTTTTTTAAATACCATAAACATAAAATAAAGTTGATAATGGTATTTTCTGAAAAATAAACTTATTTTAATGATATTTATGAAAATTGTTAAAAAAAATATTTAGCGAGAATATTATACCTTATCAGAAATAATAATAAAAAATAATGTTCCTGATTTTTTTTCCTTTTTTTAGTATTCTCTTGGATCTTATCCAAGACTAAGACTATGCCAGCTATTAGTAAAAAAAGTTTAAAATAATTTAATTATTTAATTCAAAATTTTTTTTCCTTAATAAGTAACCAAAACAACACGCGTCGCATGATTACAATTGCGTAATCAGAATTTTTTTTTGAAACCCTCACAATTAATAAAGAAATAGTCTTATAAATGGTAACGTATCTCCCAATTTTTTTTCCTAATATTCAAACGTTTCGTAAGAAAAATCTTAATTTACTTCTTATTTTAATTAATCGTGGTCCCATACCACATTTGCCTATAAAGTACACACGCAACAGCAATAACACAACAACAACCACAAATATTTTTTTCTTCATTCTCTAAAAAATAATCTTTTTGACGAAGAACGAAAATGTCTCCAGTAGAGAACAAATGGGTAAAGGTAATATATAATTCATCTTTTCAATCTCCTGGTTTGTTCATATTCTTTGATTTGCTTCTTGAATTCTTGAAATACGATTTGTATAATTAAAGAATCGATTTTGATTATGTTTATTAGATTGGCCAAAAAGGAGAATCTCCTGGGCCAAGAAGCTCACACGCCATGACTGTCGTTGGGAACAAAGTTTACTGTTTTGGTGGTGAGCTTAAGCCAACGATTCATATTGATAACAATCTTTACGTTTTCGATCTTGAGACTCAAGAATGGTCCATAGCTCCTGCTACTGGAGAAGCTCCTTTCCCCTGTTTTGGTGTCTCAATGGTCACGATCGGTTCAAAGATCTATGTTTACGGTGGCCGCGATGATAAACGGCAATACAATGGTCTTCATTGCTATGAAACTGTGACTAATGAGTGGAGATTGTTGTCACGTGTTGATGAAGGATTACCTGGTCGTAGCTATCATTCAATGGCTTGTGATGATCGTAAGGTTTATGTCTTTGGTGGTGTTACTGCTAAAGGACGTGTGAATACACTTCATGCTTATGATGTTGTTGATGAGAAATGGGTTGAGTATCCTGCGGCTGGGGAAGCTTGTAAAGGCAGAGGAGCACCAGGGCTTGTGGTTGTGGAAGGGAAGGTTTGGGTTTTGTTTGGGTTTGATGGTAATGAATTAGGTGATATTCATTGTTTTGACTTGGCTAGTGAGCAATGGACGGCCGTGGAAACCACCGGGGATGTACCTTCGGCGAGAAGCGTGTTCCCGGCGGTTTCTTACGGGAAATACATTGTTATTTATGGTGGAGAGGAAGAGCCACATGAGTTGATGCATATGGGAGCTGGGAAGATGTGTGGTGAGGTTTATAAGCTTGATACAGAAACGTTAGTTTGGGAGAGGATTGTGTGTGGGAATGAGGAGGAGAAGCCGAGTCAACGAGGGTGGTGTGCGTATGCGGCAGCGGTTAAGGATGGTGAGAAAGGTTTATTGGTTCATGGTGGGAATTGTCCGACTAATGAGCGGCTTGATGATTTGGTGTTTTGGGGTTTCTCTAATCTTCATGTTAATTAATGAGTTATTTTGTGTCTTTCGTTTGTAAACTGTTTAGTCTGTGTTGTTTTATGGATTTTATTTGGTTATGAGATGTAAACTGCTAAGTGTCTGAGTTTAAGGAGCTATGTGGTGAAACTTTGTTACCTATTCCAAATGTTTTATCAAGTTTAGTGTTTTGGTAATTTGGTAAAAATCTTGTTGAGTCTGATTCTCAAAAAAGTGTAGGCTAAAAGTGGTGATGTTCATCAACTTGTTGTATTCGGATTTAACAAAGTTGATGCAAATACACAATTGGTAAAAAATTATTGTTTTGGATTTGTGGAGGGTCAATGGTAACTAAAACATGAGAAAGAAAAGTTTTATTTGAAGAGCTTATTTCATAAGAATAAGTTCAGATTGTGCCTAACTTTATATGTGAACGAAAGGTACAATTGGTATCACCTGTATGATTATTATTGCTCATGTTTTGATCATCATTAAGTCAATCCATGATTACAAGGGAGAGACCATTGCAAATCGGTTCAAGAATCGAATGTTTGGATGGGATGTCAAATGTGGAAAACGCTCATATGATAATTTGATATAGATAGAACAAACTAATGTGTTCAAGAGATGTTGCATTGGTACTTGAATCCAAACTTATGTATGTCTGCTGATGTGCTCACATATTGAACTTGTTGCATTGATGTTCTCAGGTCCTTAGAAAAGATTGGTTTACTACCTTTCTTATATAATTTGATATACTTTCCACATTCTATTCACCCTTGATTCCATTTTCTCCACTTAAATGTAACAATTTTATCATCTCTTGATACTTAACAATTTGGGGATAATGTGATTATGTAAAAAGGGGTAAAAGAAAAGTGTGGATCATAGAAGCATAATAAGTTCACCCAACATTTATGCTAAATTTTGGCTGACACCATGTCCAATTAGCCGAGAAAGAGAGTATTGCTTTCTTCCCCCGCAACTTCACTTGAACATTTTGATTCAAACCTCTACAACAACAATCTTCACGATTCGGGGAAGATCATTCTTGTTCAATACTCTGTTGTTTTAGCTACCCGTTTTACTCTTACGACTCCATCAACGGAGATTTCATCAACGGTGGTGGAACGTTTTGCCACGTGGGAAGCTCTGGTCCGTTGGATTTCACTAGATTGATCTCCACTAATACCTCCACCGCGATCTTCGACGTTAATTTTCAGTTTGATCTAACGGCTAAGATTGACACTGGCTTCCCAACGTTTTTACACTATTCGATATAACAACTATATTAGGTAATGATCATTCTTGATATATATAGTGAGTGATAAAAGAAAAATAAAGATTGTAATTCGATTAAGCTAGTTTAATCTATTAATTGTAATATCGTCAGAAACAAACCCTACGAATTCTTAATTTTGAAATCCTTAAGTCCGTTAAATTCTTTAAAAAGAAGAATAATTAAAAAGCACAGTCCAGTTTTTTAAAAAGCAGAGTCCTTAAAAAGCAGAGTCTAGTTTTTTAGAAAGCACAATCCAATTTTTAAAAAGAACAGTCCTTTTATACAGTCCATGTTCAACATGAGCAAACTTGAACATTCGCATTTGTTCTTGTACTACTGAGTCAGTTATTTACGACGCAGTCTTAGTCTTATGGTACACTTCCACTTCTTTCTTGTAAGCTTCCATTAACTCAGCAGCTTTTTGATTATAACCTTGTTTCTCCTCTTCACCAAGTTCCTACAACAAGATTTTACTCAATACCACAATTTCATAATTAAAGATTATATAATGATATATACCTTCCACTTCAATGAAATGTGGGCAGTAAGAGTTGAGTTGTTGATCCCAGGATGCTCTTCTGATAGAGTCTTTCTTGCGTCTTTGCTGTAAATATCAGTTAGAAAATACTTGAGAATAGAAAACCATTTTGTGATCTGAGTGTTTCGTAAACCATTTTGTGATCTGAGTGTTTCATAAAATTCAAGGTTTAAGTATACCAGAAGAGAAAGTATGAGGAAGCAGGCTTTTTGGGTTTGTTAAGATCAACATTCTCCTTCTTCTTCTTGTTCTTGGTCGTCTCTTTTGTTTTCTGCAATAAACATTTGTTGTGTTAGTGACTGACTTAGCTCAAAATAGCTAAAGGCATTGTGAGTTTAGTATAGTAATAACCTTTAAGATGTTGTCGGTTTTCTCCTTCTTCTTCAGAAGTTGGAGAGCTTCTTGTTTAGGGAGTTTCATGAGTTCTTCTTCTTCTTTCTTCTGGCTCATGGCTTCTTCTTCCTTAGTCCTTTTGTATCCTTCCATTTCCTGTAGGTATATCTCCTTGTTCTTCTCTGCCATCTATAACAAAAGTTCCAGAATATATGCACACAACTCGTTAGAAAATCTTTTTTCTTTTTACTTCACTTCTTGACACTGCAATGGCTACAATGGGTATGGAACAAGACCTTATCATAAGGAGCCTTTTGTTCTTTCGACAAGTTCTTCCACTCTTCACCAGTCATCTTAGCGACCTATGCTCATCATTCATCAAGACTACTTAGCTTCAAGATTTTCGAAATGACACTGAGAAAAGATAACTCGGAATTCTGTACTTACCTCTATAACGCTTTTGTTTTGTTCTTTTAAAGCAGCTCTCCTCTCGTTTGCATAGATCAAGTAGGCAGATATGGGCTGTTTAGGCTTCAGTGGATCCTTTATCTTCCTGCAAAACCAAAAATACAGTTAGTTTTCTTGCTTGTCATTAATCTTAAATCAGTTCTTGACTGAAATACTGAGATGTAAGTGAGTTTTGATGTAAGTCTGTCTTACTTGGCTTTTTTCTTCTTGTCTTGTTCAGCTTCCTGCATGAAGTGAAGATATTGATCAAGCAATTCCATTGCAGTTTTCTGCTTATGCTCATCATCAAGAAGCTTCATGGCTTCCCTCTCTCGCTTCTCCTTTGTAATAATCTGAAGATAAGCTTCCTTATCTGCCTGGTACTTCTCCTCGTAAGACTTCTTCTCTTCTGCACTCAGAGTCTTCCACTTAGCACCTAGAATGTTCGAAGTCTCCTTGAAATCAGCATCTGGATTTTGCATCTTGACTTCATTTCAATCCTTCTTCTTCTTCTTCTTTCCCTTCTTTTCTTCTTCAGTTTGTGCCAAAGATTGACTAAATGCAAATGTATGAGGAAGCAACATAAGATTCCCAAATCAACACCAAATAACCATTATCACAAGTTCACAAGTCACAACAGAGAAATGTAACAAAAGCAAAAGCAGACTAACATTCAACTTTAACGAAAGCCTAGAAACCAATCCAATCTCTTGCAGGTTGATCATATAATGAAGTTAAATCATCTCAGCCATTTTATCCAACTATTTTGCAGCAAAATTAACATCTATATCTTAAACACAAGCGTAGAAATCAATCCAATCTCAATCTCAAGCAGGTTCAACAAACCATAAAACTGTAAAAGAGGATTCAAAGAAGCATCAATCATGCATCAAATTTTGTACAAATCTAAGTCAAAAATCTAAGCCGAAGATTCAATTATCAACAAGCTCCTTAACACATACGATTAACCAGATTATCTGAATATCATATAGATCTAGAAATCGTACCATGTTAGGCTTGAACTCCTTCATCTTCTCCAGTTTCTTCAACTCCACCTTAAGTTTCTCCTGGCTCCACGTCTTTCGTCTCAAGTTCCTCTTCCTTCTTTCTCAGGATCTCGTCCTTCTCCTTCAGCAAATCCTCAGTTTTCTCCTTCTCGATCTTCATCTTCTCCAACATCGCTTGCATCTCCATCAGATCTTTCTCAAACGACTTCGTTTCTTTCCCTTTGGCTGAGAACGGTGACAACAACAGTGACTCGACGATCTCATTCTTTTGCTTCAACGCTTTTCTGCTGTTTCTAGATTTCTTCGCCGGAGCAGGATCTCAAACCGTCGCCATGTCAAGACAGATTGAGCGAGAGCGTTGTAGAGCGTTAAGAGAGAAATTGAGAAACTGAAATCGAATTTAGGGTTTGAGATAAAGTGGAGCCTCTGTATATAGAAAAGAAGGCCAAACGGTCGAAATTGTGAAATTCAAAACTGTTCCTTTTCTGGATTTAACAAAAATTTTGGCGTCCGAAAGATTACGCTTTCCATTTACTTTTTTTTTCTCCTCTAAACAAATTGACCGTTGGCGAAAAAAAAAATTGACCGTCTCAAATTGGCCACCAAACCAACTTACTAAACCGGTTTAGATTACAATTTTTTTTTTTAGATTACATTTTATTTGAAGCCTCTTTTTAATCGTTTACATTTTTTGGATTTTGAGTCTTTGACCATTCTTTTTTTTCACTAAATTAATCCAGTTATATAAGCTCATTATTTAAAAATTAGGTTATTATATAAGCTTGTTTTTTTTGGTATTAGTGTTACATGATTTGCATTATCAAATTGCATAAGTATACTATATTTTTGAACTTCTTACTAATTTCGTTCGTATTCCTGCGAACCAATTTAGTTTGTCCATTGGCTACGTTTTCTCATTTCAAATTCAGATCACATATTCCACTTCGTTTTGTTTTTGCTATAGACAATGAAACATCAAATCCTACATAAGAAAATGACCAAATCATGTATCCATAATGAAAACTTTTTTTTTTCTCATTTGGAGTCAATTATGCTTCGATTATGGAAAATTTCTAAATCCGAATCGTGTTCTAGCAGAGACGTTCTCTTCTATTATTATATATGAACAAAAGGTACAATTGGTATAAATTATATGGTTATTCTTGCTCATGTTTGATCATCAATAAGTGAATACATGATTATATGCGAGAGATAATTGTAAATTGGTTCAAGAATCGTATATATGTTTGGGTGGAATGTTAAACTGTGGGAAACACTCATGTCAATGACAGTGCAATTTGATATATACATAGAGATGTGCCTAAACGGCTCGGTTATAACATTTGCAGCCTGTGACCCGTTTAACACAACTATATAATATACATATAGAACAAACTAATGTGTTGAAGAGCTGTTGCATTGGCACTTGAATCCGAATTTATGTATGTGTGTTGTTGTGCTCACATATTGAACTATCTTCCTATATCCAATTTTATACATTTCCCACATTCTTTACACCCTTGTTTCCATTTTCTCCGCTTAAATGTAACAATCTATCATTTCTTGATATTTGGTGATTATGTGATTATGAGAAAAGGGTTAGAAGAAACAAACGATTGAGCTGGAACTTTTAGCTTTCGTTACCGATGGACAGGACTATTATTAAGCATTGTAGAATGTTACATAAACAAATGCTTGATTTCTGGTACAATACAGTTTCCAAAATCTCTTCAGGACTAGATTTTGGCTATGACGTGACCTTAGTTGGATTTGTGATGGTGAAAACAAAGTAGAATTTGAAACTAAGTAGGTATTACCGAGGATAATTGAATATACATACAAAGAGGAGTAGAAGTTTCTAGAGAAGAATCTGAACCTCTTTGAAAAACTTACTCATCTAAGAAGATATATGAGTATAAGCATAAAGGTTTTGGGAAGTGAAACAACAAGAATTATAATCTGAACCAGAGTTAATCCATAGAAGATTGTTAGAAGACAAATCAATGTCCCAAAAGACTACACAAATACGTCTCAATTCCAGTAAAAAGGAAGAGTCTTAAAGTACTACACTATCCGAGAACTGAAACTAAACTTGAACAAAACAAGAGAGAGTTCAAGTAACATCAAAACAACTAGTCATCAACAGGTTAAGTTACCTTTGGCAGTAACATATGACTCTCTACATGATCGAAAAAGACATTGATAACAGCAAAGTCATCCCCAATTCCTTCAATGACAACTTCTCTAGCAACTTTTTTCTTGGTATCATAACAGATAAAATAGAACGGGTTAGGGGATGGGAGCGGTGCAAGTATAATCTCACCAGTACGAAGTATACCCTTGAACATAGTTCTTTTATCATTCCCAAACATATCTCCAAAGTCTTCAATAGAAGGAACAACAGCAGCAACTTTTGACCATACTCCTTTGCTAGCATCTTCAAGAATCCACAGGTCAAGTGGACCGGTATTCGAATTACTCGCTATAGTTATCTTTCCAGTGTGGTTCACCAAATTACCATACTGTTGTAGTTTATAATCCTCAGGTAGCTTAGTAACATCAAACTCTTCAGATCTCAGATCAAAGCTTATAAGAGTTCGCTTATCTTGGTAAGAAGCTAAATAATACACAACCCCATTCCTGCATATATCTCGAGACCCCGAATAATGACGATGGAGATACTTACAATCGAGCATTCTCCATTTTTGTTTAGCTCCTAGAGTGAAAACTTGATGCTCCTCTGACATAGGCTCCGGTTCCCACATATAATTTTCCCATGATCGACGTTTTATTACCGTCATGCACAAGACTTTGTACAAATCATTAACTGGATCATATCCAAAAACTGAGAATATGTCCTTTCTCCTAGTTTTGATTCTTGGTAAAGTTACAAATTGACCCGTACTAGGGTTTCCAATCACGGCTTTCGTATGGTTTAGACCGAAGATCAAACCGCGGATGGGTGGAGAAAAACTGTACCGTAGATCCGACTTGAGAGTGTAGCTGACCCTACGATGATCAGAAGATGGATCCTCCTGAGAGCAGGAGTGGAAGAAGTGTGTCTGCGTGTTGCGACGGTAGACTGAGAAAAGAAGACGCGGCTTAGCCAAAGATCGAGTCAGGTACAAGTCGGTGAAATCTTTGCCGCGGATTATCGATGACCAGTGATTTGAAACGAAACCTAGCCTTGCTATGGATTCCGGCACCAATTTGAGGAGAATCTCTAGTTTTATTTCCAGAGGAAGAATCGAAAACGGGTCGTTGTCTTCGCTTTTCGCTTCTCGGTTCTTAGACTTCCTTGCTCTTTTCTTCATGGCGATTCAGTTCCTCTCACTGGTTTTTTTTTTTTTTTTTTTTTTTTTTTTTTTTTTTTCACTCGTAACCCTAGTATCTTTACTCTTAAACGGCGATACCATTTCCAATGTAAAACATTTTACGAATTTGTAAATTAAACCTCCTATTTTTGAAAATCTTAACAGAAAATACTCTCTTTTTTGGTGGTAATTTTAACGGGATCTAACCGGTTTGGTTTGATTTAATGTCAACTTAATTCCGGTTTAATCCGATTAAATTGATTCAATTTATCATTGGGGTTTAAGTCCGGTTTAGTCATGTCTTAAAATGTGGGAAATTAGATGTAATGGTTAGGGATAGTCATATTTAAAGGTTTAAAATTGAGAGAGAAGAAAGAAAATAACTGTTTATGATTCTCTCTTATAAAACCACATAACATACATATATACTTTTGAGAATTACTAAATGGTCTAAAATAAAAATGTTAGTCAAGTAAAATTTTGTATATGATCTATAATCACCAAAAAAAATTTCAAGAATTGGAGTAAACTTTGTACTAAACCTTTTCAACTAAAAATAGACACTAGAATGCTGCAACAAACAGAGGACTGGCTTATCTCAGAAAACTATGTACTCTCTCAATTAACAACCAAGTAAAGCCTAATGTCACCAATACCTTGACACTCAAGACTCTCAGTCTTTGAGTTTGACCCATCATAGGTGCTTGCTTTTGGTTCCCAAGTCAGAGGTTTGTATTTACATCAAATTTAATCTCAGATTGTACTATTTCCATTAACCCTCCATCATCTTCCTCTTCAAGCCAGTATGTTTCCAAAATCTAATTGATAGCCTTCTTGTAGATTTCATTGTTGTCGTGGCTCTGAAGGTTCTGAATCTCTTCTTCCCCTTCCACATCTTCAATCAATTGAGTATAACAGTCACGTCTCCTGTGTTCTTCTTCGCTTCCTCTCCAGCCTTCAAAATGCTTTCCAATCCATCAAAATGCTTTCCAATCCATCAAGAGACACTAAGATGTTGTGTGTTGCATATATACGTAAGTGTATATATCTCTCCTTCCCGAACGCCGCTTAAGAGCATCTCGACACACACAAACCCTAGAAGAAGTTACAGCCACCAAAAGCAAGCGTGTTGTTGTTGTGTGCGTTGTGATTGGAGCCACCGTTTGTAAAACGAAAGCCTTCATGTCGTCTTATCCGTGAAGGAGAATAAAAGAGAAAAGCAAGAGGAAAAAGAAAGAGGTCACCGGAACTTCATTGGAGAACCGCCATAGCCACCGTGTGCCACTGGAGATGTACACTACGAGTCACCGGAGGTCAGCCATAGTCACTGGAGTAACCGTAGCTCAAATCAGTCCATGAAAGGAAGAAAGAAGAAGGATTAAGGCTGTTGCGAGTAGGGGTTGTGGAGAGCGATTTGTCTTCAGACCAGATGGACTTAGAGCTCGAGTAAGGCGTCTATGGAAAGATCACGTTGCCGAGAATACTACAGCAACTGACGGATCCTTAATCGGGTTTATATTGCTTTATAGCGAAGTAACTGTAAAATCTGTCAAAACCCACAAACCCTAGAAAGCACATCCGAGATGGCTTCTTCATGGCAACGTTTGGAGATCAAAACGGTGTCTCATCGCGCTGAAACTTTGTGGAGTTCTTCATAATATTACTAGCGGGAGATTCAATGGTGGGATAGTGATTCTAACGGTTAGTTGTGGTTTTATTCTCGGAAACACAAGAATAATTAAATCCACAACTAACCGTTAGAATTACGATCCCGCCGTTGAATTTTGAGCCTGTAGTACGAAGAACAACTCCAGAAAGTTTCAGCCCGATCAGACACCATTTCAATCTCCAAACGTTGCATTGTAGAAGCCATCTCAGACCTGACTCTTAGGGTTTCTGGGTTTTGACAGATTTTACAGTTACTTGTTCAACAAACATAACTTCTTGAACACATTCCCGATTAAAGGTCTGTCAGTTGCTGTGGATTCTTGGCAACAAGATCTATCCAGAGGCATCATAAACTCAACCTAACTCTTTCAGGTTTAACGGAAAATCTACCTCCAAAACTCTTAAATGCCACAGTTTTCTCTGTTCCAACAACCAGTGATGGCAAAAGCTCGGCTCCGGTGAACAATGTATCACGGCTTTGACTTCGGTGAAAGATGACTACGAACAGAGAGATCTTGATGGTGATGGCTTTGCTTCATGAAGGTTCTCTTTTCTCTCCTTATATTTTCTCTTTATAACTGTTTCGACGGATCTCCGTCTTCTCGCTCGATGGCAGCGACATGGCTTTCTCTGAATCAATTTGATCGGAGAAATCTCAACTCAAACGTGCAAAAGAAGCACAGGAATTTTGCAATTTAAAGAAGCGGGATTTTCTAATTATGTAACGTTACATTATTATATCATTGTCGTTAATTTTTTTTTTATTTTTATAATAATCTAAAGTTTAAGATAAAGTTTCCAATCATTAAAACGGATATGAGGTCCAAAATGAAATAATTGGTTAATAATTAGGGTTAAAAACTAAATTCGTACCATATTGGAGATTGTACTTGAACCAAAACCGAACTAAACCATAAAAATAACTAGTTTATTTACTGTATTCGAACATAAATCGAACTTAAAGATGGTTAGTTACTTAATTTATTTATCTATACTGTACTCTTTATGGACGAAAACATAAAAACTTTTGCAGAGTGAAGTATGGGGAATCACCTCCAATGCCCCTATTGGAGAAAGGCAAAGCCACTATATCCTACACTAATCTAATGCCCCATACAACTGGTATCTCTACCTACCCAGTTCTACGGATAATATTACCAGTTATACCCTAGTATTACCAGTTATACTCCGCATAATGGGATTCAAACCCTAGGCGCGCGCGCCCGCGCACGGAGCTCGCTACCACTGAGCCACTGTATTTTTCGCTGAACACTTACAGATTTAATTATATTTAACACTTATCACCCTTCATTAAGGGTAATTTTGTCTTTCTACAATTGAAGAATTTTAGAGCTTTTATTTGTCCTTATAGGGGCATTTGAGCTCTAACCCCGTGAAGTATTTTCTTCGGCTAAAGAAAAAAAATACTTTTTCTTAGCCTTGGACATCCGGTTATTTCGGGTTAATTAGTTTGGTTTTTGTCAGTTTCTTGGTTTTTCGATTTATCTCAAATCTCACCGAATTAAACCAAAATATATGTTCGATGAATAATGTCATGTGAGTATATAGCAGTTTCCGCTAAATAATGTCATGTTGGCTAAAGAACACAACTAATAAACATGGAAACTCTCTTTAGCACTTACAAAACTCTCTCATTTGATATTTGATCAACCAAAATATTTTTTTTTTTCAGACATTTTTTTAATGAGGAATTGGACTTGGGTTTGTAGGTCGAAAAAGATATACCTAGGAAAGTGGGTATGGATTGCATGTTAAGTAAGAGAAGAGCCCTCAATATGACAAGATTAGAATGGTACCTCAACAAGACTTTGCGATTAATGGGTGTCCGTGTCTGGGTGCCAGGATTTTGCTAGAGGGGAGGCCAAAGGTTTGTAGTCCTTGATTTGAGGGGAGGATTGTTGGAAGACAAATCTGAACATTAAAAAATAATTATCTAATATATAAGTTAAGTTCAACTCCAATTAATATGATGTCTTTTGAGAAGTACATTAGCTCAAAAAGAAATTTATACGGGGTTGATCACTTGGTCCAAAACAGATAGTATCATACTAATGAGGAGATGAGCCTTGATTTGAAGAGCCCAACAAACTATATAATCTCTTCGGGCAAATGATATGAATATATCAAAATTAGTCTTTGTTGCCAGTATTCAAACTCGAGAGCTTTCCAACTCTTCTCCTCTAGGCAGGCCCGACCCATCACACTATCTAGTCTAGTGAAGCAATGGCTTAGGACATTAAACTATTGGAAGCATATTTTTAGAATTTTTTTTAAGGTCTTTTATGTTAGCAAAAAAATTTTATAAGCATTTTTATAAATTCACTTTTTGTTAAACTTTTCTTTCACCATATTCTGTGGGTCTTAAGCCTTTAATTGTTAATTAAGGGTTTTGTTAATGAATATTAGTAAGATTTTGGTTTAGGGAAAATAAAAAAGTAAAACCGTAAATGAAGTTTTCCTTTTCTCTTTTGACAGATTCAATTCTTATCATCTTGTGTCTGCTTGCTAAGATACGCGATTTAACTAAAAAAATTGAAAATTTTGCTTTGATAAATTAAATAAATATTAAGGTTTAAATAATACTATTAGCTATTCGTTCATAGATAATAGTCCACATTAATTTGATAAAGGCACAAAGGACATGTGATTTTAGTTTTGGTTGTTTATGGGATCGAAGGGCATATAATAATTAATGGCTTAGTTAGTTGGATTGTTAGATTATGATTATTAATATTATTATTATACTATATGTTATGTGATGGTGTGAAAAAAAATAAGATAACATTGTCGTTACTTGGCAATTTTGATTCGTAATCGTAAGCCTTTTGTCACGGACTCACCCGAAAGCATTTTTAATATATATACATGTTTCATGTTTGATTTGAATTTGTGTATTCATCTCTTTTTTTTATGTGTGTAATATTAGAAAAATTCCACCATTTCGAATTAACAAAAGTAACAAACTATCTGATTTCGCATATGAAATCCCTAACAAACTTTTGTAGTATGTACAATATTATTTTACCAATTACATAACATGATACGAAAAGATATTAATAAATGTTCAATATCATATTACATAAAAATCAAAATAAAATAAAATACTAAACACCAACAAATTCTTTGGTCCCCGGCCCAAAGGAATTATACACCAATAGTCCATAGGTTCTTGGTTATCCAAAAACAAAAAATAGAAAACAAGAACTAGAAACAACAACAAATACTTTACGAAAACAGGATACTCTCTTAACACTTTATAACGATGGATGAAATCAATGACCACATTACCCTTATCTTCATTGCATCTTTGTAATTTAAAATTAAAGAAAATAAAATAATTATGGATATTAATTACCGAAAACAAAATTATCGATATAATTAATAGTTGTACCAAATAAAAAAACAATCATAGAAACTTGCATGGCTTGTGAAGTGATCTTGGTTTAGTGGCAATTGATAAGTCCACAGAAGACAGACACCATCACACCAGGGATCGAGTCACCGACTCTACAATTTAATTGTAGAAATTAGGCTAATGGACCGGCCAGTTGTGGCCCAAATGTTGACAAAAAAAAAACTTGTCTGGCTTAGTTTTGTCGACGGCGAGCTAACAGGTCCATCGACTGTTGCTGAAGAGACGACTATGGTTAAAAGCAAGAACAGCACCAAGAGAGGAAACTTTAGCAAAGCCATGTTGGTTTATATATATATATATATATATATATATTCAGAAATTATGTTGTTACAATTACTCTTATCCAGAGGACATAACGGCTTTGTTGCGAATCAAAATTGTCACTTCCGACTTCTGAGCTTACTTGACTTTACATTTGTTTGGATTCGGCTGTGATATCACTTGTAACGTCCCGATCGTCACTTTCTATAGGTCTCACGCTCTTCTAGCACATAGAACAAATCCTTATTCGACCGCTGGTTCGTTACTTCTAGAAACTTTAAAAACTTGTTTACCGACTCTACAAATTACCACTTGATATCTTTTCGTGTTTTATCCTCACTTGCATGGTATCAAAAATCACTTTCTAATAAGTCAACCATCTAAAATTGCTCAAGGTCAAAACACACTTAACTTTGGAATTCACTCAGAACGTTTGACTGAAAAGATAAGTGCACTTTAGTGACATAGAAAATAAAATCAATTCATTTCAAACTCTCAACATGCACCATTTAATGTACATGTTTGTATATATTTTTGTATAAGAGTCTTCATATAAGGAGTTTGTATTAGAGTCTTTACTCTTTGGTTTAAGGCTTTGTTTATGCCTTGGTCAAGTTTGTATATAAACCCACAAATTGTATCATTTTGATTAAATAATGAGAATGTGTTTATTTACACTAATACACCACTATATTTTCAGAAATCAAGTTGATATAAAATAAACTATGAAGAAATTGAATCATTAGACTCCTTTATTCTAATTGGATTCACTTTATTTAAAGCAATTGAATCTACTAGGAATCTAACTAATATATGTATAAATGACTGCAAAAGACTCTTGCTTTGGATTCTATATAGGTCATTCTAATTTTCACACATGATTAGTGTTGTAAGATTCTTAAGAACTATCGTGTTTCCCACATTATACATGTGATAGACAATAATATTTGGATCGTTAAGTGGAGTTGTTTTTTTTTTTGTGCAATGTGAGGTTTTTAGGCATTCTTCTTTCTAAGTTCGCCCTAGTCCTCTCCCCTTCAATCTTCTTCTTCCGCTCGTCTCCGCTTGGTTTTGAGTCGAGCCTCCTCGACAAGCGCCAATGAAAGTTATTGAACTTGATCAGTGAACGCTCTGATATCATGTAGAATATTACAGAGACTAGATATTGAACTTAAATGCGGTAGCTAAATAAACAAAATAGATATGACACGGATTTAACGAAGTATCGGTTGGTTCTCTTTCAAATCAACCACTAGTCCTCGGCTGCAAACAAGTTTATAAGATAACTTTATGAAGACAATAGAAGATAGAAATAAAACTTCTACATAAGTTTTAACACATATATCTTAAACATGATCTAAGATATCACGAGCAAATCATTTACCCCCCCCCCACCCCTAATCATGGATGTCTTCTTCTCGATGAAGTCCTTGCTCCGTGCTCCTCATAGCGACAACAACCTCTTCTCAAGGTTATCTCTCTTCTAACTCAACCAGCCACACAACACTTGGATAATGAACTCTGTCTTTTCGTTTCTCTGTTTTAATAGTAAAGCAAGTGTATACCAAGAAGAAAATGTTTTCTCCTTTTTATAGAGAAACCTTCCAGCAACGCTCTTTTCTTTTACTGAGATAAAGAAAGAGATCAACACAACTTAACAAAATAACGTTAGAGAATAAAATCACATAGAGAAAGGAAATTCAAATTCCCACTTTATCAAGACTTTCCCATAAAAAACATTATGACAAATTTGTAATTAAAAAGAAGCATAATAAAATCATAATTGAAATAATATCCTTAGTGTGATATTTTTTATATACCCCCTTTAAAACCATGATTTGAACTACTTAGTGTGATATTTTGAGTGTTTCAGTATGTTTTGTGCAGGAACTGTTTGTAGTCTATTCAGAGCCGGACCAAAGAAATTCGGGGTCCCATACGAATTAAGAAAAAAAATTATAACAAAAACGAAATTGATTATATAATCAAAATTTTGACAAGCTCTTTGGACATATGAAAGACTTAAAATAATAGCAAAAACATTTAAAGATCATTACTCTCCCCTGGTTTGAGTTTAAGAATTGTCAAAAACAATATATAAAATGATAGAAACAACTCCCTTATAAGATCCCCGTCTCATTTCCTAACTTTGTCAGTCTGTTTTCCTTTGCTCTGTTGTAACAGACTCAGAGCTGGACTTTAACGCAGTAACATGAAACATGTGAATGGGGCCCCCACTTTAGAGGGGCCCCACATAATTTTTAAAATTAATTATTATATATAAATGTGATATTATTGTTATAGAGAAAATGAGGAAGTTTCGTAGATAGCATGTGAGATCCCAAATCTTTAAAATTTAAAATAAACAATAAAAAAATGAAAATTTCCTTTTTTTCTAATAGTCGACTTCTCGTTCTCTTTTTTTTTTCCATTGAAGAAGAAACAAAGACCTTTTTATTAAAAAATATTTTGAAAAATTTCTGATTTTTAGGTAAAAAGCTATTTGATTTCTAAGTGTATGTTTGTTTATTCTTTTTATTTATGTTCAGATTTGATTGTTTATGCAAAATTTTGATTATATAATCAATTTCGTTTTTGTTATAATTTTTTTTCTTAATTCGTATGGGACCCCAAATTTCTTTGGTCCGGCTCTGAATAGACTACAAACAGTTCCTGCACAAAACATACTGAAACACTCAAAATATCACACTAAGTAGTTCAAATCATGGTTTTAAAGGGGGTATATAATATGCATATAAATCACTTTTTCTTACCCAAACCAACCTAAATTTTTGAGGTTTAAAAGAAAATTTTGGGAAAACGGTATATTTCTCCCTCGGAAGTTTCATATAACAACAGATCCACACAGACTTTCAACCTCGATCTATTTCCACACCACAACAAAGTTTCAAACTTATTTCCCCCTCGTTTGAAAGTTTGAAACTCGTATCCACATATACCTTGGTTAACGTTGTTAATCTCGGTTTACTGTTACCCAAATAAAAAGTAACCAAATAACAATGAAATTAAACCAGATTAAACCGTTATTCAACCCAATTATATCCTATAAGCCGATTAAAACCCCAAAACATGAAAAATCCCCAAAATCCCTAAATCCCCAAAGTCAATCGATTCTCACAAAATCAAAAATCTTCATAATCAATTGAATCCTAAATCCCCAAAATCAATCTCCAAAATCAACATCTCTCTCTCTCTCTCTTCTCTCTCTCTCTCTCTCTTTCTCTCTCTCTCTCTCTATCTTCTCTCTCTCTCTCTCTCTCTCTCTCTCTCTCTCTCTCTCTCTCTCTCTCTCTCTCTCTCTCTCTCTCTCTCTCTCTCTCTCTCTCTCGTTGGAAGACAAACAAAAAACGTAATTTTCTACAATGTTTCTCATTAATGTGTTTATATGAGTTCTAACGTGCGAATGAATCAATGGAGAAATAATATTTTTTTTAATAAATGGAGAAACATTATTTAAAAGTAATCTTCGTTGTTTATGACTTTACGTGATCAAATAATAAATATGATTACACGTTAGAGCAAGTCAATCATCAATATGTCTCTGGACGACATCATAGAAACAGAGTCGCATCGGAATGAAGCGGAGGTGAGGACGATGTTCGAGCGATGGCTTGTGGAGAATAAGAAGAACTATAACGGTCTTGAAGAAAAGGATAGACGGTTCTTGATCTTCAAAGACAACTTGAAAAGCATCGAAGAACACAATTCAAATCCAAACTATAGTTACAAACAAGGAGAGACGTTGCTAGATGAGACAGAGAGCGATAAAAGAGAGAGAGAGATAGAGCGATAACAGAGAGAGAGAGATATATATAAAAGAGAGAGATATGTTGATTTTGGGGATTTAGGATTCAATTGATTATGGAGATTTTTGATTTTGTGAGAATCGATTTATTTTGGAGATTTAGGGATTTTGAGGAATTTTGATTTGGGGATTTTTGATGTTTTGAGGTTTTAATCGGGTTATAAGATATAATTGGGTTGAATAATGGTTTAATCTGGTTTAGTTTTATTGTTACTTGGTTACTTTTTGTTTGGGTAACAGTAAACCGAGATTAACAACGTTAATCAAGGTATATGTGGATACGAGTTTCAAACTTTCAAACTTTCAAACGAGGGGGAAATAAGTTTGAAACTTTGTTGTGGTGTGGAAATAGATCGAGGTTGAAAGTCTGTGTGACTGTGTGGATCTGTTGTTATATGAAACTTCCGAGGGGGAAATAGACCGTTTCCCGAAAATTTTTGAAGATACCTATAGCAATGTGGGCGTATGTGGCCACTCTACCCACAATGATGACAAAGGGACGAAATTCCATAGGATTAACTTGCTTATGTTGTCTTGATATGTTCTTGATATTATCTTGCATAATACCACCTGAAACAAAAACAGTTTTAGAGATTGATTCATTACCTTTGTAGCCAAGACCTTGGGGTTGATGTCCCACTGTTCCAATAGTTAAAATGTGATCAAGCTTTGTTGTTCCAGTGTTCAACATCTTTACTCCTTTTCTGGTTTCTTCAAGATCACGATGTGCACAAATTAACTCTTCGTCTTTGTTTTGAAGTTGAGTTTTCAAGTCTTCAATCTGAGTGTTAAGCTATTTCCTCTACTTGATTAAACTGACATTTTGAATGCAGGTGGTGACAAATTTTTGCAGCAACTCTTCATAGATAGGCATTTCCTCATCATCCGAGTCATCCTCACCAGTTTCAGCAATTTCTGTTATGATGGACGCTATTTTAACAGACTCGGTTTTGACAGACTCTTCTATTTCAGCAATAAAATTAATCACGTTGTTGTATGAAACATCTTCTTCATCACTATCTGTCTCCGACTCACTTAGCGTTGTTTTAAGTGATTTTTCCTTTGGTTTCTGGAGATTTACACACTCCGCTTTAATGTGACTAAAACCTTGACACTCATGACATTGAACTGATCTTTTCTCTTTGCCTCGATCACCTCTTCTACTATAATTGCTGTTGGATTTTGAAAGCTTATTGTCTTTTAGTAACCCAAGTTTCTTCATGTATTTTCCCATATTCTTGGTGAGAATCTCAAGATTCTCATCCTCATTTTCACTTTTGTTTTCAGTTGTAACAAAAGCAAGACTTTTTGCTCTTTCAACAAGACCTCTATTATGATATTCCTTCATCTGCATCTCCATCTCGTACGTCTCTAGCGAACCAATAAGCTCTTCCAGCTTCATCTTCATTACATCATTTGATTCCATCATTGCAGTTTTCTTGGGAGCAAACTTGTCTAGGAGAGATTTTAAGACATTCATGACCATATCAAACTCCGTGTACGTTTTTTCAAGAGCATACGATTCATTTGCAATGTCTATTAGTTCTTTGAAGAACTCCGCAATCGAGCTGTCAGACTGCATTAACAAACTATCAAATCTAGATTTAAGCATAATGAGTTTTGTTTGTTTAACCTTAGATGTGCCTTCATAGGTGGTTTCCAACGCCTCCCACACTTAGCTGTTTTGTAGGAGGATATCATCCAGAATTGACCGACATCGATTGCGTTGTATATCGCGTTCAAAGCTTTGGAGTTGGTTGTGCATTTCTTGACTTCTTCTTCAGACCATAGACTTCTCACCTTTGGTGCAATGTTTCCTTGAGCATCAGCCAGAACAGGTTCGTTGTATCCAATAAGCACAAAATTCCGTAGTTTGATACAGAGATACCTTCTCGAGGAGGCTACATCTAGTCTCAAAATAAAGAATCGAATCACTGAAAAAGTTATTGAACTTGATCAGTGAACCCGCTCTGATACCATGTACAATTTTACAGAGACAAGATATTGAACTTAAATGCGGAAGCTAAATAAACAAAATAGATACGACATGGATTTAACGAGGTATCAGTTGGTTCTCTTTTAAACCAACCACTAGTCCTTTCCTGCAAACAAGTTTATTAGATAACTTTAAGAAGACAATACAAGATAGAAATAAAACTTCTACACAAGTTTTAACACATCTATCTTAAACATAATCTAAGATATCACGAGTAAAACATTTGCTCCTCTTTAATTATGGATGTCTTCTTCTCGATGAAGTCCTTGCTCCGTGCTCCTCACAGCAGCAACAACCTCTTCTCAAGGTTATCTCTCTTCTAACTCAAACAGCCACACAACACTTGGATAATGAACTCTGTCTTTTTGTTTCTCTATTTTGATAGTAATGCAAGTATATACCAAGAAGAAAATGTTTTCTACTTTTTATAGAGAAACCTTCCAGCAACGCTCTTTTCTTTTTACTGAGATAAGAAAAGAGATCAACACAACTTGACAAAATAACGTTAGAGAATAAAATCACACAGAGAAAGGAAATTCAAATTTCCACTTTATCAAGACTTTCCCATAAAAATATTATGACAAATTTGCAATTAAGAGGAAGCATAATCAAATCATAATTAAAATAATATCCTTAGAATTAAGGATTCTACACTTTCGTCCATGTGTAGTCGGTGTGAAGATCTTCCTTATGCCTCCGAAATTCTTCTTGCCATTTTTCTAAACTTCCACTGTCTCTTGACACCTCTCCGTCTCACGCTGTCACGTGACACCTTTTTCGCTTATGTGCGATAACTTATTGCAGTATGTATATCATACTCTGATTGCGCGTAGGTACCCTTTTACCTTGTTGAACTCCTTCCCTCTTTGCTCTAGGTTTATAAGTTTCTCTTCAACCTCTAAAATTGTAAGCGGAAGTGTATAAGAAAATGGAGAGAATAGAAGAATATAGAGAATGGAGAGAAATTGTATAATATATATTTTTTAATCAGATTTGTACAAGAAGATACATATATATATAGAGAAAAGAAGAAAAAACTAGTTGTTACAAAATACTTAATGAGAAGAGATGCATGAAGGAGAGAGAATGATACTTCATGCATGATAGAGAGAGAGAGAGAGAGAGAGAGAGAGAGAGAGAGAGAAACACTCCAACATCTACTTATTGCTACTTAGCTCTTTTCCTTTCGATTAAACTCTTTTTCTAGCTAGTCTTTAAAAAAATTGTCTGGTTGCAATCAAAGAAGTGAGAAACAGAAAATAAAAAATATCCAGTCCCACAAGACATTCTTAGTTAATAAAATATGTTGTTATATCTTTGGCCTATGTTCACACTCTCCTTCCTTTGCCTTCTTTCGGGTTTGTTTCACCTGCAATTGTACTATGATTAAATGATAAGCATTTATATGATTGTCCTTTTTTTTACTAGAGAATATTGACACTTAATATCTCTTCATAGTTTGCCACTTTGTCATATCACAAATTCCTAAAAAAAGACCAAAAACATATGGGTGTGCGATTTAGACAAAACCCCTCAAAAGCTTTCCTAAAACTTTCTTGTTTCCATTGAACTCATCCTTTTGGCCCATGAGTAATGTATCCTTCTTTATCAGATCGTCGGTAAATTATGAAATTATCAAGATGAGAAGTAATTCAAGTATGCTATTAAGTTGGAAAAGTAAGATATAATACTTCAAGGTTGTCTATCGTCCAGTCATATTTACATACAACCTGCACAAAAGAAGATGTGAGTTTGATTCAAATATAAAAATATCAAATGTTGTTGTCAAACCCTCTTTTAGGAAAGACCAAAATAATTTACTGGTGCCTCTGAAGAGAATGTTATTTAAACAATAATGCTCTACTCAGATGGGTTGTTGATATATGCGAATCAAAACAAATCAATAATGTTTTTAATGTTGAACTTTAGAAAAATAAACAAACTGATATAACAACAATGTTTAAGGAAAACATATTTCAAGCAAAATGAAGACATAGTGTTGAGGATCAATCTATCATCAACAATAACCAGCTATGTATCAAAATTTAAGCTTACAAATAAGGCAATAGTTGAATTTTTTTAATGCGATCTTCCTTTATTTGAAAGCAGACATGCAAAGAACATATGTAAAATTAGACGGAATACACCAAATCATGCGCTCTATGTTACTGGATGTTAATTGTAGTAAGTAAATGGATGTAAAGTGATGCATCACCCTTTAACATCAACCTCTGTGTGTATCCATCCTTTCAAAAACATATGTAATGTAACAAAAAAAAAATAATATCTTCCGACTTTCATGGTAACAAACTATTGAGAGAAAGTGATATCACATATTATTTTACATTTTCTGCTTACATTCTAAGCTAAATATTCGAAAGTCCATTTTATCAACTTGTCTATCCCTGCAGAAAAACAAAAGCAAATGAAATTAGCAATTCCCAATTATAAACATCAAACATAAGAATAGTATCACACAAACATACTATATATCTATCTCTCTTCTCATTGATTAACCAATCCATTTTCATATATATCATTCGAATTTCCTTAATCTTTCCTTGAACCGATGCAACTATCATCTTATGAGATGGAGGAATGGTTGATTCAATATGTAAATAAATAAACAAACAATTAAATGTAGATAAACAGTAACTGAAAAATCAGTTTTTTCATACTTTAACAGTTGCACTTTGTTCAATTCATACATATACTATATGTCTGTGCTACAACATATGTCTATTACTTATATATTTAAATACCATAATAAACTTGTTTTTTTTGTGCTGTATCATACATACGATCTAACACATTTAGTGTTCTGTGAAATTTCAATGACGTGTAATCAACGTTGGCAACTACGTCATTTTAGGCTTAAACGCAGTATCAATATCGCTTTCAAATCGATGTGGTATTATATTTTAATAAACAAAATGACATCATTTTGGACTTGTGTTTCTCAATGTTCTTCAACGTATTGATAATAACACGATTTGAGAGTTTCTTTATTTGCTAGGGTTCCTTGTAGTGGACGACGATTTCAGATCAATTATCAGTATTACTTCATCAGCAATGTTAAGTTAATGATCAAATATGAATTATATTTTGATTCATTTTAATTTAGCAAAATTATATGTAATTTGATTTATAAATCAATGAAGGAGTAAGCGATACCTTCAAACATTATGAGATTGAAAAAGGTAGAGGAATACCCAGAAAATGTAGATATGGTGCATGGTCTATAATCAAAACCGCATAAACATTCAACAATCTGGGTAGACTATTTTATTGTTCTCCATATGGTTCAAAGGAAGTAATGTCGAAATTGAGATTTAAGTGTTTTGAACATGGACAATATGCAACTTGGTTAGCCTATTAACATAAACTATTGATGTAGAATTCTTCACATTTGTTCAAATAAACCATCATATCTATGGTTGAAGAGATGGAAGAGGTTGAAAGTGTTGTTGAGAAGATACAAGTCAATAGAAAAAGCTTAGAGAAAGTTTTACATACAGTATGTTGTCAAATACTTGATCCAATCTAATATCTTTATTTATGTACCTAACATACTGTATTTCATCTTCCTCACAATCTAAATTTGGAGGAGTGTCCTAAGAATTGTAATCCTCTTCATCACTATTGCCTTCTAAATTTTCTTCATCTGCACCACCAAAACCTTCTAGATTTTCCTTATCTTCACCATTAGCTCTATCATCATTCTCATCATCTTCACCATTGCCATCACCTTCAATATCAACTCTATCACGATCACCATCACCTTTAGCTTTTATGTAATGTACAACTATACACATTTTCTCAAAACCATCATTTTCATCACACATAGCCTTCAGATCCACCAAGCTCTCAGATAGAAGTTTATACCAAAATCTGTGCTCAGACAAAGAGTCGTTTAACGAATCAACCAAGTTCTCCAACATGGACTCCAGTTGACTTTCCAGTTTGTGAATCTCCCCTCCATCATATGTGAGGTCACTGGTTTCGATAGTTAACTTTCCACTTTGGTAGATTTGGAAACTGCATCTTCAAAGCTAAAAAGCAAAAAAAAACCAAGATTTCATAACTCGACATTCTATCGAACACTTGGTATTTAAGATTTTTACTTTGTGTCTCATTTATCAAACTGAAATTTACAAGACACACACTCAATCAATTCATCTAATCGATACAAATATACACAATTTACATCAAAAATAGCACTTTGATTCATGCTTTTGGCCCTTGTCAATCTCACGGTAACCAAGTGCGCCTTGTCCTGTAAACTTATTCACGCTCTACTTTCAAGGCAGCTGAATACTCTAAGAAAATACGATATGTGGACGGTGTTTGGGGGTCAACCACTTAGATTTTCGTTAGCAGAGTTTGCGGATGTCACCGGGTTGCCGTGTGGAGATTTCCTATATGGTTACGTACCAGCCGATGAAAAATTAGGGTCGAAAGAGACGACGAAATTCTGGAAAGTGTTACTTGGGGACGTTGATCCACTGACTACAATTCTAACTCATGTATCCAACTTGCTAAAAGCGTGTAAGAAGGATGACGGGCCTCAAAAACTTCGCCTAGCACTAATATTGATTGTTGACGGCGTCCTTATAGCTAGCAATCAAACTCCACGGCCAACACCAAAATATGTTGAGATGGTTAAAGACATCAATTCATTTCTACTGCTTCCATGGGGGAGAGAATCTTTTCTGAAGACAATAACGGCGATGAGACCGCCGAGGAACCCTGCAAAAAGGGTAGATCCTATCAAAAGATTCGTTTTACAACTCCGACAACAGAGCATGGCTATTCCAGTTTTCCTTTGGCATTACAGCTCGTAGCATTGAAAAACATCTCGGGTTTGGAGGAGCTGGTTGCTGACGACACTGACACTAGAACCTTAAGTCAATCTTCATATGTTCCAAAACAAATTAGCTGCATGACCCAAATCAACGGCGCAGAGCAGAAAGATGATGTAAGTAATAAATGAAATTGATGCATATTGCCTATATGGATGGGAAAAAGCAATTTTAACTAATTTACTACAAAGTCTGATTATGTTTAACTTTAATTTTTGCAGTTGCGGGTGGTGACTTTTATTGATGCAATGGTAGAGTGGGACGGTGAAGTAAAAGATAAGAAGGTCGAATACATGATGGGTTTTAGTTAAAAAAAAGAACCGAAATAACTTGAAGCTAATACACAAACTCGGGGATCATAAAAAAGACCGAAAGAACTTAGAGCTAATACACAAAGTCGGGGATCATAGAAAAGACCGAAAAGTTGGGGATCATAGAAAAGACCGAAAGAACTTAGAGCTAATACACAAAGTCGGGGATCATAAAAAGAACCGAAAAGTCGGGGATGATGAAGAGGATGTCCTTGTTACAGATTTAGCTGCTCCGTATTGGGAACGACCAGGCGGTCCCACTTGGTGGTGCCACATGGCTGCTAGAAACTCTTTTGTTGAAAGATGGCTTAGAAGTGCTACATGGTTAAATCCTGCAATTAGTCTTGCATTGAGAGATGAAAGTAAGCTAATAAGTGAACGGATGAGACACCTTCTATATGAGGTATGTGCCTTGTTCCCGATCCAATTATGCTAGATGAGTGTCAAAATTCTGCCACATTTGAAATTGTAGCTGATTTTAACTTATAGACATGCTCGTTCAAAATACCGCCATTAAAATACTTCCACATGGATCATAGTGGTTTTAGTTAGGATAAAAGATGTTTGTTAGTCTCTGAGGAGAGTTATGTTTTTCATTTAGTGCTACTTGAGATGTCTCATTACAGTTTCAACATGCCTATTGTATTCTTTGGATGTTGTTGTTGTCTTACTTCCATTACGCTGTATTTCCTTAGGTTCCAGTGAGGGTGGCTGGGGGTTTATTGTTTGAACTTTTAGGACAATCAGTTGGTGATCTAGTAATTAGTGAGGATGATGTACCTGTTGTTTTTCGCTCTTGGCAAGCTAAAAACTTCTTGGTATCTGTGATGCATATAAAAGGAAATGTATCGAACACCAATGTCCTCGGCATCACTGAAGTAGAGGTTTGTTCACAAACTGTCAAAATATTCTACTTAATAAGATTAAGCTTAAAGTGAGTTGGGTTGATTTTCCTACTGTTTTCCTAATAGGAGCTGCTTTATGCGGGAGGTTATAATGTACCAAGAACCGTTCACGAAGTCATAGCACACTTGGCTTGCCGCCTTTCTCGATGGGATGATAGGTGACAACATTTTTCTGATTTACCTTTTCTCTAATGAACACTTGTCTAGTTTTGCTGACCAAAATAATGACTTGGGTTCTATACAATGTTCTTGTCTAGAAAGTAGTGATGAACCTGCGGAAGGACCACGTGTCTATAATCAAGACCGCATAAACATTCAACAATCCGGGTAGACTATTTTATTGTTCTCCATATGGTTCAAAGGAAGTAATGTCGAAATTGAGATTTAAGTGTTTTGAACATGGACAATATGCAACTTGGTTAGCCTATTAACATAAACTATTGATGTAGAATTCTTCACATTTGTTCAAATAAACCATCATATCTATGGTTAAAGAGATGGAAGAGGTTGAAAGTGTTGTTGAGAAGATACAAGTCAATCGGAAAAGCTTAGAGAAAGTTTTACATACAGTATGTTGTCAAATACTTGATCCAATCTAATATCTTTATTTATGTACCTGACATACTGTATTTCATCTTCCTCACAATCTAAATTTGGAGGAGTTTCCTAAGAATCGTAATCCTCTTCATCACTATTGCCTTCTAAATTTTCCACATCTGCACCACCAAAACCTTCTAGATTTTCCTTATCTTCACCATGAGCTCTATCATCATTCTCATCATCTTCACCATTGCCATCACCTTCAATATCAGCTCTATCACGATCACCATCACCTTTACCTCTATCGCCATCACAACTCTATCCTCCTTTACCATGAAAATATCAACCGCTTTTATGTAATGTGCAACTATACACATTTTCTCAAAACCATCATTTCCATCACACATAGTCTTCAAATCCAACAAGCTCTCAGATAGAAGTTTATACCAAAATCTGTGCTCAGACAAAGAGACGTTTAACGAATCAACCAAGTTCTCCAACATGGACTCCAGTTGACTTTTCAGTTTGTGAATCTCCCCTCCATCATATGTGAGGTCACTGGTTTCGATAGTTAACTTTCCACTTTGGTAGATTTGGAAACTGCATCTTCAAAGCTAAAAAGCAAAAAAAAAAACCAAGATTTCATAACTCGACATTCTATCGAACACTTGGTATTTAAGATTTTTACTTTGTGTCTCATTTATCAAACTGAAATTTACAAGACACACACTCAAGCAATTCATCTAATCGATACAAATATACATAATTTACATCAAAAATAGCACTTTGATTCATGCTTTTGCACCCTGTTCAATCTCACGGTAAGCAAGTGCGCCTTGTCCTGTAAACTTATCTACGCTCTACTTTCAAGGCAGCTGAATACTCCAAGAAAATACGAGATGTGGACGGTGTTTGGGGGTCAACCACTTAGATTTTCGTTAGCAGAGTTTGCGGATGTCACCGGGTTGCCGTGTGGAGATTTCCCATATGGTTACGTACCAGCCGATGAAAAATTAGGGTCGAAAGAGACGACGAAATTCTGGAAAGACTTACTTGGGGACGTTGATCCACTGACTACAACTCTAACTCATGTATCCAACTTGCTAAAAGCGTGTAAGGAGGAAGACGGGCCTCAAAAACTTTGCCTAGCACTAATATTGATTGTTGACGGCGTCCTTATAGCTAGCAATCAAACTCCACGGCGAACACCAAAATATGTTGAGATGGTTAAAGACATCAATTCCTTTTTACTGTTTCTATGGGGGAGAGAATCTTTTCTGTAGACAATAACGGCGATGAGACCGCCGAGAAACCCTGCAAAAAGGGTAGATCCTATCAAAAGATTCGTTCTACAACTCTAACAACAGAGCATGGCTATTCCAGGTTTTCCTTTGGCATTGCAGCTCGTAGCATTGAAAAACATCTCGGGTTTGGAGGAGCTGGTTGCTGACGACACTGACACACTAGAACCTTAAGTCAATCTTCATATGTTCCAAAACAAATTAGCTGTATGACCCAAATCAACAGCGCAGAGCAGAAAGATGATGTAAGTAATAAAGGAAATTGATGCATATTGACTATATGGATGGGAAAAAGCAATTTTAACTAATTTACTACAAAGTCTGATTATGTTTAACTTTAATTTTTGCAGTTGCGGGTGGTGCCTTTTATTGATGCAATGGTAGAGTGGGACGGTGAAGTAAAAAATAAGAAGGTCAAATACATGATGAGTTTTAGTTAAACAAAAGAACCGAAATAACTTGAAGCTAATACACAAACTCGGGGATCATAAAAAAGACCGAAAGAACTTAGAGCTAATACACAAAGTCGGGGATCATAAAAAAGACCGAAAAGTCGGGGATCATAAAAAAGACCAAAAGAACTTAGAGCTAATACACAAAGTCGGGGATCATAACAAGAACCGAAAAGTCGGGGATGATGAAGAGAATGTCCCTGTTACAGATTTAGCTGTTCCGTATTGGGAACGACCAGGCGGTCTCACTTGGTGGTGCCACATGGCTGCTAAAAACTATTTTGTTGAAGGATGGCTTAGAAGTGCTACATGGTTACATCCTGCAATTAGTCTTGCATTGAGAGATGAAAGTAAGCTAATAAGTGAACGGATGAGACACCTTCTATATGAGGTATGTGCCTTGTTCCCGATCCAATTATGCTAGATGAGTGTCAAAATTCTGCCACATTTGAAATTGTAGCTAATTTTAACTTATAGACATGCTCGTTCAAAATACCGCCATTAAAATACTTCCACATGGATCATAGTGGTTTTAGTTAGGATAAAAGATGTTTGTTAGTCTCTGAGGAGAGTTATGTTTTTCATTTAGTGCTACTTGAGATGTCTCATTACAGTTTAAACATGCCTATTGTATTCTTTGGATGTTGTTGTTGTCTTACTTCCATTACGCTGTATTTCCTTAGGTTCCAGTGAGGGTGGCTGGGGGTTTATTGTTTGAACTTTTAGGACAATCAGCTGGTGATCCAGTAATTAGTGAGGATGATGTACCTGTTGTTTTTTGCTCTTGGCAAGCTAAAAACTTCTTGGTATCTGTGATGCATATAAAAGGAAATGTATCGAACACCAATGTCCTCGGCATCACTGAAGTAGAAGTTTGTTCACAAACTGTCAAAATATTCTACTTAATAAGATTAAGCTTCAAGTGACTTGGGTTGATTTTCCTACTGTTTTCCTAATAGGAGCTGCTTTATGCGGGAGGTTATAATGTACCAAGAACCGTTCACGAAGTCATAGCACACTTGGCTTGCCGCCTTTCTCGATGGGATGATAGGTGACAACATTTTTCTGATTTACCTTTTCTATCATGAACACTTGTCTAGTTTTGCTGACCAAAATAGTGACTTGGGTTCTATACCATGTTCTTGTCTAGAAAGTAGTGATGAACCTGCGGAAGGACCACGTGTCTATAATCAAGACCGCATAAACATTCAACAATCCGGGTAGACTATTTTATTGTTCTCCATATGGTTCAAAGGAAGTAATGTCGAAATTGAGATTTAAGTGTTTTGAACATGGACAATATGCAACTTGGTTAGCCTATTAACATAAACTATTGATGTAGAATTCTTCACATTTGTTCAAATAAACCATCATATCTATGGTTGAAGAGATGGAAGAGGTTGAAAGTGTTGTTGAGAAGATACAAGTCAATAGGAAAAGCTTAGAGAAAGTTTTACATACAATATGTTGTCAAATACTTGATCCAATCTAATATCTTTATTATGTACCTAACATACTGTATTTCATCTTCCTCACAATCTAAATTTGGAGGAGTTTCCTAAGAATTGTAATCCTCTTCATCACTATTGCCTTCTAAATTTTCCTCATCTGCACCACCAAAATCTTCTAGATTTTCCTTATCTTCACCATGAGCTCTATCATCATTCTCATCATCTTCACCATTGCCATCACCTTCAGTATCAGCTCTATCACGATCACCATCACCTTTAGCTCTATCGCCGTCACAACTCTATCCTCCTTTACCATGAAAATATCAACCGCTTTTATGTAATGTGCAACTATACACATTTTCTCAAAACCATCATTTCCATCACACATAGTCTTCAGATCCAACAAGCTCTCAGATAGAAGCTTATACCAAAATCTGTGCTCAGACAAAGAGACGTTTAACGAATCAACCAAGTTCTCCAACATGGACTCCAGTTGACTTTCCAGTTTGTGAATCTCCCCTCCATCATATGTGAGGTCACTGGTTTCGATAGTTAACTTTCCACTTTGGTAGATTTGAAAACTGCATCTTCAAAGCTAAAAAGCAAAAAAAAACCAAGATTTCATAACTCGACATTCTATCGAACACTTGGTATTTAAGATTTTTACTTTGTGTCTCATTTATCAAACTGAAATTTACAAGACACACACTCAATTAATTCATCTAATCGATACAAATATACACAATTTACATCAAAAATAGCATTTTGATTCATGCTTTTGGCCCCTGTTCAATCTCCCGGTAAGCAAGTGCGCCTTGTCCTGTAAACTTATCCACGCTCTACTTTCAAGGCAGCTGAATACTCCAAGAAAATACGAGATGTGGACGGTGTTTGGGGGTCAACCACTTAGATTTTCGTTAGCAGAGTTTGCGGATGTCACCGGGTTGCCGTGTGGAGATTTCCCATATGGTTACGTACCAGCCGGTGAAAAATTAGGGTCGAAAGGGACGACGAAATTCTAGAAAGAGTTACTTGGGGACGTTGATCCACTGACTACAACTCTAACTCATGTATCCAACTAGCTAAAAGCGTGTAAGAAGGAAGACGGGCCTCGAAAACTTCGTTTTGTGTCGTTTTATTTCTAATTATATTTCTTCCTACAAATCCATAAAACGACATAACATATAATACTAGGTATTTTGTAAGCAATTTTGATACTGCGTTTAAGCCTATAACGACATTATTATCCACATGGATTTCACGTCATCGAATTCACGGAACAGTAACGGTGTTAGATCGTGATACAACACAAAAAAATAAGTTCGGATATGATATTAAAATTTATTAGTAGTGACAGTATGTTGTAGCAAATACATATAATACATGTATGAATTGAACGTAGTCCAATTATCGGGGTGTGAAAATGTCGATTTTCCATAGATAAACAGTGTGACATTGTTTTAAGAGAATTTTGCCTAGACTGCCACATTCAATCAAAAACTTGTCATAAATACCGCAATAGAAAATGGTTTTAGAGAATACCATAAATTTAATTTTGGTATGTAAAGAATGGATAGATATATTAGTGTAGAAAGGAAGCGGCTGTTGTGACATGCAATATGTCACTTTCCATTATTTGTTTTTTAGTATTTAATAATTCTAGTATTACTTTAAAAAAAAAATTTCTTGACAACTAATTTTAAATAAATATTTTTAAAAATTTAATACAATAGCTCTGATGGACAAGAATTCAAAATAACTTGGTGGACAAAATTTTTTGTTTATGTTCGAGACACAAATTAACTGAAAAGATACTTGGGGGAGAAGAATTGTTGTCCATGTTTGAAAAATCATATTGAGAATATATTTGGTGGACAAAACATCTTGTCCACTATAGAAACAATATATTTTAAAGATATTTGGTGTACAAGAATTTCGAAATTTTTGTCTACACTCGAAACAACAAACTTCATAAAAATTTAGAGGACAAGAATATTTGTCCATATTTGAAACAAAAAAATGAAAATAAATTTAGTGGATAATAATTCAAAACAACATGCCTTGAATAAATTTGGTAGACAAAAATTATTGTCCATATTTAAAAAAAAACATATTAGAAAGATATTTGTATACAGTACCTCGTCATTGTCTACTCGTCGGCAACTTGTCCAAAATTTTTACTTGTGAAAAACTTATCCAAAACTATTACTCAAGAAATGCTAGTTTAAACTGCGGTTCATAAACAACTTGTACACAACTATAGATAAGTAGATTTAAAATAATATATAACTATTAATGAATTAGATAAAAAATATAATATTAATAAAATAACAATAAAGGTAAGTGTTACGTGCATAACTTGTCGCTATGGCCCACGTCTTCACACATATTTATATACATAAACTATATACATAAAATATTTTAAAAACTAGAGGAAAATCAGAGAATTCAACCAATCACATTCATATATTTATCGTAATAACAATAGCATTATGGTATTTTGGAAAATAGAATATAATTGTGGCATTTCTCAAACGAAAATAAAATTTTTGTGACAGTTTTCTTAATTTTTTCTTTATATATTATGAATAACCTAAATTCACTAGATCACAATGCTAAACTAAATCTATACTATATAAAAGTTGACGCTAAATGCTTCTAAGACCGTCCACATGTGATTTTAGACGACCAATCACGATTAGCTAGCTCACTAATTAACATTTTAAATGAATAAATTAATTTGGAAATAAAAGAAATGTAAATTTTCTAAAATATTACGTAGTATAGAAATGTAAAATAAGATAAATGTAATTTTTCAAAAATATTACAGCTTCCTAAAATACGTAGTAGACAAATAAGAAAAGTTAGTTTTAATTTTGCAAGAAAAGTTAGTTTTGCAAAAATAAAAATTGAAAATTAAAAGAAATGTTCTTTAAAATTAACATGGATAAAAATAAATAATAGTAGTTTATAATAATTAACTATGTTACGTAGTAGATAAATATAAAATTTGAGGTTATAACAATGTTATGTGATGATCAGGATGATTGCATAGAGGAAGAAGTGGTGGAAAAAGATCAGAGCGTATTCAGATTCAGAGAAACTGAAGAAGAGAGAAAAGAGAGAAAGAGATCAAGGAGAAAAAAATCAAGATCATCATCAAGCAGTCCAATCGCCAAAGACGTGGAATGCTGGAGGTACTACTACAAGGGAAAGAGAAGTCGTCAAAAGAAAGAGTGTGGTCAATGTTACCATATAGTGTACAACGTGTTTACAATGTTGCCGGATCAAAAGGAAAATGGGGAAGAAGAAAGAAGTTTAAAGGAAGCTAAGCATGTTCATCCTAAGCTTCCTGACTATGATCAGATTGTTGCTCATTTTACTGCTCTTAGGAAACAACAACAGAAACAACAACCAAAAACATAAGCGTTCACTATAATTCGTCATTCTTTCACACGAACATTATAAGTACTATGGTCCATTCATTGTTATGTTAGTGATACTTTTCTAACTTTTTTTTTTTTAACTTCTTATATTTATTACTTTGAAACATAGTTTACAAAGAGATCATACCAACCATTATACAAAGTTATCGAGTAAAATTATCAATATAAAAATAACAATAAAACGATAGAAGTGGAATTTAACTATGATCTTCCTAGAAAAACCTTACTCGCTAACAAATTTACGAATCTGTTATTTTCCTTTTTCGTAGATGCGATGGTTTCTTTCGTCTCGGCAAGTTTCTCTAACTTTTATCGGTTCCTCCACTATATGGCATAATTTTGAGAAATTTATTTGTTAATCAATACTCCCTCCGTTCTTTAATATAGGACTAGGTTTTAAAATATTGCGTAGTAGATAAATGTAAACTTCCTAAAATATTAGGTAGTAGACAAATAATAAAAGTTAGTTTTAGTTTTGCAACAAAAGTTAGTTTTACAAAAATACAAATAAGAAATGTTGAAAATTAAAAGAAATGTTCTTTAAAATTAACATGGATACAAATAAAGAATGATAGTTTTATAATAACTAACTGTTATGATAACGAGTCATTTCTTATAATATATAAATTTTACTTTTTGTTTAGTAGACATCGTCAAACATTAGAAAACTCTAATTTTACACCGCCTCTTAATTTTATATAAATACATTGCTTGATCTTCACTTTCACATCATAACTAACCCCTACATTTTTTTTGCTTTGATATTACATTTAATTATGACATGAACGTTTTATTGAAATATTAATGGTGTTTAGTTTTATGTAATTTGCATGTTAGATTTGTGAAAACAAAGACGTGAATCGATCTAAAATTTTGGATTGTTTAAGTTGATCAACATGTCCTAATATATATTGTAAGTATAATATTTTTTCGTTTTTTTCTTTATGAATCTATGAGTTTTTTAATGTTCTAATTTTTACATCGATAATCTATTAAAAATATTAAAAAGTTTAGTTTGATATTTTAGTGTATAAGTTCTCATTGAATCTTGGTATTAAATTTTACTAATATGATCAACACGTCCATCAATAATTAGTAAAGAGTCGAGTTTATATTGTGAACGTTTGATGGTTAGTATTGACGCTTTCGAATAAGGTACTATCAATGCCTATTTTTTTGGTTATATATTGTGTTTAAATTATTTTTTGTGGTTTTTAGCAACAACCGACTAATAATTTCTCTTCATATTTGATTAATTTTATGTGTTGAAACTACCAATTTTTTTTCTTCTATATTTTTCAAATTTTTTTTAAAAAATATTATTAATTATAAAAAAATTAATAATTATTTAAGAAAATTACCCCACACGTAGCGCGGGTTTAAAATCTAGTATATTATAAAGAATCAATATTGTAACACCCCGCTCCCGCGAGTTGTTATTGGGCCTGTTGTTTTGGGCTTCGGTGCGACCCATTTAAGTCAATAAGTTGCTAGTCGACAAAAAGGGTTTATGTATGTGCATGTGTAGCCGCCTTTATAGATCTGAAAAAGGAAGTGTGAGAACTTTAGCAAATCTCGTGAGTTAACCCTTAGTTACCGATGTCGTCTTCGTTCTGTCATCGTCCAGAACCATTGATGCGCCATCAGTTGTCGTCTATGTTCATGTCTCAGTTCACCATGTTGCATTGATATGGAGAATAGGAGAAAGGAGAAGAAGCAACATAAGAGAGAATAAATGGATCTGATCGTGATCTATGGAGAAAGGAAGAAATAAGAAGAGACGTGAGAGAGAAGAGGAAAGCAGAGACCATGGGTGAGACGTGATGGAGGAGAATGATGAATCATCACCACCGCGATAGTGAAGTATTGGGAGATGGAGATATGGTTCATAACAGGAAGAAGGAGTGGATATGAAGAACAGAGCTGGGACTCAGCAAACATGAGCGACGAAGAAGAGAACACAAATAAGAAAGAGAAGAAACAACAGTTTGGAGTTGGAGTTTTGTGTGGCTAATATCTCTCGATCTGGAGGGAATTAGATCACGAATAAGGTGCTTCTGGGAAGCTCACGTTGTCAAGAATCCGTAGCCGCTGACGGATTGTTATTCGGCGTTAAATCGAAGAAGTTATGCTCGTTTCTTTTTGTCCAAGTAACTGCTGGAAAGCTGTGTAAATTGTGCCAAGTCTAAACCAGAAATCTGTGTCGTGGTGGCTTCTTCAAGGCAACGTTTGGAGGTCAAAACGGAGTCAGATGTGGCTGAAAATTGGTGGAGAGCTTCATGGCATTACAGGCTCAAGATTCAACGGTGGGATCGAAAAGTTAGCGGTTAGTTTCGAAGTTATTGTCGTGTTTCTGAGACAGTTTTCTATGGAGTATATTGTGACGAGTTTTCTTTGGTTGGTTTGGCAAATGAGCTTGGTTTGAGCTGAAAGTTGGCAGGAGAATTTATGACTCATGAAGATATGTTTTGGATGTTGGAGAACCAAGCTGGAGTTCGAGATTAAGGGGAAAGAGAGCAAGTTGTTCATGATCTTCAAGTGGCTAAGGTGAGGGTGGTATTTGCGGAACATAGATTAGTTTCTTTTATTATGCTTCTTGATTCATGGCATGTAGGCTTAGAGTTGCTTGTTTAATTGATGATAAGATGGTATGATTTGATGTTCGTTGAACTGATACTTGGTTGGTAGAGTGATGATGTTGATATTGTTAAGTGTAAGTATGTATGTACGATGATGTTTTGATTGATGGACTGCGTGATGGACCGACGGGTTAGCATGCGGGCCAAGAACGGCTGACGAGCCCAGGTATTGGAGTGACTGAGCCACGAGGGCCAGCCTCCAGTCTAATCATCACGAGGGTGATTGGACATCAGGATGTATGTATGTTGGTACTAGTCATCACGAGGATGATTGGATCCCAGGATATATGTATGTATGTATATATATATAAGTAAGTATGTATTTGTATGTTATGATGTGAATTAGAGGCTATGTATGTGTTTGTAAGCAAGACATGTGATATGATTGTTAGGGTCTAAGTTTATATGTTGGATGATGGTTGTATAGCTTTAGAAATGTTCTATGTTTGTGGGCAGAGTTGATCTCCTCACTGAGTATTCTTTACTCACCCCCTCTTTTCCTTTCTTTCCTCAGGTTATTGTGTGCAAGAGTTATAGCCAATGTTTTATCGATTGGAGATTTTAAAGAAAGCAATTTTTTGGCGAGATCCGATGAAGAACACGCTGTCTTGGCCTGTGTGGCGGGACGGGTGTCACATTTGGTATCAGAGCCAAGTTTTAAGGCCACTCCGGTTCTGACCCGGAGGGTCAGATTTTGAAATTAGTTTTCAAAGAAGGTTTAAAAAAAAAAAAAAAAAAAATTATGATTGATTGATTTATTGCGTTCTTATATTGATTATTTTCGTTGTATAAGTTGAATGTCGTTTTGTTTGCTTGATGTGTTGACTGCTTAAGTTGTTGTTGGAGATCTTTCCGCTTGAGCGTGAAAGTAGGATTAGTGTTTGTTCGCTAGAGTTCAGTGGAGGTGGGCAAGTTAGAAGTTCTTCTAAGCTGTGTTTAGAGTAGTGTTGCGGAAGCTTAACCGTTCTTAGGAAGCAAGTGTCAGTTTTGAGGAAGAGCTACGCTCGAAGTTCTGATGGAAAGTCGTTTGCTAGTTATGCTGCAATTTGTGGTCATGGTTTTTGCTGGAGCTACAAGTATGTGGGCAATACGTTAATTTGTATGGAAAGTATCACCGCCGCGAATTCGAGGACGAATTCATTTTAAGTTGGGGAGTTTGTAACACCCCGCTCCCGCGAGTTGTTATTGGGCCTGTTGTTTTGGGCTTTGGTGCGGCCCATTTAAGCCAATAAGTTGCTAGTCGACAAAAAGGGTTTATGTATGTGCATGTGTAGCCGCCTTTATAGATCTGAAAAGGAAGTGTGAGAACTTTAGCATTCGTTAGTTAACCCTTAGTTACCGATGTCGTCTTCGTTCTGTCATCGTCCAGAACCATTGATGCGCCATCAGTTGTCGTCTATGTTCATGTCTCAGTTCACCATGTTGCATTGATATGGAGAATAGGAGAAAGGAGAAGAAGCAACATAAGAGAGAATAAATGGATCTGATCGTGATCTATGGAGAAAGGAAGAAATAAGAAGAGACGTGAGAGAGAAGAGGAAAGCAGAGACCATGGGTGAGACGTGATGGAGGAGAATGAATCATCACCACCGCGATAGTGAAGTATTGGGAGATGGAGATATGGTTCATAACAGGAAGAAGGAGTGGATATGAAGAACGGAGCTGGGACTCAGCAAACATGAGCGACGAAGAAGAGAACACAAATAAGAAATCCTAGTTGACTTCATAAACTGCATCATGTTCATCCCACTGTATTCACAATTGACAAGCATTCACATACATAATATTTTAATCATGTAGAGAAAAGCTCGAAAGCCAATAATAAAGCCAAAGTTCTTGTCTTCTTGAAACTAATCCCACTGGTAGAAGTGAATTTGTCAACCTATAATTACTATACACCGTGTTTATTTTTGTTTCAATGATATATGATTAAGATATAAGCTTCATATATATTAAATTCCACTTAGCTAGCTCATACTATGCTAAAATCATATTTGACTCATAAAAAAATAGGTACAAAAATCAAACAAACGAAATTAACTATGTGATATTGCTAAGTAGTATCCAATTCTTTTTTAGTGACACGAGGAGTAGAAATGTCAAGAAGGACTTAGTTTTGAAACTCACTTTGATTTGGTCTTGTAATGAAATATTAAAGTACAAAGCCAAAAATTGTGAAATGTCAATTATTGCATTCCTGAATCCTGACAGAACACTAGCGTCTAGAATCTTGATCACCTCCTCGATTTACAGTCTTCAACAGATTCTCATGAAATACACAATAAACATTAAAATTATCTTACTAATAATACATCACATATCTGGAAATCAATATCTCTAAACATATCTCAAATGGGTATAGAGTTTTTTGTAGCGATACTGATTATGAAGATGGATATGTGAAGGTTTTCTTGTATAGCCACATGAAGACTCCATTAATATTTCTATGCAGATTGATCCTCTAGACATGGACGCTGCTCCTATATATATAGGGAGACTGATCTTCTCAGAGATGAAAAGTGTTCAATTTCCATAACACTTGTTGGAACAACTACAGTCAACGCGCTTATACATGATAGAAGAGACGAATATTGAAATATTGAAAAATTGAAATGCTCTTGACATGGATGTTGCTCCTATAGAGATTGATCTTCCGGAGATGAAAGTTTTTCAACTTCCACAAGACTTACTGGAACAACTATGGTTAACGCACCTATGCCTGATAGAAGAGACAACTATTAAAATACTTATGGGCAATGTGCTCCTTAAAAGACAAGCGTAGGCCAGCAGTTGGTAGGTTTTTTGCATCTTCGGATGGGTTGGTTGATGCCCTTGCTTGGTAAGCAACTGTCTAGTCTTTTTTTATGAGAGAAGTTATAGCACACGAATTTTGGTTCCATCTGAAACCAGCTCCTCTGTTGGGACTATATCTCCACTAATTGGTGAGTGGTGAGAACATAAAGAGTGGATAGGAAACTGAATATCATGCTCCAAGTGATTGTGACTTATGTATGGCTTGTCGTCCCGAAATTCTTGGTAATGAAAAACAAGCACCAAAAAAATCATGGGAGATTTACTTATATAATATACAAATTAGGTGATATCACAAGTTAGATACAAAACTTTTTTTTATTACTATCATATTTCGGCCATATTTTTCATACCCAGCGTGCCCCTGTGACATGTTATAGGAAAAAACGTAATTACAAAGCCATTACTATTTAATGCCACATCAGAAAAAACGCGCTGCCACATCAGCAATCGCTGACGTGTATTAATGAACTCAGCCGTAAAGCGCTTCAGCGGCAATGACGGCGGAGTTACGGTATGTTGCGACTGATTTAAGGAAAATGGTTGAGTTATGAGTGAACGGCTGACTTATGAGCATAACCCAGCCATATGTTATGGCTGAGTTATATCCCGATGGTTGAGTTGTCAAAATTTTGCTGAGTTATTGTGTCGACTCAGCTGAATTAACTTTTTACAGTTGGCTGAGTTATCGATTCTTTACGGCTGATTTCCATGTAAATGTCATAAATCAGCCGTAATGAGCCGTGTTAATGAAAACTCGGCCTTAATTACGGCTGATTTATTAGCAAAAGATTAATTGACGGCTGACTTATTAAATTTACGGCTGAGTTAAATATTTTTGGTTTGAGTTACGACATTAAATGGCTGAATTTGGCAGCCGTTTTTTCCTCTTTTAATTACTGAAATAGCATTTATGTTACGGCTGACTTAACATTTGTTTCATGGCTCGTTCAAGACAATTTATTTATTTGTTCGTTTGGTGACTGACTTGCCACGTCATCAGTGACGTGGATGCGCATTTCCACGTCATCATCAAGAGAAATACGAAATGTCGTCTTCAACATTTTTTTTCTCGTCGTTGTTGTTCTTCACCTTGTTTTTCACATCAACAAAGATGTAGATGTGAATATTTAATATATTCATGTAGTTAAACTACTTTAATAAGATGTGATTAACATTTTTTTCACTTTGCTAAATAATGATCATGAAATTAGCCCAATTTTGTATATTTTATAACTTATCTAACAAAACGATAAATCTTAAACCCTATACACATACATTGTGGAGCTATACTTAGCATCCATTCCTAAACAATTGATCAATATAGAACGTTAATGGGCTGTAAGTGTGAAATTTTTATTGTATTTTAGTATTATAAATCTTAAACTTATTAAAACCAATAATAATGTTAATATACAAATGTCGTAAACTCTATACCCTAAACTTCAAACCATATACCCTACACGGTTGTGTATCTTTTGTGGAAAAACAAATATTGGTTGTGTATTGTTTATATTTTGTAAATCCAAATCTTAAATTATTTCTAATATTATTTATTTTACAAAATATATTCTTAATAACACGAACAAAAATATTCTTCAAATCCTATATCTTATAAATTTATACTCTAAATCTCAATACCCTATAATTATTGATTTTTTGGTATAAACTATATTTTTGTTAAAAAAAGTAGAAACTATATTTTGTTGCATTTTTATAATTGATAAAAAAAACAATATATATAGATTAACTAGTTTGCATTTCTATAGTCTAAATTAATAATTAGAAAATTAACTTAATTGTTATGACAATAATTACATAAAAATGAAGATTAATAAATATTTATATAGCTTTAATTCTTTTAATATTGGCATCATTCCAAATTATAATACTTCACGGCTGATTTATATTGTTTTGCGGATGACTTATTACAAAAAATTATAATATTTCACGGAAGACGAAAGGTTGCGTAGATTCATATGACGGCTGATTTATATTGTTTCGCGGCTGACTTATATTACTTCGCGGCTTACTTATATTGCTTTACGGCTGACTTATTACAAGAAATTATAATACTTCACGGAAGACGAAATGTTGCATAGATTCATATGACGGCTGATTTATATTGCTTCGCGGCCGACTTATTACAAGAAATTATAGTACTTCACGGAAGACGAAAGGTTGCGTAGATTTCGTATTGATATGCTCAAATTTACCTTGAGCTACTGTTGGAATTATGTCCAGTAATCTCTGTACTGTCTCTAGAAAGTAAGAGATGTCATTGATCAGACATAAGTCATATAATGCTGGGGGTCATGATGGCTTGCTAGAGTCCGCTCATGATCTATAAGTCTTGGACTTATTGCCTTTATTATATGATCCCATTTGGGTCACACGCTTAAGCTACCAGGAAACTGTATGGAAAGTATGAAGCAGAAATACAGTAAAAGTGCCAGGCATTCACTGTAATAAGAGAGAAATAAAAGGGCCTGATTAATTCTAAGGGAATTAATCAGATTGGGCCTTGGGCCCATAAGTCCAGAAGGACTGGAAAATTTCGGACCTATATATGCTAAAAGTGGGCCGATTTTTACATAAGCTTTTTTGCGAAAACCCTAGCCACTCGAGCTCTCTCTCTGCGCCTCCTCTCCTGACAGGTCTAGCAGCCGTTGTCCTGCCATAGCGTGTGTGAGCCATTGGAGGAGCTTCCCTAGGTGCTCTCTGCTGATCTCTGACAGAAACCAGATCTTCCGCTGCAATCTTAAGGTAACTCAAGAGATCCCTTGATTCTTCTATTAAGAACCTAGATCCTGATTGTGTATTAGGTTTAATGGACAAAGAATTAAACCAAGAGATAATCGCACTACCCTTCAGTGGTATCAGAGCAATTGGTTCTGTAGGTTTCTTTTGAAAAGAATCGTTTGTTAGGTTGTTTCTAGAAGTGTTTCGAATCAATATAGCTTGCTAAAATTTGATGAGATAAAACACTTAAAACCTAATTCAAATCGCATGGCCGGATCGATTGAGGATCGGCATGCGTCGGACCATCGCATGGTGCGATGTCCGGCTCGATGAAACGCACGGACCGATCGCTTATGGATCGTATCGCGTGGTTGTCTCGAGCGGCGAAGGAGCTTGCGGAAGGTGGCGGTGGCGTTAGGTTACGCTCGATCGCTGGCTGTCCGGCCTCCTCTCGCCACGACCAGCTTCGTCCCGCGACCGTCCGGAAAGCTTAGCGACTTCGCTAGCTTGCGAGGCAAGCAACCGGCGGCGAGTGTGAGATTCAATTAGGGTTCTTCCCTAAACCGAACCGATCTGGTTGGTTTAGGGTTAGAATTTTGGTTGAGTAATTAATTAAAAATTTATTTAATTATTAAATTTGAAATTTTAATTAATTAAATTCCTAAATTCCAAATTAGAAAGGTTTCTTAAATTAGAAATTTCTAGATTTGTCGTTTAGGATTTAGGAAATTTCTATAAGTAGAAAGTTTCCATGTTTAGGAAATTTCTTAAGTTAGAAAGTTTCCACTTTTAGGAAGTTTCCATTTGTGGAAAGTTTCCAAATATAGTAGGTTTCCCGATTAAGAAAAATTTCCAAATTTAGTAAGTTTCCATAAATGGAAAGTTTCCCAAAATAATAATCTTCTATTTTGGGGGAAATTTTAGGAAAACCTATAACCTCATAAATATCAAGCGTTGGATCTCTTGTCCGGTCTATGTCAGCGGTTGAAGCCTATTCCATTGCACTCATGGCCTTACAGTGTGAGGGTGACTGCTCTTGCATGGGTAAAACGGTTTGTGATTCACTAATTTCATTGGGAGTCCCAGAGATTAGTGATTACATGACTGTATAGACTGGTTTTCTTGACTGGGCCATCGGGAGTCCCGGGCCTTGAGACATCAGAGTGGATTGGGCCTTGGATCCAGATTCACAACAAAGAGTTATATCACGGATATAATTAGCCGACATAGGGCTTACCGATATAAGCTAAGGTTGGGTGACGGCCAGTGGCCCACTTTGATCTCAGTTATATGTGGATCTTGGAATCATTATATTCTTTTGAGGGTAACTTATGTTATTGAATGTAATGCGAGTTTTCTTGTTTTAAAGATTACTCATGTTGAACATATTAACTAAAATCCTTTTATCTTATGTTTCAGCAATGACTTCAACTAATAACAATCAAAACACATTCAGCATCCGTTCTTCTCTCGACAAGGAGAAGTTGAACGGAACAAACTTCCTGACGTGGTCAAGGAATTTGAGGTTGGTCCTCAAACAGGAGAGGAAGGAGTATATCCTTAGTGATCCTCTCCCCGAGCAGCCTCCTGCTAATGCCGCCAGAGCTGTGCAGAATGCTTGGGAAAAGCATTCGACAGATGAGACGGATGTCTATTGCTTGATGGTGGCGACCATGACTCCGGAATTGCAGATGCAGTTCGAGAGTGTGCTGTCGCCCATCGAGATGATGGCAAGTCTGAAACAGATGTTTCAGGAACAGGCAAGAACCGAAAGGTTCAAAACAGTCAAGAACCTTCTTGATTGTAAGATGGCTCCTAATGCGGCAGTGAGTCCTCATGTGCTGAAGATGATGGGTTATCTCGATCATCTTCAGAAACTCGACTATCCGATTAGCCAGGAACTTGCCTGTGACATCGTCCTGCAGTCTTTACCTGCATGTTATGACCAGTTCATTCTGAACTTTAACATGCATGGCTTGACTAAGACTCTGCCTGAGCTTCACGGAATGCTCAAGACTGCAGAACCCAGCTTGAAGAAGGCTTCTGCCAAGGACCCTAATGTACTTATGGTGCAAAAGGGCAAGGGCTTTAAGAAGTCTCCTGCGAAGGCTAAGGGAAAGGGCAAGGCCGTCCAAGTCTCGGACAAGGACACGGCTAAACCCAAGCCCAAGTCTAAAGCTGGGCCCACAGACATCTGTAGGTTCTGCAAAGAGCCGGGACATTGGAGGAGGGATTGTAAGAAATTCCTGGAAGGTCTCAAAGATTTGAAGAAGAAGACTTTGGAAGTTTCTTCATCAGGTATTTTTGTTATAGAAGTTAATACAACTACTTCTGATAACACCTCTTGGGTCTTGGATACTGGTTGTGGGGCTCATATTTGTACGAATATGCAGGGTCTCAGCAACAGTAGGAGGCTAAAGAAAGGACAAGTGGAGCTACGAGTTGGGAATGGAGCGAAAGTTCCGGCGCTGGCTGTAGGCACTTATTCATTGTCTTTACCTTCGGGATTGGTTCTTGAACTTAATAACTGTTATTTTGTACCTGCGATAAGCAGAAATATTATTTCAGTTTCTTTATTGGATTTGGAAGGTTATGATTGTTCTATTAAGAATAAGTTATTTTCCTTCAATCGCAATAATATGTTCTATGCAAGTGCCCCTCTTTCGAATGGGCTTTACATACTTGACCAATCCGCGCCAATTTATAACATCAATACCAAACGATTCAAACCTAATGAAGAGAACAAAACGTTTCTATGGCATTGTCGTTTAGGGCACATCAGTGAAAAATGCATTAAGAGGCTCCATTCTGGTGGACTTCTTGGCTCATTTGACTTCGAGTCATGTGAGAAATGCGAGTCATGCCTGATGGGCAAAATGACGCGGGCCCCCTTTAATAAACCCAATGAGAGGGCCAGTGACTTATTGGGCCTGATACACACTGATGTGTGTGGCCCAATGTCCACGAATGCAAGAGGAAACTATCAGTACTTCATAACCTTTACTGATGATTTCAGTAGGTTTGGCTATGTTTATCTAATGAAACATAAGTCGGAATCTTTTGAGAAATTCAAAGAGTTCCAAAATGAAGTACAGAACCAACTTGGCAAGAAAATTAAAGCTCTCCGGTCCGATAGAGGAGGAGAATATTTGAGCCAAGAGTTCAGTGATCATCTGAGAGAGTGTGGGATAGTTTCCCAGCTCACTCCTCCTGGTACACCTCAATGGAATGGTGTATCTGAAAGGAGGAACCGGACCTTGTTGGACATGGTTCGGTCTATGATGAGTCACACAGACCTTCCGTTATCCCTTTGGGGATATGCTCTGCTAACAGCAACGTTCACATTGAACAGAGCGCCATCTAAGTCAGTAGCTAAGACACCATATGAACTATGGACTGGCAAATTACCAGTGTTGTCTTATCTCAGAATTTGGGGTTGTGAAGCCTATGTCAAGAGATTAATCTCTGATAAGCTTACACCAAAGTCTGATAAATGCTACTTCATTGGTTATCCTAAGGAAACCAAAGCTTACTATTTCTACCTTCGATCCGAGAATAAGGTCTTTATTGCTCGAGATTGTAACTTTCTTGAGAGAGAATTTCTCTCTAAGAAAGTAGGTGGGAATAAGAAGGTACTGCTTGAAGAAATTCAAGATGAACAGGATACTGCTCAACCTGATTTGGAGGAGCAGCAGGAGGACCTACAAGAAATTGTAGAGCCTGAACCTGTAGTACCAGAAGTTCGAAGATCCGGGAGGATCCGTCACGAACCTGATAGGTATCAGGGTTTTCTCGTGACTGACTGTCATGATCTTCTGATCGTTGATGGTGATGAACCCTTGAATTTCAATGAAGCTATGATGGGCCCAGACTCCGATTTGTGGCACAAGGCCACTGATTCCGAAATGGACTCCATGTCTGTAAACCAAGTGTTTACACTGGTTGACTTACCTGATGGTGCAAGACCCATCGAGTGTAAATGGATCTTCAAGAAGAAGATTGACGTGGATGGAAATGTCCAGATTTATAAAGCCAGGTTGGTGGCAAAAGGTTTCAGGCAAATTCACGGAGTGGATTACGATGAAACCTATTCACCAGTGGCTATGATGAAATCTATTCGGATTCTACTAGCAAATGCAGCTTTTCATGACTATGAAATTTGGCAGATGGACGTGAAAACCGCTTTCCTGAATGGGATTCTGGAGGAGGATGTGTATATGACACAACCTGACGGTTATGTAGATCCAAAGAATGCTGGTAAAGTATGCAAGCTTCACAAATCCATTTATGGATTGAAGCAAGCATCAAGGAGCTGGAATCTTCGTTTTGATGAAGCAATCAAGAAATTTGATTTTATCAGAAACGAAGAGGAACAATGCGTGTATAAGAAGGCTAGTGGGAGCAAAATTGTATTTCTTATCTTGTATGTCGATGACATACTGTTGCTCGGAAACGACATTCCAATGCTGCAGTCGGTAAAGGACTGGCTTGGAAGTTGTTTTTCCATGAAAGACATGGGTGAAGCTGCGTACATTCTTGGAATCCGGATCTACCGGGATAGATCTCGAAGGCTGATAGGCTTGTGTCAAGATTCATACATTGACAAAGTCCTAAATAGATTCAGCATGGCTGGTTCCAAGAAAGGCTTCACGCCAATGGTGCATGGCACAACGCTGAGCAAGACGCAGAGCCCTACGTCGGCTGCTGAGCTTGAGCGCATGAAGAATATTCCTTATGCATCTGCAATAGGATCTATCATGTATGCCATGATCTGTACTCGTCCTGATGTTGCTTATGCATTGAGCATGACGAGTAGATACCAGTCAAATCCAGGTGAAAACCACTGGATTGCCGTCAAGAATATCCTGAAATATCTGAGACATACTAAGGATAAGTTCTTGGTGTACGGAGGAAGTAATGTGCTAGAAGTCAGTGGATTCACGGACGCAAGTTTCCAGACAGACAGAGATGATTTCCGGTCACAGTCCGGTTATATCTTCTGTCTGAATGGCGGTGCAGTGAGCTGGAAAAGCTCCAAGCAAGACACCGTTGCAGACTCCACAACAGAAGCTGAATATATCGCCGCCTCAGAAGCAGCGAAGGAAGCTGTATGGATACGAAAGTTCATTATGGAACTAGGTGTGATGCCCAATGCGGCTGAGCCTCTGGCACTCTTCTGTGATAACAATGGTGCTATAGCTCAGGCAAAGGAACCAAGATCACACCAGAAATCCAAGCATATACAGAGAAAATATCACGTGATACGTGATATTATTGATAGAAAGGAAGTCAAGATCAGCCGAGTTCCTACTGAGGATAATGTAGCTGATCCGTTGACTAAGCCACTCCCAAGGCCTAAGCTCGAGTCTTTGACTGAAGCTGTAGGCATTAGAGATATTGAAATGTAATCTCAATTTGAGTGGGAGTATGAGAGTTTATTTTAGTTATATGAATATGTTATTGCAAAACATTTTATGTTTAATGAAATTTGAAATTTCTTGATTATTTTAGCTGTGATGAAATAATCGTTCCAAAATGATGTGAATCATTTTATAGGTCATCGAAGTAAATGATTTGGTCTTGAGTTATCGAAATCATTTGACTTGATCATGAGACCCTATATTTGATAAATAATTTATATCATCCGTGTCCCTAGTCGAAGGTTGTTGAAATTGGAACACCAACAACCATTAGAGACTAGATTGGTACGTGACTTATGACCAAGTTTCATGGTGTCATAGATGCTCGGCATCAAAGTCAGTACATAGGTGTATTGTTGGGGCACATACGACCGGACAAGACCCACTAGTGAGAACTCTTCAGGATATTTATATCTGTCATAAGAGATTCTCACTGCGACTATAGAGTATAGTCCTTAGACCTGAGTTCGCATGCATGTGACTGCACATGAACTGATGCGCTTTGATCATTGTCTAACGCTGTCGTTCAGCGACAGTAATACGGACTTTGTTTGGGTGCATTACGAAGTGAGTAGTTCGCAGTGATGGAACAAGACGGGATTTGTCCCTCCAATATAAATGGAGTGAATATCTCTAGGCCAATCGGAGATTTGAACTGGAAAATGCATGGCCATGCTCAAACGGACTCTCCCGAGTTGTTTGGATTTGTCAGTGTCAAATCAGAGTCCGATGAACATGATTAGGCTTTATAAGGATGACACTCATCTTGCCTTATGACTAATCGAGATATCGAGACGAAAGGGATTATGAATTTAGAGATTCCAGTACAAGTGGGAGATTGTTGGAATTATGTCCAGTAATCTCTGTACTGTCTCTAGAAAGTAAGAGATGTCATTGATCAGACATAAGTCATATAATGCTGGGGGTCATGATGGCTTGCTAGAGTCCGCTCATGATCTATAAGTCTTGGACTTATTGCCTTTATTATATGATCCCATTTGGGTCACACGCTTAAGCTACCAGGAAACTGTATGGAAAGTATGAAGCAGAAATACAGTAAAAGTGCCAGGCATTCACTGTAATAAGAGAGAAATAAAAGGGCCTGATTAATTCTAAGGGAATTAATCAGATTGGGCCTTGGGCCCATAAGTCCAGAAGGACTGGAAAATTTCGGACCTATATATGCTAAAAGTGGGCCGATTTTTACATAAGCTTTTTTGCGAAAACCCTAGCCACTCGAGCTCTCTCTCTGCGCCTCCTCTCCTGACAGGTCTAGCAGCCGTTGTCCTGCCATAGCGTGTGTGAGCCATTGGAGGAGCTTCCCTAGGTGCTCTCTGCTGATCTCTGACAGAAACCAGATCTTCCGCTGCAATCTTAAGGTAACTCAAGAGATCCCTTGATTCTTCTCTTAAGAACCTAGATCCTGATTGTGTATTAGGTTTAATGGACAAAGAATTAAACCAAGAGATAATCGCACTACCCTTCAGCTACTCTCTCAAATCAAGAGGTCACTGTAGTACTTAGGGATCGAATCCACATGGACTAAGTTACGCAATAGGTTTTCAATTGTAAGATTATGCTAAACCAAAAGGATGTAAAGTAAAAGAAACAGGAAAGCAATTAGAAGAAATAAAATCAGAGAAGTTGTAAGCAATCAGAGAAAGCGTTAGATCTAGGGTATTCTCAGGAATTCAGGAATGATGAATAGAATGATTAGTCAGGATAAGTTAATCAATGTTCTAGAACTCAAACATAAAAGTAAGTAAACCAACTGTCGCTGTGAATACTCCTAAATCTAGAAACAAAAATCCAACTGTCGTTGTGAAATCCTAGAATCTAAATAGCATTAAAGTTCAGGTTCAATATGTTCACAAGACCCTAAAACCAACTGTCGTTGTGAATCAGGAGTGTTGCTCACCCTAGATAGGTTCAAGTAATCAATCCCACTGTCGTGGTGACTAACAACCTAAGTTCAAATTCCAGGTCGCGAATCTAGAATAAGCTTTAAGAACAATCCTAAGGTGAAGAACAATATAAGATAGACAATCCTTTACTAATCAGTTCCATTCATTAATCAAACCATCAAACCCTTATGAGAAACCATAAATCTAACAGGTGAATTACTCAGACATAATCAAAGTAAAAACACAAAAGATAAGAGAAATCATATTTAAGATTAAGGGATAGAAATAATAGGGGTTCACAATCAGGACTGATGAAGAACCGAAAGATCTCCCCAAAGCTCTCTTCTCAAAACCTAAAACACAACTCTCAATATCTCTCTCTCTCTCAAAGTCTCAAGTAAACTTAGGACAAGTAAAACTTGGATCCCTCATTACAAGGACGAAAAACACTATATATATAAGTCTCTGGACGTCTAGGGCTTGATTAGGTCTGTCTTAGGAATCCAATCTTGAGTAGAAATCGAATTGGGCTTGAAAATCGTCAATCTGCAATCTGTCTGGGCAGCTTGTCGTTCGACAGGCATAAGTTCTGTCGTTCGACAGGACTCTGCAATCTGGACAGTGAAGACAACAAATCTGCATTGATCCTCAAAACTGCACTTTAGCTCCAAATTGATCCAAATTGGTTTCTTTTGCTCCAAGTAAGCTCCAAACGTCAATTGACCTGTAATCATAGTAAAACACTACAAAAACACTAGAAAGACTCTAAAAACGAGTCCTAAAACATAGGTGAAATGGGTAAAATATGACGTATATCAACTCCCCCAGACTTAGCTTTTGCTTGCCCTCAAGCAAAACAGAAACTAAACCTATGGAAAGAGGTTTGAAAAACACGAAAACTCACCTTTGCCTTTAATGCCATGCCATGATCATTCGAACCAAATTCATATGCCTAACAGATGATATGCTCAAATTTACCCTAGAGCTACTCTCTCAAATTAAGAGGTCAGTGTATTACTTAGGGATCGAATCCACAGGGACTCCAATTCCCACAATAGATTATCAGTATAGAATTAAGCTAAACCAGAAAGATTGTATTAAAAGAAACAAGAAACCAATTAAATAAATTGAGTGTGAAATCAACAGGAAGAAACGCTAGGCTCAGGGAATTCGCAGGTAATTCAGAATTGCAGGACAAACAATTATTAGGATTGATTAAGAACTGTTCTAGAACTCAAACATAAAAGTAAGTAAACCAACTGTCGCTGTGAATACTCCTAAATCTAGAAACAGAAAACCAACTGTCATTGTGAATTCTAAGGAATCTAAATCAGCTTTAAAGTTCAGGTTCAATATGTTCACAAGACCCTAAAACCAACTGTCGTTGTGAATCAGGAGTGTTGCTCACCCTAGATAGGTTCAAGTAATCAATTCCACTATCGTGGTGACTAACAACCTAATATCAAATTCTAGGTAGCTAATCTAGAATAAGCATTAAGAACAATCTTAAGGTGAAGAACTCTAGATTCAATCCTAACAATCTAACAACCTAACAATTCATGAATTCCTTTGAAAACCCTAAACCTAACAAGAGATCTACTCAGACATGGTGAATGAAGCAAACAACATGAATAGAATAGATATCATAAAAGAATTACAGGAAGAAGTAAAGGAGTTCAGAATCTTCTCTCTGCAGGGAGTTCTGATTCTTCTCTCCCAAAATCTCTCAAAAACTCTCTCAAGAACAAAGCTTATGCCTTAGAAAAGGACTTAGAAAAGACTTAGGTCTAAACAATGACCTTAAAAACAGTATATATACAAGCTAGGGACGTCATGGGCTTCATAGGTCGGTCATAGGAATCATAAGAAGTCTTGGAATCGAAATCGGGCCTCAAATCGTCAATCTGCAGTCTTTCAGGGCAGCCTGTCGGTCGACACAGATAAGTCCTGTCGGTCGACACAACTCTGCAATCTGGACAGTGACAGCAGAAAATCTGCATAAGTCTTCAAAACTGCATATAATCTCCAAATTGGTTCCTTTTGCTCCAAGTAAGCTTCAAACGTAACCTAACCTGTAAACACACTAAAACACTACGAAAACACTAGAAAGACTCTAAAAACTAATCCTAAAACATAGGTGAAGTGGGTAAAATATGGGATATATCAACTCCCCCAGACTTAGCCTTTGCTTGCTCTCAAGCAAAACAGAAACTAAACCTGTGGAAAGAGGTTTGAAAACATGAAAACTCACCTTTGCCTTTAATTCTATGCCATAGTCATTCGAACCAAATCCATATGCCTAACAGACAAGTCTAAAATGAACCACCTTGTACTTCTCCGCTGAAATAACAATGAAACCAAGAAACTCCCAAAATTCTCCACACATTCATCAAGAAAGCCTTCATCACTGGGTCTCAATCAATGAAGTCAATGCACCAGAACCTTCTAGACTCATTCACTGTACTCTACCATGAAAAACTTAACATATCCAACGCAGAATAACCTTACTCTCCCCCAGACTTATTCTTTTGCACACTTGTTCTTTATTCTTTTCTTTCTCTTTTTTTTTTAAACCTCAGGGTGAAATAATGAGATCATCGATAATAATTTACCTACTCTTCTAACAACCCTGCGCGATCATTCCAGACAAGAGCAGAATAATGGGATCATCGATTCTCATCTATCCTCTAACTCGCAGGAAATCATCTCGTCTTTTATGAGCAATAACAATATTTTTTTTTTCCTTTCTAGACTAGGGGAAAGGGGTACCATTGTTTTCAATGTAAGCTATCAGGTATGAACAAAGAGTCAAGTTCATAGAAACACTAACCACATCGATGAGGTAAAAGGAAGAGCTCAGAAATTGGCTCCAGCTTTAATGAATCTTGATGGGAATTTGTTTGCCTCTGGTTCACCATTTAATCTTTGGATTTTTCATTAGTCAGAATCAGACTAAATCTGTAGCATTAATCAACCAGGCAAAACACAAAAGAAAAAGGATCATAGTTTTCAACAAAATTTTGACTCGATAAAACAAAAGAAAAAGACTCAAATGGTTAGATATAGATGGTTAGTAAGAAAATCAAAAACCAAAACAAAGAAAAATACGTCAGTATTTTCCTCCCCCAGACTTAAGTAACACTGTCCCCAGTGGTAAAAAGTCTTAGGATCGGAGATAAAAACGAAATAACCGATTAGAAAAATGAGGAACTGGAAAAATCAGAAAGGAACCTGTTGTGTCGTGTGGAGTCGATCGACACTGATGATTGTGTCGAACGACAGGATATCTGAAAATTGACAGAATTTGATCAGAATTCTGCAACTTCGTTCTAATGACCTATGCTTTCACACATGAACTCAAATGCTAACTGTAGAGGACACTCAAACACAAGTCAAAAGAAACAACATATCATAGTAATCATCAGTTCCTACAAATCTCCAATCAAGTTAGAAAGATAAATCCTAAAAATAAGAAGGAAAAACACAAAAGGAGAAAAAGATAAACAAACCAGTGGGTTGCCTCCCACTAAGCGCTTGTTTTCAGTCATTAGCTTGACTGTGTCGGGGCTCAGAGATCTGGTGGATCAGAGGGTGGCAATAAATGCTTATGAGAAAGACGTCTCCTCATCCATGGTGGTGATAAGCATTCAGTGCATGAGGTCGTCCAAGGAATTGAGGGAGAACAGCAGAAGGGTGGGACAGAGGTATGGGTGGGATACTTCTGTTTCCTACACATTCATCAAAAGAAGAAACAAGCCCTCTACGAGAATCTCGTGGCTTGGTTAACCGCAAAGCAAATTTTGAAGTTCTATAAGTCGTATTGATGAATTTAGAGGGTGGAGGGTTAGAGCGCGTGTACCTTAGCTTTCTTCGAGGTGTGGGAAGTGGCAGATGTGGAGCTTTTTCTTGTGGAGCAGCTCTCTGACTTACAGCATCGATAACAACCCGAGATATAGCTTTCTCAGACAAATCTGGTTCTAATCGTCTGGTGTGTCGATCGACACAGCTGGTGGTGTCGATCGACACTAACTCTGCAATCTGAATATCTCCATGCTTTCTGTAACTCAGCTCAGCAATCCTTGTCTCCATCACAAAAAACATCATCACATCCCCTGATTGGAACCTCTTGTGAGAACCTAGTGCTGAATAGATGATTACCACTCCAATCCTCAAGCTTAGAAGCTTGGTCACTAGAACCCAACTTGTCGACATACCCAGCAGTATTGTCGTCAGAAGTCTCTAGAGTAAAGGCTTGTACACTAGCCTGTTTAGAAATGATCACATTCCCTTTCTTCTCTTTCTTCTTCTTCGGTGCTGAACCCATAAATATGGAACTGATATCACGTGTAAGCAAGGCTCCTTCCTCAGGAGTCAAATCGTTCAGAACCATTCTCTTGACAACTCTCTTGATAGGAGGAGAATGCTCATGTGATTCGTTCTCAAGAAGCTCTCCCTTGATCTTATCCATCATTGCATTGCACTTAGCATCTTCGATCTCTTTCTTGGACCTGCGAGGCCTAGGGTAAGGTACCTTAGGTGCATAATCGTTGGATTTCACGGATGGTGGAATCACAACATAAGGTAGGTCAGCTCTCGAGTCCTGTCGATCGACATGGTCAGGAGTGTGTCGATCGACATGCATCGCTGAAGACGATGGATCATCAGAAGGTTGGCTTCTGCTTTCAGTTTGTTTCCCCGAGGCCTGTCGATCGACATAGATAGATGGTGTCGATCGAGACACTGATCTGCAAGCCGCAGATTCGACTTGTTTTTGCACAGTTTCAGCATCTTGAGAACTTTGGACATGGTTGTGTACTACTTCAAATTTCCCATACATATCAGATGACATTGCATCAATCTTATTTGTGAAGTCTGCCGCGAATTGATGCTGACTTTCCAGAAGTTGTTTGAACAAAGACTGTTCATAGCTCATTGGTATGGGTGGAGAGGGGGCTTGGTAGAAACTAACATCATAGTTCCTTGTAAGGTGGTAGTATTCTTGTTGATATGCAAATTGCTGATTCATGTTTTCCTACTAGTTCCTGGCTGTGAGATTAGCTGTCACCTGAAACACACCAGAAAAAGAAGAAAACAAAAACGCGTTAGTAAGAAAAGAAAATAAAAGCTTAGACTAAATTCTAACTTAAATCTAATGGTGAATAAAAGAGTCCCCGGCAACGGCACCAAAATTTGATATGCTCAAATTTACCCTAGAGCTACTCTCTCAAATTAAGAGGTCAGTGTAGTACTTAGGGATCGAATCCACAGGGACTCCAATTCACACAATAGATTATCAGTATAGAATTAAGCTAAACCAGAAAGATTGTATTAAAAGAAACAAGAAACCAATTAAGTAAATCGAGTGTGAAATCAACAGGAAGAAACGCTAGGCTCAAGGAATTCGCAGGTAATTCAGAATTGCAGGACAAACAATTATTAGGATTGATTAAGAACTGTTCTAGAACTCAAACATAAAAGTAAGTAAACCAACTGTCGCTGTGAATACTCCTAAATCTAGAAACAGAAAACCAACTGTCGTTGTGAATTCTAAGGAATCTAAATCAGCTTTAAAGTTCAGGTTCAATATGTTCACAAGACCCTAAAACCAACTGTCGTTGTGAATCAGGAGTGTTGCTCACCCTAGATAGGTTCAAGTAATTAATTCCACTGTCGTGGTGACTAACAACCTAATATCAAATTCTAGGTAGCTAATCTAGAATAAGCATTAAGAACAATCTTAAGGTGAAGAACTATAGATTCAATCCTAACAATCTAACAACCTAACAATTCATGAATTCCTTTGAAAACCCTAAACCTAACAAGAGATCTACTCAGACATGGTGAATGAAGCAAACAACATGAATAGAATAGATATCATAAAAGAATTAAAGGAAGAAGTAAAGGAGTTCAGAATCTTCTCTCTGCAGGGAGTTCTGATTCTTCTCTCCCAAAATCTCTCAAAAACTCTCTCAAGAACAAAGCTTATGCCTTAGAAAAGGACTTAGAAAAGACTTAGGTCTAAACAATGACCTTTAAAACAATATATATAAAAGCTAGGGACGTCATGGGCTTCATAGGTCGGTCATAGGAATCATAAGAAGTCTTGGAATCGAAATCGGGCCTCAAATCGTCAATCTGCAGTCTTTCAGGGCAGCCTGTCGGTCGACACAGATAAGTCTTGTCGGTCGACACAACTCTGCAATTTGGACAGTGACAGCAGAAAATCTACATAATTCTTCAAAACTGCATATAAGCTCCAATTTGATCCAAATTGGTTCCTTTTGCTCCAAGTAAGCTCCAAACGTAACCTAACATGTAAACACACTAAAACACTACGAAAACACTAGAAAGACTCTAAAAACTAATCCTAAAACATAGGTGAAGTGGGTAAAATATGGGATATATCAACAGACAAGCCTAAAACGAACCACCATGTACTTCTCCGTTGAAATCACAATGAACACATGAAACGCCCAACATTCTCCACACATTCATCAAGAAAGCCTTCATCGCCTGGTCTCAATCAATGTAGTCAATGCACCAGAACCTTCTAGACTCATTCACTGTACTCTACCATGAAAAACTCAACATATCCAACGCAGAATAACCTTACTCTCCCCCAGACTTATTCTTTTGCACACTTGTTCTTTATTCTTTTCTTTTCATTTTTTTTTTAAACCTCAGGGTGAAATAATGAGATCATCGATAATAATTTATCTACTCTTCTAACAACCCTGCGCGATCATTCCAGACAAGAGCAGAATAATGGGATCATCGATTCTCATCTACCCTCTAACTCGCAGGAAATCCTCTCGTCTTTTATAAGCAATAACTATATATTTCTTTTTAGACTAGGGGAAAGGGGTACCATTGTTTTCAACGTAAGCTATCAGGTATGAACAAGGAGTCAAGCTCTTAGAAACACTAACCACATCGATGAGGTAAAAGGAAGAGCTCAGAAATTGGCTCTGGCTTTAATGAATCTTGATGGGAATTTGTTTGTCTCTGGTTCACCGCTCAATCATTGGATTTTTCATTAGTCGGAATCAGACTTAATCTGTAGCATTAATCAACCAGGCAATGGACAAAAGAAAAAGGATCATAGTTTTCAACAAAATTTTGACTCAATAAATCAAAAGAAAAAGACTCAAATGGTTAGATAAAGATGGTTAGTAAGAAAATCAAAAACCCAAACAAAGAAAAATACGTCAGTATTTTCCTCCCCCAGAGTTAAGTAACACTGTCCCCAGTGGTAAAAAGTCTTAGGATCGGAGATAAAAACGAAAAATAACTTGAATTGAAAATTGAGGAATTTTTTACTAAGCTAGAACTAGGTTACCCGTGGGCTGTCGATCGACAGGAATGGAGTGTGTCGATCGACACACTGTCCAAAATCAGACAGTGCTGAGGCAAAATTTCTGCAAGATTGTTGAATTTGTTGAAGTTTTGACACATGAATTTCCGACTGTAAGCTGTGGAAAGACAATCAAACATCAAAGCAAAACATAATCTTGAATATATAACCATTAGTTCCATCAATGATCAAAACCAAGTTAGTGAAAAATCAAAAGATAAAAATAAGAAAACTAATAGAGTATAGAAAAACCAAACCAGTGGGTTGCCTCCCACTAAGCGCTTCTTTATCAAGCTGCATTGTCCCTTTCTTCACATCTACCTTGGCACTAGCTGTAGCCAAGAAGGGTCTTCCAAGGATTAGAGGGTCCTTAGGCTCTATAGCATATGTCAACACCACAAAGTCTGTAGGGACTACATATCCACCAATTCTCACAGGAACATCCTCTAAAACCCCCCTCGGGAAATCGTTGGGATCGATCGGCGAAGAGAATGGAAGTAGTGCATGGCGTGAAAGCAGTCATCCCGAGTCTTAAAGCAACGGAGAGAGGCATCAGATTAATACTCGAACCAAGATCACAAAGAGCATGTGAAAACCTCTCTACGGAGATAAAGCAATCGAGTACAAAACGTACTGGATCAGGTAACTTCTTTGGAAGACTCCGCTGAATTACCGCGCTAGATTGTCCAGACACAATCCCCTTCGCTTTCTTCTCCTTTGTCTTCTTAGGGGGCTTAGCCGAGAAAACTGCACTAGTGTCGCGTGTAAGCAAAGCTCCTTCCTCAGGAGTTAGACCATTTAAGACCATTCGCTTAACCAAACGCTTCATTGCAGATGAAGTGTCATCGGTGTCATCATGTGGAATTTCGGTCGTGATCTTATCAAGCATAGCTTTAGACTTCTTATCTTCAATCTCTTGCTTTGATCTGTGGGGTCTAGGATAAGGTACCTTAGGTGTGTAGTCGTTGGATTGCACGGATGGTGGAATCACAACGTAAGGTAGCGCAGCTCTCGGGTCATGTCTATCGACAGGGGTTGAGGGGTGTCGATCGACACTCGTCGTGGTGGACGATGGATCAACAGAAGGTTGGCTTCTGTGCTCAGACTTGTTTCCCGAGGCCTGTCGATCGACACATATAGGTGGTGTCGATCGACACTGCGATTTGTAGGTCGCAGATTCAGTCAGGATTTGCACAAATTTAGCATTTCGAGAAACCTGAGCATCAAGTTCTTTGACATGGCTGTGCACTCCTTCAATTTTCTCATATAGAGTAGAATATACCTCATCAATCTTGCGATTGATGTTCTTCGTGAGTTGTTGTTGACCATCCAAAAGCTTTGTAAACATGGCTTCTATTCGTGCATTGTCCTTGTCAGGAGACGAAATTGCATTACAATGTTGCTGATTTGGAGCGGTTCTTCCTGGAAGGAAACTCTCTTGGCGTTTTATAGTCTCAACAGTCTGAGCAGCTTGAACATCGAGCTTTTTGACATGAATGGTGAGAGTCTCGATCTTATCATTCAAGTTTGTGTAGATGTTATCAATCTTGCCATTCATAGAGACGGTGAGGGTTTGTTGACCGGCTAGCAACTGCTCAAACATGGCTTTGGTGCTCTCGTCATTCTGTGGTGGAGGAGCTTGGTAAGAAGAGTCACCATAGTTCCTGGTATAGCTAGTGTTGTTGTATCCTCCGTTCCTCTGCTGATTTCCAAACCTTTGTCCCTGAAAACCTGCACCATTAACATAGTTAACGTGTTCATCACCAACTTGTTGCTCCAGCCCAATTGTCTCCACTTGATCAGCAAAGTTGACCGACTTCTTGCCCATTAGAAAGTTGGCAATAGTGTCAATCTTCGCATTCACTGCAGCAATTTCCTTTCCATTGTCATTCCCTGCGAGCTTCTTTCGCTCAAGGTCAGCATTCTTGGTGTTGTTGGCTTGCGACAAGTTCTCAATCAATTGCAAAGCTTCATCAGGGTATCGAGTGTTGAAGTTGCCATTACTTGCTGCGTCAAGAGCCATTTGGTGTTTCCAATCAACTCCTCGATAGAAGATGCCCAAGAGTTGGACAGTGCTGAAGCCATGGTGCGGGCAATCCTTTTGGTGAGACTTAAAGCGCACCTTAGCGGCTTTAAAGGCTTCAGCAGGTCCCTGGGTGAATTGAGAGATCTTCTTTCTCAGCTCTTCATAACGCGCATCATCATAAAAGAACCAGGCTCTAGGTTCTTCAACCAAGCAGAGGCTTCTCCACTAAGTGAATGTGGGAAAAGCTTACAGTGCAGGTAGTCCATAGGGACTCCATTAGCCTTGATGCTGCTAGCAAGGTCCTCGAAATTCTCTATGTGATCCATCGGATGCTCACTCGGTAGTCCATGGAATGGATGTTGTCCTACAAGAGAGTAGAAGGCTGGCTTCAACTCAAAGTCATTCCTCTGGATTGTAGGAAGTCGAATGGCAGACCGGTTGGCATAAAAAAGGTCGGGACGGTTGTACTCGGCAAGAGTCCGAGCGTTGTTAGGATCCTGATTACCATCGCCTATTTGTTGTTCTCGGCCATTGTGTCGATCGACACGGCCAGGTGCCTGTCGATTGACATGCTGCGGGTTTGCGGCCAATACTCGCGCATCAATTGCAGGTGGCGGTGGTGCGATTAGTTGGCCGTGTTCATCACAAATCTGGCCTGTTGCATTTCTGTAAGTTCCATCAGCTTGAAGAATTAGAGCGTTTGGATCTTCCATCTCAGTTGATTGCTTGTTCTTTCTCCCTGAAACACACAAGAAAAAGAGAGAAAAACAAATGTAGTTAAACTGAAAATAAAAAGTTTAGACAAAATCCTAAACAATTAAAGCATATGCAATTACCCTTGTCACAAAGAAAGCTCCCAGGCGACATTCCCGAGACACATAAAACTTTGCCAATCTCCGACGCCGGCGAAGCTATGGCTCGCCGGCGTCGGACTTTTTCTTCTTGCTCTTGCTTCTCCGCCTTCTTCTTGTTAGATCTAGAGTGTTTTCAGGAAAGAACCTCCTGTGTTATTTCAAACTTCGCACAGAGCCGCCGGAGACGGTTCACCGAGTCAAAATCCGGTGTCTCCTTGCTTGGCTCTGATGCAGAACCTTCCGACCACAAAACGTACGGCGAAAGCTTGGTTGTGGGGGCCAGCGACCCTGGATCTTTTCAGATCTGGCAAGCATGTTCTTCCACCGCCGCAATCTTCTTGTATTTTGTGGATCGAGACCTCTTCTCAGAGCATATCCGAAGACTTTTCAGGCATATCCAATGTCTCCCTCCTCACACCAGTTACCTCCATGGCGTGTCTCCTTCTCACAATCTCTGGCGACATAGTTTCGGCTTGGATTTAGTGGCAGGGGACTCAGGTTTCTCTCAGATCTGGCGAGTACATCTCCCCACCTCTGCGATTCTTAGGTTTTTCCCGTCATCTGCCGCCGCCGTTCCAGCCTGGTGCTTCAGCCGCAATGCTTCCAACTCTCACGCCGCTGGACAAAATCTAGGGTTTCATGTTATGGGCCAAAACTGGGCTTCTCAACTAATGGGCCTTTTATTGCTTCTGGATTTGTTGGGCCTGATGGATCCAAAACTTGTCGCTTCTCCACAACTCAACGTCTCCAGCTCCCTCAGCCCTTGCCGTTTTCGCCTCTGGTCTTCACTCGCCGCCTTCATCTGTTTTGATTCCCATCTAATAGCTTGCCAAGAGGTATTCTCGGCCACTCCTTTCAATTGGTGGATTAGTCCCATGTCTTTAAGCTTTCTCAGGGTAATGATTCGACAAGACATAGAGACGGCTAAATCCTGCTTGCTCCGTTGGAGACTTTTTGCCGAGAATCTCCTTCTTCTTGGTGGTTTTGAACTGCCCCGTTACCAAATTTCCTTCTGTCGGGGCCAGAAGAGAACGTTTCCATCATCCTCCCTCTTGAAGGAGAGAACCTTTTCACTTTCACCGTCTGTAGTGCTGGTACGATTGTCATATCGTTTTCCGTATGCTGCGCGAGTAACCTTCGGATGCGAAGAATGTTGTGCAGAGACTTTGTTCTCTGTTATCTTCAAAGGCTCACCAAATATGTGCTTAGTGGCATTTGGTATTGTAGCCGAGCTTAGGATTGTTGTGTCTGCCTTAGTTGCAGTGGCAATCTTGAACAAGAGATCACTCTTAGTGCTCTTTGTTTCCCATGGCGTCCTTTCACTTCCTGCTTCTAATGTTATCAAGATTCGAAGACGTCGCGATGATGTTTACTGCTTGAAGTTTAAGATTGTCTTTATCTATCCTTTTCTCTACTGCTGTTATGTGTCTTACTGGGTTATTGTAGCAACAATGTTGTTGGATTTAAACTTATCTTTTGTAACCAATTCCTCCATTGATGGAGAGTAGAATGATATAAAATCGTGGTGTTCAAAAAAAAAAAAAAAGACAAAATCGTAAACTGAAACCTAATGGTAGACAAAAGTCCCCGGCAACGGCGCCAAAATTTGATATGCTCAAATTTACCCTGAGCTACTCTCTCAAATTAAGAGGTCACTGTAGTACTTAGGGATCGAATCCACAGGGACTAAGTTACGCAATAGGTTTTCAATTGTAAGATTATGCTAAACCAAAAGGATGTAAAGTAAAAGAAACAGGAAAGCAATTAACAGAAATAAAATCAGAGAAGTTGTAAGCAATCAGAGAAAGCGTGATATGCTCAAATTTACCCTGAGCTACTCTCTCAAATTAAGAGATCACTGTAGTACTTAGGGATCGTTTCCACAGGGACTTAGTTACACAATAGGCTTTTAGTCTCAGATTATGCTAAACCAAATAGAAGTAAAAATAAATAAAGCAATTGCAGAATATTAAAACGAGTTGTAAACAGATCAGAAGAAAGCGTTAGATCCAGGGAATTCTCAGGAAATCAGAAATGATAAATGTATGATTAGTCAGGATAAATCAATCAATGTTCTAGAACTGAAACACGAATGTAAAGCTAACCAACTCCCGCTGTGAAAGCTTCTAAACCTAGAAACCGAATCCCAAATCCCTTTGTGAATTCTAAAGAATCTAAGTTTGCATTAAAATCAGGTTTGATATGTTCACAAGACCCTAAACCAAATTCCTTTGTGAATAGGAGTGTTGCTAATCAGAGATAGGTTCAAGCTATCAATCCTACTTCCGCAGAGACTAACAACGTAAGTTCAAATTCAAGGTGATCAATCAAGAATAAGCAATGAGAACAATCTCAGATTAAGAACAAATAAGATAGATAATCCTTAACTAATCAATTCATTAAATCAGACCATCAAACCTTTGTGAGAAACCCTAAACCTAACTAGTGAATTACTCAGACATGATCAAAGCAATAACACAAGAGATAAAAAACGAAATCATCATTAAGATTAAGAGTAAGAAATAACAGGGGTTCACAATCAGGACTTGAAGAATCAGGAACAGAAAGATCTCCCCAAAGCTCTCTTCTCAAAACCTAGAACAAAGTAGATATCTCTAGCTAAAGCTTAACAAAGTCTGGATCTCTCTTTTAAAACTCGAAAAACACTATATATACAAGTCTCTGGACGTCTAGGGCTTGATTAAGGCGGTCTAAGGAATCTCAAATAGACTTGGAATCGATTTGGGCTTCAAACTCGAGCAGCTTCTGTTTTCGGGTCTCCTGTCGATCGACAGAACTAATGCCTGTCGATCGACACGCATCGTATTTTTGGACAAAGAAGGCTGCAAGTCTGCATTGATCTTCATTTCTTCATAAAAGCTCCAAATTGATCCCTTTTTGATCCTTTTGCTCCAAGTAAGCTCCAAACGTCAATTAACCTGTAAACACACTAAAACACTACAAAAACACTAGAAAGACTCTAAAAACGAGTCATAAAACACAGGTGAAGTGGGTAAAATATGAGGTATATCAAAGCGTTAGATCTAGGGTATTCTCAGGAATTCAGGAATGATGAATAGAATGATTAGTCATGATAAGTTAATCAATGTTCTAGAACTCAAACATAAAAGTAAGTAAACCAACTGTCGCTGTGAATACTCCTAAATCTAGAAACAAAAATCCAACTGTCGTTGTGAAATCCTAGAATCTAAATCAGCATTAAAGTTCAGGTTCAATATATATGTTCACAAGACCCTAAAACTAACTGTCGTTGTGAATCAGGAGTGTTGCTCACCCTAGATAGGTTCAAGTAATCAATCTCACTGTCGTGGTGACTAACAACCTAAGTTCAAATTACAGGTCGCGAATCTAGAATAAGCTTTAAGAACAATCCTAAAGGTGAAGAACAATATAAGATAGACAATCCTTTACTAATCAGTTCCATTCAATCAAACCATCAAACCCTTATGAGAAATCCTAAATCTAACAGGTGAATTACTCAGACATAATCAAAGTAAAAACACAAAAGATAAGAGAAATCATAATTAAGATTAAGGGATAGAAATAATAGGGGTTCACAATCAGGACTGATGAAGAACAGAAAGATCTCCCCAAAGCTCTCTTCTCAAAACCTAAAACACAACTCTCAATATCTCTCTCTCTCTAAAAGTCTCAAGTAAACTTAGGACAAGTAAAACTTGGATCCCTCATTACAAGGACGAAAAACACTATATATATAAGTCTCTGGACGTCTAGGGCTTGATTAGGTCGGTCTTAGGAATCCAATCTTGAGTAGAAATCGAATTGGGCTTGAAAATCGTCAATCTGCAATCTGTCTGGGCAGCTTGTTGTTCGACAGGCATAAGTGTTAATAACTATATATTGTTCTTCTTTAAGGTTGCCTATCAAAGGGTTGCAAATTTGATGATATGTGAGAGGACGTCGGCGTGATGATACGTGAAGAACGTGGACAACTAAAAATATTTATTCTCAATCTCTGATTTTTGTTTTTTTTTTGTTTTTTTTTTAGACGGTTTTAATGGATTTTTGATATGATTTTGAGATAATTTGTTCAATTCAATAATTTTGGAAAAAAATCAGATGATTAGTGTATTAACTATTTAGCTATTCATATTTATACATGATTAAAGTTTAGGTTTCAAAATTATTATGATGAACGCATGTGTCTTATCATCGGTCTTAATTTATAGTCACTGTATTACTTATCATTATACTCATGGCTGTATTCCCTGTAACACAATTGCTATAGTCATCGTTCCACAAAATCGTGTGTCTCAACGCTAAATTACTACGATGACAATAATAGTAAAATTATGGTGTGGTTAGTTTATGAAACATGTCTTTATGTTTTATAAAATTGGAATTTGGATATGGTAGCAGTATATCCTTAAAGCTAATCAGTTGTTCTACTTATCTATAGTGTTTAGCTACTTTTAGTATTTCAAGCTAATGTGGTCTCTATACTAAATTATGGTGTGGATTCAAGTTTAAAACATGTCACCAACGACAGATTGGTTGAGTCTTCCGCCACCTGGGTTTGATTCCCGTTGGGAGAGGCCTCCTCTTAAGTAGGTGAGTTTAACATGGCGTGGGTCTCGCCCCGGTGATTAGTCTGGGCTTCGGCTTAGGATCACACCGTCATACCAAAAAAAAAAAAGTTTAAAACATGTCTTGGTTTGCAATGGTAATGTATTTTATATCCTATAGAAGTCAGTATAATAAATGATTGGGAAGCCATAGTATACCGGTGCAGTACCTCGATAGTGCATATATTGCAATATCTAAATCGCGTTAGTTGGATTCCTAAATTAAATATTCAGCGTATATCATATTAGTGATGTTGATAAGCACTAATATAATAATGTAAAAATGTATAATTTGTTAAAAATGTCAAGTAATGAAAATATAAATTAGTGAAAATTATGGTAATTATCCAAATCTGTGTATATATTATTGGAAAATATACATGTATCTTTGTATATATATTACGTACTATATTCCCCTTTGTTAGAAACCAAAAATTCATTGCCATAATCTTCTGCCTTAAGCAATGAGACACAAGGGTAGTGCATCGAATAGGCCTTCTTCTTATGATTCACTTCGCCAAGTTAGACAGAGTGCGTATATTTTAGTTTTGAATAGCTGCGAGTACATATATATTAAAGCTTTCAATTATATTAATAATGGGTTTTTTGGTTATGTTGACAGAAACGATTAGTAATAATAGAGAATATGCTCCACAGGCTTATAATCGTGTCCAAAACCATGCTTACATTGATGTATCAACTAAATCTAGGAAAAAGAGTGCAAGGAAATCGAGGTTTGATATTTTGAAAAGGAAGCGTTTAGATGCATAGAGGCGTCAGAATGGTTAGTATATATATTGTTATGCTGGAGTCTCTAGAAAATTACTTGTATTTTTACACCACCGAATGTGATATATGTAACATGTCTGTTTTGTTTATTTAAGCAACTATGATGAAGGCAGATGAAATTACAGACTTTGTATATTTCGTGGCCACGGATTCTGAATCTGAAGACGATGATCGCTCTGAAGATTTGGTAGATCGTACTTGTGCTGCTCGACGACGTAATGTAGCATCTGATGGTGCAGATATGCTCTCCGGTGATCAGAGTGGTCGTGATGCACACATACGTGCGTTTCCTGTTGGTACAGAGTCATCCGGTTCTATAAAACCAGGATTAACCGAAAACGATATATATTTTTTTGAGTGCTATATATTTAATCGCATGAATGCATATGGGTAACAATCACTATACTTGATTTTATTTTATAGCGATAATAAAATCAGATTATATTAAAAATGTTAATTATTCAGAATTCTAATTTTAAACTTCGTCACAGGAAAAACTCTAATGCATCTAAAATCCGTGCCGAGATAGTCGAACGCCTTAAAAACATGCTTGATAAGCATAACAGACATGTCAAAGCCTTTAGGACAGAGGGTGAGCGATAAAAAAAAGTTAGTAAGGATGGCGTTTATAAGATGGTTTTGAGGTCTGCTAGAAACAGCGATGGACGGACACATAACCTCCCTGAATCGAATGAAGTTGCTGCTTTTATTCCGGATGATTTTACTATCAGTGGTGATTTACGTGATATTGTTATCCAATCCAAAACTGGTAAGCTGCATAGAATAAGTGAGTTACATCCAGCCTATTTGCAGTTGCAGTATCCACTACTATTCCCATACGGTCATGATGGGTTCAGACTAGGAATTGACATTGGTTTTGTTGATTTCGATGGAAGGAAGAGAACGAAAGTCACCATGCGTGAATTCTTCGCTTACCGTATACAAACGAGATTCGGGGAATGGCCGGTTATACCGATGTCAGGGAGATTATTCCAACAATTTTTGGTTGATACATACACGATGATTGAAACAAACAGGTTACGGTATATCTGGTTCAACCAAAAAAGTTTAAGTTCTGATAACTATGAAAGATCAAGAAAGCAGCTGAACAGGGTAACGAAAGTCTTACTGACCAGGGTCGTCGTATCATGATACCCTCTTCTTTTACTGGTATTACCTTGATGCGATGGCAACATGTAAGTATTTTGGGTATCCTGATCTGTTTATTACGATTACTTGTAACCCGAAGTGGCCGGAGATAACCAGGTATCTTGAAAAGCACAACTTAAAACCAGAAGACAGACCTGATATTATGTGCCGGGTTTTTAAAATGAAGCTAGATAGACTGGTTCATCAGTTGACCACTGAGCATACTATGGGAGTGGTGTCTTCAGGTATGTTTAACTTATACGTTTGTGTTTCTTATTATGTATACTAACATTAAATTATGATCATTTGACCTGGTTTTATTTTTGTTGCCTTATCAGCTTTATATACGATCGAGTTTCAGATGAGGGGTCTACCTCATGCCCATATGGTTCTTTTTTTACATAAAGATTCAAAGTTACCAACTGGAGATGATATAGATAAATATATAAGCGCAGAAATCCCTGATAAAGACCTTCATCCGTATTTGTATGAAGTCGTTTCTGACTCGATGATACATGGTCCTTGTGGTGATGCAAACCCTACAAACGTTTGTATGAAGAATAAACAGTGTTCCAAATTTTTCCCAAAACCTTATAACGCTGTAACAAACATTAACGATGATGGTTATCCTCTTTATAGACGTCGTAAGGATGGAAGGTACGTTGAAAAACGGAAATTCAAATGCGACAACAGGTACATTGTGCCATATAACGATAGTCTGTTGATACAATACCGTGCTCATATAAACGTTGAATGGTGCAACCAAAGCCGTTCTATCAAATACATGTTCAAGTACATCCACAAGGGTCCAGATTATGTTGGGGCATCTCTGCAAAGGGAAGATGAGAATGGCCATCGTTCACGATGAGATTGCCAAATATTACACATGCAGGTAAATCATTAAATTTGTATGTATGTCCTCGATAAATAAATAAAAAAAATGTTTTATATTCTATAGAAACATCTAACCCGTTTATTTATTATGACATACGCTGATTTCTCGTCTGCGTTTGTTTGGATGGTAAAAGAAAAAATGTGGAAGATAAGAACACAAGGTTTCGCCATTGGTAGGATTACACATGTACCCAAGTGGGCCAAGTCATCGGGTGAAGATTATTATTTGAGAATTCTACTCAATATAGTCAAAGGTCCGAAGTCTTTCGATGAAATCAAAACAGTAAACGGTATCGTGTATGAAAGATTTCAAGATGCATGTTATGCCAGGGGATTACTCGACGATGATAAGGAGTACATAGATGCTATTGTAGAAGCGAGTATGTGGGGCTCGGGTAACTATCTACGGAAACTGTTTGTAGTTATGTTGATGTCCGGAAGTGTTTCCGACCCGAAAAAGGTTTGGGAAGCATCATGGGAAATATTATCCGAAGATCTTTTAAATAGAGAGAGGGTCGATCGTCGTGATCCAGGTATATATATCCATTATTCGTCAATGTGTAATGTGTTTTAAATTTTATATGTTGAGGGACCATCTTGATTTTTTTTTTTTTAGTTTTTCCTTTTTTGGGTCAACACGTACACAATGTATTTATTTTGTTAATATGTATATTTATTTTTATTTTCAGGGCTGGTCTTGTCGCAAGACGAAATAAAGACCTTAGGCTTGATTGCTATTGAGCAGATCTTACGTAACAGTAGCAGTACGCTGGCTAGTTTCAGTGGCATGCCTTGTCCAGATTTAGCTTTCAGCCGTGGTCGTAGGAATGTTTTGATTGATGATGAGCTTAGTTACAATAAAGCTGAGCAAAATGCAAAATGTGCTGAATATTATAGCACATTAACAGATTAGCAGAAAAGTGTGTACGAAGAAATCCTCGATGTTGTAGTTAATGACAGGGCCGATGTGTTTTTTGTCTACGGTTTTGGTGGTACAGGAAAGACATTTATTTGGTCTATTTTGTCTGCAGCTCTTCGTGCTAGGGGTTTGATAGTTCTTAACGTGGCGTCAAGCGGTATAGCGTCTTTGTTGTTGCCCGGAGGTCGTACGGCGCATTCGAGGTTCGGTATACCTTTAAATCCTAACGAATACACTACATGCTCTATAAAGGCGGATTCTCATCTTGCGGATCTGATAAGATTGTCGAAACTTGTCATTTGGGACGAGGCTCCAATGATGAGCATGCATTGTTTTGAAACGTTAGACCGTCGCATGCGTGATGTCGCAAGGTCTAGACAAGATAAACCTTTCAGAGGCAAGGTGGTAGTTTTCGGTGGTGATTTTAGGCAGATTCTACCGGTGATTCCAAACGCGGGAAGAGAAGAAATTGTGTTAGCCTCATTAATTCATTCGAAGTTGTGGCCAAAGTGTAAAGTTCTGAAACTTACCAAAAACATGAGGCTTTTGCGGACGCTTGACCCGGTATATGCACAAGAGGTGGAATCTTTTTCTAAATGGATCTTAGCTGTTGGAGATGGTAAAATCAATGAGCCAAATGCAGGAGAGGTAGAAATTGATATACCTGAATATTTACTTGTAACAAGTGAAGGTGATCCTGTCGAAGCCATTGTCAAGACGATATACGGTGAAAAGTATGCAGAGAAGAAAGATGCGTCATTCTTACGAGACACATCCATCCTCAGTCCCACTAATAAAGACGTTGACATTATAATGCTTGACAAATTGGAAGGTATTTGCGAAAAATGAACTTTTGATCTATGCTACGTATGTACTTTAATTTTTTCTATATATATATACTATTTAAAAAATCGATTGTAATTTTCATTCAGGTGATGTTAAAAGCTACCTCAGTTCAGACAGTATTGAGCCAACCGATGCAACGGATCCCGATAAGGTGGTGAACTCTCCATCGGAGCACGATCAAATGGTGTACTCCCAAGAGTTTCTGAATAGTATCAAAATCTCGGGAATACCTCACCATAATTTGCAACTAAAAATTGGTGCACCGATAATGCTGTTAAGGAACATTGATCCAAAAGAAGGCTTGTGTAATGGTACACGACTTCTGGTGACGCAGATGGCTGAACATGTTATCGAAGCCGAAGTGATCAGTTCAGATGTCGAAAACAAGAGGATATTGATCCCTAGAAGTTTTTTTTTCGCCACCTGAAACCAAGTTTCCGTTCAGAATGAGATGAAGACAGTTCCCCGTCGCCCTAGCTTTTGCTATGACCATAAACAAAAGTCAAGGTCAGACATTATCTATGGTTGGATTGTATCTACCTCGGCCGGTATTTGTTCAAGGACAGTTATACGTCGCCAATTTAGCGACTGATTCGCGACTAATGCGGCGAGACGCAATGTAGTCGCTAATGAGTCGCTAAATTGGCGACTACGTAGCGACTTATTCGGCGAGTCGTAAGATAGTCGCGACTTAGTCGCAAACTAAAAACACGTTTTTTCCATTCTCGGGGTAGGTGTACCGGTATCTGGCGACTACTAGTCGTAGTCACTATGTAGTCGCTAATGTAGTCGCTAAATAGTCACTATGTAGTCACCAATTTCTCTATATAAGCATCCCCTCATCCATCAGTTTTTCTCACACCAAACACAAGCACAAAAAAAAACGAGGTTGAGAGAAAAGAAAAGAAACGAGGTTGAGAGAGTTTGCCAAAAAAATTTTTTTTTTTTTTTTTAAGAAAAAAAATAAAAAAAAGTTTGAGAGGTTGAGAATATGTCTGGAAATTTTCGGGAGTGGATGTATAATAGGATCGATGCATTTGAAACTCTAAATTATTTCATAACCTTTCTGTTTTTTTTCAAACATTGCAGGAAGAGAAAGAGGGAAGAAAAGTCAGTTTTGGTGAGGTTTTCATGAAGACACATACAAAGCCAGATGGGACGTTTGTTGATAAGAAGGCAGAGAGAATCGTGAAAAGGTATGAGAAGAACGTGGAAGAGAAGTTGAGTGAACTTCAGGAAAATCCTTCATCTATTTCAGACGGCACATCACCACCTCGGGAGCTCACCGCAGATGAATACACGGCCATCTTTCTTCAGGTTATGTAACATTTGGTTAGTTCTAGATTAATAGAGTCTTGGATGCAGCTGTTATCTACTTTATTGACTCCTTCTCTCTTTCTTTGGCAGTCCACTGAAAAGGATTCACGAGGAAATCTATACGGAGTTGGGAGCCTCAAGAATACCCTTGATAGCAGCAGCAGCCAACCAGCCCAGTCTTCGTTCACGTTTATAGAAGACCAACTGAAGGAGTATAAACGGCAGATCGAAGAGCAGGCTGCTCTTAATGCTGAGATTGCTGCCCGAGAAGAACGGAATGCCCGACTTGATGCTGAGCAAAAGGAGAGGATCGCCGAGTTATCCTTGGTCGAAAAGTATCTACGCCAAACTGATCCGCGCTACCTCGACTTTATGGCGACTCAGTCAGCTAATGCAACAACACACACGGTTCCTCTCAACACCACGCATCCTGATCCATAAGTAACTCAATTACCTTAGGTTACTTATTCTCTAGACTGTCATGAACTTGTCAATTTTCAGTTTCGGTGCTGCTTAACTTGTTGAACTATTTGAATGCTTTTGAATGTTGGATGTTATATAATTGGTAGTGCTTTTGAATGTTTGATATTTTGTATTTTTAATATTTTGTGTAGTCGCTATGTAGTCGTTAAATAGTCACCAAATCGTCGTTAATTAGTCGCCAAATAGTCACTATATACTTAACAAGTAGTCGCAAAACAGTCGTAAAATAGCGACTACAGTAAAATAGCGACTAATTAGCGACTACATGTTACAAGCCTATGTATGCCTAACTTAGTCGTAAGATAGTCGTTACGTAGTCGCATAACTATACGACTAATTAGCGACTACAGTAAACGACAACAACATTCAGTCGCCACGTAGTCGCTATTTAGCGACTAATTTAGCGACTACAGTATTTAGCGACTATTTATATTTGACTACAGTAGTTAGTCGCCATTTAGTCGCATAATCCCATTTAGCGACTACTTGGCGCCTAAATATGCAGTCACATTTGGCTTGTTTTCTTGTAGTGTTAATCGCAGATGAAGATGGACGCCGTAAAAAGACAATACGTAACGTGGTCTTCAAGGAGATCTTCCAAACCATATGAGCTTTCGTTATTTTTGGATTTTTAGCGCTTTATGTTCTATTTGATCGTTTCTTTTTGAAACGTGGTTTCCTTACAAGCTACATTAATAGTCTAAAATTATGGAGTTTATTTTATTGGATTAATTTTATATAAGACTTATATCATAATCACGTGTGGTTTTACACGTTATTCTTGTGGGATTGAGAATTTATTATTTATTATGTACTTCCTCATAATTATTTAGAGTGATTTGATTAATAGTTTTGGTAATATTATATTTAAATAACCACATTAATGTATTATATGTTTGTCGATCTTTTCAGTTCGATCTCTTGATATATATTATAAGGTGAAAAAACAGAAAATTTCCGAAAAGTGATGCACTAAAAAAGACAAATATGTATATCTATACTCTAATTATAAGTAAATAAATAAATAATATATATATAAAAGATCACTTTTGACCTATATATATAGCTAGGGTTTACACAAGTTTAGGCGCATAACCTAGTTTCGCTTGGTTGTTTGTTTGGTGACGTTCGAGCCAAGCATGGCAATGAGGAAAAGACAAAAGATAGCAGCATGTGATGATATTTCGTGTCCGACTTATCAGGTGCAAACACATATGTTTCGATCTAATATCCTAAGATGTTACCGATCTTGAGCTCTTTGAAATAAAACATTAAAACTCATAATCTCTTACAAGAAGTTAAGTTTTATGTGTTTTCAATGAACAGTGTATAACTTGATTGATTTACTTGTATTACATATTTTCTTGTCAGGCTGACAATCGTACTCAGGGTATTGGTAGATGTTACCAGGAGATTTATCGCGATACTGATTCCAGCTTGAATTTGAAAACTGTTGTGAAGTCATCGAGGCGATTTGCGCGACTATATACGATTTCTTGGGATGAAGTAATCTCTAAATCAAAGCTTTCTAATTTTAAACTTGCTGGAGGTTTTAGCTCTGCGTGCTTAGAAAAATTTAGAAGGGTGACTAAGTCACTTGCGTCGACGGAAAGGTTATACAATCACAAGAAAAAATTTCAGATATAGAATTCTACAACAGAATCACAATATTGTTTACCAATTTCTTTATGTTTTTGTCTTATTTAATTGTTAAACGTTTTGGATTACTTCTTAATATCAATATTAGTAAGATCGAATAGTTATTGGTTTTTTCTTGTCGAATCTTATCGTCTATTGAACAATATAATCTACTTATTTGCTATTATATTTATATATTCAATATTCATTTGGGTTATACGAAATTCTATATGTAGAGGATTCAAAAATTGATAACGTCGGGTTCATTGTATGCCAATTTTTATGTACGCAAAGTTGGATAAAGTTAATCACATATAGCCATTTTAAAGAACTTAACTAGATTCTAACCCGCGGCCTCCGCGGGCCGATATTTGTTTTTGTTTTTTTTCTTACTGTTTTATATGTTAAAAATGCAAATTAGAAGGGTGATTAATATTAAACGTAGAGGATGAGTCTTAGGCGTTTACTTATTGGGATTTGAATTTGTGTAACTTGTAATAGGAATTTATTAGTAACTAACTTATTTGAAAATGTCGTTAGGTAGTATAATGGAAATTAGTGTGTTTGCTGTTACGCAACATATGTGATTAGACTAAAGTTTGGAAAGGTTGTGGTTTTGTTTGGTGAGTATTACAATACTCCATTAATATAAATTAAGCTAAATGGAGTATAGTATATTTGGTTTATTTAAGTGTAGATTTCTTTTTTTTTAGTTCATATCATGTAAATGAGTGTAAACTATAGTATATGATTCTATTAATATAATTTGTTCTATTAGTATATTGTATATGTCTTAGAGATTATTAATAATTTAGAAATCCATTATCATATGACTATTATTTGAATGTGTTCGGGTTAGAATTTTGGTATTGGGCCATATTCTATTTGGTTAATGAATACAAATTCAATTATGAAAAATGATGAAGCCCATTTATATTCACTGATTTGTAAATCGTGGCCCATGAGTTTTATTTTACCATTGACAGAACAAACGGTTGTTCTCTTCTCCGATTGGAAATTCCCAAATTCGATCTGTGACCTAATAAAACTATCTTCAATCCAAACTTTGTGTAAATCATCGTTTGAGATTGTATGTCAACACATTCATCACATCGATGGTACAACGTCCAGGTAATTAGATTAATTTTCCGTTCGATAGAGCTACAGGAACTATTTTCTTGTGATGTGCTCTAATTGTATCCACTTTATTTTGTCAGGCAATCTCGGATTTTATCCAACACTGCTATGAGATGTATCAGAGAATGATCAATTTTAATGGTTAGTTAGATTGATTAATTTTGTTGTTGGTAAACATTGGTTTTTTTGGCATGTAATTTAGGCAAACTACAATCCGAGGAGGTATAATCTATGAACTTTGATCAGATTTATTCAACAGACGCTTTGAATAATGCAAGTTAAGGTATTTTAATTTGGTTAATTTCATTAGAAAGAAAATCAATTAATCGATCAATGTTATAAAACTAAATAGAGCTATTTTTGATGAACGTTGGTTACAATATTTTGAGTGGTGCTTAATGGATTAGGATTTCTGATTGGAGTGTAATCAAAGTTCCATGCTTTCAAGCTTTCGGATGCTGCCATCTTTTTACATGTATGAAGCTCAAAACATTGAAAAAGGTATGTTTTCGAAGACCTTGCTTTTACTTGCTATTTGAACTGAGTGCATTGCAGATTTGCTTTGATAATGATTTATCTGAATAGAGTACCAATTTAGATTGAGATTCCATTAAAATTGATAATGTAAACTAAAAATCTGAAATAGTTCATGGCAAATGGAGAAACATGATTCGAAACAGAAAAAAGTAAAAAAGAAAACATGACAAAGACTACTTATGCTCCCGTTAGAAGCTTATTGAAAACACTGAAAATCCCATAAAAGATCGTTTGATAGATGAAAACGAACTAATCCTCTCCACCATTGTCATCACTCCCATTGTTGTACTCAATCCTAAAAAAAGAAAAGTTTGACACATGTTAATATATAGACAATATAGTATATTAATCTCATAGAAATATTAAAACATTACCTTGTGTGGAAATCTAGAACCTCTGGAAATGATGGATTAAAATAGATTCTAGAAGCAGGACCACCACTAACAACCTCCATCCTTTCACATAACCAAATTTAAAACAATTTAATGTTTTTAGCTTTCTAAATTTCCAGAATGTATATATGTAAACGTAAACAAACTTCTATATTACAAAAATTTGTGAACATATGATACATAAATATAAACATACCTCCTGGTAAGTAGTGGACACGCCAGAATCTCAAAACTGCAACAATTGGTCTAAGTCCAGGAGGCCAACGATTCGCATTGATATAATCAGCATTGCCACTGAATGTAAACAACACACTGAACTTCATTGCCACTAAAAATAAAAAACAAACTTAATTACATTGATGCTATACTCATACAGGAGGGTATATATTTCAACTATTTGAACAAACCTTAAGTCTCTTAAAGAGAATTGAATGAGCCTTAGAGTGTCATAATTCTGAGGTGCATTTGGGTTAACTACATGTATGATAGTTCAAACATTTACCACTTCTCCCATGACATATGTTGACAAAATTAAGAAGAATTTATATAAATTATAAAAATGATAATTTGTGTTAAATAGATTGCAGAAAAATAATGACTTACCAATTGAAAGATTTCTGATGGCATGATATCCATCAAGAATTCTATCAAATGATAGATAATCAATAAACTGGTTGTTGGAAAGTACTTCAGAATGTTCAACCAATGTTTCATCAATCAAGATGATGCGACTGTCATTATCACACAGTTTCATCGGTAAGTCAAAGTATTGTACATTAAAATTTTCCAAAACCTTCCACTCAGCTTCATGAGATTGAGGGCTAAACCGATCCTTAAGATCTATGGGGATGGTCACTTGGATTTTATCACCCTACAAAAGAAACAAAGTAGTTAACCAAAAAAAGAATTTAGTATTACTACTACATGAAGAAAAAGATAGAAATATATGTATGTACTTACAAAGATATCACTGACAACCATTTCAATAGAGTCCTCTGTGTCATCAATTTTTCTCCATTTCCTTAGGACTTTAACACAAATCCTCCATTCAGAACTCCATCCATGGAGATCTTTAACTTTAGTGAACCTAAACATCAGTAATGGCTGAATGTGTTTTGTTATGAAAAGATGCGAGAAGTTGTGAAAGACTTTGTTGTGAAGTCTGAGTATATATAAGAGAGAAGAAGTAGGTTTAGAGAAGTGTCTATTGAAACGGTTGAAGTAGAAAATGGAAACTGTCGTTAATATTCCACAAATTCGTTTTGATTTTTTCGAGATTTTATGCTCTTTTATTCTTTTAACTAATTCTAAGGATATTGAATATAACTTTAAGCATATCTCAATATAAATTTAAGTTTCTAAAAACAACCAAGCAAGATTCACGGGTTTTCAAATTTGGTACATGCATTGGTGCAATTTTTCTATTGATATGGAAACAAAATTAAAACTATTCACTGTGAATTATTTTGTCTATGATCGAAAATATAGGATATGAAGAATTTAGGTAATATGTTTAGAATAACAATATAAGAAGAAATGACTATATAGTTATATATATGAATTTATATATGCATATTTGTCAATTAGTTTTTAATACAAAACTTCTTTTGTATCGTCTACTCTATAATTAATTGTAATGTTATTTAGTTAAAGTAGTTAGTTAACTGTTTGCATTTATTATTTATCAAGTAAATAAACTATTCGTACATTGTTATGATACTGATTATTAGTTACAATTCATATAGGCTTGTGGATCACTTGAAAATGGTGGAAATTGCAAACGGATGCAGCAATCAATCGAACTGTTAAATACTTCAAAGACTTTCACCTCCTCCCATATAAAGGTTATTTTTTTTCTTCTTTTCTCTTAAAGACCTTGAGTTTACTTGCTGCTAGAAGGAGATCAATTGCTTAGAACTACCATCTCCACTGAAAATATAAAGATAAGTTTAATAGAATTTTATTTTCAAACCTAAACGTATTTGCATGCTTATGTTTGGTATGATTTGATGGGTTTTTTTAGTAGTGTAATTTCGTGAATTCAAACTATAGTTATGTTTCATTCAGGTTAATTTGTGGGGATGAAATGTGCATCAGCTCTGTATTGTTACTTCCTTACATATTAAAGGTTAGTTACTTTCATATCTAAACTCATAGTAATGACATTTAGTTAAATATGTTAAATAAAGAACACCAACTAATTAAAACCGAAATCTAATAATTTAAAAATGTATGGAAAAGGGAAAACATAATGCTTCTTTATGATAACCCTTTATCATAAGTTCCAAATAATTGACCAAAAACAGTCATAACCAAACAGAAAATCAATAATTTAAAAGTCAAAAGATGAAAGATTCAAAACATAAAATGATAAAGTGCAGGAAGCAAATAACTCCTTATCACCCACTTTTCTCTTCTACATCTTCCACTTCTCCATTGTCCAAGGCAACAGACTTCTTCATTGTTATAGCCAATCCATCCTTTTTTAAACAGGTATATATAAAAATCAGCAAATTATATTTAGATAAACATAAAACCATATACCATCATAAGAATGATTGTCTAATATACTTACTTGCCACGAAATATGAGAGCTTCAGGAAATTCGGGGTTAATAAACAGCATGGAAATTTCAAATGCACTTGAAACTGTTCTTTGCCTTGGTTAGTTATAAATTGTTAGTTGATAGAACTTTATAATATATGTAATATTAAGAGGTTATCTATCATTACCTGCGACTGTTCTGATTTTAGCAAATCTTAGGATACATGTTAGAATGTTATTCCCAACATTCTGACATGCATCTCACATGGTATCAGCATATTTTCCCCAAAGAGTACAGTCTAAGCGATTATCACTGCAATATAATTGATAGATTTAAATATGTGTGGTCATAAAAACAGTTTATATAAATTGTTAGTATAATATATACATACTTGGTGTCTCTAAGTTGGAGCTCCAATTTTGTAGTAGGGATGTTAGCTACAATATGTGTCTCCAATTCACCAAAAATCATCACTTGCCCAATCACGTCTGCAGAAGTATTTATCATGTTCAGATGAGTATTTGTATACAACAATGTAATATATAAACAGTTTGTATAAGTTATAAATACGATTACCAATAAGGAAGTTCTCATTCACAGCTTCAATGTGGGCAATATCTTCATAACTCTCCAGATCTAAATAGATGTCATTAGAAATGTTAGCAGATTCTAGAACAGATGTTGTGGTATTGAAAACCATCTTGCAAAAATGCTTTGCTGGCCTAAATGGTCCAGTAGCTTTGATTAAATCAAAGTGGTGAATTATCAGCAATTCTTCAGGAACAATAAATCTCTGAAATCTAGGGAGATCTGCTTTCTTGGTAATGGCATGAATCAGCATACCCTATAAATGTAAATATAAATAAGAACTTTTAGATTTTAGCATATGATTAAATCTATATAAAGACTGAACAATAAAACTTACAAACGTATCAGCCAGGATCATTTCAGTTATCTCTCCTATGACAGATGAACTCCAATTCCAAGTATGAAGTATCTTGACCTGTATGCTCCATGATCTTTTGTAGGATCTGATTTGGTCAAGGTTTGTGAAAGGAGCGAGATAGGGAACAAATAAGGCCATCGTTTGCAGAGGAGAATGTTTTGAGGTAATTAATTTCGTGTGATATTCTACACCAAGAATTATTTTGGTTGTATATATAGTGACAATCTGTTAGTAAACCAAATCTTTAGAAAAATCTTTTTTAGAGGTATTAGTTAACTGAGGATATGATTTAAGGTAATAGGAATATTCTTTTCTTTTGATACGATTTGATAGTTATGATATTGATTAGTATTGAGCAATGAAATGGAAGGAATACAACTTGGTGAGAAAATTTCGAAAATTTAGTGTTAAATGTGTAATTAATAGTCATTGTTATTGTCTATTAGCAGCGATAATTTAGTCATGGTTTTGATCCTGAAGATATTTGGTTAAGATTTTGACATTACTACGGTATAGAGGATACATGCAGATGTATTTTCCGAGTTGGGATTCTCTAGAGAATTATGACAGACTTATCTCTGTGTATTCATATTGTTGAATAACAAATGACAGCAGATAGAGATTACATGATTGGATAATTGCATTGACAAAATGAAAAGCAAATCCTTAAACCTAGTTGAAATGAGAAGTAGAAATTTAAGAAAAGATTATTGTTTACTGGTTAGTAAATAAAGAAATTTTTTTGTAAAAATTCGTATTAATTGCAGCTGAATTACTGGTTATTGAGTATCATTTCACTTTTCTGATATTGGCTTGTGTGATTTTATTTGGTAATGTAGGATATTATCTATTTCATATTGGCTTCTTGATTGGCTTGAAGATGCGGAGTACTAAATGACAGCATGAAAAGAGTACAATTGATGATCATTCCAAGTCTTTCCTTTCCTCTTTAGTACATATTAGTTTCTTTCTAGATTGAACTAATTTTGACCAAATATAATAATAAAAATTTCGAGAATGCTAAATGATAAAAAGAAACCACAAAATGGTGAATTATTAATAAAAAACTTGATACTGAAACATGAAATTATAGAAGGAAAAGACATTAGAAAGATCAAATAGCAACAAAGCAAAAGACATTAGGAAGATAAATTAGAAAAAATCTAAACTACTCCTCTAAAAAACCACGAGCCAAACATGCTTCTTTGTATGTTAGATAAAGTACACCATCATACGTCTTTAAATCTTCATCAGAGGTAGGACCTTTAAGAAATTTAAACAGTAATCTCAAGGACTGATCTTGTTCTGCCATCTTGCATTTGTATGTTGGAGGTTGGTTTCGGTTTGAACGGAGTTTCCTTTGAAATATTTTCTCTTTTTGGTTCCAAGTAAAAAACATAGGAAGTTCATTATATGTTAGATGCCTAGCCTCGACATGGTACTTATTAAGATCAAACCATGCCAATAGTTTTGAATCTTGTATCTCTTTTGCTGCTAAAGTGTTTTCCATTTTTTCTGTGTATAGAATGAGGAGCATTTCATGGGTATTTATATATGTTTTTGGTACGAATACTTTTAAGGGTTTTCTGTAAGTCGTTGAAATATAATGATTGTGTTTTGATATGGAGTTGATTTTAATTTGTTCTGATATTCATATCTTTGTATCCATTACTAAATGCTTTTAAATCGGAGAAAGTTAGGATATTTGAATGCTTTCCTTATGTACCAGAAACAATATTTAGTTACTATATTATTGGTTTGGAGTACCGTATGTTTTACTTATAAAGATAGTTATGAAGATGATTCAATTGATAAGAGATTTGATTTGATCGGAATTGTAGGACGCAAAGTTATTCTTAAGAAAAAATAAATAGCTTTAAAAATTATCCATCATTTAGCAATATAAAGATGGTACATTAGAATAACATTAAAGGGCAGTAATAAAAAAAAAATATTAAAAACATCATTAGGTTTTCAAATTTTGGAAAACCTCTTTAAACACTACATTCATTGTTTGTCTTTGAATGACACCTTCTTTGTCTACGATTAGAATCTTCAAACCCTTCTTTGAAGTTACTCTAGACAATGCCACGTACAGCTGTCCATGTGAGAACACCGGTCTAGGCAAATAAAGACCAACTTTATTAAGTGATTGTCCTTGACTCTTGTTAATAGTCATTGCGAAGGCAACAGACAATGGAAATTGTCTTCTTCGCATCCTGAAAGGTAGTTTAGTGTCAGTTGGTGTTATAACAATCTTAGGAATCAAAACTTTGTCACCAATCCTATCTCCTGTAATAACTCTAGCCTCTATCACATGAGCTGCCATCTGTGTAATCTGAAGCCTTGTTCCATTGCAGAGACCTCCTTTAGGATCTATATTCCTTAGAAGCATCACCAGAGCGCCCACCTTTAAACATAAACTGTGATTTGGTAATTCAGAGAGCTTGATACTATCCAAAAAATCGGCTGTGAATACAGGATTGTCTAAAGAGTCTGTGTCAGTAGGATCTATACTATCAATACTTAAGTATGTCATTTCTTCTCCTGCATGAAAAATATAATAGTAATAGTTAATATGTTGATACAGAATTATATGAACATGGTTAAATATAATTACTAACCATTCAACTTCTCAAGCATCATCTAGTTAATTGTATTCACATCCTCATTTCTTGGAGCTAAGATGGCTCTCTCTTGGAAGAATTTAGGATCAGTAATGTTTTGAAAAACCTGAGGATCTCCGTAAATCTCTCTGCTTATAGTTTCAATTGGATCATCTCCTTCTGTAATCAAAAACTCCTCAGGAATATCAATTAGCGCTTCCCCATCGTTAGGTTCTGAAATCCTTCCATCACCAACAGCTAAGATCCAATCTGAAAACTCTTTTATATCTAATGCTTCTTCTGAACTAAGACTGTTTCCCATTAGGCGCATATTCTTAGTTAGTGTAAGTACCTTGTAACTTTCCCACAAATAAGACGCATTCAAAGATGACAAAACAATTTCTGCGCGACCTGCACCCGGAATGACAGGAAGAACCTGTCTGAAATCTCCTCCAAATACAACAACCTTGCCACCAAAAGGTTTGCCTTGGTTGTTGCCAGTTACATCAATCAAACTTCTATACAATGATTCGAAACAATATATGCTCATCATGGGTGCTTCATCCCATATAATTAGTGACGCTTCCTTCATTAGATTTGCAAGATCATAATTACGACTAATGAAACATGTTGAAAAGTCATCTGGATTAATAGGGATACGAAATCTGGAATGCGCAGTCCTTCCACCGGGTAAAAGGAGAGAAGCAATGCCAATGGAAGCTGCATAAAGGACTATCCTTCCTCTATATCTAATTGCATCAGATAGGGTTTTCCACATAAAGGTTTTTCCTGTTCCTCCAAATCCGTATAAAAAAAATATCCCTCCAGTGTTACTCAAAACAGCTCCAATAATCTGATCATAAACAGCTTTTTGCTCCTCTGTTAGCATCTTTATCCATCGGTCATGGTTTTCTTTTTGCTCATCACGGTCGTATCTCATCTCATCGACAATAAATTTGTTGAAATTGTCAATAGTCTCTCTGGTTGGTTTTGGCATTTTCTCGTAGTTTAGTAGAGAACCTCCATTAAACAACATCAACTTCTCTATTTCTTGAAGTGCATAGTTTTTCTTGTCTGAGTCGTTCAATGTGAGATCTGCAAACATTGGAAATATAGATGAAAAAGAAAAATTAATGAACTGTCACAGTTGGAAGCATACTCATTATATATGTGTTTATCCATTGCAAATAGCTTGATACAGACCTGGATTACCAAACTCTTGCCGCTTTCTGTGCTCAATATCTTCACATAAGAGATGCCATGTCTGGTCCCAAACAATTTCTGGTCTTGATAGCGAATCAGAAAGAAGCAAGTTAGCAAATAAATTACGAAGTTGTTCCGCAAAACACCACTGACTTGCATCCACCAAACTGTCAATATACATTTGGTCATCGGCTACGATTCCACGTACGAAACATGCTTCTTTATAATCTTCATAAACGACATCATTATATTTCTTGATCTCATCAAATGATGTTGGTCCTCTGACGATGTTAAGTAGTATTCTCAAAAAATACTCGCCTTCCAACTTTCGAGGTACATAGTTAATTCTCCCCAGGGCGAATCCTCTTTGTCTCTTCTTCCATTGCTTGTTTCTACCATCCCAAGTATAATGATTAGGGATTTCTGCATAGAGAAGCGTCTTGGCAAAATCATCATGTTCATTCAAGTACATCCAAGCAGTAAACTGAGAATCTTCATTTTCATTCTTTTCTATAACTTCTTCGATATCCTGCTCTGGTTTCCAAAAACATGGTTTCTTCCCTTTAAGATGAAAACTTAGTCGTTGTACAGCTGTGGTTTTAAACTGAATTGGAAACTTGAAAATCCTCCAAATGGCTTCAAAAGCTGAAACATATCTGTAATTTGAATAAAAAAGAACAGTCATATTTACTTTTCTCAAAAAGAACAGAACACATTGTGTATAAAGATGGATAATAAAAACATGATCAACCATTAATTATACAAACTATAAGCAAGAACCATACCTTCAGTCAAAGTAATCTTTGATTTCATTCTTCTTCTTAGGATCTGTCTTAGACGTACCTACAGTTTCAGTTGCGGTACTTTGACTTTTGTTGACTGGCTCAACAACAACTGCAACACGATCCGGTCCTTTGTGTATATATTTGAACAAATATTTGATAGAACCTGCTTGATTGCACCACTCAACATTTATGTGGGCTCGGTATCGTAGTGACAATGTCTCATTATAAGGGACAACGTATCTATTGTCGCACTTAATACCATTCTTCTCCACAAAACGATTATCATCTCTCCTTTGGTATATAGGAAAACCATCTTTCCCAACCTTGGTCATATCTGCATAGGACTTAGGAAACATCTTTGAACATTTGCCATCTTCCATGCACGGAGAATTAGTATTAGCTGCACCACATGGTCCGTGAATCATAGTTTCCTTGATAACTTCATAGAGTTCTGGTTTTGTATCTTTGTCTGGTATCTCTGCACATATGATCTTATTTATCTCATCAGCAGTAGGAATTTTACTTTTTTTCCATGAATAAAAGTATGTGTGCATGTGGCAGACCTCTTTTCTGAAACTCAATTAGGTAAATAGCAGTTAAGAAACAAAATAACAGCTAAAGTTAATAGTATACATGACCTTAAGTTGAACAAATACCAAACTGTAAGAGTAAAAGTATTTATAACATACCAGCAACTGTTTTCCCAAGAATATGATGCTCAGTTAAATATGTCATTAACGACTCAAGTTTTATCTTGAAGATTCGAGATATAATGTCTGGTCTATCATCAGCATTCGAACCACGTGTTTTAACATACCGAGTTATCTCTGGCCACTTAGGATTACAGGTGAATGTGATGAACAAATCTGGAAATCCATAATGCTTGCACATAGCCATAGCATCATAATAACTATGTACCATATACCTAGGTCCACCAGTGAATGAGGCAGGAATTAAACATTCTTGACCTTGTTCACTAAGATCTTTGTTACCACTTTCCGCAGCCTCTTTAATTGTACTTAAATGTGAACGACGCAATTTCCCTTGATTCAACTTAATGTAAGACAGCCTGTTAGTTTCTATTGCTGAATATGCGTCAACCAGAAACTGTTGAAATAATCTTCTACCCAATAACAGTGTATGACTTTCGTTTTCCCTCTCATGCAACCGGAAAGCAAACCACTGTCTCATACTTACACACTTAATCTTCCCTTTTTCCTTTTTTTTACCAGTGTAAGCTTTCTCAATCCCTGGTCTGAAACCATCTTCACCATAGCATAGAATAAGAGGATATTGTAGTGCCAAATAAGACGGATGTATTTCACTAATAAATTGAAGTTTTCCAGAAGTTTTTTCTTGAATAATAATATCACGTTTTGGCATATCCTGCTTGAAATCACATGGTATGATAGCTGCCACTTCATCAGCTTTAGGATTGCTGTAGGTTCTTCCATCAATCCCAACACGATCATTAAGAATCTGCATATGGAACGTTTCCCCTTGATTTGTATCAATCATGTCTCTTGCTGATCTGAATTGTTTCACATAAGGGTTACATTCGTCCAAAATTTTGATGAGTGGTGCAATGATTTCCTTTCTAAGATTGTTCCGCTGTCGTCTTGGTGGTGCTTTTTTACTCTTGCTGAGTAAAGGTAGCATTATAAATTTGTGTAAGAAAACAAATAAATGTAAAACTTAGAATAAGAATTCACTAATTTACTGAGATTAGTTTACCTCATTACAGATTCTCTGTTTGCCACTTCGTTCTTGGTATCAACAATGTAGAGTTGAGTAAACTTTGGATAATCATTTTCTTTAGGTGTCATACTACTTCCAATAAGATGATAGTTAGCTCCTTTTAGTTGAAACATACTTGGTCCTTTGCCTTTAATAACTTGATCATTAACTTTTCCACCAATAGAGGTCATGGCAAAGTTCATACAGTAACCTCTTTGATTTTGTTAAAAATGTCTGCTAAGTGGATCTTTGCCAGTTTGCAACTTTCTGATGAATTCAGGAGACTCTTTTAAGAATGGTATCTTGATTGTTCCTTGCAAATAACAAAGTAAGAACGTAGGGTTCTTTGCTGACCGTCTTTTATTTAAAGGTTCAGCATACCACATTAAAGCACCACAATACTGACACTTGTATGTTGGATCACCATGATCAATATATACTGTAAAATATAATTATGTATTAGGAGTAAATGGTTACGTTTAAATAATTACGAAACAATAATAATATGAAGGGTAGAAACCTGTAAAATCTTCCTTAGGTTTCGTTTTTTTTCTTCCTCTTTTTCTTGGAACATCTGGTTCATTTTGACGTGGTATTCCCGTGAAAAATGTAGGATCCAATTCCTCATCTGACTTTGAAGTTGTACTATCTTCGTCACTACTTGTATACAGATATGTTTGTTCCATATCAAGCATATCTTCATCTGTTTAATTAACATACAGTAAAAGTATAGTTAGTCAATGAATATTACAATCAATTTATAGACTGACTAATCCATATAAAACTCGTTCTGAACATGGACAATAAAAACCTGAATATACTTTTAATATTTATAATATAACATGTAACATACCTTATGAAGATTGTGTCCAAACTGCAGCATCAAATTCTTCTTCCAAATTTCTAACTTCAGGAGAACTGAAATAAATACATTAGATAATGTTTAGTTTAAGTTATAAATTCTGGTTAGCAAATTTGGCAAAAAGCATTTGTAGATAAAGCAAAATGAAAGATTAATCTGAAAGGATTAACATGTCTCTGTTGTTCTTGCAGATGTCTTATCGGAGATGGGATTCTTAAGCTCATTGAACTCAGGGCCTCTCTTTCTGTGTTGTGGAACTAAAGAGAAAGAAGTACTTTGCACTTCTTTGACACCGGTAAGATGGTTTGCTTGAGTAAGTGGGTTTATGTTTTCTGATCCATAAGCAATATAGAAAACTTTAGTGATAACAATAGAGTTGAGCTAAATAGTTATAAAGACGAAGTTTGTTTGATGTTTAGTGTATATTTTGTGAGCAATGACAAACTCACCTATGTCCTGTTTACTCAAAATTGAAGATGAGAAAACATTTGTTGTGATAGGAGCTTGCGAACTATCTTCGTGCCTTTGAGGAATGTTGGTTATGTCTCTGAGAACTCTAACTTCAGGAGACTTGACTTGATTTGTTGATTGACTTACTGGACTTACTTGAACTGAAATAAAAAATTATTATATGTTTAGTGAAACAAAAAAATCATAAAAAGTAAGTTATGGAAAAAGCATTTGCAGATAAAGAAAAATAAAAGAATAAACTTAAAGGATTAACATGTCTCTTTTGTTCTTGCAGATGTCTTCTCTGAGATGGGATTCTGTAGTATAGTGAATTCATAACCTCTCTTTCGGCCTTTTGCGACTACATAGGAGTGAGTGTTTTGCACTTGGTTGAACCCGGTAAGACGGTTTGATAGAGTAAATGGATTTATGTTTTCTGATCCACTATTGAAAACTGTGTAATATAGCAAACTTCAGTGATATCTAAAGATTTGAACAAAATATTTGTATAAAGGAAGTTTGGTTTTTGTTTAGTGCAAATATGTTGAACAATGGTAAACTCACCTATGCCCTGTTTACACTTCATTTCAGATGAGAATACATGTGTTGTCGTAGGAGTTTGAGAACTGTCTTGCAGCCTTTGAGGAATGTTGGTAATGTCTCCGAGACATCTAACTTGATTAGATTTTGACTGATTTAGATCTTGAGTTACTTGAGAACCACAACCTGAAAAAATAAATTATTATATGTTTAGGTTAGCAAAGCTATATGTGCAATGAGTGACGTATTTTGAACATCTGTAATTAGCCCTGCAATGAAGGATATAAAAATGGCAGGAGTGACATTTTTGTTTTGTTAATGCAGATGACTTTTCCAAGTTGGCATTGCGCAGTTTAGTTATCTTTCTCAGCCTCTCTGTGCTCCTCTGAAAAACGCAGGGCATTGTGTTTTGCATTTGTGTTACGCCGGTAAGCTGAATTGTTCGACTTTTTGTAGTCATGTTCTCTGACACACAACTGAGCACTGAGCAAGATAGAAAACAATAGATAGAGTATTTCATCAGAAACAGTGAATTCAACTTCAAATCGTAATCAATATTGACTGTATGGTTAGTATAATTAATTTTCTTCCGAAAAAATGAACCTGATTGATGTATTACTACATTTGCAGATGATGAAATCTTCTTTGTTGGAGGAGTTTGAAATATGTGTTGCTGACTTCTAGGTATGTTTTCTATGTCTTCTAGAAGCATATTAAACACTGACTTTAATGGGACAGTCCCATTTGTCTGGTATGCATCTACTTTAGTTGTTTGAAGATTAGTACTTGATGTAAAAATCCTTCTCTTCTTAAACGAATCTGTTTGCTCACAACCACCTGTCATGTTTGTGTTCCTGAAACCAAACATAATACATATAGTTAGTTAATGAATATGCAAGTAAAATGACAGAGTACACAATTTAGATTAGCAGGATTTTCATAGAAGAAGCTTATAAATACGTATGGAAATCGGCATAAACAAAAAATTCAGACGAATTCTGCAATTGGAACTGATGAACTGAACACCTAACACAATGTAGGTATTTTGTGTAAGTATAGATTAGTTGTAGTTACTAAAATTTAGGGATTTGAAAAAGATTGCATCCATATACTATTAAATGATATTAGCGTAAATCAGTGTAGAAACAGTGGGAAACTTTCTTAATATAAATTTGTATAGATTTATGGCGATTTACTTTCAGCATATATCTGAATTAATATTTGCAAAACATTTTTTTAATATCTTGGTTATTGAGTTTGGTTGTGTAGTTTTTATGAGGATACTAACAATGCAGTATATCATATTTGTACATAATTAATTTAGTTAGATGGGAATCTGTCTAGATTCATGATTTTGAATTATAAACACGACAGGTTTGCAAAAGAAAGGGACTCCAAGATTGATGATAGAAGTCTCGCAAAACTCATTGTACATGTAAGTGACTTCTATTTATTTGCAGTTTTTTATCTTGATTGACTGAGTCCCAATAGTCTAATACAAATTCAAGTTAAACAGAAATCTAATTTAGTCGTATACTTGAAATACATAATCTTTTAAGGCTGGGGCCTCTGATATAATTCACCTAAAATTTTGTTACTAATTGGAAATAACTTGATCAGTGCCATACACGCATATGGACTAATATAAAACTTAAAAGCAATAGAAACCAATATAAAGTTCAAATCTGAATAACCAAATAACGACCCTTCATAAAAAATAACATAGTTCAAAAACAAAACAAACCAATATCAAACTTAAAAGCAATATGATAAAGTTCAAATCTCAAAAAAAAAAAAACTTCAAATAACAAAGGGTAGAGAGTTTTAAGGCGTCTTCATCAGCCACTTTTGTTTTCTCCTTCTCCCAGATCACCATTATCAAAAGCACCACTAATTGAAGGGACACATAACTTCTTTGATGAAGAATATTGATCAGATTGGTCTTCAGAAGTTTCTTCCTTTCTCTTTGATGATGGAGTTTTGGTTTCAGAACCAAATCCTTCATCTGCCTCAGTGCTATGCGTTAACATCAGAGCTTCCTACACATGCGAATGAATTTTAAATACTTGCTTAATATATACTGGAAATTTAGAGAGCAAATAGAAAAATACCCCATCAACAGAGACACCAGGTGTGAGGTCGGTTACACTTTCAGATTCTGTGATAGTGTCAAATTGTTCATTTGGAATTCCAAGCCACACGTATCCCACCTTGTAAGTATCATTAGAATCTCTGATATTATCAGACTCAACACTAACAACAAACTGGAAAGTCTTCCCTTTTAGATTGACTAAACCTTGAGGCAAGATGGTTAGATCTTCAATCTACATAAACAAAGAAAAAACATTTGTATCCCTATATACTGAACATCTCTCTAACATTTAAATATTTTGTTTACCTCATCAAGCTGACCATTTAATAGGTCAAAAGCATAATTCATGACAATTTTAGCTGCATGACTATCAAAGAGAAGTAACTTAGTCTGACTAGTAGAATCCACGACATCAAAAATCAGCTTGTACCTTTAGCAAAAAAAAACATATACAAATATTTTAATTAGGAAAACATCTGCAATGTCTATTATTTATATATATTCTAAAAGTACTATAAACCTTGGCTGTACTCTTGAAGTAGTTTCCCTGCATGTTCCACACCAGAAAAGAGGTTTCCTATCTTTTGGAACTTTCTGGTTTTCAACCTTAGGAACTTTGTAAACAGTCTTACTACACTTTAGACAACAAAAGTAATACCAAGACCAATCCGCATCAATCCCATAGATAGTGCAGAGAAGCCTAAATTTACCTTCCTATAATTTATAATAAGAGTCCAATTATTCACAGTAATAATATAAGAATAAGAGATGCACCCCTATAGATATAGTTCTTACAAAAATGGAAGAAGTAAGTTCAGCGATTGTTGTCCTTGGTAAACTGTTAAACTCTTCCTGTTTCTTTTGCTCCTTGATTTCTTTTGGGATACTCACCTTCATGGTCAAACCTAATCCATCTTTTGGTAAACTGATAGCAAGAAAACATTATATATCGTTCGATTTGATAGAGTAAAAGTAAGTAAACATGCTAAAACGATGAGTTTCTATTACACATACTTGTCAAGGAACTAGACAGCTTCAGGATAGGTTGGGTTAATGGTCATGAAAGAAATATCAAAAGCACTTGACACCCTATTTTCACCTGTTTTGTTTTTCATAAGTCAGAATTCATCTCTTTTTATATTAATAAGTATATAACATTCAGATGAAATAGTTATACCTAAGTATGAATTTATCTTAGCAAACCTAAGAATACATACGACCATGTTGTTGCCACGACACGCATCATACATGGTGTCAGCAAAGCTCCCCCACAGAGTACAGACTAATCGTAGATCCCTAGAAAAATACTTACAAACATTATACTATATTTGATTACAGACAAATTACATATATACTTGAACAAAATTATATATTACCTTGTGTCTCTTAGTTCAACTTCCAATTTTTTTGAAGGCTTGTTAGCTACTGTTGGTGTTTCCATTTCACCAACATTCACGACTTGACCAATGACATCTATAGAAACAAAGTCAAAAAGTTAAAATTGGTAATAAATAGAGTATATACTATCAAAACTACTAACAACGTATAATTGTGAAAGTTAAACACTAACCAATCAAAATGTTCTCATTCAGGGCATTGGAATCAGCAATATCTTCAAAGCTCACAAAATCGAAATACATATCATCAGAGATCATTGGAGATTCCCTGATTTTTGTATTGTTCATCAAAGACATCTTAATCGGATGATACGTTGGTCTGAACTTCCCTACTGCTTTGCTCAAGGTAAAATTCTCAATAAATATCCACTGCCCAACAACGATGTCTTTATGAAATTTTAGGATTTGATGTTTTTTCACTGTGGCATGAATCATCGTACCCTACCAATGATAGCAAATAAATTAGAAAACGTAAAAAATAAAAGATTCTAATAATATAGTATTAGAGAACTTACAGTATTATCGGACAGTATCATTTCAATCGTCTCCCCAGTTGCTGGTAAATACTGCTTCCAACTGTGAATGATCTTCACCTGTATGTTCCAGGTAGTTTTGAAGCCCTTAATGTCAGCAAGGCTAGTCACAAGTAGTTGAACTAAGGCCATTGTTGAGAGGAGAATTTGCAGACGTGAATATTGAAGGTGATGTTTCTTTTTGTCTTGATATGATAACCTACGAATTGATAGAGTAGATATTTATAGGGGTTGATGGATGTGTGTAAGTTGTTAGATTAAATCTATGAGAATATTTCGAAAATTTGGGATTTAGGAATATTCTGAAGATTTTACGATTGATTAGTTATGATAATGATTAATAGGGACCAATGGAATGGTAAGAAAATAAGTTTAGAATCACGTAATATATAATCTGTTTGATTGCGTAGTAAATATCTCCTAAGATTAAGGACTTTGAGTGTTTACAGAAGATTTAGTTGTGATATGAATATATATGTTTAGTTTTTGAATCTGCCGCAATTATAGTATTCGTATTAAGTAGAAGATATTTAGTTTAGGTTTTGAATCTCATGCTTGTTTTAGTAGAGATGACCCGATATAACTGGATTACCCGAATGGATCAATATCCATTTATTAGAATTTCGGGTCAATTTCAATTTAGAACCGACCCGTTTTGTCTTAACTTTATAATCTACCTTAATTACCCTTAATGAACCTTTATTTGTTGTGTATTCGATAGGGTCAATTTTGTTAATTCATTTGGTGTTGCAAAATTTGTACTTCTATTTTAATAGTATAAGGATTATTAAGACTTAATTTTTAATGGGTATAATTTAGATTACAAGCAAATTTCACATAAATATCAATTCAGATCTTTTGAGATTCCCACGTTTTAGAATTAACCGCATACAATGTAACCATTTTACACGCAACTTCATAACGTTTCGCAAATCTTCGTACCGGTTCAGATTCAAACAAAAGGAAACTTATGCTTAGGTTTTCCAATACTCTCGAGATTTTTAATTTTTGCAACATTCTATATGGTTTCGTTTCGTCCATCGTCTCGATGGCTAATTCCGGATCTGACGAGGTTCCATCTTCTCCGTCGCATTCCATTGAATCAAGACGTGGTTGGTCGCCAAACATATCACATCATTCTTCGCGAACGACTTCTCTCTCTGATGATACGGATACAGCCGACCATCTACCATGGTCGTCTGATTCTTATTATGAGTCAGACCGTTGCGATTCACGTAAATGTTCACGATCCCCGAGAGCACAGACCATGACTCCTGTTCCAAGTCTTGTCGCAAGGTCTGCTGAAAGTAACAGGCGACGATTTCAAGAGCCACCCTATTTATGGGCCGATACGCCATCGCAAGCATCTCCAGATTTCGAGCCACTACCGAGGGAATTCGACCTAGGACGTCTGGATATTCCTGATGACTTTGTCTCCGAATTTCCACGGGAATCATGGCATGAAGTAAAAACATGGATAGGAAAGGTATCTTATTCTTTTGTGTTTTTTAGGGTGTATGTTTTTATTCGTACATAGTATTAATACTAATATTTGTCGGATAGCTTAAAAATTTGTATGGGGACTATCGTGACCGTCATGCGGAGTTAGTTGAAATGATGCAAGATTTGGAACGTGGGATGCGAAGACTGGAGTCTAAACATAAAGATTGGGTCAAATTTGAACTCGAAAAGATAGCGCCAATGCCAAGTGCTCTTCGATCTTACTGTCGTCGGAAGAATCATGGTGGTTGAAGGAGACCATTTGCTTTATTTCTTTTATTATTGAAATACTTTTCGAAGTACATATGTCTTCGATCAATTATTTGTTTCTTGGAATTCTTATTTCACCTGCTTGACATTGAATTTGAAGAATACATAGCCCTCACCATTTTGATGCTATATTTGATTATTAAATTACAGAATTTATGTCCTAACTTAGTCATCGGATTTTATGTTTATGAGTTTCTTTAAGGAAAAAGAGGAGAGTAAAATTTGTGTGTAAGAAAGAAAAGGAGCAACAAAAATTATTAGTCTCTAAAAAGATGAATAAATGAATAAACTGTTACATATGAAACGTAAGAAACAAAACTCTTAAATATATAACGTAGAAAGCAAAAAAATCTTATATAATGATTTCTTTATTATCTACACAAGAAGAAAATTAAAATATACTTTTTTAAAAACCTACTGGTATACAAAGGATACATCACTATTATAATGGATCATAATTCATAATCACATTGGATTTTATTAGGGGTGACTATTTAAAATAGTATTACTGACTTTAAGAATATATAGTTCGATGTTATTTACTTAATAGGAGATATATATATAATTTAGATTGAGAAATCTTATTTAATCTTTACAAAAATATATACTTTCCATATACAAAACGAAAGTTAGGCAAAATTTCCCCTAGATTTCGTATCTGCAATTTATCTTAGAAGTTCTCGGGGTGTTCTCGAAGAATATTCGTTATCATAGAAAAGTTAGTTTTACTATTTTAAATGTTGATAATGTCAGTATTTGTACGAGATATATATATGGTAAACATTAAAATAAAATTATTCATATATTCAACCCTATATATAGGAAATTAATTGTATCGTGGTATACCCACAACTCATAAATACATCTCACTGATTGATTGCATATTCACGAGTTTGTCATGGCTAATTGTGTTGACGTTTCAGAGTTAGTGCCTAACGTGCCTGCACAGAGGATTAGAGTTAAGATTCTTAGATGTTTTGAATCTGCTACGCTCTTCTATGAGACTCTCGAACTCATATTAGCTGATAAGAAGGTATGAATCGAAGACTTTTTATCCTTTGTTATATTATGTTTCCTTCTATTGTTTGCAATATTGTTTAGCTAACATAAAAATAGCATATGTTCGTAGGGTGCAAAGATACATGCTATAATGAGAAGGGAAGTTGGTGAATCTAAAAAAAAGGTCATAAGAGAAGGGAACTGTGTAGTCATTGGCAATTTTAGATTGGAACCTAATACAGAGAGATCGAGTCCAACGGCACATCCGTATACCATTCAATGGACAGAAAGGACTCCTATACATAAACTTCGGATCCTTGACAATGCTGATCACTTTAGTTTCGTGTCTTTTGAAGACGTGAAGAGTGGTGTATTGGATGCCAATACATGCATAGGTCAGACATGTATTATTATAAATCTGATTAGACTGATATCATATGATTACGATTTAAAATCCTTGACTATCCATGATCATTATCTTTTATTGTAGACGTTATTGGACGTGTTATGTGTCCTGGTAGTTTTGCAATAGGGGATCCGTTAGGTATGCAAGGCAATAATATCTACATAGAGAGAAAACGTGAAGTAAGTCCTAAACTTCATATGAATATTAATTTGTCTTTGTATACATTCTTTTAGTACCAATTGATTATTTCGTCTTAAATTGTTTATGTAGAGGTGAACGTTTGGAATGTAGAATCCCGAGTCGTTATTCTGCTGAATTTTGGGGTGGTTGGAAAGGTTCCGTTGATAACATTATCATCTGTATCATGCGATTTGTGTGTATTGAGAGCGATCATCAAGGTACTGTTGTTGTTCTATGTTTAAATTTTAATCTTATAATTTTTTAACTAATGCTATACCTATTTCGTATTTTTAAGGATCTCCGAGAGTTACTACCGCAAGCACCTTCACAAAGATCTTATTCAATCATCAATGTGAAGAAGAATCGATGCTCCGGGGTTTCTTTTCTAAACAAGAAACAAACTGATGTTTAATTATGAATGGATGGAAGGATGGATTGGTTTTGGTTTTGGGTTTTTATTTTAATTTCTTTCATTATTACGAACCCATCGGTTTTTATTTTTTTTTTTTTTTTGGGAGGGGGTTTTCCTACAGTATTATCAAACTCAAGAAGTTATTGATTATTTTATTAAACAATTATTTTCTGACTTACTTATATGAATTACTATACCAATTATTATAGAACGGAACCCTAAGTAAGTAAAAAATGAGAAATTCTCGATAATTTTAATAACCTAATGATATACAATTAAACTCAAACTACCTTTATGTGGATCCTGGATCTAACACTCAAAATATAATGGAATAAAAATAAAAAGAAGAACGATATTTCAACAATATTTTGCTAAGACAAAAGTGTATAATATGAGTATTATTATCGAAGGAAAAAGTCGTCCACATTACATTTGGATTATCTCATATTTATACCCCTATTCTAGGACATTAATTGTATTTAATGACATTATTACAATTATTTACATTAATGACGTCGGTTTTGATCTTGTCTTTATTATTGTAACAGCTATATTCAAATTCCCTAGTGGGCTTCGAGTTGTGGGCCTTTTCCTTCTGTCCGAGCTCATTCCTTCTCTCCGAACTATTTTCCACCCGAGCTCTATTCTAGAATTATTGGGCCTTGCTCTTGGGCTTCGGATTTGGATCCATCTTCAGTTCGGGATCCGGTATCAACAATTGTCCCCCAAGTCCTCCGAGCTATTCAGCTCGGATGACTTGGAATTAAATGCTGATTTATTTGATTTTATCCGGATTTGCTGTGTTTTCCATCATTGCCTTGATTCTCGTGATTACAGCGATTTGATCTCCCTGACCTTCGCCGATTTTGTCCTTGATTGATGACTAATTTTTATATTAATATAGTGGGGAAACTACTCCACTTCCCCACATTCTTTGTGGCGGTTAATAAAAGTAAACTCAATCAAAAAGTTTTTTTTTTATCTTCCTCCTCCATCTTTACTTTTATCCTTTCATTGAAAATTCCGAGATGTCGCCGCCTCGTTCTGCTGCTATTGTCCCAACGGAAGAAGAGCTTGCTATAATCGCTCCTGGAGATAACATGGCTAACCCAGGTGCCACTGAATGTACCCAACCAGGGGACGAATTCGGTCCGTATTGGTCAACCCTCTCTTTCGAAGAGTCGCTCGATCTGCTCCGGCGCCTTTGCAATATTGCGAAGGATGTGGAACTTGTTCTTCCGGCGCCGAACGAGTCTCCGGAATCCGTGCGCCCCGGATATTGTTGTGCTTACGAAGTTTACTTTAAAGGTTGTGGCTTGCCCTTTCCTATTTCCGATTTACTGCTTCTGTACTTAGATGCTCTAGGTCTTGCTTTTCCGCAATGCACCCCGAATTTAATTCGTAATATCCTGTGCGCAATTACCGTGGCTATGGAGGCGAACCTCGCCATTGGTCTTGACAAACTTTCTGAGTTGTTCAGCGTCCGCATCGCTCGCGGGAGCGGTACTTGCACGCTCCACCCTCGCACAGATAGAGCATTATTCGACGGTTTTCCTCTTAAAGATGAAAACTGGAGAAGATACTGGTTCTTGTTCAAGATTGACGAGTCCTCTGCCGGGAGTTTTAGCAAAATCTTCAGGACAAAATTTCTGTCCGGACCAGGTAAGGAGACTGTTCCTTTAATGCCTCCTCTTATTCGCTTAATTAGTACACTCTATCCCTTTGGATTGCTGAGTTCGGCATTTTTTTTTTTTTTTTTTTTTTTTTTTTTTTTTTTTGTTTTCAGCGGACAATAAGTTAAAACGACCTGAATTTTATCAAGGTTTCTTCCACTTTTTCAAGGCTGCTTCGGAGCAACTCATTCACTGGAACTCCTTTACTATCCAAATGATTCATCGAGGTTTGGACATGATGAGGCGCCGTTTTGGCCGTAAAATTAAAGGTACTTTTGATGAAAATTGGAGTGAATTGGGTCTTCGTGAGCGAAGGGGCAAGGAGATTGATATGCTGAACGCTGTTGCCACTATCAGTAAAGAAAAGAGGGCTTCGCCTAGCGTTGAGGTCCATCGTAAAGCTATCCTTGTTAACGATGGTTCTCCTGAAGCTCTCAGGGTCTTTGGTCGCCCCCCATCTCCTCCAGGTCCCGCCGCTCCTGCGGAGGATGACTTCGATGTCACTCTTACTTCTCTTCCAAAGAGGACCTCGAAGAAACGGACTTCGGATTCAGCGGTTGACCCAACGGTGAGTTCCTCTCAGCGTTCAAAAAGAACCTGTCCCGAGATGCCTCTCCCACCTACTCCGATCCCTCAACCTTCTGGTGGTTCAGGCCAGGTCGGCTCAGATGAAGTTCTTATGGCTGCTCGTCATGAGGTGTCCTTTCCACCCGAACTAATTGCACATGTTTCCGATGATTCACCTCGGGTCGATTCTGACAATCCAATAGCCCCTACCTTGGAGGTAAGGCCCCGTGTGGATAAGGACTCTCGCCCTCAAGGCTCAAGGTCTAGCAAGCCGTCCCGTCGCGGCCCCACTCCTAATCCTGCTTTTACAGGTATCCTTCTTAAGCCTTTTGGTCTGTTTCCCCTTGTCGAAATGTAACGAAGATGTTTTTTTTTTATTTAGCTCGCGATCGTGCTGCGAATGTTTTTAAGCATCTCGGAACCCAAGCGGGTGACCCTATCCCTCAACTTGAGCGCTGGAGGCCTGAAATCCGTGACCTTTATTCCAACTATGCACTTCACGCAGCTCAGGTTCAGTTTCATCATTTTTTTTTATATAATGAATATCGTACAATCTCAAGGTTGCTAAGTTTCAATTTCCTGAATCTTCTTTTAGTGTGCCGGCTTCGTTAGCAGCATGGTCAGCTGTTATGAATCACGGATTATTCCCAACATTGCTGGTAGTGAGTCCCTGCAGAATAGGATTGCAACTTTGGAGCAATCAGGGAAAGAACTTAAGGAGGCGCTGATCCAGTCAGAAGCTCGCGCTAGTTCGGCTGATGTTCTTAAAAAAGAACTTGAAAAGGCTCAGGAGCTCGGAAAGGCTCAAGAACAGAGAATTCGATTCTTCGCTGCAAGTGCTTCTTCTTCCAAAGAGTCGTGTGAGGCCATGGGCATTGAACTCCACAACCTTAAGGCCAAACTGAAAGAGCAAGATTTGAAGAATGAAGCCTTAGTTAAACTCCGTGAACATGATTTGAAGGTGTTTGCACACTCAGCTCAGAAAATGGTGAAATCCAGAGGTCAAATACTTTTTGATGACATTTCTGAGTACTTCCGTTGTGTTAAGGCGAGGAAAAGAGCTGAAGCTGACTTGGTGGAGATTAATAGCAACAAGATGCTCCTTGTTCAGATCGCTGAAGGCAAGGTCTCTCTTGGCGATGAGCTCGATGCTCTAGACAAGATGCTGAAAGAGACTAATGAGAAGCTTTCTTCTCTTCCTCCAGCTGACTTTGATCTTCAGAAATATGCTGAATACTTTGCTGATTCTCCTCCTATAGTGAAACTGGTCCGTCTTTGGCTTCGCTGAACCTCATGGAAGGAGGTTTTGGATCTTCGGAGAGAATCAACCCTTCATCTGCTCCGATTCCAGTTACTTTAGAGGTGAATTTTATAATTCCTTCTTTTATCTATCAGTTTGGTTCTAACTTTTATTTGCTCGGAAATAAACAGGTGTCTGAGCTTCGAACTCCCTTTGTTCCCGAGGTGACTATTCATCATGCCAGTTTGGAGGTTCCACCATCGAGCTCCGAAGTGAATCCTATTGAAGTTGTTAGTTCGGAGTTGGGAGATTCAACTTCCGAAGTTCGTTAATCTTGCGGTTATATCCGCTTTTTCAGGGAAATTTCCCTTTATTGTTTGGACTTGTTTTTGTTATTTTGTTGCCCATGGGGGCTTTGATGACTTAATGTTTCATTTTGCCTGAGGATGCTTTTAAACCTTGAACTTAATTCGAATTTTTAGGTTTGCAAAGCCTTTCTATTCGATTCAAAGGTTTTACGTTGTTTGTTGATAGTGTTAGGGTTGATCAGGCCCATTGGTCTTTAAAAAGTGGATATGTATCCATCTTTTCTGACCTTTTGTTGTTTGTTAAATAACTGTTTCAAGGTACGATTTTTATACCGAGATTTTGAGTTCTCGGATTCAGGTTCCGAGCCCAGTGACCTCGAAGCTCAGAATTAAGAAATTCCTTTGGTTTGAACTTGCGTGTTTTTATCTTACTGTAAAGCGAAACTACACTTCTTTTCTTTGGGCCTGGCCTATTCCCCGAATAACCCATCCATTGCCGTTAAATTTTGACTTCGAAATTGATTTGACGCTTGAGGTTCCCTAGACCCTCTAGGCTTTTAGGTAGGGAGGCTTAATTGCCTTCTTTATTACACTCTCCAACTGCCTTAATCGAGAAACGTGATGTCATGATTGTTTCTTTATATTGAGGAACAAGAGATACGAAACCCTTTAGTTTCCCCATATGTTTTTCTTCCTCTTTCCTTCTGCACATATTTCGTTTTCGGTGATCATGTTTTCTTCTTCCTCTAGTGACGACAGCGCTGTTTCGGCCCCTCCTGAGGGTACTAGGGCGCCTGTTCAAGGTCGTCTTCCTTTTCCTCGTCTTCCGACCAGAGGTAGAGATGCATATGTTAAATTCATTCCTCTGGGCGTTCAATACCCCGACATGGAGATTCCCGACTGTGTCCACGAGTGGTCTCAGGTCCAGGATTATATGGCTGAGGTTAATTTCTTTTCTTCCCTGACTTCTTACTTAGTAACACCTAGTAATTGAATTCTAGGTTTAGGTTCTTCTAGGACTTCCGGAACGTTTAGATGTTAATCCCAGTATCGAACCCTGATTTTTTTTTTTTTGTTTAGATTGTTGAAAAACATGACCGTCTTGTTGCTAAACGTTCGCGTCTGGTAGCTGAGAAGAAGAAATTACAGGCCAAGATTCTGGATTACGAAAGAAGGATCAGAAGGCTAGAAACAGACCCAATCGATTGGGAGCGTCAAAACTTTGACTCCATAATGTCCATTCCGGATGCTTTCCGAGAGTGGATGAGAGGTGGGGAGAAAGCTTCCGAGGTTCACCGGAGACGTGCTAAGGCCGCCTTGTTAGCTGGGACTGCTCATGCCAACGCTGCTCGTGACATTTCTATTGATCATCCTCCGGAAGTCCGTTGGAACATCGCCGTTAACTGACGCAGACGCGGTGCCCTTGGCCTTGGTACTAGTGATGCGGGTCCCTCGTCTTCCGAAGCCAAGAGAGCTGACAAGCGTCCGGCTGATGGGCCTCCGTTCTGATCTTTTGGTGATCCAACTTCGGCTCCGAGGCCCCTTTTTTTAAAAAAAAAAACTTGTGTTGATAATGGGCCCGAAGTCAATTTCGTTTTCAAACAATAGATTCTTCCGAGGATCCGAAAATTCAATTTCCATATTTTATTGATTGGATTCCTTATTTCCTTTACTGCAGATTGATTTTTGTTGCATTTATTCCTTGATAACCGTGATTTGCTCCGTAACTTAGGAGATTGGCTTTCCTTATTAGACTATACCAGAGAAGGTTAAATAGAGCTAATGATGTAGTTTTTTTTTATCAATCAGAATGGGTAAGAGGTCAAGTTCCAAACGTTGTAGATCTAAACGTTCCGGAAACAGGCGCTCAGGTCCTCGGGTCAAGGATGCTGAAACTTCCTTTCGCGAAGAACTCTTCTGTTCCAACCCAGGGGCAGTCGAATGTCGTCTTGGCATTGGTACTGCCATGTAGATTCCTCGTGGCATGCTTGAACAACTTTCCCCCGGCCATTACATTTCTGCGCATGGTTATCTTGAGAAGGTTTGTTCCCCTTTAATCGCAATAGTTTGTTTATTTATAAAAAAGATAACTGACTATTGTCAATTTGCAGCTTGTGAACAAGTACAAGGGTCTCAGAAGTGAAAGGGAGTTTCTCCAAAGAAAGGTGTTCCAATTGGAAAAGAGGATGCTTGAGATCTCGAAAGATCTGTGTATTCTTGAGGCCCATCCCGAACATTGGCTTGATCTCGGTTTCGATCAGTTCTTTGGTGGGATACCTGCCGGTCTTCGGGTGATAATTGACCTCGCAAGTCAAGGAGTCGAAGTGTTCGATAGAGAAGACTAGATTCATATGAACCAAATCCTCAGTTGTATTGTCCGTGTTTTGCTACATGTTTTGCTCTTTTGATATTCCTTGTAATCGAAGGAGGTGGTGTAACCCCCCCCCCCCCTTTTTTTTTGAAAATGAAATAAAGAGGATTTGATGGATTTTATTTAATAAAATAGCTGAACTCTTCCGAGCTGCCTACGTACCATTCTCAGGGATCAAGCCAAATCGTAGTTCATTGTACAGAAAATACAAAATTAAGAATAAAACTTTTTCAAGTTTAGGATATTCCATAGACGTGGAACGTCCGTTCCATCCTGCTCCTTTAGCCGATACACACCATTTCAAACCACTTCGGAGACTTCGTAAGGTCCCTCCCAGTTAATTCCGAGCTTTCCAGCTCCATCTTCTTTTTTGTTTTCAAAAACGCGACGAAGGACAAAGTCTCCAACCTTTAAAGGCCGATTTTTAACTCTAGAATTATAATATCGGGCTGTCGTTTACTGGTAATTCTGTAAACGAATCAGTGCGCGATCTCGTCGTTCGTCAATTGTATCCAACGTATCTTCCAGATTTTGAGTATTCATTACTTCGTTACGAGGTAGTTCATTCCGACGTAGTCCCGGCACCTCGTTCTCGGATGGTACAACTGCCTCCATGCCATACACAAGAGAAAAAGGAGTTTCTCCAGTAGCTCATCGTGGTGTTGTTCGGTAAGCCCATAGTACTGGTTGCAACTCATCGTACCAACCCCCTTTATAAGCCGTTAGACGCTTCTTCAAGTTAGACAGGATTGTTTTGTTGGTTGCCTCAGCCTGACCGTTCCCCTGTGGGTATCGAGGTGTTGAGTAGCTAATTTTTATCTTCCAAGAAGAACAAAAGTTTTCAAAGTCCGCCGAGATGAATTGTGACCCATTGTCAGTAACTACTTCGAATGGAATGCCATGACGACAGATGATATACTTCCACAAGAAAGTTTTAACCTGGGAATCTTTTATCGAAACATAAGCCTCAGCTTCGACCCACTTGGAGAAGTAATCTGTAAGGACAAGCAAGAATTGTACCCCTCTAGTTGACCGATGTAATGGACCGATGATATCCATCGACCAACGCATAAACGGGTAAGGAGCCGTGATGGAAGATAAAAGTTTCGAAGGTTGATGAATTAATGGTGCGTGCTGCTGACATTTCTTACAACGTCGGGCGTATTTCTCGCAATCCGTTACCATTGTTGGCCAGTAATATCCTTGTCTCTTGATTTTGAACGCCGTTGTACGTCCGGACGAATGACTTCCACATAACCCTTCATGTGTCTCAGCTGTGACGACATATGTCTCTTCTCCGTGGACACATAATAAATATGGGTCACTCAGGCCGCGCTTGTAAAGTGTTCCTCGTATCAAACAATACTTTGCGCTTTGTATGCGTAACTTTCGAGCCTTCCATTTGCCCTCCGGAAGTTCTCCAAATTCGATATACCTCTTGATCGGAATTCTCCAATCACTCCCCCAGACTTCGGGTGATACGTCGAATTGTACCTCGCGAGGTTGTTGTTTCGGTTCCGGTTCTAAATCCGAGATGTCGGCTTCAGTTGCCCCAGTTTCTATTACTTTATCATTTGTCTCGCATGATTCGGGTTCTTCGGAAGGCGTTTCTACGGATGTTCGTTGCACAGGGGTCTTCCGAACTCTTTTGTTTGGAAGTGACTCAGTTTGGCTATTCGGATTCGCCCTGAATTTTGATCTGGTAACAACAGTTACTTGGTCTTGGATTGAAATGCTCGGAGATAAAATATTCTCTACCGGAATGATCCTTTTGAGATCCGGATCCGAAGTGGAAGCTAGGGCTGCTAACGCATCCGCCGAAGTGTTCTCACTCCGAGGAATTCGAATGAGTTCGAAATGTTTAAAGTTTGCAGCTAAATTCTTGACTAAATGGAGATAAGCTTCTATTCGCTGATCTCTAGCTTCATAATTTCCATTAAATTGATTAACTACGAGCTGTGAATCGCAATAGACCGTGAGTTCATTTGCGTTTAAGCTTGCTGCAAGGCGCATTCTGGCTATTAAAGCCTTGTACTCTGCTTCGTTATTTGATGCCGGAAAGACAAGTCGAAAAGATTGCTCTATCAGCTCCCTCCCGGGCGCAACAAGCCTGACGCCAATTCCCGAACCATGCTTAGATGAAGATCCATCGACATGGAGCCTCCACATGCCTCCTATACCTGGTTCATTAACTGAGCCCGAGGAGGCGTTGTCAAATATTCCTTCAGCTGAGAAAAAGCTCTCTCGCATTCATCGTCCCAGATGAACTGTTTATTTCCCTTCAATAATTGATAAAAAGGGAGACACTTATCGGTGGATTGCGAGATAAACCTATTCAGTGCTGCAATTCGCCCCGTTAACCGATGGACTTCTTTAACATTCCGAGGTGACGACATACTCAAGAATGCGTTGATTTGAGTTTGATTCGCCTCGATCCCTCTCTCAGTTACAATGCAACCCAGAAATTCTCCTGATGGTACCCCGAAAGTACACTTCGCAAGATTCAACTTCATGCCGAATTGGTTTAATATTGTAAAACATTGAAGTAAATGGCTTATATGATCAGTTGCCTTCAAAGATTTCACGAGCATATCATCAATGTAAACTTCCATAGTCTTCCCGAGGAGGTTGTCGAACATTTTATTCATGAGTCGTTGATAAGTTGCCCCGGCGTTTTTCAACCCAAAGGGCATTACCTTATAACAATATGTTCCTCGATCAGTGATGAAAGATGTTTTCTCTTGATCATCGGGGTTCATCATGATTTGATTGTAACCCGAATAAGCATCCATGAAGGATAATCTCTCATGACCAGCAGTGGATTCAACAAGTCGGTCGATGTGAGGCAATGGAAAGCTGTCCTTGGGACATGCCTTATTCAGGTCGGTGAAATCAACGCAGACTCTCCATTTCCCATTTTTCTTTTTTACCACAACTGGATTTGCGAGCCAATCTGGGTACTTTACCTCCCTGATGGATCCCATTGCTAGAAGTTTGTCTACCTCATCGTTGACTGCTTTTGCTCGGTCTGGTCCGAGCTTTCGTCTCTTTTGCTTTACTGGCTTGAAACTTGGATCAACGTGCAGCTCATGCGAAATCACTTCGACATTGATACCTGGCATGTCTTTTGCTTCCCAAGCAAAGGTTGCCTTGTGATCTTTTAGCATTTGAATCAATGCTTCCCTTTCGTTTATATCCATTGCAGTACCAATTCTTACTTTTTATTCGGGGTAATCTTCATTGATTACCACTTCCTCTGTAGTATCCGCGGGATTACGAACTTTAACAGTTCTTGGCATAATCCCGAAGTTCTGTAATTGCTATCGTGGACGTAACTTGTGACTTGCAAGGTAACACGTTCGAGCTATTTGCTGATCTCCGTAAATGGTCTTTACCCCTTCGTTTGACGGGAATTTAATGCACTGATGGTATGTCGATGGTACTGCCTTCATTTGGTAAATCCATGGTGTTCCAAGGATCACGTTGTAGGAAGAAGGCTTGTCGAAAACAGTGAACTCGACAATAGTTGGCACTCCTGCTGCGAGAACTGGTAATTTGATAGTTCCCAGAGACATCGAAGTTTCGCTCGTAAAGGCTATCAATGGCATCGAGGTTCCTGCAATATCCGCTCGGGAAATACCCATTTTTTCTAGGGTTCGGAGAAAAATGAGGTCCACCGAACTGCCTGTGTCGATTAAGACCTTCGTTACTTCGAAGTTTGCTACGTCCAAAGTTATCACGAGTGCGTCGTCGTGTGGCTTTGACAGATGAGAAGTATCCTCTTCTTCAAAGCTCACTACGGTAGTTTGCAGGCTGAAGGTGGGTGCTCGAGATACACTCATTACTGCTGCCCGTTGATGTTTCTTTATTTCTCGAATGGAGTAATTAAACAACTTAGACCCTCCCATGATAACGTTTATCCGTTGTTTCGGACCCTCGGATGGAGCTATCTCCATCACCTTGGGCCGCTCATTGCTCCCTTGAGACTCTCCTGGATTTTCCTTCGCTTTGTGGTATTGTGCTATAAATTCATCAATATTAAAATTTGCCAAAGTTCCAGCCGCCCATCAATCTGCAAGGTGACGTTTGAGGATCCCACAATCCTTAGTTGCATGTCCGTTGACTCTATGAATATCGCAGTAAGCACTCTCGTCTCGAACCCACGTGTTAAAGGAAGGTTTCTTTCCTTTTCTGAATTGGGGCTTTGAGACGTTGTGGCTGTGTGGGTTTACTCCGAGGTGCTTTTGATCTCGCTGTTCTTTTGGTTCGAACTTCTTGTTCGGAGGCTGACTATTTGTTTGACTGGGATTTGCGAGTTTTTGAACTTCTTCGCATTAGACCTTTTGTCTTCTTCAGCTTCGATCCAGCTATTAGCTCGGAATAATGCATCTTGGATACAATCCGGCTTATTGATGATTAGCTCTTCTCGGAACCTTGACTCGTGCCAGAGTCCATGTTTCAAAGCGGAGATTGCCGTTGAGTGGGATATGCCTGGTACTTTTGCAATGACCTCTTTGAACTTTGTGATATACTTACGAAGCGGATCGTGTGGTCCTTGCGATAGTGCCCAGAGGTCTGCATCCGAAGTCCCTTTCTCAATGAACATTGAGTATTGCTTTAGGAATTCTGATGACAAATCTTTGAAGTTTTTTATGGATTCGGGTTTGAGTTGGGTGAACCACAGTAAAGCTGGTCCGGACAAATGTTCAGCGAATATTTTACAGTATCCTGTTTCCTGCTCGGATTCTTCTTGGTCGAAACGACCAACTGCGATTTGGAATGCTGCTAAGTAATTCCGCGGATCACCTGTCCCATCATAGGAAGGTATCTTAAGACGGCGTGGGTTCTTGAGCCGTACATTCGCGATCTCCGGAGTAAATGGAGTTCAGCAGGTCTCTTCAATGACACGATCGATCTGAGGAGCTTGGCTAACCGCCTGATGGAATTTAGCTCGCATCTCTTTGAGCTCGCGTTGCACGTCCAAGAAATCTGGATCCAAATGAGTCGTTCGTACGGTCGTGTTTGGAATTTCCTGTTGTCCATCCGAACCAGTTGGATCGCGGGGGTTTTCTTCCCCGTTCTGATGATCTGAGTCGGAGCTTTCGGGTAAATCCGTTGGAATTTCAATGTGTGGTGGCCGATGGACTGGTAGAGTCGGAGGTATGGCCGCCGCAGTTATCGGATTGTTCATCGCCGTAGTCAAAGAATCTAGTCGAGCCGTTACAATGTCATGATTTTTCAAAGCATTTTCTTGGCCAGTAGTCAAGGCAGCAATACTGTTTTCAACAGTCGTGAATTTCGCGGTTAAAGCATTAATCGCAGCCACCACGGGATCTGGTTGACTTGAACCGGTATCGTGAGACATGATGCTTCGCTGTCGTTGAATGAAATTACCACAAAGGTAGGAAATGCGTGAGTGAAGACTATGTCCCCCCTCCTTCTAGCGCCAAAATGTGGATCCTGGATCCAACACTCAAAATATAATGGAATAAAAATAAAAACAAGAACGATATTTCAACAATAATTTGCTAAGACAAAAGTGTATAATATGAGTATTATTATCGAAGGAAAAAGTCGTCCACATTACATTTGAATTATCTCATATTTATACCCCTATTCTAGGACATTAATTGTATTTAATGTCATTATTACAATTATTTACATTAATGACGTCGGTTTTGATCTTGTCTTTATTATTGTAACAACTATATTCAAATTCCCTAGTGGACTTCGAGTTGTGGGCCTTTTCCTTCTGTCCGAGCTCATTCCTTCTCTCCGTACTATTTTCCACCCGAGCTCTATTCTAAAATTATTGGGCCTTGCTCTTGGGCTTCTGATTTGGATCCATCTTCAGTTCGGGATCCGGTATCAACACTTTAATTGTTTCTTCGAAGGGAATATAGTACGAAGGTAGTTTTAGTATTCTTGGTATAAATACTTACACTACGAGATTTAAACTCAAACTACCACAAAAACAAAATAAAAGTAGTTTTCTAATTAGGATTGTGTAAGATATGGTTTATAGTTTGTAAATATTCCATAAATGCCAACTTTGATATTATATTGATTGGAATAATAACAAATATAGTTGTAAATATTTGACTATAGTTCTAAGTATTTGTATGATATGTTAATTTCCGTTTATAAATATATGGATCATGGAAATTTTCTTTTTTTAAAATATAGATAATATCTTAAAATATCACATTTTTTGTTCTCCTCATATATTATGTAAGATTTCAGTAAAAAAATATAAATTTTAACCATATCATGAAGATTAATATATGACAAATAAAAATTTGTATAGAAAACAAATCTCCAATTAATAGTTTCTATATTATCTACCAAAGAAGAAAAGTTAAATTTCGTATTTAGATCCATATAACCACGGGTCTATATAGTGTTCATTACACATTGGACTTTACTTCTCTCAAATTATAGGGGATCTCGATTCAACTGTTTTAATACTAGCAAGCATGGAGAACGGTGTTTTTGTAACCGATGTATCAGATCTGAATCCTTTGGTCGTCCATAGAGTTATCAGAGTCAAAATTTTACGAGAGTTTCATCGCATATTGGATTTAGTACCGATGGTAGAGGTCATTCTCGTGGATACAAAGGTACAAGTAAAAATCACGAATTTACTGGTTGAATGTTATATTTATTTTGCAGTTTTATATTGTAACCTAAATCTCTTTATTCACATAAAAAGGGTGTTAGAATACATGCCACTACAGGAATATCGGGTATTAATAGCATCGGAAAAACGCTATCTAAAGATATAATAGCGTTTTTACAAGCGCCGTATATGCGCCTGTTATAATAGGTCAGTGACTTTAAATAGCGGTTTTCTGTACTGCTAGAATATGTTTATATAACATAGCGTTTTCGTGTCTGCTATTTATAATATACTAGATAAGGACCCGCGTATACGCGAGTTTAAAATAAAAATTTTATAACCCGTGTAAAAAACAAAAAATTAGGACATGTGTATGCGGGTTTATAACTAAAATTTTATAACCTGTATAAAAAATAAAATTAGATATTCTATAAAATATTTATAAATTTTCTAATTTAATTTTTCTCTTTGTTTAGTAATTATTTTAATATATTTTTAATTATATAGTTTTTCTATTATCAATCATGTCTCAAAATTTTATATTTTCATCCGGTGAAATCAATATTTACGCATCAACCTCCTAAAAGTTGACAAAAGAATTTGTAATTTATCAAAACGTGTAAAAGCATACAAAAATTTTACATTTAGATCAAAACCTCGATTATAACACAGTAGTCATATCAAACGTCTCTAAATCCTCGAATCTACAAAAACATTAGTCACTAACCCTAAATAATCACATCAAAAGTAAAACATATTATACATTAGAAAAGAAATTCATCTATTCATCCAATAAAGGGGTTGATTGGTTGAGACTTTTACTGTAGGTTTTATTTTAAATTATTTAAAATTATAAAAAAATACATATATTTACGCGTAATTATCGACATATTTTAAATTCCCTTTTAATGAAGTAGGGGTGAAAATTTTAGGTTTTTTTTATTAATTCGACGATATATTTAAATATATATATATATATATATATATTTACCCGTAATTATCGACAAAGTTTTTTTAAGAAATCCAATTTTCATGAAGTAGAAAAAATTAATCCCTATGAGATTTCTTAACATTATCTTTTTATATTTTTAAAATTATTTTATTTATAATTTTCTTAACATTATATTTTCATATTTATTTAAATTTTAATATTTTCTCATAATTATCTTGTTACATATTTAAAATTATTAAAAAAAAATATTTTTTTGACACGTGTTAAAATCTATAACCGATAAATATGACACATGTCACGATTTCTTGAGTTGCTAACTTCGAAAACCCAACTTTATATAATAAGATATAATAGCGTTTGTTCTGCGTTATTAATAACTTAAGAATTTTAGAAACTAATTTTTTTTTAATATTATATATATAAATATTGTAATTAAAATAAATATGTATAATTTTGCTTTGACAAAAATGACGTTAAACTTGTTTTAAAGATACAAACAATAGTTCACAATCCGATCCGATACAAACACATGAAAATAACAAAGTTTGACACAACAAAAAAAAAAAAAAAAAAAAAAAAAAGACACAACTTCTCAAATGAATACAATTTGATTATTAGACCAAGCCACCCAGTTTCCTACTGCATCAGCTATTACTTGAATCTCAGAATTTGGTCTCCACACCCGTGCACCATCAACCATAGACACATCAACCATTATCTTGCTACCATTAAAGGAACAAAATGGACCTTCTCTGGATGAGTGGAATATATACGACCTAAGGACACTGTGTCCTTGCTCTTCACCCTGTCTTGAATCCTCAAGCTGCCCATATCTCTGATTGGACCAGAAATTGAAAACAAATGCTTCAAGTTAAACCACCAAATATACTTATAGCCATTTGACAAAGAACATGATACATTAACAAAGACGAGAGAGTTTTCTTACTTTCTTTCTCTTCGCTAATAATCTGGAAAGCTAATTTGGCAACAATAATCTCAATAATCTAAAGCTTACTATTACCTGACTAAATAACTAGCAGCGTGTTGTGTCACCTGGATCGCATCCTCTGAGTGTGGAATTGCAGATGATCCCCACTCAAATGCATTTTTCTGCATTATAGTTATTGCAAAGAGCTTGTTATTATGAAAATGTATCATAATACTGGTACATAATTTAACGATACAAAAGCTGAGATCTCGAAACATATGTAAAATTTGTAGAAATTTGTAAAACTGATGAAGACTACTCTGATGAGTGGTCGATTGTAACTGCTAGGGGAAGCTGGGTGCAAATAACAAATTTTGCTCTAATACCTGTCGTTGGCACCTTCAGACCAACTCTACACAACTATAAAATACGTTGCAATGCAAGGACTATATTTGAGATTATACCGAGTTGAGGTGACGGTGATTACTATGCCTTTGTTTCGTTCCGAAATATTTTGTCACGCATGATCGATACCACATATTGCGTCGGTAATATATGATATATATATATATATATATATATTTGATTTTATGATTTATTTTAACAAAATTACATTATGTATAACTATAAATAGTTAATAGATATTGTTAATTTGATGATTGTATTTTGAAGATGTGATAGCCCGTATAGTGCGGGTCGGATATTTCCCACGTGAGCAACGTAATGTAAACGAAAGGGAGCCAGTCTTTCTTGACTTAGAAGACGAAGAGTAAGTATTGGAAAAACTTGATATAATTTGATTAATAAAATATTTTGATATATATTAATAATTCTGGGTATTCTGTTCAGGGGTTTGCATTTAAAGTGTCGATTAATGGATGGCTATTGTCGAGATTTTAACACGACTATAAGAGCGCTTGTGCATAGCAATGATCGTATTGGAATACTTACAGTGCAGTTTGGTAAACTAGAGAGATATAGAGGTATGTTGTTTAAATATTTATAGAGTTTTATAAGTATATAAACTTACTGACTTTCTTAATTCTTATAAATTCAGGAGAGATTTGGTTAAGGCCTATAAATAATTGTACTGTCATAGCAGTCAATCGACCATGTGCTGAAGTCTCTAGACTTCGGAACATATTTGCTAATAGAGATAGAGAAACTGGACGTAGGAGATGATCACTCTGGTTCCTTAGTTTCGGATGGAGTTAACTTGATCACTCTAGGATTTTAATAATATTAAGTTTTTTCTGGTTCCTTTACAATTTGGTTTTACTAAAGATTAAGTTTTTGATAATTCATATGATATTGTCTCACTTTGAACTTGTGTTTCCGTATCCAGTAATAACCATCTCTCACTTCTGAATAATGTATTTCCTTTTAGCCATCAGAAACACATAGCACAAGGTTCCATCGTAGCATATCATTGAAATTAAAAAGCTTTGAAAATACTCGATTAATAAAATTTGGTTTATTGATTTCTGCATAATGCAATGAATATAAAAACAATAATACCCCGCGCAAGGCGCGGGGTCCTCACCTAGTACGTAAGTGTATATATCTCTCCTTCCCGAACGCCGCTTAAGAGCATCTCGACGCACACAAACCCTAGAAGAAGTTACAGCCACCAAAAGCAAGCTTGTTGTTGTTGTGTGCGTTGTGATTGGAGCCACCGTCAGTGCCGGCTCAACTAGGGGGCGAGCGGTGCGACGGCCCAGGGCCCAGTCCCGTGCCCTAATAATTAAGGGGCCCATTTTTATTTTATTTTTATTTTTTTAAGAAAAAAAAATATATGTTAAACTAATATAAGATTAAAAAGCGCCCAAAAAAAAAAATTGTATGTATATTTTTATTTTTATAACAAATTTATTTAGTTAAAAATACATTAAAAAAAATATTTATAATAAAACATTATATTTAGCTAAACTTTTTTTTACATATGTTTTTAGGGCCCAAATTTTTTTTGCATATGTTTTTAGGGCCCAAATTTTTTTTTTTTGCCCAGGGGCCCATATTTATTTTGAGCCGGCACTGGCCACCGTTTGTTAAACGAAAGCCTTCATGTCGTCTTATCCGTGAAGGAGAATAAAAGAGAAAAGCAAGAGGAAAAAGAAAGAGGTCACCGGAACTTCATTGGAGAACCGCCATAGCCACCGTGTGCCACTGGAGATGTACACCACGAGTCACAGGAGGTCAGCCATAGTCACTGGAGTAACCGTAGCTCAAATCAGTTCATGAAAGGAAGAAAGAAGAAGGATTAAGGCTGTTGCGAGTAGGGGTTGTGGAGAGCGATTTGTCTTCAGACCAGATGGACTTAGATCTCAAGTAAGGCGTCTATGGAAAGATCACGTTGCCGAGAATCTACAGCAACTGACAGATCCTTAATCGGGTTTATATTCAAGAAGTTATGGTCGTTACTTTATAGCGAAGTAACTGTTAAATCTGTCAAAACCCACAAACCCTAGAAAGCACATCCGAGATGGCTTCTTCATGGCAACGTTTGGAGATCGAAACGGTGTCTCATAACGCTGAAACTTTGTGGAGTTCTGCATGATATTACTAGCGGGAGATTTAATGGTGGGATAGTGATTCTAACGATTAGTTGTGGTTTTATTCTCGGAAACACAAGAATAAATCCACAACTAACCGTTAGAATCACGATCCCGCCGTTGAATTTTGAGCCTGTAGTATCATGAACAACTCCAAAAAGTTTCAGCCCGATCAGACACCATTTCAATCTCCAAACGTTGCATTGAAGAAGCCATCTCAGACCTGCCTCTTAGGGTTTCTGGGTTTTGACAGATTTTACGGTTACTTGTTCATAAAGCAACAAACATAACTTCTTGAACACATTCCCGATTAAAGGTCTGTGAGTTGCTGTAGATTCTTGGCAACGAGATCTATCCAGAGGCATCATAAACTCAACCTAACTCTTTCAGGTTTAACGGAAAATCTACCTCCAAAACTCTTAAATGCCACAGTTTTCTCTGTTCCAACAACCAGTGATGGCAAAAGCTCGGCTCCGGTGAACCATTATCACGGCTTTGACTTCGGTGAAAGATGACTACGAACAGAGAGATCTTGATGGTGATGACTTTGCTTCATGAAGGTTCTCTTCTCTGTCCTTTCATTTTCTCTTTGTAACGGTTTCGACGGATCTCCGTCTCCTCGCTCGATTGCAGCGACATGGCTTTCTCTGAATCAATTTGATCGGAGAAATCTCAACTCAAACGTGGAAAAGAAGCACAGAGATTTTGCAATTTAAAGAAGCGGGATTTTCTAATTATGTAACGTTACATTATTATATCATTGTCGTTAATTTTTTTATTTTTATAATAATCTAAAGTTTAAGATAAAGTTTCCAATCATTAAAACGGATATGAGGTCCAAAATGAAATAATTGGTTAATAATTAGGGTTAAAAACTCAATTCATACCATATTGGAGATTATACTTGAACCAAAACCGAACTAAACCATAAAAATAACTAGTTTATTTACTGTATTCAAACATAAATCGAACTTAAGATGGTTAGTTACTTAGTTTATTTATCTATACTGTACTTGTTACGGACGAAAACATAACAACTTTTGCAGAGTGAAGTATTTTCTTCGGCTAAGGAAAAAAATACATTGTTTCTTAGCCTTGGACATCCGGTTATTTCGGGTTAATTAGTTTGGTTTTTATCAGTTTCTTGGTTTTTCGATTTATCTCAAATCTCACCGAATTAAACCAAAATATAAGTTCGGTGAATAATGTCATGTGAGTATATAGCAGTTTCCGCTAAATAATGTCATGTTGGCTAAAGAACACAACTAATAAACATGAAAACTCTCTTTTAGCACTTACAAAACTCTCTCATTTGATATTTGATCAACCAAAAAATATATTTTTTTTCAGAAATTTTTTTAATGGGGAATTGGACTTGGGTTTGTAGGTGGAAAAAGATATACCTAGGAAAGTGGGTATGGATTGCATGTTAAGTAAGAGAAGAGCCCTCAATATGACAAGATTAGAATGGTACCTCAACAAGACTTTGCGATTAATGGGTGTCTGTGTCTGGGTGCCAGGATTTTGCTAGAGGGGAGGCCAAAGGTTCATAGTCCTTGATTTGAGGGGAGGATTGTTGGAAGACAAATCAGAAAATTAAAAAATAATTATCTAATATATAAAGTAAGTTCAACTCCAATTAATATGATGTCTTTTGAGAAGTACATTAGCTCAAAAAAAAATTCATACGGGTTGATCACTTGGTCCAAAACAGATAGTATCATACTAATGAGGAGATGAGCCTTGATTTGAAGAGCCCAACAAACTATATAATCTCTTCGGGCAAATGATATGAATATATTAAAATTAGTCTTTGTTGCCAGTATTCAAACTCGAGAGCTTTCCAACTCTTCTCCTCTAGGCAGGCCCGACCCATCACACTATCTAGTCTAGTGAAGCAATGGCTTAGGACATTAAACTATTGGAAGCATATTTTTAGAAATTTTTTTAAGGTCTTTTATGTTAGCAAAAAAAATTTATAAGCATTTTTATAAATTCACTTTTTGTTAAACTTTTCTTTCAGCATATTCCGTGGGTCTTAAGCCTTTAATTGTTAATTAAGGGTTTTGTTAATGAATATTAGTAAGATTTTGGTTTAGGGAAAATAAAAAAGTAAAACCGTAAATGAAGTTTTCTTTTTCTCTTTTGACAGATTCAATTCTTATCATCTTCTGTCTGCTTGCTAAGATACGCGATTTAACTAAAAAAATTGAAAATTTTGCTTTGATAAATTAAATAAATATTAAGGTTTAAATAATACTATTAGCTATTCGTTCATAGATAATAGTCGACATTAATTTGATAAAGCCACAAAGGACATGTGATTTTAGTTTTGGTTGTTTATGGGATCGAAGGGCATATAATAATTAATGGCTTAGTTAGTTGGATTGTTAGATTATGATTATTAATATTATTATTATACTATATGGTATGTGATGGTGTGAAAAAAATAAGATAACATTGTCGTTACTTGGCAATTTTGATTCGTAATCGTAAGCCTTTTGTCACGAACTCACCCGAAAGCATTTTTAATATATAAATATGTTTCATGTTTGATTTGAATTTGTGTATTCATCATCTCTCCTTTTTTTTTGTATCTCGAGTTAACAAAAGTAACAAACTATCTAATTTCGGGTATGAAATCTCTTATAAACTTTTGTAGTATATATGTACAATATTATTTTACCAATTACATAACATGATACGAAAATATATTAATAAATGTTCAATAGTATCATATTACATAAAAATTAAAATAAAATAACATACTAAACACCAACAAATTCTTTGGTCCCCGGCCCAAAGGAATTATAGACCAATAGTCCATAGGTTCTTGGTTATCCAAAAACAAAAAATAGAAAACAAGAACTAGAAACAACAACAAATACTTTACAAAAACAGGGTACTCTCTTAGCACTTTATAACGATGGAAGAAATCAACGACCATATTGCCCTTATCTTCATTGCATCTCTGTAATTTAAAATTAGAGAAAATAAAATAATTATGGATATTAATTACCTAAAACAAAATTATAGATATATTTAATAGTTGTACCAAATAAAAAACCATCATAGAAACTTGCGTGGCTTAGTTTTGTCGACGGCGAGCTAACAGGTCCATCGGCTGTTGCTGAAGAAACGATTATGGTTAAGAGCAAGAACAGCCCCAAGAGAGGAAACTTTAATTAGCAAAGCCATGTTGGTTTTAGTTTTGTTTTGTATTCTTCAAGAAAATTTTTTGTGGATGATCTTTATTCATTTAAAGTGAAGCTCTTATAAAGAGATTTTGATTCTCTGAATTGATCTCTGACTTTAGCAAAACCATGTTTCTTCGTTGACCATATTGTGTTTTCGATCCTTACAACCATTTTTTCCACATTAAACTATTATTTAAATAGGATGATGAGTCATTGCATGATGTAATATCGTTTTTGAAATTATTAATTTGTTTTTCAAAGTTTGGAACATATAGTGAGTTAGTGACCAATACAAAGATGAGTCATTGCATGATGTAATATCGTTTTTGAAATTATTAATTTGTTTTTCAAAGTTTGGAACATATAGTGAGTTAGTGACCAATACAAAAATGATTTTAGATCGTATAGTATACCGCTTAGTCAATGGGCAACATATATTAAAATGCTACTATGCCTATCAATGAGTTAGAACTCTGTTCACTTCACAAGATTGGGACGTATGGTTATTGGTTTTGGGCTTTATTTTGGTATTGTTGGTTTATTGTGTTTTGCGCCCATGATATAATTGGGAAGTTACTTTTATTAAAAGACACTAAGCAATTTGTGGTTCTCTATGCAATTGGTGTCTCTCTGTGGCCACTCTCCCTTCGTCTATAAAAGGATGATTGTAGAGAGACATAACAATAGTTCGTGTGTCCATTGACACAAAGAGAGAATTCTAGAGAGAGAAAGTTCCGAGAGATCAACCGGAAGGGCACTTGAACGGTGACTTGTGGTTTATTTCCGCCTGTGATCTCAACCCCGATCTCTGCATCAATTCCCAGTCCATTCCGTGCCAAATTCGTCACTAAACCGGCCAAGGTATGTTTCCGGTTTCATGGTTTCGCATAGAACTTTGTTACATGTATTATATTTTAAGTGTATTTTATTGGTCTTGTTTTCTTCATTAGATTAGGGTTTTTAGTTTTTAACTTTTTAATCAATTCATTTTATTGCGTAGAGTATTGGTGCTTTGAAGATTTTCAAAAGCACGTCGTGTTTCACATTTCATTACCTTGCCGATGCTGCTTCGTTTCTCGTTTGGTAGTAGACTGTTTGGCTTTCAAGAACGCATTCCTAGATGCTTCTTCTTTACAGTGTTGGACTCTTAATGTCTCCTCCATCTCTCAAAATTGTACCCTTTTACCTTCCTCTACGGCCATAGTATATTGCATGGTTAATTGCTATGTTTGAGTTTGTAACATTGTACTTGGTTTCCCCCATCTCTTTGGGTTATGTTATTTATTATATATCCATATTTAAATACTATGTTGAATTTTATTTATTTAATTATGAATTATTAGATTGGGCAATCAAATTAACAGATAAGATGAAAGACCGAAAAAATCCGAAAAACCGAAAAAACTTAACTGATTGAACCAAAAATAAAAGAAAATTGCTGAAAATGAACGTCAAATTGTATACAAGTTTGACTTTTTGGTTAAAAGAAAAAACCATGATTCCAAAACACAAACATACAATAGTCACCATTCTACTCACAGTTTCGAGTTTCGACGGATATGAAGAATACTATTCGTATATATGAATAATAATACTAATATATATATATATATAAACTTGAGAACGTAAGGGATCACTGTGACAGGGTTTTTTGTGATTAATCTGCTACAAAACATGCAACAATTAAAGGTTGATAAACATTTAGCAAAAAAAAAAAAAAACAAACAAAGGTTGATATACAGTATCAGCTTAATCAATAATCTGATTTAATGTCTTAATTTTCGGTTTAGTGATATCATTTATGCAATTTGCTTTATCTGCTCAAACCGATAATTTGTCACCAAACTCTATTCGTACTTTTGTACATACGCCTCTTGGCCATTTGCATAGAACTAGTCTAACAAATATCTTTTTCCAAAAAATCTTTGCCCCGTGCAAGGGTTACATACAAGTTGTAAAATGTATATATGATCCTAAAATATTTACAAAAAGTTTATATATGAGATAAATAATAATATTATTGTTCATAGTTGTATAAATATTGACCCTAGTAAAATGTATTTCTGGTTCCGCCACTACTGATACAACGGACTGAGCTAGCACTATTCCGACAAAGCGCCAAACCGGGAGATTACATGGAGAAAACTGATCTTTATTCAATATTTTTTATCACACGATTGATCTTTATTACACCTTCGAATTACCATCGATTACACAGATCATATTGATATTATTATATTTATTTTACATATAGAGATAGATACATCAAACTAAAGTAGATAATTTCACATGTACATTCATTACGGTTTTAGACTTGACGCCATCAGCGTATACGATTTATGGCGGCGTTGGCTTGAGGAACGTAAAGGAAGGAAACTTGAAACTTTGGAGACACGATAGAAATGTTGGAGGTGAAGGTAACGGTAACGGTAACGGTGGTCGTGGGATATTCCCTACGAACGGTGCAGGGGCAAACGGTAACGGTGGAAAAATTGGTGGAACAATGTATTTCTCGCTAGTAATGGTGACTCCAGGTACCGCCGGGTTATTTTCATTCAGACGGCGTGATGCGGTGGTTTCCGGCGTCAGACGAAAGATCAAGATTAGGGTTAGTGCTACAGTGATGAAGTTAGAGTATGTTGAAGAAGCCATATAGTTCATGTGTTGCAGGATCAAAGTGGTAAGTGTGTTTATATATAGGACCATATGCGATAATGATAATGCAAATGAATATTTATATTAAAAAAAAGAATGATTTAATTAATGTAGATATATTTGTATAAACAAGTATACGTTTTACGTACCATCATTCTCCGTTGAAATGTTTGTTTATTAATTAGACTAGAGACATATGAATATAAATCCTTCTAAAGTTTTACCAATCTTGATTTGTCTTTCGGAATATATAACATGACGTGTTCACCTTATTTAAGAAATGTAATAAATTTTATTTTATAAATAACATTATTATAATCTCAAAATGTCTTTTTTTTTCTTCTTTCTCTTATGGGATGGTGCCAAGGGGATTTTTGGCATCTATCAGAAAATTATTCAGCTGGGAAGAGTGGAATACAACTTATTGTTATCAAAATAGTATTTTCGATAAAAAAATGTTCTTCTAGGAGAGTTCTATATGTAAATATACAGTATATAATTGAAAATTCAAATATATTATTTTTTCATGCTAACCCTTTGACATTGTTGTACGTAACATCAAATTCAGAGAAAATGAGGATAACTACAATGAATGTGAGTGCATGTTGGCTGTTGCACACAACAGAAAAGGTATAAACAAAATTCATAATTAGTAAAACCTAATCTGAAAACACGATCTTTCTTTAACAAATAACTAGATAGTGACTCACAGTTCACCATGCGGCTATGAATGCTTGTTTTTTGTGAAGATTTATGCATGATAATTTATTTGATATTGATTTAGTGGATAATTTATTATGTGGATAATTTATTATGTGATTCAAATATTAAAATGTTAGGTTAGTAAATAGTTGTTGTTTTTGGAATTTCATATACCATAGGTTTTGTGTTGTCACCACTTTTTATACAAATATCTAATAAATTTATAATATTTATTGAAAATTTTATAATATTATTCAAATTATATAGTATTTTTCTAATCAAATTCTTCTTATATCAGACTATTCTATTTTTTGTTTTAGTAGACCAACCCGTGAAAAACTATATAATCATATTTATGTAAATATTAACCCGCTCCATGACATGATCCGCAAGTACTTAAATTTGTTTTAGCAAGTTGAAAATATCTAGAATATTTTAAATATTTGTTGATACATTTTTTTATAGAATTATTTTAAGTATATTTTTTGAAATTTAAGGTATGATTTTTTCGGCACCTATTTAAAATATGATTTAAACTAATTTTGATAGAAAAAACGATTGATATTGTTTCGGCACCTATTATCCTAATCATGGGATAATATTAACAACTTACCAATTAAATTAGAATTATAAGTATAACGATTGATATTGTTTCCTATATTGAGAATTAAAATCTGTTTTCTTTGTTTTTTGTAGGTGAGTGGTTTAGCACCACTCGGTTAACCTGAATTGAACCGAGATTTACTTCAATTGAACCATCAAGGTTAACCTCAAATACTTCGAGATATTTGAAGATCATTTCAGTGAGATTTCGACTAACAACTTATGGAATATAGCATCTGATGCTTGGAGAAGATTAAGGAAAGAGGATCTCTAAATCTAGGGCTCCACGCCTAGCGATCTCACTATATAAAGGGGGTCTCGCCTTCATAAGAGAGGATCCGCAATTTTGACTCAAGAACCCTAATTCGATATTTGCAAAAATGCTCATTTGTTCTTCAAGTTATCTTGTTAACATTTCGAGTTTGATCTCAATCAATAAAGAAATCCGTTTTCTATTGTGTTATTTGCAATCTCGGTTTAGCTTGTAGTATTTTGCACCCACATTTTCCAAAGGAATCGGACTTATAATATTTGGAAAGAGAAAAAGATATTGAACGACAAAAAAGTTTAAGAGATCATTCCAAAATTATGATATAAAAGAGATTTCATTACAAAGAGATTATATATGATTTTTTTTTTGTCAATATTTGGGCCACAACTGGCCGGCCCATTAGCCTAATTCCTACAAATTTGTAGGGTCGGGGACTTGATCCTTGGTGTGATGGTGTCTGTCTTCTGTGGACTTGCCACTAGACCAAGATCACTTCACTATTATATATGATTTAGTTCAAGAGTTTATTGGATTTGGACCATAAAAAAGAAGTAACTCATCTTCCACTCGTAATTGCGACAAATAAACACGTGAAGAAAAACTTATTTGTTTTCTATTGACATCTTTAGACATAGTGAAGAAGACTATATATAGAAATATATATATTTTCCGGTGAAGTGTAATCCTTGAGATAATTAGACGTAGAAACTCTACGTACATCTCATTGCCAACATAGGCAACACATAATCATGGTTTCGTTTGTAGTACAAAAATAAACTTCCAGTAATAATAAATGATAGGAGATTCTCATTATTATTATTTTTTACGGGATTTCAAGATTTTTTTCCTTTTGGTTCACGCTATATCCATTATAATTGACGAACATAAAAAAAAAAGAAGCTATTTAGTTAAATTTTACATTTGAAACATCTTTTGATTTCAATATATTTGTATGTACCAAATTAAAAGAAGAGGGACTGGAGTTTATGATATCGACCTAAAGATCATGAGATCATACAAGAATCGAATAGTCTCAAGCGAAAATATATAAAAATCGAAGATTCTCAAGCTCTATGTACATTTGAAGTCCAAAAATGACAGTTCAATCGGTCAAAATAGGAAGCAGTCGGTATATACAGATTTCGCTTGATTTTGTATCTGTGGAAGTTGGAAGTGCATAAATCTTAAACGAAATTATAAATGAATCGAAACTTCTCAAGCTATATCTATGGACATTGAAGTACGAAAATGGTACAAATCGAAGATATCGGTGAAGATGAGAGCTCTTACCTCTTCTTCCGCCATCGCCATGAGAGGAGAAGAAAATCACTGAAACTTGTGAGTTTAGCGTGTTAATGAGGAATAAGTGAATAACCGTCGAACATTGTGAATATATATACGAGAACGGAGAAGCAATATCACTCTCTTTACATAACCTTGCAAATAAAAAATATTCGGGAAAAATGCTTTCATTTTGTTGTTTTTGGTCAAATAAGAAATCAATAAACGTGCTTTCATTTTAAATCAAAAATATATTGGAAACAAAAAAATTCCCAAAGTCAAAGCCAGCTAAGTGTAAGAAAAGTGTATAATTCTACTAACAATAGTTTGAAAAATAAAAATAAAAAATTCTACTAACAAATTAACAATTCCTGGTTAACGTTAAGGAAAGCGTACATTCTAGTAATACTTACCTTGAAATTTAGACACTAATGACAACGTAATTACAGGAATTGATATCAAGGTAATTAGTATTGATATACTCTAAAAAAAAAAGTATTGTTATACGCTTTCCTTGAAACCTAATTGGTTTCCATTTTTTTCTTATAACATCTATGTGTAACAATCCGTCCCGTGGCAACCTTACAGCGCTGCTGCACATCGATCCTAACCCCTCTCTTGTGGCACCCTCCTGGCCTACAGGCTCTTCTGGCCCACAAGTAGGTTATTGATGCGCCTGACGTTACTCGAACTCAGGTCCCCACCCTTTAACAACCTTCCCACAGGACAAGCTATTACCAATTACCCTTTAACAATATTCTGAAATAACAAAATATTATCATTTAAATTGTTTAAAAAAAAAACAGAAAAATATCGAAAATCTATCCATCAAATCATTAATTATCTTTCAAGAATATTCCTTATATATCTCTATAAATGTGGGAGAAGATCTCGGAATTCCAAATCAGATTTTCAGCATTAATTTACATAAGTGTTCTTTTATATTGCTAAATGATTGTTTAAATTATAATTGCAATTGTTGTAATATAACACGTAAAGATAGGTTAAAGATTTTTTAACATTGCTCAAATAATAGTATAGAGATCTAATACATTAAGAAAACACGATCATGTATTAAAATTCTAAGAATGAGATGCTAAGTTCGGTTTGTTATCAACGTATTAAAATTTAACAATTAAATTAATTTAAAAAGAAATTATGTTATTAAAAACCTTTAATTAAAATATTATTTTCAAAAAAAAATTAAATTAAATTTAAGTGTTAAATTTATAATACCTGAAAACATGTTGAACTTATACACCTCTAACGAACCAAAGAAAATTCTAATGATGGAATGCTAAGCTCGGTTTGTTATCAACGTATTAAAATTTAACAACTAAATTAATTTAAAAATTATATATTTTGTGTTATTAAAAACCTTTACTTGAAATATTATATTAGAAAAAAAAATAATTGTTAAATTTACAATACGTGAAAACATGTTGAACTTATACACCGCTAACGAACCAAAGAAAATTCTAAGGATTGGATGCTAAGCTCGGTTTGTTATCAACGTATTAAAATTTAACAATTAAATTAATTTAAAAGAAAAAATTTTTGTGTCATAAAAAACTTTAGTTTGACCAAAAAAAAAAACTTTAGTTAAATATAAAAAAATGTATTTAAAATATCATTTAAAAGAAATATTAAAATATAGTTTAATTCAGAAAATCAAAAGTGAAAAACATAATCTTTATTATTATTTTTTAAACGAAAGAATCAAAATCTTTTTTTTTTTTTTGAAAACAAACAAAAATAAAAGATAATTAAGAAAATAGTACCTGGTTGGACTTGAGTAGCGAGACCCATTGCCAATGCCCATTTCTCGTTCTCCGATTAAACCGGTCGAGTAAGTCGGTCTAAAGAGCATCAAGAATCCGGTTAAGGATGCGTACCCTGAGAACAGCGACGACGGTGAGAAAGAGAAATCCACAAATCTCCGGAGAAATCGAACTTAAAGTCTTGACCTTTCTCCAAATCGCGATCAGATTCCAAATATTTCTTCGCTTGTATTAACTCTGTTTAGGAGTAAAACTAATTCTCATTAACTGTGAAAAGAGTTACATTAGTGTTATATATACAAGTATAGAAATGAGGTAAAGGAGACTCATTCTAACTAATTCTAACTCTAACTGATTCTAACAAACTATATACATAGTTGATACACCCCCCTCAAGTCTTTGAATCGAAATCTTCTGATGGAGAGAAGAGACTTGAAACTGACATTCGACCAAGTAAAGAGTGAAATGGTCCTAGATGCAGAGGCTTAGTCAAAATATCAGCTAGTTGATTCTCAGTGGAGACATGAAGCACCTTGAGGAACCCTTCTTTAACACGATCTCTAGTCTTATGACAATCAATCTCTATAGCTTTGGTTCTCTCATGAAATACGGGGTTATTGGCAATATGCATCGCAGACTTGTTGTCGCAGAACAGTTTTGCCTGAGATTCTACATCAATGTGTAAATCTTTAAGAAGCTGATTTAACCATACCAGTTCATCGGTTGCCAAGGCCATATCTCTGTATTCGGATTCAGTGCTGATGCTGCTTGCTCAGTCATGCTTCTTAGATTTCCAGGTAATCAGAGATGTTCCAAGAAAAACACATACACTAGTGACAGAGCGTCTTGTATCTGTGCAGGTTCCCCAGTCTGCATCAGAAAAGGCATTTAGACAAATATCCGTATTGGCTGAGTAAAACAGACCCTGTCCAGTATTAGTTTTCAGATACTTGAGTATATTATAAACAACCTGCATGTGTACATCAGTAGGACAAGAGAGGAATTGGCTCAGGAGATTGACAGCATAGGTAATGTCAGGCCTGGTAAGAGTAAGATAGAGCAATCTCCCAATAAGCTCTCTGTATGGTTTTGCATCTGAAAGTGGAACACCTGAAGTGTTATTCAGAGGAATCTTGGGATCCATGGGGATTGATCGTGGCTTGCAGTCAAGATAGCATGTACTGCTGAGTATATCCAAGCAATATTTCCTCTGACAAACAGATATACCCTCTGCATTCCTAGCAATCTCAAGTCCTAAGAAGAACTTAACAGGACCAAGATCCTTTATCTTGAATGCCTTAGCTAAAACAGCCTTTAAAGATGTAATTGCAGCATCACTATTACTGGCAATCATTATATCATCAACATATACCAGTAATGCAATGAAGACTGTACCAGTAAGCTTGACAAACAAAGTATTGTCAACTGGAGATTGAACAAAACCATCAGTCAATACTACTGCTGAAAAACATTTGTACCATTGTCTTGATGCTTGCTTCAATCCATAAATGGATTTGTGTAATCGACATACTGCATTAGGAGGAAGAACCCCAGAAGCTGGAGTGTAACCCTGAGGCAAACTCATATAAATTTCTTCCTCTAGATCACTGTGTAGAAAAGCACTAGTGACATCCATTTGTGCTAAGATCAACCATTTCTTTGCAGTGATCGTATGTCAAATAATAAACCTAAATATGCAAACTACCGGATCAAATATAGTAATCAGTTGTAGCACTTTAGGGTCGAATCCACAGGGACCGATAAGTTACACTACGAATTTATGGGATTAAAGAAAAGCTAAGACAAAATAAAATAAGAGTTTGATTTTCCAACAACCTAACAAGAAATTAAATAAAGCAAATAATAATAAATAAATATTAGGCATAGGAAAATCATCCGGAATATGACAAAACAATTAAATCAATCAATAGGAAATATTAAGATACGTTCTTGAACTCAATTCACGATTATAATGGTAAGTCGCTCTCGCGCAAATGCCTACTTAGCAATACTAAATTAGAAAATGGCTTCCGCGTGATCCTAACAAAGTAATACTAGCATTAACAACAAGATTGATATGTTCACAAGGTGCCATGGCTAGAACTCTCGTTGGCCATGGAATCACCTTGTTCGACTATGCTAATTCTGGAGACTAAACAACACTCCCATGCCTCGATTAATCACCTAAAATCTAGAACGAGATGATCAGTCTAATTCTAGCATTAAGAGCAACATAGAAGAAGAACTATAAAATAAATTCCCAAACTAACAACCTAACAATCGGTCACATCCCTTTAGAGTAACCCTAGCCTAACAAGCAGACTTACTCAAGCCTAGAAGCAAGAACAAAGATGAACAACAAAAGAGACATCTTTATTAAAGATTCTAAACCTAAAAAGAAAGCTATAAAATATAAAATAAAAGAAGACTAAAATATTTACAAAACTAGGGAAGAGCTACAGCTCTCAAAAGAGAGAACCACTGCTCTCTAAAAGATGTGTTTTGATACAAGGTCGAGCCCTCCTGATGTTGCTCAAATTTAGCCTAGAGCTACTCTCTCAAATTAAGAGGTCAATTGTAGTATTTAGGGGTCGAACCACAGAGAATCTAGACACACAATAGATGATTTAAATCGGATTAATGCTAAGCAGAAAAGATTAATTATTAAAGAAAACAATGCAGGAAAATAAATCGAAGTTGTGATCAATTAAAGACAAACGTTAGATCTCAGGTATTCTCAGGAAAAATCAGGAAAATCAAGTTATCAATCAATCAGGATTCAGATGAAGAACAGTTCTAGAACTCAAATCACAGATATAAAGTTAACCAACTGTCGTTGCGAGAACTATCTAAGTTAAGAAACTAGGAAACCAAATGTCTTTGCAGATCCTAAGAATCTAACCAGCTTTTAGTTCAAGTTTGATTTGTTCACAAAAGACTTAAACCAAATTTCTTTGCAGATAAATCTTTTGCTCACCCTAGGTTCTTTCAGGAATTCAATTACACTGTCGTGTCAATCAACAAATCTAAGATCAGAAGTCTAGATGATCAGGCTAGAAATCAGTATGAAGAACAACCTATGGTGAAGAACATCTAAAGAATAAGAATCCTAATATAGCACAGATAACTCAACAATCCATCAAAATCCTTTGTGAGAAACCCTAGATCTAACAAGCAGACTACTCAGACATAATCAAAGAAGAAAACATCATGAATAGATTAGAAAGAATCAAAATATCAAAATACAAAAAGGGGGTTCAAGATTACAACTGAAGCAGAAGGAATCAATCTCCCCAAATCTCTCAAGAAAACCTAAAACTCTCTAACTCTCTGCAAAAAAGCGTGATGTTTGGTACAAGACTCTAAAACCCTATGTAAAGACGAGTAAAATCGTGTTGGGCTTCTATTGGAGGCTTCGGGAAAGTTTGGGCTTCGAAAACTCGAGAGAGCTTCGGGTCCGTCACAACGTGTCAATCGATACACCAAGGTGGGTATCGATCGATACCAAGTCCTGGTGGGCTCAGTTGGGCCTCCGAATCTGTCTTCTCTGGTACTAAGCTCTAATTGCTCCAAAAAGCTCCAATTATTCCACATTTGCTCCTAAGTAGCTCCAAACACTAAATTACCTGTAATCACATAGAAACACTAGAAAAATACCAAAAACATATAGATATAGATAGTAATATCATGGTTAAAATCCGTAAAAACCATGATATATCACCTCCTTATATAGGAAAAGGGTAGAGCAACAAAAGGAAATAAAATAAATGGAAAACTTGGAGAGGATGCAAAAAGAGGCGGTGGACCGATCGGTCCATGGGCTGGATCGATCAGTCCATGGCCTGGATCGATCGGTCCATGAGTCTTCATGATTTTGGGCCGAAATCTTCACTGGTCCGATCGATCCCAAGTGTGGACCGATCGGTCCCAACTCTCGTCCGCGTCGGCTTCGTCAGTAGGTTGACATGTCTTCAGTAAATCGGCCATAACTCTTGATTGCACCGTTGGATTTCCTTAAAACCACTTGGAGATGAAAGCTAACTCCCTTAGATATCTTGTGTCAAAATCTTAGCAAGATCCAACGGTGGGAAGGTTCCGTCTGAGGCCATACTTCTGACGGGTCTGCTGGACTCTGTATATTTGCATCCAAAACGATCCAAAACTCTTCCTTTTGCAATAAACGCTCTTTAGACCTGTAAAACACTAAGTGAAGCATATAGTCCTATATTCTATCTAGTATAAGTTAGTTGACTCAATATACAAACCTAAATCCTATATAGAAAACGGTAATTTTGGGATTCATCAATTCCCCCAGACTTGAATCCTTTCTTGTCCTCATGCAAGAACAATCCGAAATACAAATCTTAAAGAGAAAGGTTTGAAAACAGGAACTTACAACTTCTCGAGAATCTCCGTACATTTTCCGTAAATCTATCATTCAAGGGATTGAGCTTACAACATGTACTAACCATTGGCTTAGCAACTCTCTGTACTAGTTTCCCGAGATCTCAAGGAAGCTCCAATGTCTCCGTTGTTGACTCCCTACATTCATTCTTTACAAGCATGCAGTCTCAACGAGGGAGTATCGATCAAAGATCGTGTGGACGCTTACCTTCCTCTAGTTCCCAAGACATTCTTCTTATGGTTCCTTTCCTCATCTTCCCTTTTACTTCATTGAGATCGATTTTCCCTTCTTTTCTAGGTTATCATTCTTTTTTTTCTATCGATCTCTTTTTCTTTTTTTCTCTTTAGCCCGGAGTTGGTTTTCATGAGTCCGAAGTATCCACACATCCCTCGGCCCACTTCTTTGTTTACCACATCCCTTTTCTTTTCTTTTCTTTTTCTTTTTCTTTTTCTTTTTAGGAGAAGAGAGAGGGGAACCATACTTTTTTCGAAGTTATGCGCGTCTTGGAGAGCTTGAATTAGTGGTCGCGTTCGATGTATACCAAGCCCCAAGTTAAGAAGATTAAGTCCAATTCACGTCCTATCATGGGTAGAGTCAACGCCGAGTCAATCGGATTTCCAAGAGATAGGGACTTCTGGTGAGTTGTTCGGCTAATGGTGTTCCAATCTTCGGCTCTACAATAAAGATAGTCATGATGGATAGCAGAAGATGTTAGTACGAACACACGATTTACAAAAGAAGTTCCAAGTTCCAACCATTTTGACTAAATAAAACGACTCAAATAAAAATAAAAATGTTAGTGCAAATAGTCACATTCCTCCCCCAGACTTACTTCACACCGTCCCGGTGTGTAAGAAAAAACCAAAGGAAGAATTGAAACCGACAACAAAGGATAGTAATAATATATAAGAAAATCAAAAGCTAAAAGAAAAGGAAAGAAAAACCAGTGATCAAACGTTTGGTGTGTATGGACAATATGGCATGAGTCCAAATACTGCTAGGAGCAGGAGTCGATCGGTCTTCGCGAGGGACCGGTCGGTCTGGATCTTCTATGGTATCAGACTTTGTCATTCTCTAGGGGATCGATCGATCTGACGTCAGGATCTATCGGTCTCCAGTGTCTGGAACAAAAAGTTTCGCATCCTCTGCGTTTAGTACCCATTTCTGAAAACACTCAACACCGGACGTGATTTCACCGTAATAAAATCCTAAAAATAAAACCAAAAATAAAGAAAAACAAAAGAGGAAGAGAAAGTATGTACAAACTCAATGGGTTGCCTCCCATAAGCGCTTTTTTAAAGTCGTTAGCTTGACTCTGGTTTCAGGCAGCAAGTGTGGCAGAATGAAAATCCGCTTCGAAGCAAGCTCTCGCCTGGTGCGAATGCGGAAGTCCTGCAGAAAGCTAGACTCTGAGCTCGTGTGGCTAGGTGTGGAAAGCCAAGTATGAGAGCCAAGAGACAGGTTTGGAGAGAACTCCTCATCATCCTCAGCTCGGAGAGGAGACACTTTAGCTGATGCATCATCCTCCGGGTCTGTCTCATGTACTGGTGCTAGTGGTGGCGGTGGAGTGGGATCGCGTGGTGGTGGAGGTGGTGGTGGTGGTGCAACGCAGTAGAGCCATGACGCAATCTGAGTTAGCAGGAAGTTGTTCTTCTAGGTCATATCATAGACCTATCGCTCAAACTCCGAGTTCGGCTGCTCCGGTGGCTCCATGTCTACATACTTGCTCAAATAAAAATGAAATGGAGGCACATGAGAGGAGTAGTGCTGAAACGGTGATGGCTGAGAAGCAGGAGGCTGAGAAGGGCCAGCTTCATCAAGATGTCCAGTGCGTGCCACTCTCCGGGTGCTGCTAGTCTTAGGTGGAATCGGTGTCTCGCATAGCGCCCCAGCAGGCGGGTCAAAACCAATGTTCTCGTGAGTCGCGAGAGAAGTCAAATCAGTACAAGGGAGACGGATATACTGGTATAGCCCATAATGACCCTGGAAACGATAGACTAGAGTATAGCAAATGAGGATCTCGCTCGCGTACAAGTGCTCCTGATCAATGAATCGCGCCTTATTTTCCGGTGGAGGATGCGCGATGTTGAAGTGACAATGGGTGATGATGGGAGTCACCAGGCTACCAATTAGGATTACCTTCTTCGAGACCGAAGCGCGTTGTTGTACACCAAAATGAACTCCTGAACATCATTGAGAATGTCCATCGCGACCAAGATATCGATTTGTACAAACGAGTAGGCTCGAACTTGTAGGCTTTTAGCGCAACGGTGTTATCTCGATCCTTGCGTGTCCACTCTCGCTCTCCGGTAGCTGATTCCTTTCCACTGCGTCGTCTAGGAGCCATTTCCTGGGTCGGGATCGATCGATCCCTGGTGTAGACCGGTCGATCCCGAGGCTTCTGTTCCTCGATGCAGATTCATGTCAGATCGATCGGTCGTGTCAGCTGGATCTTTTTGGATCGCGTGTCTCTCTCCCTAACCTTCTTGGATCGCTTCTTAGAAGAATGAGTGTCTCCATCCAGGACTTCTTTGACATCATTCTCATCACCAAGGTCTCCTATGACATCCACCGTCTTCTCATTGTCTATAGTGAGACAAGAGCCATATCTTATAGCTTCATTGGTAGAGGTTGCGTTGTAGAAGATTTTCTCATCGATGTTAGAGAAAGAGATCTTCTTATGAGGTAGATCGACAACTACACCCACTGTTGCAAGGACTGGTCGCCCAAAAATCAAAGGCATAACAAAACCTTTGGTCAACTCAACGACATGAAAATCGGTGGGAACCAAGCAACTTCTAATGTGAACATCTAAGTTTTGAATCAAACCATCAGGAGTTATGGTGGAAGCATCCGCGGACTTGAGAGACACTTGAGGAGCTTTCATATCACCTATCCCTAACCTCTCGGTAATAGCCTTCGACATAAGGTACACGCTAGATCCGGAATCACAGAGAGAGTTACCGAAAACCTCTCCGTCATTCGAACACGGCACAACAAACTTGCTAGGATCATCAAGCTTCAACAAATTAGTGAGCTTTGAGGTGAGAGTGTCCCTTCGTTCCGCTAAGAGTGCACTAATCTCATCAAGATCTTCCTTTCCAGCAGCAACATCACGGAGGATCTTTCGGAAGAATGGTAATTGCTCCAAAGCTTTGGAGAATGAAAAGGCATCAATTATCATACGGGTTACCTCCTTGAAGTGATTGTACGTCTTAGCATCGAGTTGCATCTTAGAGATACGCGGAGAAAGAACTTTCGTCTTATAATGGACTACCTCTGCGCGGGCAACGACGTTGGTTACTGCTTCATGAGAGAACAAGTCTAGCACATCCGGACCCATCATCGGGATCGATCGGTCTATAGGATGGACCGATCGATCTGTAGTGCAGATCGGGACTAATCGCTGGATGTGTCAGATCGATCGATCGTTGTGCTGGATCGATCGGACCTGAGCTTCTGCGAAGGCTTGCATTGCAGAACTCTTTAGGATTAGAACAAGACGCAATCTGAGATACCCTCGTGTCAAGAGAATCAACACGAGAAGTCGAACTCTCAGTTTTTCCATTAAGCTCGATGTACATGCTTTCCATCTTCTCCTTCATGTCTTGTGCATCCACAAGACGTCTCGGGCCTCCACAAAACGTCTCGGCGTCCACAAACCCTAGGCGCCGCCGACTAAACCCTAATTAGTAATAAAAAAAAATCTTAGACTAAACTCTAATCTTAAACTCGTAGGCAAGCGTTATTGGTCCCCGGCAACGACGCCAATTTGATCGTAGGTCAAATAATAAACCTATATATGCAAACTATCGGATCAAATACGGTAATCAATTGTAGCACTTTAGGGTCGAATCCACAGGGACCGATAAGTTACACTACGAATTTATGAGATTAAAGTTAAGGTAAGACATAAATAATATTTGAGTTTCTAGGTTAAACAGAAAATAAAAGATAAATAATTAAATAGAAATATTGGGAACTCATCCGGGATGTGACAAAACAATTAAATCAATTAACTGGAAATATTAAGATACGTTCTAGAACTCAATTCACGATTTATAATGGCAAGTCGCTCTCGCGCAAATGCCTACTTAGCAATACTAAATTAGAAAACGGCTTCCGCGTGATCCTAATAAAGTAAGACTAGCATTAACAACAAGATTAATATGTTCACAAGGTGTCATGGCTAGAACTCTCGTTTGCCATGGAATCACCTTGTTCGACTATGCTAATTCCGGAGACTAAACAACACTCCCGTGCCTCGATTAATCACCTAAAATCTAGAACGAGGTGATCAGTCTAATTCTAGCATTAAGAGTAACATAGAAGAAGAACTATAAAATAAATTCCCAAACTAACAACCTAACAATCGGTCACATCCCTTCAGAGTAACCCTAGCCTAACAAGCAGACTTACTCAAGCCTAGAAGCAAGAACAAAGATGAACAACAAAAGAGACATCTTTATTAAAGATTCTAAACCTAAAAAGAAAGCTATAAAATCTATATATATAATTAGAGAGTTCACTCTCCTCTTAGGGTGTCCACATCAGCGACACATCAGCATACACATCATCATTAATTTTTAATAGGTGCAAAATGTTACTTAAAAGATTCGAACTCATTACCTTATGCATTTAGTGAGTGCATTTCAAACCAACTTACCATTTAAATCATTTTGGTTGATATCAAAATTTAATGAGAAATTGAGACAAATGCCCCTCATTCTATGTCACTTTGCAAAAATGCCCCTGCCCCTTATGTTACTAATCTTTTGTCCAAAATGGACAATTTTGCCCTCAGCGCCTCTCACCTTCTCTGCGACATCTAGGTCGTCGATGTCTCGCCGTCTCGCCGTCAGATCTCGCCGTTAGATCTCCAAACTCGCCGACTCTCTGCTCCGGCGCCGCGAATTCGGTTTTATCATTCCATGATCTGGTTTTCTCATCTCCGACGGATTACAACGGCTGCTTCTTCAATGAGCCAACATACGGGAGAAATCGGTGCCGTCGTCGATGCTTCCTCCCGTAACGACGAGAACTCGGCGGAGAAACCAGCCGACGTCGTAATGCAGTACGTGGTGCTTCGACGAGATCTAATTGATTTGTGGCCACTCGGAAGCGTGGTAACGCAGGGATGTCAAAGTCCCCATTATACTATCGATTCCTTATTCAATTTCCTCATCAACAATCGATTCAGCATCGAATTCGTCGGAGAAATTGAACTTCTCGAGAATGGTGGACGCATTTGTTTGACGCAGATAATATCAGAGCAAGTAACTCACCTCTAAGACTTGTTGTTCAACGCTTCTCCCTTCGATATCTGATCTACCTCCCATGAATGCAAGATATGTCATGAGCATCTTCGTTGTCTCTGTTTTGCCAGCTCCACTCTCTCCACTAACTAAATCACGGTCTGTTACCTGTGAAATCAAGAAGAACCGTCAGAAAATTGGTCTCAAAGGGCAAGATCCAATCATATATCGATGGAGAATTCTTCAATCATGTCAAGCCTGACGACTGCTTCTGGAATATCGCGGATCAAAAGGTCATATCGGTGCTCTTGACAAAGCAAGACCAGATGGAGTGGTGGAAATGTTGTGTGAAAGGAGAACCTGAGATTGACACTCAAAAAGTTGAACCAGAGAGCAGCAAACGGTCTGATATCGACTCTGAAACTCGCGCAAGTGTTGAGAAGATGATGGTAAATTAATCCGTTTCTTTTTCTTCTTGATGGTTGATTTGTGTTAGATTTTATATTGCAAGACTGTGTGACACTGAGTTTTTCTTTTTTTTTCTCTTTTCTTCTATAGTTTGATCAAAGGCAAAAGCAGATGGGACTTCCAACAAGTGATGAGATAGAGAAGAAGGATATGCTCAAGAAGTTCATGGCTCAGAATCCTGGGATGGACTTCTCTAATGCAATGTTTAACTAGTCTTCTCGTTCAACTCTTCTCATCTTAAGCCAATTTTGTATTAAAACTACATATCATCTTGTTATGGTTTTCAAGATGAAATCTTGTCCTTTTGGTTTTTTTCAAGACTTTTGTTGATTCGTTAAATATACCATTCTAAAAAACGTCATCTGGTTTTTGCTTAATGATGTGTTCGTGTGAATGCATAATAAACCGGTAGAATCTCCGGTGAGATTTAGCTTGTGGGTGGAATATTCTTGCGAGTTGTGACAAACTTTGTTGTTTTTAGTGTAAATTAGATTTGATGAAAACTGGTCCCGTGGTCTTTGTCCATAAATCTCAATGATTCCAAAGAGACAACAACAACAGTAGACGACACGTTTTCTTCTTTATGTATTATTAGTTTTTAGATGATTTTTACATGATTTTTATATGATTTTTTTTTTTTTTTTTTTGTCAAGCGGTTTTTATATGGTTTTTACATGGTTTTTACATGGTAATTATTGTAAGGTTATATATGGATTTTACATGGTTTTTATATGGTAATTATTGTAAGGTTTTACATGGTTTTTACATGGTTTTTACATGATTTTTATATGGTTTTTACATGGTTTTTACAAGGTTTTTATATAATAATTATTGTAAGGTTTTATAAGGTTATTACATGGTTTTATATGGTAATTATATGGCTTTTACATGGTTTTTACATGGTTTTTATATGGTTTTTACATGATTTTTATATGATAATAATTGTAAGATTTTATATGGTTTTACATGGTTTTTACATGGTTTTTACAAGGTTGTTATATGGTTTTTTATGGTTTTTACATGGTTTTTATATGGTAATTATTGTAAGGTTTTATATGGTTTTACATGGTTTTTACATGGTTTTTATATGGTAATTATTGTAAGGTTTTATATGGTTTTACATGGTTTTTACATGATTTTTATATGGTAATTATTGTAAGGTTTTATATGATTTTATATGGTAATATGGTTTTTTTTACATGGTTTTTATATGGTTTTTACATGGTTTTTACATGGTATTTATATGATTTTTACATGGTATTTATATGGTATTTATATGGTTTTTATAAGATAATTATTGTAAGAGTTTATAAGGCTATTATATGGTTTTTAAGGCTATTATATGGTTTTTACATGGTTTTTATATGGTTTTTATAAGATAATTATTGTAAGAGTTTATAAGACTATTATATGATTTTACCCACATAGATAGACTCATAAGGAGGAAGTAAGAAAAACAAAAGAAGATACAATGGAGTTTAAACAGATTCATGAAACCTCTAAACACCCATCAATACCATAGCTTAATAATATAAACGCAAAACTAAAACGTAGATGAACACCGACAATGATAACATAAGCTATGAAGAAGCAAATGCAAAAATCTCTTCCAAAATCATTATTAACCCTTCAAGCTCTTATTCACTGAAATTGCATTCTTGAAACCAAATCAGATCAGATCAATCTTGGGTTTCGTTTCGTTTAGCTTCACTTTCCCTCACTTCCAAAAGCTTACCAGCTTCCTCATCACTAGCTTGAACCTTCTTCTGAGCATCTTTAGCCTTCAAAGCTTGCAACTTACAATGATTATAATATCCAACACCCAAGAAAGCAACTCCATACCCAAACAGATTGATAGGTGTGACCGTGTCCTTGATCACAGACCAAGAGAAGGCAATCAAGAGCCAATCTTTAACCACACCAGCCACATTCATAGTCAAAGCAGAGGTCTTCCCAACGAGCAAGAACACAACAAGATTCAAAGCAAAAGCACAAACTGAATTGGTTCCAAAGATGACAAAATCGAAGTGGAAACTTGAAGTATCTCTAAGAATTGGGAACTCAACAAAGATCCAAGGAAAAGAGAGGAAAACAAAGCAACAAGGAGCAACGTAGTAAAGAGAAGTGATTGGATTAAGGTTGATTCCTTTAGAAGTAAGCAAAATCTGAATCAAAACAAACCTTGTAGCTTCAAAAGCAACAACACCAAGCTGAAGAACAACACCCCAAACATCAAATTTAGCTTCACCATAAGCAGCAATAGCAACACCAAACGAGATCGAGAGCATGTTAGTCATAGTCTGAGACTTAAAAGTCTCTTTCTTTAGCAAGACTCCGATCGAATAAACAACTACAAGCATAAGAGCTTTGAGCATTTGAATGAAGGAGACAGAAAGATAGATGTAAGCTGAGTTGGATAACCAGAGAGAAAGTGAGTACAAAGCTCCGATCAAATCGATCTACAAAATCATTACAAAATCAAAACGAGAAGACCTTAGAGAAGATGAGATCCAATGAGAAGGAAGAGATCAGCGTCACCGTCTTGGGTTTCTGATCGAGAGAGAGAGACGCTAGAATCAACAATCAAGCGAATTAAAATAACAGAGAGAGACCTTGAAATCGAGACAGTCGCAGAGAGATAGACGGAGATGGAGAGAGAGGACTGAAGTCGGCGCCGGAGATTGAGGTTCGTCGGAGAAGAGTCGCCGGAATCGGTTCCTTTTGAGAGAGAGACGCGATGAGTCTGCGTGTTTACGAGAATGAGAAACTGTAGGGTTTTGTTCATTAAGGGTAGTTTCGTCTTTCTGAGACAAAATGAGGGGCATTTTTACAAAGTGACAAACTGAAATGGTATTTTTGCATAAGGGCATGGCTAAAAGGGCATTTTTACAAATCTCCCAAATTTAATCTATATATGTTACTTTATATAAGTTCCACACAATTTATTTATTAAAACAAGAAACATTAAAAAAAAATTATTCACATACTTTTACATCATCATGTTTTAATAAAAGAAAATATTTGTTCACAAGCAACAACATGGTTTAATATAAATAAAAATTAATATAATACAACACACAAAAATATATGATAAAAAATACGATAAATATACAAGTAGATAGTTCAATTTTACTCAAAATAAGAAATGATTTACTTCTCAATAAAAATGAATATTTAAAATTTTTAAAATAGTGGTAAAGTAGAAATTTCTACATCATCAAATAGAATTAAAACTAAAATTAATGACTTTATTAATTCATATATTTTAATATTAGTTATCTTTCACTAAATTATAATTTACAAGATGAACTTAAATTATAAGTTAATGAAATAATAAAATACATCACAAATAAGATAAAAATATAAATAGAAATTAGATGCATATAAAATTAGATAATTTTCAAACACATATAATTTATATATGAAAAAAAGAAAACACAAAAAAAGTTATCACACTAAAAAGATATTAGTTTTTTGAAGAGTTATAAAATATTTAGAGTAAAAAAAAGTTTATATGATAAAAATTATAGAATTTAGATTATACGAAATAAGAATATCTATTTTTCAAGAAAAAATATGTATCAAAAATCAAGATAAAATTTAATATGTTTAAGGAAAGAATTGTGGTGTAAAAGTGGAAATGGATACAAGATTTTTTCAAGCGGTAAGATTAGAGTTCAATGTTTGGAATAGAAAGAGTTCAAAGATAATATTTAATATGTAAGAAAAGAACATTTTATATATAATAAACAACCAAAAAAATATAAAAATAAAAAAGATAAAGGGAAAATAATTATAATATAAGTTAACAATTAATCAACAATTTAATCAATTATTTTAACAAAAATAACGTGAAAAGAAATAAAATATCGTGAGGTAGACGAGTGCATCTTAGAATATGACGAAAAAAGTGACAGTGAAATAATTTCAAAAGAAATTGACTAAACTTGAAAAGATGTATGAACATGACTTTGTCGTTGAGATTGTTTTCTATTTCCCTGAGGTTTTTCAACTAATTTTTTATTACCACGTGTTACCTAAGATTTCGATGTTTTTTTCAAGAGAAACATTATCTCGACAAAATTTTAAAACGAGATAGCGTTAAACCCGCGCAACGCGCGGGGTCCTTTTCTAGTATAAAATAAAAGAAGACTAAATATTTACAAAACTAGGGAAGAGTTACAGCTCTCAAAAGAGAGAGCCACTGCTCTTTAAAAGATGTGTTTTGATACAAGGTCGAGCCCTCCTTATATAGGAAAAGGGGAGAGCAACAAAAGAAAAGAAAATAAATGGAAAACCTGGAGAGTAGGCAGAAAGAGGCGGTGGACCGATCGGTCCATGGGCCGGATCGATCGATCCATGAGTCTTCATGATTTTGGGCCGAAATCTTCACTGGACTGATCGATCCCAAGTGTGGACCGATCGGTCCCAACTCTTGTCTGCGTCGGCTTCGTCAGCAGGTTGACATGTCTTCAGTAAATCGGCCATAACTCTTGATTTCACCGTTGGATTTCCTTCAAACCACTTGGAGATGAAAGCTAACTCCCTTAGCTATCTTGTGCCAAAATCTTAGCAAGATCCAATGGTGGGAAGGTCTTCGTCTGTGGCCATACTTCTGACGGGTCTGCTGGACTCTGTATATTTGCATCCAAAACGATCCAAAACTCTTCCTTTTGCAATAAACGCTCTTTAGACCTGTAAAACACTAAGTGAAGCATATAGTCCTATATTCGATCTAGTATAAGTTAGTTGACTCAATATACAAACCTAAATCCTATATAGAAAACAGTAATTTTGGGACTCATCATGCAGCAAGACCAAGAATAAGCTTCACACTAGCAAGCTTGGCAACAAGAGAAAATGTCTCAAAATAATCAACTCCTTCCTGTTGAGTGAATCCCTTTGCAACTAAGCGAGCCTTATATCTCTCTATAGTGCCATGAGAGTGATATTTTATAGTGAAGACCCATTTGCATCCAATCACGTTCTTACCCGGTGGTAATTCAACAACACTCCAAGTACGGTTCAATTCCATAGCCTGAAGTTCAACATCCATAGCTTTTGTCCATTGCAGAGATGCTATGGCCTCTTTAAAGTTTTTCGGTTCGGTTTCAAGTGAATAAGAAAGAATGGTGGCTTGGTATGTAGGGTTAAGATTGGAGTAAGAGACAAAAGATGATATGGGATAAGGGGTGTTCTTTGTGATGGTAGAGGTTGATGAGTCCCAAAATTACCGTTTTCTATATAGGATTTAGGTTTGTATATTGAGTCAACTAACTTATATTAGATAGAATATAGGACTATATGCTTCACTTAGTGTATTACAGGTCTAAAGAGCATTCATATTGCAAAAGGAAGGGTTTTGGATCAGTTTGGATGCAAATATACATTGAAAGATACAGAGTCCAGCAGACCCGTCAGAAGTATGGCCGCAGACGAAGACCTTTCCACCGTTGGATCTTGCTAAGATTTTGATACAAGATAGCCAAGGGAGTTAGCTTTCATATCCAAGTGTTTGGAAGGAAATCCAACGGTGCAATCAAGAGTTATGGCCGATTTACTGAAGACATGTCAACCTGCTGACGAAGCCGACGCTGACGAGAGTTGGGATCGAGCGATCCACACTTGGATCGATCGATCCTATGAAGAATTGCGGCCCAAGCCCATGAAGATGAAGGACCGATCGATCCGGTCCATGGATCGACTGGTCCACCGCCTCTTTTGCCTTCTCTCCAAGACTTTCCATTTCTTTTGTTTCCTTTTGTTGCTCTCCCCTTTTCCTATTGAAGGAGGGCTCGACCTTGTAATCAAACACGTCTTTTTAGAGCAGTGGCTCTCTGTTTTGAGAGTTGTAGCTCTCCCCTAGTTTTATAAATATTTTCATAGTTTCATCTTTGTTCTAGTTTTTATGTTTAAGTAGTTTCCTTATTAGGCTAGGGTTACTCTGAAGGGATGTGACCGATTATTAGGTTGTTAGTTTGGGAATTTATTTTATAGTTCTTCTTCTAATGTTATTCTTAATGCTTAGGGCTTGAGTAGCTAACTTGTTCTAAGATTCTAGGTGATTAATCTGGGCACGAGAGTGTGTTTAATTGCTGGAATTGACATTAGGCGAGCAAGGTTCCATGGCTTGGCAACGAAAGTTCTTGCCATGGCACCTTGTGAACATATCAATCTTTTTATTAATGCTAGCTTTACTTTGTTAGGAGGGCATTTGATGCGAGAGCGACTTGCCTGTTCTTTAATTTAGTATTGCTAAGTAGGCATTTGATGCGAAAGCGACTTGCCACTACCATTATGAATTGAGTTCTAGAACATATTTTAATACTCTCTGTTAGTTGATTTAAATGTTTGTCACATCCCGGATGGTTTCCCTATGCCTAATATTCTTTTATTATTATTTGCTTTATTTAATTACTTGTTAGGTTGTTAGAAAAACCAATATTTATTTCTGTCTTAGCTTAACTTTAATCCCATAAACTCGTAGTGTAACTTATCGGTCCCTGTGGATTCGACCCTAAAGTGCTACAACTGATTACCGTATTTGATCCGGTAGTTTGCATATTTAGGTTTATTATTTGACCTACGATCAAATTTGCGCCGTTGTCGGGGACCAATAACGCTTGCCTACGAGTTTAAGATTAGGGTTTAGTTTAAGATTTTTTATTATTATTATTATTACTAATTAGAGTTTTTCTCTTTTTGCAGGTAAAAAAAAAAAAAAAAAAAAAAAAAGGTCGGCGGCGGCTAGGGTTTGCGGACGCCGAGACGTTTTGTGGAGGCCCGAGATGTCTTGTGGAGGCACACGACTTGAAGGAGAAGATGGAAAGCATGTACACCAAGCTCAACGGAAATGTTGAAGATGAGGTTGAAGATGTACAAGCCTCCGAAGAAGCTCCGGATTGATCGATCCAACACATCGATCGATCGATCCAACACAACCAGCAATCAGTCTCAATCTGCACAACAGATCGACCGGTCCATCCTGTAGACCGATCGATCTCATCACATGCTGCAAGTTACGAGGTTCAGATTGGAGGTGATGCGCTTTCCTCTGACTTGTCCGCTATCACGACTCATGCTGGAGCCAAGGCGAAGCTTCATACTGCGGCCAACGCACAGGTCTTGATCGCAAACGATGAAGGACCGATCGATCCCACTCCTAGACCGATCGGTCCGCTGTATGACGATGCCCTACAGACCAGAGGGTCAAGACCGACCGATCCTCCTTCCGATCGATCGGTCCGCACTGCGAAATCAGGAGTTTCTGACCTCTTTTTGAATGATACCGGCGCGCATGTTGTTGCTAGAGTTGATGTGGTTCCTTACAAGCCGAAGGATCCTTATCCGCGTATAATTAAGACGTAACTCGATGCTAAGACGTATGATCGCTTCAAGGAGGTAATAAGCAAGATACCCGATGCATTTACGTTCTCGGAAGCTTTGGAACATATACCATTCTTTCAAAAGATTTTTTCGAGATGATGTTGCTGGAAAGGAAGATCTTGAAGAGATTGATGCGTTCTTACTCAAGCGGAAGGACACCTCTACCCCGAAGCTCACTAAGGTGTTGAAGCTTGATGATCCTGGGAAGTTTATTGTCCCATGTTCAATCGACGGAGAGGTCTTCAGAAATTCCCTTTGTGATTCTGGATCTAGCGTGAACCTCATGTCTAAGGCGATTGCATCGAGGTTAGATGTTCGCATTGGCAATTGCTTGGTTCCAACCGATTTTCATGTCGTTGAGATGACCAAAAGTTCTGTTATGCCTTTGATTTTTGGAAGACCTTTCCTTGCAACCGTGGGTGCCATTGTTGATCTACATAATAAGAGGATTGCCTTCTCTAACATCAATGAGAAAGTCTTTAATGACGCAACCTCTACCAGTGAAGCTATAAGATATGGCTCTTGTCTCACCATAGACAATGAGAAGACGGTGGATGTCATGCTTGTAGGAGACCTTGGTGATGAGAATGATGTCAACGAAGTACTTTGCTACTTCAATTTCAACAGGTCCTCCATTTGATCTTTACAAACTCTAGGAATGACAACAAACACTGAGGCACGGACGAGAAACTTACTGAATGTGTCTGGGAAATTGAGTGAGTAAAATCCTGTAAAATACATAAGATTTAATGAATATATATGAAGATATACGAATTAGCATATGAATTAAGCTAAAACTCTAAGTTGATGCAAGTAATCACCAAGACGAATGATTTTAGATTCGGACAGCTTTCAAGAAACGTTGACAGGCTTTCCACGTTTGTGTATAAGATTTGTGCTTCCAAACAGGACAGGTTGCAAAACCGGGTTGATGGTTCTTCTTTCAAGTAGTAACAGATGAGCTGCTTACAATAAAATAAGAAAAAAATATGGGTAAGCAAAATTTTGCGAAAGATATATATGACTATCACAAACATACCCTCATAGCATGGTAAGAGATAATCATATGTCTAACTCTCGAGATACCAGTGAAAAAATTACGAGCCATTTGTCCTAAGACTGTACCATAAGCTGTACCAGAAGCACGTGCGATACGATAATGGCTATTGGCGAACAATTTCAACTTTGGCTAAGGAATCCAAATTCCTTACGATTTTACTCCACGATAGTTCATCTATGAATTTCAAATATTTGAGTTTAGGTGCATCAATCAAGACTCTCGGGTTTAATCTATGAAACACAAGAACCCTTTAGGATTCTCACCAAAATCAAAGGCTACACTGAGAGTGGTTAGTGACTGAGAAATCACTCGTAAAACCTCTACATTATCATTATTTACCCTTCTAACAATGCTCAAATCTTCATGAATAGGGCAAGATGAAATAAGCGACTCTAAACATATCTCATTGGCATGCATAAACATTTTGTTCTAAATGCATAGTCTTGAGACATGGTAATGAAACTAAAAAAAGCCAATATTGTTACGAATAATATCGTCATAATATATGAATATTCGGTCACAAAAATTTTATTGTGACGAAAATGATACGAATTATGAAAAGTCACTATAAAATGGTCACAAATCCAAGTAAGTCACAAAAATGTCACAAATGTCTGCAACAATTATCAACGGTAACAATTTGTCACAACTTGTGACGACACTAAAATAGTCACAGGGAAGACACAATTAGTGACCAACAATACTGTCACGAATATGCCACAAACTGAGACAAAAAATAGTCACTGATTTGTCATTGATTATGACAATATATTAGTCACTAATCCGTTACAAATAGCGACCAAAAACATGTCACCAATTGGTCATTGATTATTACCATATATTAGTCACTAATTCGTTACAAATGGTGACAAAATTATTGCCACGTTTCCGACACAATTAGTGACTCGATTATAGTCACAAGATTGTCACAATTTAAATTTTGATTGTAACCTTATTTTCTTACTCAAATTTTAGTCACAAAATATTGGTAAACGTTACCTGGTTTTTTTGTTTTATTTGTTTTTTTTTTTTAGTTGTCGTCACAATTATTTTTAAAAATATAAAATTAAACTTAAAACTTTAGAAATAAACAAAATAATCATAAATAGATAATATTACTTAACAAACTAACATCCGAAACAAAGATAATACACAAATGCAATTTAAAGAAAATACAAACTAAACAATAGGATAATTAAAAACCATAATAACTTAGATAACGTGGAGGATCTTGGTGGTGGAATTGGATCTAGGCATTCTGATTTGCAAAAGCTTCAACAATTTTTTCCATAGCTTCAAGTCTGCACTTAATTTCCAAATTCTCAGTTTCCATTTCTTGAAGCCTATGTGTTATCATTTCTTCTTCTCCGGAAGGTTGTGGTGCATTTGAAGAAACATCAATTGATGGTAAAGCTTCACTTAGTGCTCCAAGTCCAAAGACACGACCTTGTTTAGATGATGATCCAACAACCTAAAAAAAATACAAATACATGAGAAAAACATCAAACATTACAAAGGTAAATTTATCTCACGTGAACATGAACATAAACGTCAACGTACGTAAATGTGAACGTCAACGGGATATTAGACAAAAAACAATATCAACGACAATACAAAAATATTACCTTGATATAGATTTCATTCTTGTCAAGATTTTCAGCTGTCACGTTGTCTTGACCAGTAGATTCAAGTTGTCCCAAACGTTCTTGTACACGCATTTCAAAAGTATCGGCAACCAATCGTGCTCGTTGATCCACATACGTTCCATCAGGTTTTTGATGAGTTTTTTTTTCATCACAGCAATGTAAGAGAAGTCTTCATTGTTTGCTTCCTATAAAAAAAACAATAAAACAAAGTGAAACAATACACAAATTATCACGATTACAAATTAAAGTTTTAAAAAATATAAACATTACCAAAGATCTTGAACTTTGGCATAGGAACGTGAACCCGCTAGGTGGGAATGTGGACCTAAATTAAACCATTGCGATCAGACATTCGAGAAGCACGAGCCTTTTCACTAGTTGTTTTTGCTTTTGTTGTTGCCCAATACGCTTGCATAATGGTCCAATAGTCAGTCAAAATCCAATCTGGTTTTTCTCCAGTCTTCTTTACATGGCTTATCATCCCTTTGAGGCGATAAGAAGCAAGCTTATACATGGTCAACCAGAAGATCTTGATGATTCAGTAGTAGAAGCAGAAATTGGATCGGATGCTGAAGATGGAAATTCTGATATCGAATTAACTACTGATGATGAATCTGAGTAATAGTTTTGATATCTTATTATGCCATATGTACTCTTTGACTTCGTAGTTGTTCTATAAACTCAATACTCACTGTGCCGAGAGCTTGCGACTCTCAGACTTGATTTTCTTTTGTGGACAGCGAAACATCAATCGAATTCTCTGTGGAGGTTCGAAAAATTGCAAGTCTTGTGTTGGTTCTAACTCAGCCTTGATTTACGATTTTAAGCATGAGTCCATAACCTGCAATTTTCTAGTATTCTTTGCTAAACAATTGAAACAATTGAAGCTTTGTATTTTTTTTTATTCTAGCGTTGGATTCAACTCTAGGCATTAGCAGTAGTATCTCTAGGCGTTCTCTTTCTCCAGCTCCTTCCACATATGCCTTGAAGAACTCATAAGTTTTGACCCGTTTTGGGTTTTTGAAAGATCAATAGAGCATAATATTTAATTCATTATAATTGAGCACAATAAATTAACCAAACGTGAACTTGTAGCTTTGTATTTTATTTCTTTGCTATTGAGAATTGCGATTCTAATAGCTGCATCGAAATTAATTATTTTGCTATTTGATTTCTCTGAAAATCGAGCCTTGGCTTTGTTTTGGCACATTTTCTTGCAATTATGTTCAAGAGAGCTTAAGCACCAAAGAACCTGAAACTCAATCGTGACTGCGGTCGGTTCGAACTGTAAAATATAAAGAAAATAACAAAATTAAACTATGAGTACTGTTTGACCAAAAAAAAAAAAAACCATGAGTACTGTATATTAATAGCTTTATAAATTAATACTCGATAAATTAATATTTCGATAATCAATCTATTTTTTCGATCATAAATTGATTTTTCGGTTCAATTTGCATATTGATAAATTAATAACTCGATATAATATGTAGTGATTTTAAATAAGTAATTAAAACTTACCCTTTAGTTGCTGATGGTTTCACCGAAGGCTTTGGAGGAAGAGGAGGAGGCTGAGGAATATCACTCAATATTGTATAGTTTTCACCTATTCCAAACAAAAATATGGTAAAAAGAAAAGATTTTTGTTTTGATTCACACAAGTGAAAGAAAAGTGACTAAATAATATTACCAAATTTCGATATTGAAGATTGTAGAAGGAATGTATATATCTTTGCTTTGCCAGTTTCTGATCTTTGTTCAAATGCCTCCAGTAGCTATATGTACTCCCCATGTTTATTACTCTGTTTGCATATATTTTCCATGTATAGCTGCACATACATAATCATAGAATTATAACTATCGATCTTTAGATCATCTTCTTGAGATGATTTAAGCTTGAAACTTGGAAGCTAATACTATATTTTTGTGCATTTCTGACCCGAATTACTAAATTTGGAATCAAGATAACTTATTCATCAGCTAATGGTACGTGTGGGGGATCTCTAACTATCTATTTGGAACATTTAACATTTAAAAGTAATCTAAAACGTTTTCAATATTACCCGAAATGTTCTAATTCGTATCCGCTCCTTACCAAATTTAATGAGAGTTCGGATGGAGATTTTAAATATCGAAAGCTACCTATATATATTATTCGGATGGTACGTAAGAGTATGGGTCATGTAATTAACCCGGGGTACCCTAACTATCCGAAGATGAATCCCTACTTGTAAACCTAAGGATTTTTGTCTTTGAGTGGTGCTAATTTGTTTATGAGTTTTTATTTTATGTATCTTGCACATGAATGCATGTTGTTAAATGTTGGCTTACTATAGAATGAGGAACTGGTCAAGTTGTGTTTGATTTTAAAAGGTAAAATAGATTATGAGACTTAGGAACTTTGTTTTCTTCTTATCATAGTTCTCAAACATGATATATTAGTCTCTTTTTAAAAAAAATTTGACACAGTACTGCCGGGGAAATATATGATTCAGTGGCTTTGAAAAGATGGTTTGGTGACTACTCCAAAGTTTTGAGTAGATTTTAAGTATTATTTGCAAAAAAGTTCAATTTATAATAAATGTTAAATTTACAATATATGAAAATATTTTGAATTTATAACACCTCTAACGGACCAGAGAAAATCTTACGGAATGGATTGCAAGGCCGAATTGTTTTCATATTTTGAAATTTGACACTTAAAAGTTTTGAAATAAAAAACATTTTGTATAATCAAAACGGTTGACTTAAGTGTTATTTGCAAAACAATTTAAAATTTAAAATATATGTTAAATTTATAATATATGAAAACATGTTGAACTTATAACAACTCTAACAGACCAAATGAAATCCTAAGGACGGGATGTCAAGTCTAGTTTGTTTTCATATTTTGAAACTTAACACTTAAAAGTTTTAAAATAAAAACATTTTGTATAATTAAAACGGTTTACTTAAGTATTATTTGCAAAAAGATTTAAAATTTAAAATAAAACATGTTGAACTTAAATGTTAAATTTTAAATATATGAAAACATGTTGAACTTATAACACCTCTAACGGACCAAAGGAGATCCTAAGGACGGGATGTCAAGCCCGGTTTGTTTTCATATTTGGAAACTTAACACTTGAAATTTTTGAAATAAAAACATTATGTAAAATCAAAATGGTTTACTTATGTATTAAAAAAAAAAAAAAAAAAATTTAAATAAATGTTAAATTTACAATATATGAAAACATGTTGAACTTATAACACCTCTAACGGACCAAAAAAGATATTATATAATCCTAAGGACGGGATGTCAAGCCCGGCTTGTTTTCATATTTTGAAATTTAACACTTAAAATCTTTGAAACAAAAACGTTTTTGTATAATCAAAACGATTTACTTAAGTATTATTTGCAAAAAAAAAAAAAATTAAAATTAATGTTAAATTTACAATATATGAAAACATGTTGAACTTATAACACCTCTAACGGACCAAAGGAGATACTAAGGACGGGATGTCAAGCCCTATTTTGTTTTCATATTTTGAAATTTAACACTTAAAAAGTTTTGAAGCAAAAAAGGTTTACTTATGTATTACTTGCAAAAAAAAATTTTAAATTTAAAATAAATGTTAAATTTACAATATATGAAAACATGTTGAACTTATAACACCTCTAACGGACCAAAGGAAATCCTAAGGACATGATGTCAAGCCCGGTTTGTTTTCATATTTTGAAACTTAACATTTAATTTTTTTTTTGAAATAAACACATTTTGTATAATCAAAACGTATAATATAAAAATGTCAAGTTTGATTTGTTTTAACCATATTAAATTTGACATTTAAATTTATTTTATATAATTAAAATTTTCATTAAATCAAAACTGTTTTGTTAAAAAGTTATTTGAAAAAAACTTTAATATTTTAGTTTTAAATCTGAAAATAAAAAAGGGGAAATTGTTTTTGAAAAAGGAAATAAAATTCTTTAAAAATTCAATTTAAAAAAAAAAAAATTAAGAAATCAACATACCTGGCTCTCGCCGGAAATATGATTTTACTCGATCCGTTCAACCGGATGTCTCTCTTTAGTCTTCAAATCAATCTCTGGTTTACTTGAACCGTCTTAACCAAATCAGAACCAGACACAGATCCAGAGATCATCTTCTCCATATCCTCATTACTTGGTTCTTGAATCGACCAGTCGCTAAAAAATACTTCCTCTTGAGATCTTCTCTGTAATCAGCAAAGATACGTTCCCTCAATCGATGAAACTCACTCACAGCTCATAGGATTAAAGGAAGAGACACTGTTCTCTAAAATCTCTTCGGTTTCAATGTGGTTTGATCTAATTTTCACCACTTCTTTGGGGCTTCTCATCATAATCAGAAACAGACAGCAGGAAGTTATGGATTGACATGATTCAAGAATCTTGACTGACCTGAGAAGTTTTGGTTTAAGCTTTCACAGGGTCTTTCAATGGTTACAACTTACAAGACTATTGTTATTTGATGGACTCAGGTTTGTAGTAACAGGGTCTTCGATCCCTTTTCTCTGTTCCTGAAGCAAAGATTTAAGTGAACAAAAGCCAAAAGTATAGAAACTATTTGTTTTAAGAAGAGTATATGTTGAAGACCTTGAGCATGTAATTGTTGGGATCGGATAGAGCAAGTTTTGCAAGTGTCTTAATGTCTTCAAGTTTTGATCCAGATGAAGAAGATGAAGATGTCTCAAAAACACCATTTGCTACAAGTTGTTGGAACAAGGATAAGTTTTCTTTGAATTGACAACTCTCAAACATGCTTCTGAGGCTGGCAAAAGGAAAACAGCCTCTGTATAAGAACTCGAAGAAGCTGCGGAAATCTGTAAATACTCAAGTTTCATTGAGTTAGAAACCTATAGGACGATCAACAAGAGTCAATAATTTCATCAGTTTTTGCTGTTCTTCCTCTGAAATTTTCTATCAACTCATCAAAGTTGAAAACATTATGTTCCCAAGTCAACTTTAAGGCATTCAATTGATTTTGAAAGAAACACAATTGTTGGGATGCAAATGGACTTACCTTCAAATCTATGCTACAGAGTAGGAAACTATTTCTTCCTAAGACTTGAGATTTGTTCCTGCAACCAAAACATCATTTAGAATTTCCCAAAGCAACCTTCAATCTAGAAGGATTTCACAAGTTATTTACCTTTTCTGTTGCTCCTGCTTTATTGCTTTTCCACCAAATTTAACAGACTTTATTGATTCCTCTTTCGTTGTGTAGTGTTCCCTTTGTTCTCCACCTCGAACCACACGCATTGCACAACACCGGCTTCTCTGGTGGCCCGTTTTGCCATAGAGGTGTACCTGTTTGCAACATTTTCCCAATGATTAAACACTCAAATTGCAACAACAACAACAACAACAAATGTCACAATCTCCTAATCGATATGCATTTCATTGTATCAGATAAAGACTCATAAATGTCACAATGATCGTTCAATACCAAACAATCCTGTGAAGTCTTAACATCAAAGCAGAGCTAAAATTTGAATCTTGATTCAACAAAACTGAGCATTTTAGACACAAACTAAGATCCTTAATTAACTATGAGTTCAGTATTCATTTGATAACATTTCAAAGCTCAATAAGAGTAATCAAAAACAGCAAAGGACCCTACAACGTGTTCTTGTGATCATAAACACAGACACAAACCAAATCATTTTCAAATACTCAATCTTGTTCAACGTCTACAAGAAACGTTTTGCATTATCAATTGAAACAGTTCTTGAATAGTCAAATTTCTCAAAATCCAAATAAAAAATTGAAGAAACAAGAACTCACTTGTAACTCCACAGTGATAGCAAGGACCTTGCTTCCCCATCTTTCTTTTTGAAGAATCAGAGATTTTGTATTATTTCTGAGAAAACTCAAAGTCTCGATCAGGGTTTTGACTGTGTTGGCCTTACGAGAGATCGTGACGACGTTTGATTCTCAGGCCCGGCCCGTGGCTAAAGCCCATCAAGCTGGTGCTTTAGGCAGCAAAATCTATTAAACATTTAAGGGGCATCAATTTCGAGAAATTTGCATGTGGTGTATTAGTAGTGTCCCACTATTTGTTGAGAATTTATGAGGAGCAGTATGGTTCGAGGCCCCAGCTTATCAAAACTATGATTTTTTTTTTCCCAATTTTCATTAAATGACTCAAAAAATTTTTTTTTGCTTTAGGCATACATTTTTTTCGGGCCGGCCCTGTTGATTCCATTCGGTCTCTTAACCCACGGAGGATCTTGGTGCTATGTGTTGATTTGGTTTCTTCGATTAGGTTTTGGAGATCAGTAAGAGATGAGTGATCTCTTCAATTAGGGATTTGACGGTTTCGATTTCTTGAAAGAAACCAGAGAGGTTTTCTTCATCGAAGTTAAAGTCTTGGCTTTTCTCCAAATCGCGATCAGATTCTGAATAAACATATCAACATGTGACACAACTTCTGAATACAAATATGTGTGTATATATTTAATATCTCGTCCAATGACAATTCTTTTACTAATATAGGGATACAAATCACAATTTAAAACTGTTAGGTTTATTTATACAACTTTACCAAAATATTATGTTGATAAAACATTTTTTTTGGACAAAATAGAGATTTTCCATTAATTGGACGGGAACAAAGTTTTGGAAAGTCTCCTTTGCATGCGTAAACATCTATTTTTTGCTTTTTACTTGGTAAAGAATTGTCAAATCTTTTATAATAGCAAACAACTTCAAATGCAAAAGGTAGAAGGTGTGACAAATTTTTATTTATAATTAAATATTCAGAATATTTCATAACCTCAAGATCGAATTCTATTTAAAAAAAAAAGAGAAAATAATATCTCTTGAAATGTAACCAATATAAATTAAAAAACCTAGCCTAAAATTACAAAACTCCTAATCCGATAATTTTCACTTAATGATTATGAGTTTTGCTCAGGGAGCTTCACATTTGTCTTCCTTGGGTTCTCTTGGAGATGTTCTCTTGTAACCAAATTATCTGTATCACATTTTCCTTTTTCTACCATAACAAAAATGTAAATAGTAAGAGAAAATATAATATGACCAAATAACAAAAGTCAGCAAAATGATTCATACAATATTTTGCATAAAACTATAATTAAATGGTTAAACTAAATGGTTAAACCAGAACTCTTAATATTTTTGCAAAAAAGTAAAAATAAAAATATAAGGTTGTTGTATATTAGCAGTATCAGGCTAAATAAAAATATGTTGTCTTACTATGTTCATTTGGGATCCTTAATTTCAGCTAAATATAATGCAAGTTTCACTCACCTTGAGGATCTGAACCGGTTTGCTTTTCAAATCAGCTCTAGTCAGTGGATTTTCATATATTATCTGTTCAAACAAAATGCATCAATAAGACAAAGTGTAGACCACAAATTCACGAATGTAGATTCAGTTACATCATATATTTTGGTAAACAAACTAATGCATCAAAATTAGTAAAATTACCTCAATTCCTTTCTCATTATACCAGTCTCGTGTCTGCCTTTTTCCACCACCTCCAACACAAGTATGAAAGCCCTGCATATTAATTATTTTTTTACAAATTAATTTAATTAAAATTGAGGCAGCTGTTAAGAACTTTACCTTAAAAGACATAGTTTCAGGAAACGGAAAACCTGCAACATAAGCATCTCCGCCTACTTTAGTATTACGATTAGAAAATGTATGGTTAGAAAGTATGAGCCTCCTTGGTAAAGAAACAAAAAATGTAAACAAAACAAAACAAAATAGTCAATAAAAGTTGAAAAAAAAAATGGATGTCTTGTGATCTTGTCCAACGAAATGGATGATCTTATATAACGAAGAGAGGATGTGGATTTAGTTAGGGTTAATAAATTGAAATCTTCTAATGAAATATTTTTTTAGCTTGTAGGGCAATCTTCGAAAAAAAATTGAATAAGAATATTCTAATTAGATATTGTTATATTTAATTATTCAAATTAAATAAATATTTAAATATACGAAATCTATTTATCAATATATAAAACATTATTCGTAGTAGTTATAGTTCCTATAATTAATAATGTCAATAAGATTTTTCCACTATTTTAGGTTATTCGAATTGTTGGAGATTGAGAAATTCTTGTATTAGATTTTCAAAATTATTTGTAATCAATAATTTGTAATAAATAAGAGGATAATTCGTGGAACCCTAACGTTTCTGTTTTCGTGTTGATTCTCTTTCCTAAATTTATGAAAATTTAAATATAATTCTTTTATTTAATAACAGATAATGAGCTTTTAATTCTTTTAGATTATTAGTTGTAGTTTCATTTTACTTAATTATCCTTTAATTATTATAAACATTAGCTTAATTAGTAATGGCATTCTGTGTAATATAACACATCAATATTGGTTAAAGTTTTATTAATGCTTCACAAATAATAGTAAGAGATTTTTTTTTTAACACAACAAATACTATTCATTCATTACATTTTTCAAGCAAAAAATAAAAGGAAGACACCAAAAATTTACACAAAAAAAAAAAAAGAAAAAGAAAAAGAAGGAGAAGTCAATTAGTAAGACGGTGGTGTACGTTATGTGTGTGGACTGTGTTTGTTCGTTCAGGCCCAACACAAAACCCAATAATCCAAGTGTTCATAATTTTTAAATATAAGATGAGCATCAAATTCTTATAACAGTAGTCAGTAGGTAACATTCGTATCAAAATGTTTAAGTTGTTTACGTTTATGCGTAATAACAAAATCAATCCAACGTGTGACCCAAGACTTGATACCATTCTCATCATCCTTGTCGATACTTAGCTTAAGCTTGTGCAAACATAAATTCTCTATCTTGAGAGTTTCACCATTCACCCAACCTTCCCCTCAGAGCCGTGCCTAGAGTTTTTAAGGCCCTACGCAAAATAAAAAATTTTAGTTTAAAATTTAAACATTTTATAATAAATATACATACAAAACTTTAAGTAAAATTTGTTAAAAACATATGTCGACAATATTATTAAAAAAATAAAAATTATTTTGTAACTAATCATAATATGTAATCTAAGTATTTTGTGATTAACCATGCTTTTTAGTTTAAATCTGATACAATGCATGTTATTGACAAGTCAAAAAATATGTTTTGTGATTAATATAAAAATTTATATAAAAAATTGTACTAATATAAAAAATGTGAAATTTAATATATTAATTTTTTAAGTATAAAAGAAAATAAATTTAGATTATTGATTAAAATGAAAACAAAAGAATTAAGGTGGTGAAAAATAGCAATGGTTGATATATATTAATTTGTGAATATATTATTAGTGCTATTAGACTCATTACTTATGTCTTTATAAGTTTCACTACTTTCCCTTTATTCTAAGACTACATAAACTACATAAACTCAAGATAACACTATTAACAAATTATACAAAATTATGGGCCCCACAAAATTATAGGCCCCTAGGCCAATGTTTCTTATTTTAGTGAATAGGCACGCCCTGCTTCCCCTACCACTAGACCACATATGCACATACAATATAGAAAATAGAGCATATTAGGGTTTAACATGCCGAGGTAAGAGAATATATGTATAGAATAACTAAGCAGTGCCAGTCCGACACATTCGGGTGCCCTAGGAAAAACTTAATGTTTTTTTTATATATTATAAAAAATCATAAATAATTAAAATTATATTAAACTTTTATATAACTAACAATTAATGATTCCATTTACCAGAAAAACCAATTGACCCACGTACATGGAGAAGAGGTATCACCAATTATCAAAGAAGAAACTGTAGTCTCCTAGTCAACGTTTAGATTTTTTTTTTTTTTTATTAAATCAGAATTTGACTATTAAAAATAATAATTAGTTTTTATTTAAAAGGCCTACAAATATTTTTTTAAAGAAGGTCCAACATAACAAATTTATGGTTTTTATTTAAAAGGCTCACATCTGTTTTTTTAAAAAGCCCAACAGAAAAAACATATCTTAAAAAGGTCCTCAAATTTTTGAGGCCCAAATAGGTGGCTTCACTGGCTTGGCCTCCGGGTCAGGCCTGTAACTAAGGTTTTTCGTCGCGCGTGCACCCACACGCACCCTCCCCTTTTTCTCTCAATTTCTCATCCCAGTTCGCCCTAGCCGCCGCCGCTCTCAGGAGGCTTCCTCCTTCTCCGGCCTTGTGCCGGTGTAGCAAGGGAGCCTCCTCCCCGCTTCTGCTCTTCACGCTGGCTTTGGCCATTACACGGAGGCCAGAGGAGTGAGCAAGATCTCCTATCCGGCGACGGAGCCTTCACCACCGAATCGATGCCAACGCGGCTCTTCTTCCATCAGCGAGAAGCTCCTTCAAGAGAACCGATTTGAAGACGCCGGGAGATCTTCGGGAACCCTTTCTCACGACTCCACCTGAGGAAGAGGCGGCTGCGGAAGCAACGGAAGTTGACGGAGGAGGATGTGCACCGTCGCTAGTCATGGCGGATCTCGATGCAGCAGATCTGTATTGAGCCAACATTGTTGGGTGTTTTGCGGGAGATACTTGAGACGGAAAAAATGAAAAGACATCAACAAAAACTGCTGCTTCATAATTTATAAAACATTGAAGTTGAAAGAAGAATGACGCTAATCGATGAATGGAAGACAATGTTTCTTGAGGAGCTCAAATTCAATATCAAGAAACAAACTTTCGTTGCAAAGCTTGCAAATGGAGGATGTTCTCCTTGATTCAACGGTTAAAAAGCGTATGCTAAATGGGTTGTGGCTTCTTTTTTCTTAAGAGTGTGATTGGTTTTGAGTTGGAACCCCTTAATCTAATACGGTATCAGAGCAAGAGAATAAGTAGTACCTTGTGCAGAGCAAGAGATTAAGGACGTGCGTTTTATTGTGCAAGATAATAAGAACGTGCCTTGTGTTGAGCAACATAATAAGGTGTGCCTTGTGCAGAGCAAGAGATTAAGGACGTGCCTCGTGCAGAGCAAGAGAGTAAGGATGTGCCTTGTGTGGAGCAAGAAAGTAAGGATGTGCCTTGTGGAGAGCAAGAGCAGGTGAGTATAGAGATTGATAACTGTGAGGAATAGAAGAGTAAGGAAGAAAGTGTGGAAGAGTTGAAAGTTTTGGAGGAGAAACTTGAGTCAGGGATCTGGTTTCGAAATTTAGGTAAAAATGGTGAGAAAGAGAAGAGTAAAGAAGATGGTGTGGATGAGTTGGGTGTTTTGCAGGAGATACTTGAGACGGAAAAAATGAGTAGACATCAACAAAAACTACTGCTTCATAATTTATAAAACGTTGAAGTTGAAAGAAGAAAGACGCTAATCGAAGAATGGAAGACATTGTTTCTTAAGGAGCTCAAATTCAATATTAAGAAACAAACTTTATTTGCAAAGCTTGCAAATAGAGGATGTTCTCCTTGATTCAACGGTTAAAAAGCGTATGCTAAAAGGGTTGTGGCTTCTTTTTTCTTAAGAGTGTAATTGGTTTGGTGTTGGAACCCCATAATCTAATACGGTATCAGAGCAAGAGAATAAGGATGTGCCTTGTGCAGAGCAAGAGAGTAAGGATGTGCCTCGTCCAGAGCAAGAGAGTAAGGATGTGCCTTGTGCAGAGCAAGAAAATAAGGTTGTGCCTTGTGGAGAGCAAGAACATGTGAGTATAGAGATTGATAACTGTGAGGAATAGAAGAGTAAGGAAAATGGTGTGGAAGAGTTCAATGTTGTGGAGGAGCCACTTGTGTAACGCCCGCGAACCGGTTTCCGGTTCAGCGTGTCGATCGACACCACTAGGGTGTGTCGATCGACACGAAGCTTCTCGGGCAGATGGGCTTTTGGGCTTTTAATTGCGTGTTTCGGCTCGGTTAGGGAAGGAAACCCTAATGGGCTCGTATTTTAAGGCTTCAGGGACGCGACCTAGGGTTTCTTTTGAGCCTTTGTCGTTTTCCCAGAGAGAGTTTGTGAGAAAAGTTCCTGAGAGCTTTCTGTGAGTCCTTGAGCCTGTTTCCTTGAGGGTTGCTTGGTGAGAAGTGAGATCTGAGCCTGTTGGTGCGAAGGGTTGGTGAAAGGGTCGTTCTCCTTCCTGTCCTTGTTCAGAATCGTTCAGTCTTCCCTGTGAAAGAGGTGAGTGCATGACTGAGGGCTTATCTAAGCATTAGATCCCTTGTTTGCTTTGTTTTGAGTTGATTGATGATTGATTGGCTTGCTTTCTTCTGTTTGTTGGGCCGAATTGTGTGAGAGGGGACTTGTCTGGTCTCTGGAAGGATCGCTTGTGCGAAGTAGGGCACTGGAGAAGGAGAATCCGCGATCGGGAGGTCGCTGGAAACGTGCCTGCGCGATCGGTGTCGATCGACACGGGAAGTGTCTGTCGATCGACACAGATCGGGCAAGGTGTCGATCGACACAGAGGGTGTCTGTCGATCGACACCATTCGGGCTGGGTGTCGATCGACACGGAGGTCGTGTGTCGATCGACACACGTCCGTCTGACAGACTGTTTGGTCTGGTTTGTCTGTGTTTTGTTGTTGTGATTTGTCTATTGCTTGTGTGTATAGCCTGTTGCTTGGGAGGATTGCCTCACTAAGTATTTATGATAATACTTACGCATCTCATTTGTGTTGTTGATGCAGGTAAAGGCAAAGTGTGACCGTGGAATCGTGGCGAGGAAGAGGGGATGATCTAGATGCTCGTTGTGTGATCATCCTGCTGTTGTTTTCTGTTTCCGTTGCTAGCTTGTTAGTTCAGGAGTTAGAACTTTCACCTAGGTTGCTGATTTATTGATTCTTGGTTTATGACTCGTTGTTGAATATTTATTATTATTTATTGGATTTATTTTTAAGACTTAAATGCTCTTTCCCGTTGATTGCGCTGGGGGTATTTAGTGAGTATGGGATCACTAGATATTAATTAAATAAATTTTAAAAAAAAATAGGTTGGGGTGTTTCAATTTGGTATCAGAACGGAGTTCGATTCTAGGATGAGTAGGAATTTAATTTGAGAATTATTTTCCTGATGATTGTTGAGTGATGAGCTAGGATGTTAGCATGCTGTGAATTGATTATGGAGTATTTAATCGATTGTGTGCTGTTGGATTTCTAGTATCATCCTCTCCGAGCCTTAAACGAGATTCCACGGTAAGTTGCGTGTGTTATTATTGTTTGTTCTAGTTTCTTAGTCTTCTGTCCTTGGGTAGCGCAGATGGCTAGAGGAGCTGGAGTTTCCGGTAGAGGTCGTGGTCGCGGCAGAGGCGAAGCCGCGATAGAGCCGTTTGTGGGTCCGCAGCCTGGGGTTGAGGGGACCGGGGCGGGAGGTGGTCCAGGCGTCGACGTGCCGGGAGTGGCTGGTGTCGGTGCGGGTGGACATGTTGGTGCTCAGAACCCGGGAGTGTTGGGTGCTGCAGCAGGAGTTGCCCAGGTTCCAGAGGTTGGCGTGGCGGATCTGCTGAGGCAGTTGTTGGAGCGGTTGCCTGGTGTGGTTCCAGCGCAGGCTCCGGTGGCACCGCAGGTGCCAGTTGTGCCACAGGTGGTGGCGGAGGTGCAGCCAGCGGCTGGGGGTGTTCCGTCATACATCAAGATGATGGAGCAGCTCCAGAAGATCGGTACTGGGTACTTTTCTGGTGGTCCCAGTTCCGAGGAGGCCGATACCTGGAGGGATCGGGTTGAGAGGAACTTTCGTTCCACGAGGTGCCCAGAGGAGTATCGGGTAGACCTGGCGGTGCATTTCCTGGAGAAGGATGCACATTTGTGGTGGCGTAGTGTGATCGCCAGGAGGAGGCAGGAGGAGATGACTTGGGTGGATTTCGTGAGGGAATTCAACGCCAAGTATTTCCCGCAGGAGGCGCTTGATCGTATGGAGGCGCGATTTCTCAGACTGGCTCAGGAGGAGCGGACAGTCCGAGAATATGATCAGGAGTTTAACAAACTTCTAGTGTATGCTGGGCATGGTATGGAGGAGGATAAGACCCAGATGAGGAAGTTCCTGATGGGGCTTCGACTTGACCTGAGGGCGCGGTGCAGAGGGTTGAGTTGCACCACGAAGGCGGGTCTGGTGGAGATGGCTGCTGAGATCGAGGGGGATCTCCAGGGTGAGATTGAGGCGGCGAGTCCGGCGGTTCAGCCAAAGAAGGCTCAGCAGCAGGTGGCACCTGGCAGGGGCGGCAAGCCTGCGCAGGGGCACAAGCGGAGGTGGGATCACCCTTCCCGGGGTGGTCAGGGTGGCCAGAGTGGTTAGAGTGGCCAGAGTGGTCAGAGTGGTCGGGGTGCTCAGGGTGGTCGTGCTGGCTGCTATTCTTTTGGGAGTCTCGATCACAGGATAGCAGATTGTCCTCAGCGCGGGGTGGATACACGGGTGTGCTACTACTGCAAGGAGAAGGGACATGTCAAGACGAGTTGTCCTAAGTTGCAGCAGTCGGCGGTGGCAGCGGTGCAGCAGGGAGTGCATCAGCATGGCGGGATGCAGCTAGCGCAGATCGCAGCACCACCGGAGGGCTACACTTCGTTTGAGAGAGGCGACCCCAGCACCAGAGCAGCGATCACTGGTAAAATTCTAGAACTCAGACTTTGTGAATTTCTGTAGTTTTAGATAAAAATCTTGTTGCGTGTTGAATGTTAGGGTTCTTAGCACATAAGGTTTGTGTAGGGACCTTGTTGGTGGGCGGTGTAGAGGCCCATGTGTTGTTTGACTCTAGAGCGTCTCATTGCTGTATTACCCCGGAGTGTGCCTTGCGTGGCAACATCCGTGGTGACCCTGGTGAGCGGGTCGGACCTGTTAAGGTCGTTGGAGGAGGGCTCCTAGAGGTGTTTGGAAGAGCTAGGGGCGTGGATATTCAGATTGCGGGAGAGTCGATGCCAGCAGATCTGATTATTTGCCCTGTAGAGCTGCACGATGTTATTCTGGGAATGGACTGGTTGGGCCATTACCGAGTACATCTGGATTGTCATCGAGGGAGAGTCTCGTTCGAGCGGCCAGAAGGGAGGTTGGTTTATCAGGGAGTGAGACCTACCTCAGGGAGTCTCGTCATCTCGGCGGTGCAGGCAGAGAAGATGATCGAGAAGGGCTGCGAGGCTTATCTGGCGACAATATCTATGCCGGAGTCTGTGGGGCAGGCGTCACTGAGTGACATTTGGGTTGTCCAGGAGTTCGCGGATGTGTTTCAGTCGTTGCAGGGATTGCCACCTTCTCGGTCGGATCCTTTCACGATTGAGTTGGAACCAGGGACAGCGCCGTTGTCTAAGGCACCCTACAGGATGGCTCCAGCGGAGATGGCAGAGCTGAAGAAGCAGCTGGAGGATTTGCTGAGCAAGGGATTCATTCGCCCTAGTACTTCACCGTGGGGAGCGCCGGTGTTGTTCGTGAAGAAGAAGGACGGAAGTTTCCGCTTGTGTATTGACTATCGGGGGTTGAACCGAGTCACTGTGAAGAACAAGTACCCTTTGCCGAGGATCGATGAGTTGTTGGATCAGCTGAAGGGAGCTACTTGGTTCTCCAAGATTGACTTGGCGTCGGGTTATCATCAGATCCCGATAGCGGAGGCAGATGTGCGCAAGACTGCTTTCAGGACGAGATACGGGCATTTTGAGTTTGTGGTTATGCCTTTCGGTTTGACTAATGCACCAGCGGCGTTCATGAGGCTGATGAACGGCGTGTTCCAGGAGTTTTTGGACGAGTTTGTGATCATCTTTATTGATGATATTCTGGTGTATTCTAAGAGTCCTGAGGAGCATGAGGTACATCTGAGGAGAGTGATGGAGAAGCTGCGGGAGCAGAAGCTGTTCGCTAAGTTGAGCAAGTGTAGTTTCTGGCAGCGAGAGATGGGTTTTCTGGGTCACATTGTTTCTGCAGAGGGAGTTTCTGTGGATCCAGAGAAGATTCTGGCTATCAGAGACTGGCCTAGACCGACGAATGCCACTGAGATCAGGAGTTTTCTCGGGTTGGCGGGTTATTACCGGAGGTTCGTCAAGGGGTTTGCAAGTTTGGCTCAGCCGATGACTAAGCTTACAGGGAAGGATATTCCGTTCGTGTGGTCACTGGAGTGTGAGCAGGGTTTCGCGAGCCTGAAGGAGATGTTGACGAGTACACCAGTGTTGGCCTTGCCGGAGCATGGAGAGCCTTACACAGTGTACACGGATGCCTCGAGAGTTGGTTTGGGTTGTGTTCTGATGCAGAGTGGGAAGGTTATTGCCTATGCGTCGCGGCAGTTGCGGAAGCATGAGGGCAACTACCCTACTCATGATTTGGAGATGGTTGCGGTAGTCTTTGCCTTGAAGATTTGGAGGTCTTATCTTTATGGCGGACAGGTGCAGGTGCTTACAGATCATAAGAGTTTGAAGTATATCTTCACTCAGCCAGAGCTGAACCTGAGGCAGAGGCGGTGGATGGAACTGGTGGCTGATTATGATCTGGAGATAGCTTACCATCCTGGTAAAGCTAATGTGGTTGCAGATGCACTAAGCCGTAAGCGTGTTGGTGCTACTCCAGGGCAGAGTGTGGAGGCCTTGGTTAGCGAGATTGGTGCTTTGCGGTTGTGTGCAGTTTCGGTGGAGCCTTTGGGATTAGAGGCTGTAGATCAGGCGGACCTTCTGAGTAGAGTTCGGTTGGCTCAGGAGAAGGATAAGGAGTTGATTGCGGCTTCTAAGGCGGAGGGCTCTGAGTATCAGGTCGCAGCTAATGGTACTATCCTTGTGCATGGGCGAGTTTGCGTGCCTAAGGATGGGGGGTTGCGACGGGAGATTTTGAGTGAGGCTCATGCGAGCAAGTGTTCCATTCATCCGGGAGCGACCAAGATGTACCGAGGCCTCAAGCGGTATTATCATTGGGTCGGGATGAAGAGGGATGTAGCTGATTGGGTCGCGAAGTGCGATACATGCCAGCTGGTAAAAGCTGAGCATCAGGTTCCTGGTGGTTTGTTGAGGAGTTTACCCATTCCGGAGTGGAAGTGGGATATGATCACCATGGACTTTGTGGTTGGTTTGCCTGAGTCGCGAACCAAGGATGCTATTTGGGTGATTGTGGACCGTCTGACTAAGTCAGCACATTTTCTGGCCATCAAAAAGACCGATGGAGCGGCGGTTCTGGCTAAGAAATATGTGAGCGAGATCGTGAAGTTGCATGGAGTACCTGTGAGTATTGTGTCAGACAGGGACCCCAAGTTCACTTCAGCTTTCTGGGGTGCCTTTCAGGCAGAGATGGGCACTAAGGTGCATATGAGTACGGCGTATCATCCTCAGACAGATGGGCAATCTGAGAGGACTATCCAGACACTGGAGGACATGTTGCGGATGTGTGTCTTGGATTGGGGTGGTCATTGGGCAGATCACTTGAGTCTGGTAGAGTTTGCTTACAACAATAGCTATCAGGCGAGTATTGGGATGGCTCCTTACGAGGCGTTGTATGGGAGGCCATGCAGGACACCATTATGCTGGACCCAAGTGGGGGAGAGGAGCATATATGGTGCAGATTTTGTTCAGTTGACCTCAGAGAAGATTCGGGTTCTTAAGCTGAACATGAAGGAAGCTCAAGATCGTCAGCGGAGTTATGCTGATCAGAGGAGGAGAGAGCTTGAGTTTGAGGTTGGGGACAGAGTGTACCTCAAGATGGCCATGTTGCGAGGTCCGAACAGGTCTATCTCTGAGAATAAGTTGAGTCCGAGGTACATGGGTCCGTTTGAGATTGTTGAGAGGGTGGGACCGGTGGCATACAGGCTGGAGTTGCCAGAGGTTATGCGCGCGTTCCACAAGGTGTTCCATGTGTCGATGCTGAGGAAGTGTCTTCACAAGGATGATCAGGTGTTGGCTAAGATTCCAGAGGATCTTCAGCCTAACTTGACTGTGGCGGCGAGACCTGTGAAGGTTCTCGAGAGGAGGATCAAGGAACTTCGGCGGAAGAAGATTCCTTTGATCAGAGTCCAGTGGGACTGCGACGGAGTGTCAGAGGAGACTTGGGAGCCAGAGGCAAGGATGAAGGCAAAGTTCGGGAAGTGGTTCGAGAAGCAGGCGGTTGCTTGAGTTGCCTATCCTTGGGTTCCAGTTTCAGAGTTTTCGGAATTTTTGAGTTTTGAGTTCTGAGTTGTTGTTCTTATTTTCCTTTCATTATGTAATTTCGTTTGGAGTTGTAACGATTATGACATTTTGAGGAATTAATAAGATGAGTATTTCTTGGATTTGACGTGAGTTGTCTTATTTGAGAATGAGTTGTGCGGATTCTAAAAAGGGAAAGTTTCCTAGAGGGGAAATTTCTATTTTTGGAAAGTTCCGGAGGACGCTAAGGAAGCGTTTTAGTATTGTTGCTCAGGGGACACGAGTGTCCTGATGACTCGAGGGGAGTTGGGTATGCTCCCGAGGTACAGTCAACTCGAAGGACTTGTTGTTCTAGAGTTCGATGGGTACGGTGGCTTCGGGTGACGATCCGAGAGCTACTTTAGGGTGACGACCCGACAGTGAGTTTATAGTAGTATTGTTTCCAAGTGCCGCAACCTGCTGACTTTGTGACGGATAGTGAGCGGACACAACTCTGGGTCTTGACCTGTGAGTGGGAATGATAGTACGAGAGATACCTGAGATACCGTAGGCCGAGGCCTGAGAGTTGCGGTTATGTTCGAAGACTGCGGTCTGAGAGCGGAGTCAGAGTGGCGAGCAACAATGACTAAAGAAAGCCATGAGTATTAGCTGAGTTTGGACCTGGGGAGGTCAGATGGGAGTGAGTGCGGGACCGACGTGTCGGTTGCACTGAGTTTTGCGGTTTGAAGCGTTAAGCTAGATTCGAGGACGAATCTATGTTAGTGGGGGAGAAATGTAACGCCCGCGAACCGGTTTCCGGTTCAACGTGTCGATCGACACCACTAGGGTGTGTCGATCGACACGAAGCTTCTCGGGCAGATGGGCTTTTGGGCTTTTAATTGCGCGTTTCGGCTCGGTTAGGGAAGGAAACCCTAATGGGCTCGTATTTTAAGGCTTCAGGGACGCGACCTAGGGTTTCTTTTGAGCCTTTGTCGTTTTCCCAGAGAGAGTTTGTGAGAAAAGTTCCTGAGAGCTTTCTGTGAGTCCTTGAGCCTGTTTCCTTGAGGGTTGCTTGGTGAGAAGTGAGATCTGAGCCTGTTGGTGCGAAGGGTTGGTGAAAGGGTCGTTCTCCTTCCTGTCCTTGTTCAGAATCGTTCAGTCTTCCCTGTGAAAGAGGTGAGTGCATGACTGAGGGCTTATCTAAGCATTAGATCCCTTGTTTGCTTTGTTTTGAGTTGATTGATGATTGATTGGCTTGCTTTCTTGTGTTTGCTGGGCCGAATTGTGTGAGAGGGGACTTGTCTGGTCTCTGGAAGGATCGCTTGTGCGAAGTAGGGCACTGGAGAAGGAGAATCCGCGATGGGGAGGTCGCTGGAAACGTGCCTGCGCGATCGGTGTTGATCGACACGGGAAGTGTCTGTCGATCGACACAGATCGGGCAAGGTGTCGATCGACACAGAGGGTGTCTGTCGATCGACACCATTCGGGCTGGGTGTCGATCGACACGGAGGTCGTGTGTCGATCGACACACGTCCGTCTGACAGACTGTTTGGTCTGGTTTGTCTGTGTTTTGTTGTTGTGATTTGTCTATTGCTTGTGTGTATAGCCTGTTGCTTGGGAGGATTGCCTCACTAAGTATTTATGATAATACTTACGCATCTCATTTGTGTTGTTGATGCAGGTAAAGGCAAAGTGTGACCGTGGAATCGTGGCGAGGAAGAGGGGATGATCTAGATGCTCGTTGTGTGATCATCCTGCTGTTGTTTTCTGTTTCCGTTGCTAGGTTGTTAGTTCAGGAGTTAGAACTTTCACCTAGGTTGCTGATTTATTGATTCTTGGTTTATGACTCGTTGTTGAATATTTATTATTATTTATTGGATTTATTTTTAAGACTTAAATGCTCTTTCCCGTTGATTGCGCTGGGGGTATTTAGTGAGTATGGGATCACTAGATATTAATTAAATAAATTTAAAAAAAAATGGGTTGGGATGTTTCAACTTGAGTCAAGGATCTCATTCTGAAATTTAGGTAAAAATGGTGAGACAGAGAAGAGTAAGGAAGATGGTGTGGATGAGTTGGGTGTTTTGCAGGAGATACTTAAGACAAAAAAAATTCTTTCAGAATTTGAGTTGATATCAAGAAAAGATGCTGCTTCAGAATTTAGAAAACATTAAAGTTCAAAGAAGAATGACGCTAATAGATGAATGTAAGACATTGTTTCTTGAGAAGACATTGTTTCTTTTCTTGAGAAGACATTGTTTCTTGAGGAGGTCCAATTCAATATCCATAAACAAACTTTCTTTGTAAAGCTTTCAAATGGAGGATGTTCTCCTTGATTCAACGGTTAAAAAGCGTATGCTAAAAGGGTTGTGGCTTCTTTTTTCTTAAGAGTGTGATTGGTATTTTGTTAGAAGCCAATAATATAATATGGTATAAGAGCAAGAGAATAACGATGTACCTTCTGCAGAGCAAGAGATTAAGGACGTGCGTTATATTGTGCAAGATAATAAGGACGTGCCTTGTGCATGGCAAGAGATTAAGGACGTGCATCGTGCAGAGCAAGACAGTAAGGATGTGCCTTGTGCGGAGCAAGAAAGTATGGATGTGTCTTGTGGACAGCAAGAGCAGGTGAGTATAGAGATTGATAAGTGTGAGGAATAGAACAGTAAGGAAGATGGTGTGGAAGAGTTGAATGTCCTCGAGGAGCCACTTGAGTCAGGGATCTCGTTTTGAAATTGAGGTCAAAATGGTGAGAAAGAGAAGAGTAAGGAAGATGGTGTGGATGAACTGGGTGTTTTGCTGGAGATACTTGAGATGGGGACATTCTGTCAGAATTTGAGTAGATATCAAACAAAACCTGCTGTTTCAGAATGTATAAAACGTTAAAGTTGAAAGAAGAATGACGCTAATAGATGAATGGAAGACATTGTTTCTTGAGGAGCTCGAATTCAATATCAAGAAAAAAACTTTCTTTGCAAAGCTTGCAAATGGAAGATGTTCTCCTTGATTCTACGGTTAAAAAGCGTATGCTAAAAAGGTTGTGGCTTAGCTTTTTTTTTTTATTAACAGTTTGATTGGTTTTGAGTTGGAACCCCATAATCTAATACGGTATCAGAGCAAGAGAATAAGGATATGCCTTGTGTAGAGCAAGAGATTACGGACGTGCCTTGTGTGGAACAAAAAAGTAAGGATGTGCCTTGTGGAGAGCAAGAGCAGGTGAGTATAGAGATTGATAACTGTGAGGAATAAAAGAGTAAGGAAGATGGTGTGGAAGAGTTGAATATTCTGGAGGAGCCACTTGAGTCAGGGATCTCGTTTCGAAATTTAGGTAAAAATGGTGAAAAAGAGAAGAGTAAGGAAGATGGAGTGGATGAGTTGGGTGTTTTGCATGAGATACTTGAGACGGAAAAAATGAAAAGACATCAACAAAAATTGTTGCTTCATAATTTATAAAACATTAAAGCTGAAAGAAGAAAGACGCTAATCGATGAATGGAAAACGTTGTTTCTTGAGGAGCTCAAATTCAATATCAAGAAACAAACTTTCTTTGCAAAGCTTGCAAATGGAGGATGTTCTCCTTGATGAAACGGTTAAAAAGCGTATGCTAAAAGGGTTGCGGCTTCATTTTTTTTAAGAGTGTGATTGGTTTTGAGTTGGAACCCCATAATCTAATACGGTATCAGAGCAAGAGATTAAGGATGTGCCTTATGCAGAGCAAGAGATGAAGGACGTGCCTTATGTTGAGTAAGACAATAAGGACATGCCTTATGCAGAGCAAGAGATTAAGGACATGCCTCGTGCAGAGCAAGAGAGTAAGGATGTGCCTTGTAGAGAGCAAGAACACGTGAGTATAGAGATTGATAACTGTGAGGAATAGAAGAGTAAGGAAGAAAGTGTGGAAGAGTTGAATGTTTTGGAGGAGCCACTTGAGTCAGGGATGTCGCTTCGAAATTTAGGTAAGAATGGTGAGAAAGAGAAGAGTAAGGAAGATGGTGTGGATGAGGTTGGTGTTTTGCAGGAGATACTTGAGACGAAAAAAATTCTTTCAGAATTTGAGTAGATATCAACAAAAGTTCCTGCTTCAGAATTTATAAAACAGTTAAGTTGAAAGAAGAATGACGCTAATAGATGAATAGAAAACATTGTTTCTTGAGGATCTCGAATTCAATATCAAGAAACAAACTTTTTTGGCAAAGCTTGCAAATGGAGAATGTTCTCCTTGATTCAACGGTTAAAAAGCGTATGCTAAAAGGGTTGCAGCTTCTTTTTTTTAAGAGTGTGATTGGTTTTGAGTTGGAACCCCATAATCTAATACGGTATCAAAGCAAGAGAATAAGGATGTGCCTTGTGCAGAGCAAGAGATTAAGCAAGAGATTAAGGACGTGCCTTGTGTTGAGCAAGATAATAAGGACGTGCCTTGTGCAGAGCAAGAGATTAAGGATGTGCCTCGTGCAGAGTAAGAGAGTAAGGATGTGCCTTGTGCCGAGCAAAAAAGGAAGGATGTGCCTTGTAAATAGCAAGAACACGTGAGTATAGAGATAGATAACTGTGAGGAATAGAAGAGTAAGGAAGAAAGTGTGGAAGAGTTGAATGTTTTGGAGGAGCAACTTGAGTCAGGGATCTCGTTTCGAAATTTAGGTAAAAATGGTGAGAGAGAGAAGAGTAAGGAAGTGGTGTGGATGAGTTGGGTGTTTTGCAGGAGATACTTGAGACGGAAAAAATGAAAAGACATCAACAAAAACTGCTGCTTCATAATTTATAAAACATTAAAGTTGAAAGAAGAAAGACGCTAATCGATGAATGGAAGACATTGTTTCTTGAGGAGCTCAAATTCAATATCAAGAAACAAACTTTTTTTTGCAAGGCTTGCAAATGGAGGATGTTCTCCTTGATGTAACGGTTAAAAAGCGTATGCTAAAAGGGTTGTGGCTTCTTTTTTTTTAAGAGTGTCATTGGTTTTGAGTTGGAACCCCATAATCTAATACGGTATCTCAGCAAAAGAATAAGGATGTGCCTTGTACAGAGCAAGAGATTAAGGACGTGCCTCGTGTAGAGCAATAGAGTAAGGATGTGCCTTGTGCGGAGCAAGAAAATAAGGATGTTCCTTGTAAAGAGCAAGAACACGTGAGTATAGAGATTGATAACTGTGAGAAATAGAAGAGTAAGGAAGAAAGTGTGGAAGAGTTGTATGTTATGGAGGAGCCACTTGAGTCAGAGATCTCGTTTCGTAATTTAGGTAAAACTGGTGAGAAAGAGAAGAGTAAGGAAGATGGTGTGGATGAGTTGGGTGTTTTGTAGGAGATTATTGTGACGGAAAAAATTCTTTTGGAATTTGAGTAGATATCAACAAAAGTTGCTGCTTCAAAATTTATAAAGCATTAAAGTTGAAAGAAGAATGACGCTAATAGATGAATGGAAGACATTGTTTCTTGAGGAGTTGCAATTCAATATCAAGAAAACAACTTTTTTTGCAAAGCTTGCAAATGGAGGATGTTCTCCTTGATGTAACGGTTAAAAAGCGTATGCTAAAAGGGTTGTGGCTTCTTTTTTTTTTAAGAGTGTCATTGGTTTTGAGTTGGAACCCCATAATCTAATACGGTATCTCAGCAAAAGAATAAGGATGTGCCTTGTACAGAGCAAGACATTACGGACGTGCCTTGTGTTGAGCAAGATAATAAGGACGTGCCTTTTGGAGAGCAAGAGATTAAGGATATGCCTCGTGCAGAGCAATGAAACAGAAGTTTTTAGTGGAAGACAAAACAAGAGACAAGGAGTGTTTCAATTCCCTGAGCACTTAAACTGACGTTGCAGCACAGAGGGTGTCAATCCATAATGAGTGAGTTATTGACCAATCAGGATGCAATCAAATTCACTTAATTCAAGCCAAGCAGTAACAGTTTGGTATCTAGCAACCTAAATGAACAAAAGAGAAAGGAAACAGATGCAAGAACTAACAAGAACTAGCAGAAAATAAAGCAGATCGATCAAGCAAGCAAATAGCAATCAGATAAAGAGATAGAGCTCCTGAGAATGGGAATAATGGGTCAGTGAATCCTCCTAAATCAACTAAGGTGTCTAACAAAAACTCATAGAGAGCTAATCCCTAGACAACAGGTTCGAATACAGATCAATCCACTCTCGTGACAGAGATCCTCAAGCAGAACTACCTCCAAACCTAGATCTCTCTAGAGAAGCATAGCAAAGCAGGCATTATGATTCAACCTATTAAAGCCAATAAACACTCTAAGCAACCAATCTCTTGGGTTAGACATGTAAATCTCTGGAAAAAGTTGGTTCAAGCATTTCATCAAACACCTCTCGGGCAGGAAATACCTAGGGTCTAATTTCAATTGATCAGAGAGAAATTAGCATTAAGAACACTCACCCAGAAGGGATCTAAACAGATCTAAGCTTAAACACCCTAAAAGATCAAGGATTCATCACTAACCTAACCCATCCTCAAGAACCCTAAGCAGACAACTCACAATCCATCATAAAATGCAAAAACCCAGAAATGAAAATAAATTGCATAATCATAAAGCTAAAGATCAGATTAAGAGAACAGTAAATGTAGAAAATGCAAAATCAAAATATATTAAGAGAGATCTGGATTACAAAGTGTCTGATTTTGAGAGTTCTAGAGAGAAAAGAGAGAGAGATTAGGGATAAGAGATAAGTTTAAGGATAAGATAATATCTGATAATTGTCTCAGCACAACAGCTGTATTTATACTACTTTAGGCAAAGTCAAAACCCTAATTCACTAAAAAACAAAAGTCAAAGGCGGCTAGGCTTGGCATCGATCAGGCTGGTCGATCAGGGTGGTCGATGCCGCGTGATCTTCAAAGCTTGCACCTTTCTGCCTTGGGATCGATCTCAGGTCGATGCTGGTGATCGATGCAGGGTCCTCTCTTCACCAAACAGCTACTTTTTGTACCTAAACAACTCCAAATGCAAAAATGTATGCAATGCTCATGCAATAACCTACTAATCATGCAAAGTGACTCTAAATGACTAAAAATGGTATGAACAGGGGATGAATCAATGCTAAAGTGATGAGAAATCAATGCTTAAAACCTGTAAAATATAGACATATCAACTCCCCCAAACTTAGTCTTTGCTTGCCCTCAAGCAAACAAATCATAAGCAGGAAGAGAGGTTTGAAAGTGGGGTCTCAAAACCTAAAGTTTGCTAATTATCTAGTTAGAATCAAAGTCCAAGTTATTAGTTCTACAATGCAGAGCATAAGAGTTCTGATTAAAAGCTTTAGACAAACTCATCACAACAAGAACTGATTCCAATCTTTCATCTCCACATGCATTCATATCAATCAATTCCTTTAACATTCATTAAGAAGGAACATGGATCTAGTTGTGCAATGCCTACAAACTCATTTGGCTAGGTAAGAAAGGCTGGAGATAAAGATGATTTCCTTTAGAGTGGGTATAGCAATAATGATCAGGGTTTTCTCAAAAATCGGACTGAGCTTTAGAAGAAGGCTAAAGGTAAGCTCCAATAGATGCATACAGAAATAAAACCTTGTCTACCCAAAGGTAACCCAACGATTTTTATCCTATCTTTCTAAGCCCAATTATCCTAGATCTACCCTTTAGCTTCAGCTCATTTTGAGCACACCCATACACTCTTTGATCTAGTCTTAGGAGGAGTTTCTTCCTTCTCATACATCTAGCGGATTGGGGTTTTCTCTTAAACACTATGGTTCTCTTTTCTTCTTAAGACATCAAAGCTTTTTGCTATTCATTTCTTTTTCTCTTTTTCTTTCTTTTCTTTTGCTCAGAACCATTTTTTTTTATATTTTTCATTCCCCAAATCCTTTACTAGATACTTATACACATTCTCCCTCCTAAAGACTCTTTCTTTTCTTTCAGCATCAATCTTTTCTTTTCCTTTTCTTACATAATCAATACAAATCCAGTCCCAAACCCAGCAACAAGATCCCACCTAGTCCTTTTGATCTTGGGTCAAATAATAACCTAAAATAAACAACTACCGGATCAAATACGGCAATCAGTTGTAGTATTAAAGGGTCGAATCCACAGAGACCACAGTTGCACTATAAGATGATTAGACTGAATACAGCTAGGAGCAATTTAAAAGATTTGTTTAAAGCAAGCGATTAATTCAAAAAGGAAATTCAATAGTGAGACAAGCATTAGGTCTAGGGTATTCTTCCAGGATGTGAGACAACAAGCAGGTTGGAATATAAGAATATTAAAGAATAGTTCATGAACTCAATTCATAATAAGACATCTCGCTCTCGCGCAAATACCTACTTAGTAATACTATATTAGACAACCCGCTCTCGCGCGATCCCTAGAGTAATACTAGCATTAAGAATAAGATTGATAAGTTCACAAGATGTCATGGCCAGGACTTTCGCCTCAAGTCATGAAACCTTGCTCGCCTAATGTTGATTCCAGCGATTATTTTCGTACCGCCTAAGATCTTAGAAATAGGTGATCAGTCTAATTCTAGCATTAAGAACAACAATAGATGAAGAACTATAAACCTAAATTCCCAAACTAGCAACCTAACGAATTAATCACATCCCTTTCGAAACCCTAAACCTAATAAGGAAACTACTCGGACATGGAAAAGGAAACAAAGAATTCAATAAAGGAAAACATCTTTATTTCTTAAAATAAAACTAAAAAGGAGCTAGAGAGCTTTGAGGTCTCTTGCCCACAAACAAAAGAAAAGTTTTTGAATGAATTCTGGTCTAGAATACAAGGGACGTGCCCCCTTTATATAGTAAAAGGAGAGAGCAACAAAAGGAAACAAAAGAAATGGAAAATCTTGGAGAAGAGGCAAAAGAGGCGGTGGACCGGTCGATCCATGGGCTGGATCGATCGGTCTCCATCTTCATGGGCTTGGGCCTTGATTTTTCCCAGGATCGATCGATCCTAATATTGGACCGGTCGATCCTCACTCTCGTCCGTGTCGGCTTCGTCAGCAGGTTGACATGTCTTCAGTAAATCGGCTATAACTCTTGATTGCACCGTTAGATTTCCTTCAAACCACTTGGAGATGAAAGCTAACTCCCTTAGCTATCTTGACTCAAAATCTTAGCAAGATCCAACGGTGGAAAGGTATTCGTCTGAGGCCATACTTCTGACGGGTCTGCTGGACTCTGAATCTTCATATGTGTATTTGCATCTAAAACAATCCAAAACTCTTCCTTTTCCAATATTTGCTTCTCAGACCTGAAATACACTAAGTAAAGCATATAGTCCTAATATCTATCTAATATATGTTAATTGACTCAAATAACGAACCTAAATCCTATATAGAAAACGGTAAATTTGAGACTCATCACCTATCTAGTCCGAAAAATGCGAACTAGAACTACACAAGATTCTATTCCTGTCGGCTCAGACCTAACACTTTCTACCAAGCTCAATCCATAAAAGGCCTAACACTCAGAAAAATCACAATTGGCTTGAAAGAAGGATAGGTTAAGGGTGTGGAGAAACTGTTCCAATGATGGGAATCAGCTACTTGGATCAACAAGAGTGGTAAAAAGGGAAAAGATGATCCAAATATGTATATGGTATCCATGAGTTTACATGCAATGCACAACCAGATAATTACAAGTCAAGATTAGGTTCTTATAGATAGGAAATGAAATCAAGTCACAACATGCTTCAATTAGGACCAAAATGCAATTCAAGAATTCCAAGTTTGTTTCAGCCTTACGTTTCAAACTAAATCACAATGCATCACAGATCTAACAACGAGGGCTTTGATTCTAGCCTAGCAAATTAAGGAAGCTAACAAGGTTAAATTCATCATAGTCCCCTATGCTGGATGCAGCAGTCCTATATGAAACATTCTAGACTCAATCCTATATGCAGATGCAAAGTACATGAACACTCTTTTTATAGAAATTTTTCAAAATTTTTCAAATTTTTATGGTTTTTCTATGCCTTAGATGAGATGCATGCAGACTCAAGTATGCAAAATTTGAAAATAAGAAAACAAAACACAATGTCAAATACACCCTGAACCCTCCCCCAAACTTAAATTACACAGTCCCTTGTGTAAGAAAAATTTGAGAGAAGATTCAAGATAAAAACAGGAAACAACTAAAAATGCAATGGTATGTACAATGAAAAAGGTTGGAGTGGTACCTCAAGGCTGTGTGAAGAAAGAGTCGATGGATTGCTCCATGCTCTCTCGCGTGTAGGTTGGTGCAGGAGGCTCTGGCGGTAGCAACTGGTCGATACTGGTGCTCGATCCTGGGGCCTGGAATTGCCATTGACGCTCAGGTTGCTCTCTTGGCTCGAAGGATGAAGCTCTTGGGGGTTCCATGCGGATGTTGCGCCTGGGAGCTATGCTTGTTGAGCCACTGCGTCTCAAAATGTTGAGTCCTGTGATTGGTGCAGGCGAAGGAGCTTCCTTAGCTTTCCCTTGAAGCTCTTTGATTTGGTTTCCCATAACTGAGACTGTCTTCTGCAGCGCCTTGATTGTCTTGATTGACCACTTTCGGAGCCTGCTGATGTGCCTGTGAGCATCCTGTAAGGTGCGGCCTTTGAATTCTTCGAGAGGGGAGTCCTGAATGTCATCGTCCTCTGGATCGACCTGATCTGGTCGATGCTGCTCCGTTTCCTCTTGTTCTGCAATTGGAGCTTCCTCTTGCTCTCTCGGGTATAGCAGCACGGTAGGTGGGCAAAAATCGATGTTGTTTCCCATCCTAATGGTTGTGTGACTTGGGCAAGGGAGAGGCATCATCTTGGTGCAGCCGGCTTCTTGGTGGAAGAACTTGTAAAGGTACTGCCCGTTCACCATTTCTTTGGCGATAATCCCAGATTTTATCAGATGTGGCATGTTTATCCATCTGGGTTCAACCCCTTCACCATCTAATTCCACTCCACAAGCAGCTAGAATCGGGGTTATAACCCCTCCAATGCTTAATTCTCCTGACTTGTTCGACATATACACCTTACAGGCCCATTCCTTGTAGCTTAGCAGCTGATCAAGTAGCAAGCAGGTGAGAGAAGTATCAGCCTTGTTCCCAATCAATTCTCTCCCAGTTCTTGTGTGGCTCATCAATCCTGTTAGAGCTCCATCCAGCATCTCTAACTCCAGCTGATTGACGTTTCATGTGACCTTCCTTGCGTACATTGTGCTAGCAATGGCCTTATGTACGTACCGAAGAACCGGACTCCGTATTGCTGAACTCTTCGATCTTCCTGATACATACTCACTTGGGCCAGCTATTGTAAGCCACAGCTCATTCAGCTCCTTCTCATCATAGATACTGTCAACCATCGTTCCACTCGGAAAAGAAAACAGTGTGTCGAGCTCCTTAATAGTGATGGAACACTCTTCCCCCTTCACTGAGAAAGTGATGTACCCCAAACCAGGATCCTCTTCAGCTTCAGGATCGACATCATCATAGAAATGGACTGCTAGAGTTGCCAAGAAGTGACAAGTCTCCTCCTGATGTGCTTCAAATTGGAAGCTCATGAATGTGCCCAGGTGGCACATATCCAGCAAATACTCCACATCTCTGTAGATGCCAAGGTCCTTCATGGTCTGGTGGTGAGGGTACCTTGTGCCTTTGAAGTCCATACTCATCAATATTTCTATCAGCTCATTAGTGGGAGGTAGCTTCTTGGCTTTGGTTCTCCTAGTCACATTTCTGACAACTGGCTCTGCAATCTGTTCTTCTTCACCACTTGAGTGCTCACCATCTGGTTGCAAAGGCTCTTCATCAATCGACTGCACAGGCTTTTTGCCTCTAGCTATCTCTTCTCTTCTTGAAGAGGTTTCTTCAGCCATATGCTCAGGAGCCTGATCCATTGGAAGTGCTTTTCTCCTTGTTTCTGTGAATGCTCGAGCTATTCCTTCTGATGTTAATGGCTTGTATTTCGGCTTACGGTACCTGAAACAATGATCAAACAGTAAGATATCAGCCTTGTTACGCAGCATCGATCAACAGCATCGACCAGTTTGGTCGATGCAGGCACATGTACGGCTAGAAATCAAAGTGTGCAATCGAACTTCATATAATCCCATGTTTCAAGATCGAGAACGCTTAATCTAATGCTTAGAATAGTCAATAATCATCAGAACAAGCAACAATTTGGGATTACAATCAAAGATACCCAATTCTGGGTTTTTCTGGGTTTGCTCAAGAACGCTCAAGAACACTCAAGAACAGAGCTTGAAACCCAGAAATCGATCTCCATCAAACATCACAGAATCGACGAATCAAAGCAAATTTAGAACGAAATAGAACCAGCCTGAACTTATTAGCTATTAATTCCATCAAAATCGGTTCCAATAGCTCAAACAACTCAATTAATCGAATTTATGAACAGTAAAAACTCAAGAACAACTAAGAACAAACCCAGAATTCGATTTCTCCTTAGACGAATGCAGTTCTAAATAGCTTCTCCTAACCATCAAACCCAACGAATTCTTCACTTAATCGATCAATCCTAGGTAGTTTAGCTTCAGAAACTCGAAAATAAAGAAAACCCAACTAATCCGAACCCAGAAATTCGAAAAATTGAGATTTCAAGAAGTTAAATTCGTTGAAAGCTTACCAAGGGAGTCTAACAGCATTGAGTTTCTTCATATCGAAAACAACACAACAAGAAATCGATGGAGAGAAATAGAGAAAGAGAGAGCAAACTCTGGTTTTGTTTTTGGTCGAGTGGAGTTGTGAGGAAGAGATAAGGCGTGTGAGGCTATAAATAGAGGAGCAAGGCTTGTTGACTTGAGTTGCCCTAGTCGAGTCAACGTTTGGTCAACATTTTTTTTCTTTCTTCTCTGCACGGCATCGACCTGTTTGGTCGATGCCCTACATCGATGCTGCTCCTTTTCGTCTCCACCACTTAATCTCTTGAGTATCCTGAGCTATTGGTGCTCTTGCTTTACCTTGCCACCTGAAACTCTAAATAAAACAGATCAAAAATACCAAAAACTAAAATCAATATATACAAGGATAGACATGGGACTTCCTCCCAAGTGAGCTCGTTTAAAGTCATTGAGCTTGACTTTCAATGCCTTTTTCAGGCTTCTGGAGGGTGATGGAGAGGCTTAGAGAACCTCTCCGGTGTCGCTTCATTAACCGATATCTTCTTAAACTTGGGCTCGTTCACTGTAAACCCTGAACCATCTTCGAAGGTAGAACCACTTGTCTGACCATGCAGTTGCTCAATCTGTTCTTTCATCCCCTTCACAAGGCATGTAAGTTCCCTTACTGAGCTTGTCAATTCTCTTATGGTCTCCTCCTGCCATTTAGATCTCTGCTTGAGAGCTTGAAGTTCTGAGCGATCACCGGGTGCAGGCTCCAAATTCGTTTTTGGAAGATCGAAGGAAGTAGGTGAGCTTGAACCATAAGTTAAATCAGAGGCAGCAGCAAGTTTCTCTGCAGCTAGTTGTTCACGCTTTCGAGCTCTAGACCTGGCCAAATTAGAGGTGCATATTCCATAGCTGTCACTGAAATCATCTTCAGAATGCTCATATTCATCACTCTCCTCTTCTTCCCACACTGCATCTCCATCACGGATCAGAATCGCATTGCAAGAGTGCCTGGATCGATCTTTTGTAGAGGACTGCTCTAGTGATGCTTCAGCGAAATGACCAGTCTCCTCAATACTGAAAGTCTGGCCTCCTATTGTTGGCTTCTTCATTGCACTCCTAACATCAAAAGTAATCTTGAAACCTTTCCCGAGATTCAGATCAATCTTCCCATGCTTGACATCAATAACTGCCCCAGCTGTGGCCAAAAATGGCCTTCCCAAAAGTAAAGGGTCCTTAGGCTCCTCATCCATTTCCAAAACAATGAAATCTGTGGGGATATCCACATTCCCAACCTTCACAGGCAAGTCTTCAAGCAAACCATGGGGTTTCTTGACCGATCTATCAGCTAAAATCAGAGAAATGTTGGTGGGGCTGTACTTTCCGAATCCAAGTCTTTTAGCCACAGAAAGAGGCATAAGACTCACAGAGGATCCAAGGTCACAAAGACAATTGTCAAAAGTCTTTGGACCTAGAGAGCAGGGTAAAGTGAAAGAGCCAGGATCATTCAGCTTCTCTGGGGTAACATCTTCCTTTGGAACAACAGCATTACACTCTTGACTTTCTTGCTTCACTCCCTGGGTTGCTTTGATCCTTTTTATAATCAGATCCTTCAGGAACTCATGAGATTTGGGTATGAGTTTCACAGCTTCAATTAGAGGCATCTTGGACTCAAGAATCTTTATCTGCTCATCGAGAAGAGCTTGATGCTGCTTCTTTTTTTGGCCTGGGAAGGGAAGTTGGGGCCTGTATGGAGGTGGATCAAAAGATGGTCTCTTTTCCATAGAGATTTCAGGTTCTGTAGCGGAGAGTGCCTGGATCGATGCACTAGATCGATCAGAGTGGTCGATGCTGAGCTCAAGTGCAGGTTTTTCAGCTTTTTCTTGACATGTGGAAAAATCCTCCCCATCTTGGCTGTCACTGTCCTCAGAGACGTGAAGTGTAGCTTTCTCATCAATCGCAACTGTTTCGTCGGTACTGTCTTGAATTCCAACATCATTGCCAAAAACCAATTCTACATCACTAGTGTCAAAGAGAAAGCCGCAGAACTCTACTTTGCTTATATCGTCATCTGTTTTCAATTGAATCGAGGAGATGGCATTACAAAACTCCTTAGGATTCTGAATAGCCTTTCCTGGAAGCTGTCCGGAAGTCTTGACAGTCGATGTATAGGTCTGGTTACTCTCCAAGTGAGTCACCTTGGAAGCGATTGAATCAACTTTAGTGTTTAGGTCATGGAATTGATGATGTAGCGTGGCAAACTTCTTTGCATTGTCAAGATTACTAGCTGCCTGACCCTGTAGTAGCTGCTGAAACATGCTGGTCACATGAGGAAGTGGTGCGAGAGGTGGGAAGCCTGGAGGTGCAGCCAGTTGCTGCTGAGGGATGAAAGGCTTGTTCTGCTGTTGCGGTTGTTGGTGCTGACCCTGTGGAGGCTGCGGAGGATAGACTTGGTCCTGCGGATTAGCAACATTAGTACTTCGATAGGAAAGGTTCGGATTAGGCCTGTAGTTGTTGTAGCCACGATTATAACCAGCTTGGTTCTGCATGTAGCACAATTCTTCAGTGTGTTCACCCTCCCCATCTTGGACCTGAACCTGCTCTGCTTCACAAACAAAGTTGAGCTGCTTTTGCTGTACCAACAACAACTTATCTAACTTCTCATTTAGAGCTTTCATCTCTTTCCTTGTCTTATGATCAGAATCAGTGGTGCTTCTAACAGTCCTGTCATAATCCTCACTGTAGTTTTCATCAGATTGTGCCAAGTTCTCCACAAGCTCCCAGCCATCTTCTACATCTTTATTCAAGAAATTCCCATTGCTGGCTGTATCAAGCATCATCCTAAACTTGGGTAAAATACCTCTGTATAATGTGCTGAGGAGAGACTCATTGGAGAATCCAGGGTGAGGGCACTTGCTGGTGTAGCTCTTGAACCGTTCCCATGCCTCACAAAAGGTCTCACCAGTCTTCTGAGTAAAGCTGTCCTAGAATTGGAGAAGAACTTAGCAAGAAACACTTTCTTGCAATCGTCCCAGGAAGTAATAGAGCCTTGCGGTAGAGCTTTTTCCCACTGTCTTGCCTTATCACCGAGAGAGAACGGGAATAGTCGCAGCTTGAGAGCGTCATCACTCACGCCATTGATCTTTGTTAGGCCACAGAGCCTATCAAACTCGTCCAGATAATCGAGTGGATCCTCCATTGGTAATCCATGGAATTTGCTATCCTGGATCATGTTGATCATACTGCTCTTGATCTCAAAATTGTTGTTGGGAATTGCTGGAGGAACGATTCCCTGACGCTGTGCATGAGTGTTAGGTGCATCACCAGCACCAATGAGACGAGGCTGCCTTGGTGGATTGCCTTGAGGAGGTGGACGTAAGTCTTGTTGGTTCTCCATATCAACCGGATCCTGATGATCAGCCTGTAGTCTTTCTCGTTGTTCTCGCAGTTCTCGTGGCAGACGGTTAATGTTGTTGATGTAGCGAAGGAGATTCTGATTGCCTTTAGATCTGGTTTGCATTCAGGCTTTGAGCGGGATCGATGCACGAGATCGAGCAAAGTGGTCGATCCTGAGCCTAAGTACCTGAGATGGACAGAAACAGCAATCAAACAAGTCAGCAAACAAAATAAAGTAAATAAGAACTTGATCTTAAATGATCTGAAATCCTAAATGCAACAAAATCACCCAAATGGCAACGGCGCCAAATTGAAACAGAAGTTTTTAGTGGAAGACAAAACAAGAGATAAAGAGTGTTTCAATTCCCTGAGCACTTAAACTGACGTTGCAGCACAGAGGGTGTCAATCCATAATGAGTGAGTTATTGACCAATCAGGATGCAATCAAATTCACTTAATTCAAGCCAAGTAGTAACAGTTTGGTATCTAGCAACCTAAATGAACAAAAGAGAAAGGAAACATATGCAAGAACTAACAAGAACTAGCAGAAAATAAAGCAGATCGATCAAGCAAGCAAATAGCAATCAGATAAAGAGATAGAGCTCCTGAGAATGGGAATAATGGGTCAGTGAATCCTCCTAAATCAACTAAGGTGTCTAACAAAAACTCATAGAGAGCTAATCCCTAGACAACAGGTTCGAATACAGATCAATCCACTCTCGTGACAGAGATCCTCAAGCAGAACTACCTCCAAACCTAGATCTCTCTAGAGAAGCATAGCAAAGCAGGCATTATGATTCAACCTATTAAAGCCAATAAACACTCTAAGCAACCAATCTCTTGGGTTAGACATGTAAATCTCTGGAAAAAGTTGGTTCAAACATTTCATCAAACACCTCTCGGGCAGGAAATACCTAGGGTCTAATTTCAATTGATCAGAGAGAAATTAGCATTAAGAACACTCACCCAGAAAGGATCTAAACAGATCTAAGCTTAAACACCCTAGAAGATCAAGGATTTATCACTAACCTAACCCATCCTCAAGAACCCTAAGCAAACTACTCACAATCCATCATAAAATGCAAAAACCCAGAAATGAAAATAAATTGCATAATCATAAAGCTAAAGATCAGATTAAGAGAACTGTGAATGTAGAAAATGCAAAATCAAAATATATTAAGAGAGATCTGGATTACAAAGTGTCTGATTTTGAGAGTTCTAGAGAGAAAAGAGAGAGAGATTAGGGATAAGAGATAAGTTTAAGGATAAGATAATATCTGATAATTGTCTCAGCACAACAGCTGTATTTATACTACTTTAGGCAAAGTCAAAACCCTAATTCACTAAAAAACAAAAGTCAAAGGCGGCTAGGCTTGGCATCGATCAAGCTGGTCGATCAGGGTGGTCGATGCCGCGTGATCTTCAAAGCTTGCACCTTTCTGCCTTGGGATCGATCTCAGGTCGATGCTGGTGATCGATGCAGGGTCCTTTCTTCACCAAACAGCTACTTTTTGTACCTAAACAACTCCAAATGCAAGAATGTATGCAATGCTCATGCAATAACCTACTTATCATGCAAAGTGACTCTAAATGACTAAAAATGGTATGAACAGGGGATGAATCAATGCTAAAGTGATGAGAAATCAATGCTTAAAACCTGTAAAATATAGACATATCAAGCAAGAAAGTAAGGATGTGCCTTGTGCCGAGCAAAAAAGGAAGGATGTGCATTGTAGAAAGCAAGAACACGTGAATATTGAGATTGATAACTGTGAGGAATAGAAGAGTAAGGAAGAATGTGTGCAAGAGTTGAATGTTTTGGAGGAGCCACTTGAGTCAGAGATCTCGTTTCGTAATTTAGGTAAAACTGGTGAGAAAGAGAAGAGTAAGGAAGATGGTGTGAATGAGTTGGGTGTTTTGTAGGAGATACTTGAGACGGAAAAAATTGTTTTGGAATTTGAGTAGATATCAACAAAAGTTACTGCTTCAAAATTTATAAAGCATTAAATTTGAAAGAAGAATGACGCTAATAGATGAATGGAAGACATTGTTTCTTGAGGAGTTCCAATTCAATATCAAGAAAAAAACTTTTTTTGCAAAGCTTGCAAATGGAGGATGTTCTCCTTGATGTAACGGTTAAAAAGCGTATGCTAAAAGGGTTGTGGCTTGTTTTTTTTTAAGAGTGTGATTGGTTTTTAGTTGGAACCCCATAATCTAATACGGTATCAGAGCAAGAGAATAAGGATGTGCCTTGTGCAGAGCAAGATATTAAGGACGTGCCTTGTGTTGAGCAAGATAATAAGGACGTGCCTTGTGCAGAGCAAGTGATTAAGGATGTGCCTCGTGCAGAGCAAGAGAGTAAGGATGTGCCTTGTGCCGAGCAAAAAAGGAAGGATGTGCCTTGTAGAGAGCAAGAACACGTGAGTATAGAGATTGATAAGTCTGAGGAATAGAAGAGTAAGGAAGAAATTGTGGAAGAATTGAATGTTTTGGAGGAGCAACTTGAGTCAGGGATCTCGTTTCGAAATTTAGGTAAAAATGGTGAGAGAGAGAAGAGTAAGGAAGATGGTGTGGATGAGTTGGGTGTTTTGCAGGAGATACTTGAGACGGAAAAAATGAAAAGACATCAACAAAAACTGCTGCCTCATAATTTATAAAACATTAAAGTTGAAAAAAGAAAGACGCTAATCGATGAATGGAAGACATTGTTTCTTGAGGAGCTCAAATTCAATATCAACAAACCAACTTTCTTTGCAAAGCTTGCAAATGGAGGATGTTCTCCTTGATTCAACGGTTAAAAAGCGTATGCTAAAAGGGTTGTGGCTTCTTTTTTCTTAAGAGTGTGATTGGTTTTGAGTTGGAACCCGTTAATCTAATACGGTATCAGAGCAAGAGAATAAGGATGTGCCTTGTGCAGAGCAAGAGATTAAGGACGTGCCTCGTGTAGAGGAAGAGAGTAAGGATGTGCCTTGTGCGGAGCAAGAAAATAAGGATGTTCCTTGTAGAGAGCAAGAACACGTGAGTATAGAGATTGATAACTGTGAGAAATAGAAGAGTAAGGAAGAAAGTGTGGAAGAGTTGTATGTTATGGAGGAGCCACTTGAGTCAGAGATCTCGTTTCGTAATTTAGGTAAAACTGGTGAGAAAGAGAAGAGTAAGGAAGATGGTGTGGATGAGTTGGGTGTTTTGTAGGAGATTATTGTGACGGAAAAAATTCTTTTGGAATTTGAGTAGATATCAACAAAAGTTGCTGTTTCAAAATTTATAAAGCATTAAAGTTGAAAGAAGAATGACGCTAATAGATGAATTGAAGACATTGTTTCTTGAGGAGTTCCAATTCAATATCAAGAAAAAAACTTTTTTTGCAAAGCTTGCAAATGGAGAATGTTCTCCTTGATGTAACGGTTAAAAAGCGTATGCTAAAAGGGTTGTGGCTTCTTTTTTTTTAAGAGTGTCATTGGTTTTGAGTTGGAACCCCATAATCTAATACGGTATCTCAGCAAAAGAATAAGGATGTGCCTTGTACAGAGCAAGAGATTACGGACGTGCCTTGTGTTAAGCAAGATAATAAGGACGTGCCTTTTGGAGAGCAAGAGATTAAGGATATGCCTCGTGCAGAGCAAGAGAGTAAGGATGTGCCTTGTGCGGAGCAAGAAAGTAAGGTTGTGCCTTGTAGAGAGCAAGAACACGTGAGTATAGAGATTGATAAGTGTGAGGAATAGAAGAGTAAGGAAGAAAGTGTGGAAGAGTTGAATGTTTTGGAGGAGCAACTTGAGTCAGGGATCTCGTTTCGAAATTTAGGTAAAAATGGTGAGAGAGAGAAGAGTAAGGAAGATGGTGTGGATGAGTTGGGTGTTTTGCAGGAGATACTTGAGACGGAAAAAATGAAAAGACATCAACAAAAACTGCTGCTTCATAATTTATAAAATATTAAAGTTGAAAAAAGAAAGACGCTAATCGATGAATGGAAGACATTGTTTCTTGAGGAGCTCAAATTCAATATCAAGAAACAAACTTTTTTTGCAAGGCTTGCAAATGGAGGATGTTATCCTTGATGTAACGGTTAAAAAGCGTATGCTAAAAGGGTTGTGGCTTCTTTTTCTTTAAGAGTGTCATTGGTTTTGAGTTGGAACCCCATAATCTAATACGGTATCTCAGCAAAAGAATAAGGATGTGTCTTGTACAGAGCAAGAGATTACGACGTGCCTTGTGTTGAGCAAGATAATAAGGACGTGCCTTTTGGAGAGCAAGAGATTGAGGATATGCCTTGTGCAGAGCAAGAGAGTATGGATGTGCCTTGTGCGGAGCAAGAAAGTAAGGATGTGCCTTGTAGAGAGCAAGAACACGTGAGTATTGAGATTGATAACTGTGAGGAATAGAAGAGTAAGGAAGAAAGTGTGGAAGAGTTAAATGTTTTGGAGGAGTCACTTGAGTCAGAGATCTCGTTTCGTAATTTAGGTAAAACTGGTGAGAAAGAGAAGAGTAAGGAAGATGGTGTGGATGAGTTGGGTGTTTTGTAGGAGATACTTGAGACGGAAAAAATTCTTTTGGAATTTGGGTAGATATCAACAAAAGTTGCTGCTTCAAAATTTATAAAGCATTAAAGTTGAAAGAAGAATGACGCTAATAGATGAATGGAAGACATTGTTTCTTGAGGAGTTCCAATTCAATATCAAGAAAAAAACTTTTTTTGCAAAGCTTGCAAATGGAGGATGTTCTCCTTGATGTAACGGTTAAAAAGCGTATGCTAAAAGGGTTGTGGCTTGTTTTTTTTTAAGAGTGTGATTGGTTTTTAGTTGGAACCCCATAATCTAATACGGTATCAGAGCAAGAGAATAAGGATGTGCCTTGTGCAGAGCAAGATATTAAGGACGTGCCTTATGTTGAGCAAGATAATAAGGACGTGCCTTGTGTAGAGCAAGTGATTAAGGATGTGCCCCGTGCAGAGCAAGAGAGTAAGGATGTGCCTTGTGCCGAGCAAAAAAGGAAGGATGTGCCTTGTAGAGAGCAAGAACACGTGAGTATAGAGATTGATAAGTGTGAGGAATAGAAGAGTAAGGAAGAAAGTGTGGAAGAGTTGAATGTTTTGGAGGAGCAACTTGAGTCAGGGATCTCGTTTCGAAATTTAGGTAAAAATGGTGAGAGAGAGAAGAGTAAGGAAGATGGTGTGGATGAGTTGGGTGTTTTGCAGGAGATACTTGAGACGGAAAAAATGAAAAGACATCAACAAAAACTGATGCTTCATAATTTATAAAACATTAAAGTTGAAAAAAGAAAGACGCTAATCGATGAATGGAAGACATTGTTTCTTGAGGAGCTCAAATTCAATATCAAGAAACAAACTTTTTTTGCAAGGCTTGCAAATGGAGGATGTTCTCCTTGATGTAACGGTTAAAAAGCGTATGCTTAAAGGGTTGTGGCTTCTTTTTTTTTAAGAGTGTCATTGGTTTTGAGTTGGAACCCCATAATCTAATACGGTATCTCAGCAAAAGAATAAGGATGTGCCTTGTACAGAGCAAGAGATTACGACGTGCCTTGTGTTGAGCAAGATAATAAGGACGTGCCTTTTGGAGAGCAAGAGATTAAGGATATGCCTTGTGCAGAGCAAGAGAGTATGGATGTTCCTTGTGCGGAGCAAGAAAGTAAGGATGTGCCTTGTAGAGAGCAAGAACACGTGAGTATTGAGATTGATAACTGTGAGGAATAGAAGAGTAAGGAAGAAAGTGTGGAAGAGTTGAATGTTTTGGAGGAGCCACTTGAGTCAGAGATCTCGTTTCGTAATTTAGGTAAAACTGGTGAAAACGAGAAGAGTAAGGAAGATGGTGTGGATGAGTTGGGTGTTTTGTAGGAGATACTTGAGACGGAAAAAATTCTTTTGGAATTTGAGTAGATATCAACAAAAGTTGCTGCTTCAAAATTTATAAAGCACTAAAGTTGAAAGAAGAATGACGCTAATAGATGAATGGAAGATATTGTTTCCTGAGGAGCTCGAATTCAATATCAAGAAACAAACTTTTTTTGGCAAAGCTTGCAAATGGAGAAAATTCTCCTTGATTCAACGGTTAAAAAGCATATGCTAAAAGGGTTGCGGTTTCTTTCTTTTTAACAGTGTGATTGGTTTTGAGTTGGAACCCCATAATCTAATATGGTATCAGAGCAAGAGAATAAGGATGTGCCTTCACTACAACAAATATGCACATTCATAGCATACCGAGATAGCGCATTTTCTGTTCCTGCTATGAAAGATGAGTTTTTTTTCGGTTACTTTATAATAGCATCTTATAAACGCTATGATAGGGAAATTATGGAGCGGGAAACAAAAGTGACTTTAGTCCGATAATACTTAGTGAAAAACCTATTCACTTACACGCTTAGACGAGAAAAAGGAAAAAAGCAAACACTCGACACATATTCTATCTCTCTCGTTACAACCTAAGCTCGCTTCACCAGCTCGATTTCTTCTTTTAAATTCCCTGTGTGTGCTCGATTTCTCTATCAAATCTCCTACACTATCACCGTTCGTGAAAAGCCCCAAATTCGCCGTTCCTGAAAAGCCCTAAATCTCCATCGCCGTCCTTGAGAAGCTCAAATCGAAGGCATGTCTTTCTTCTTCTTCCTAATTTCATTCTCTCTTTCATTTATTTGTGATTTCGAGCAGCTTGTGTGTGATTTCAAGCAGCTTAGGATTCCGGTTTCTTAAAACTGTTCTTCGCGATTGAAACTTCATTTTGAGAATGTGGTGTTTTGAATCAACTTAGGGTACTGATAATCGATTATATACAGATTCGACTCAAATGTAGGTTTCAGAGTGGTGTTTTTTTGCATTCTTTATGTTTTTGTGTGTAGATGAGCACATTTTGCACACAAGGTGTTCGATAAAATGTCTAGCTGAGACTCATCATGTATAAAATGTCTAGATAATTGCCTTTATGTTTAGTTTACAGATTCTTATGATACTTTTAGTAAATTGAGAAAGATATGCTTGAACTTATACTGAATGTGCTTTATTTTTTTCCAAGTGTTGGTTATTGCAATGCAGGGGAACTGAATGACTCTCATTTCTCTGTACTCACACAACATGTTAGTATCATTCAACCAATTTTTCCAGCTGTTATTGATTGCAATGTTCTGTCCTTTAAGCCTGATTCGTATAACAGTGATATTAGCTTGTTAATATTGTCCTTTTATCTTGTTAAAAGCATATGTATGTGCTTGAATTAGTTTAATATTGTATTTAATGATTCTCTGATATGAATCACTATTTTAATGTTGGTTATTGTTTGAATACATGTCATGAATTGTCTGAATTGTTGCTTACTGTGAGCTATGATTTGATAATTGTATAATCTTTCTTTCTATTTTATCTATAAAGGTTAAAATATATATTATAACATATAATGTTGGAGAAGGCATGGGTGCATCTATGCAGAGCTGATCCTGATTATAAAAGGGGAGCTCTGAAATTTGTTAGGGATGTGTCTGCGGCTTTAGGTGACATAGAAATGATAATATGTCCTTGTAGAGACTGTCGTAATGTAGTACGCCAGGTAAACAGTGTTGTGGTTGAGCATCTTGTAATAAGAGGGATGGATGAGGCATATAAGCTGCTTAGTGATTGGTATTATCATGGAGATGTTAAGTCAGTGGATGCAGTTAAAAGTAAACCAAATCAGTGTAATGAGGAAGTCTTTGAGTTATATAAAGCTGCTGAATTTTTTGATCAAGAGTTGGCTTGTAGAGGTGACTTAGCTGAGCAACCTGTGGGTGACTTATGTGCGATTGCTGAGGGTGAGGACCAATGAGAAGATGAGTTCCTTGCAAAGATATTGGAAGCTGAAACCCCGCTATACCCTAACTGTTCAAACCACAGCAAGTTATCAGCTATTGTGACTTTGTTTAGGATTAAGACACATAATGGCTGGTCGGACAAGAGCTTCAATGAACTGCTTCAGACATTGCCAAGCATGTTGCCAGATGATAATGTCCTTCACACATCATTGTATGATGTCAAGAAATTTTTAAAGAGCTTTCATATGGGGTATGAAAAGATCCACGCATGTGTTAATGATTGCTGCCTATTCAGAAAGAAGTTAAAGAAGCTTGACAAATGTCCCAAATGTAATGCTTCACGGTGGAAGACTAATAAGCGAACTGGTGAGGTAAAGAAAGGTGTCCCACAGAAAGTATTAAGATACTTTCCAATTATACCAAGGCTGAAGAGAATGTTCAGATCCGAGGACATGGCAAAAGACTTACGGTGGCATTACACTAACAAGAGCACTGATGGAAAACTTCGACATCTAATTGATTCTGTTACATGGGCTCAGATGAATGCCAAGTATCCTTCATTTGCATCAGAAGAAAAGAACATCCGGCTTGGGCTGTCCACTGATGGATTTAATCCATTCAACATGAAGAACAGTAATTATAGTTGCTGGCATGTGCTATTGGTAAACTACAATTTGCCTCCTCACCTTTGTATGAAGAAGGAGAATATAATGTTGACATTATTGATTCCTGGTCCACAACAACCAGGTAATAATATTGATGTCTACCTAGAACCTCTTATTGAGGATTTGAATCATCTGTGGCAGAATGGAGAGCTAACATATGATGCTTTTAGTAAAAGTACTTTTTACTCTAAAGGCAATGCTTCTCTGGACCATTAGTGATTTTCATGCGTATGGAAACCTTGCTGGTTGTAAAGTTAAAGGTAAAATGGGATGTCCTATGTGTGGGAAAAATACTGATAGTATGTGGTTGAAGTTTAGCAGGAAACATGTCTACATGTGTCACAGATGAGGTTTGGCTCCAACACACAGATATAGGGAAAAGAAGACTTGGTTTGATGGAAAAGTTGAGCATAGGAGAAAGTCAAGAATTTTTACTGGTCATGAAGTTTATCAGAATCTGAAAAACTTCAAAAATGATTTTAGAAATGTGAACAAGGCTGGGATGAAGAGAAAGAGAACTGTCTACAAAGAACCAGTCTTTGACAGTGATGATGATGAAAGTGAATCCGATGAAGATGAGGAAATCGAAATAGATGAAGATGAGTTATCAAGATGGAAGAAAAGATCCATCTTCTTTACTCTGCCTTATTGGGAGGTATGATTACTTATTTACAGATTTTATAAACTAGAATATTTTTTTGTTGAGATTCTTATGAAATTTATTTCTATATTCTAGGATCTACCAGTACGGCATAATTTGGATGTAATGCACATAGAAAAGAATGTGACTCACAGCATTGTATCCACATTGTTGCATTGTGGAAAATCTAAGGATGGTCTTAATGCTCGTAAAGATCTCCAACATCTTGGTATAAGAAAAGAGTTGCATCCTACCACAAAAGGGAAGAGAACATACCTTCCAGCTGCACCTTGGTCCTTGTCCAAAAATGAGAAGAAGATTTTCTGCAAACGGCTATTTCATTTTAAGGGTCCAGATGGATACTGTTCTAATATTTTTCAGAGGAGTTTCAGTAGAAGAGTGTAAGGTAGGAGGTCTGAAATCACATGATTATCATGTCTTGATGCAACAACTTCTCCCGGTTGCACTTAGAGGATTGTTACCAAAAGGTCCTAGAACAGCAATACTACGGCTATGCGCATTCTTCAATCATCTGTGTCAGAGAGTTATTGACATTGAGGTTATTACAGTATTGGAAGCTGAAGTTGTGGAAACGCTTTGTATGTTTGAAAGGTTTTTTCCTCCAACCTTCTTTGATATCATGGTGCACTTGACTGTTCATCTAGGAAGAGAAGCTAGACTAGGAGGACCAGTACATTTTAGGTGGATGTACCCATTTGAGAGGTATATATCTAATATGTATTAGTAATTTGAATACTTATATTATCTTGGTCTAAGTTTTATTAGTGATAATCCTTACATTTTCATTTTAACAGGTACATGAAAGTTCTAAAGGAATTTGTAAGAAACCCTGCAAGACCAGAGGGTTGTATGGCAGAGTCTTATCTTGCAGAAGAATGCATGATGTTTTGTAATGAGTTTCTGAAAAATACAACCAACGTAGAAGAAAAACTTGACAGGAATGTAGAGTATGTGAACAGCTCTATATTAGAAGGTCGTCCAATATCAGCAGGAACTTCATTTACTCTTACTGAAATGGAGAAGAATATAGCCCATCTTGCTGTCATTCAAAATACAGCTGCATTTGATCCTTATGTAGAGTAAGTCCCTTGTGTATTTCATTTTTTATACATTACAATTTCAACATTATGCTGCTGACAGTTTGTTTTCATTTGGTAGTATGCATTTGCAATATCTACAAGACTCAAATCCAAGGTGCAGACGTGATGCATTATTTTTATGGTCTATGCATGCTAAGAATTTTGCTGCTTGGTTAAAAGGAGAGGCAAGTTAATGTTATAAATTTGATGAGTCTGTTTCTAAATCTATGCTAAACTGATTCAAAATGTTTAATTTTGCAGATATCTATGACTTCTGATGGACATGTAGACATAGTTAAATGGCTAGCATATGGTCCACGTTGTACTGCAAGGTCCTATACTGGTTATATAGTTAATGGACTACGTTTTCACACATGTTCACTTGAAAGGCAGAGTCAGAATAGTGGGGTTTATTATGAGGCAACAGCTATGTGTAGATCTAGTGCTAAGGATACTTCTCAAGTAGTTGATTTGGTGTCATACTATGGGAGAATTACTGACATCATATTGTTGGATTACCATGTGTTCTATGTGCCTATATTTAGATGTGACTGGGCAGTAAAAGGCAATGGAGTTAAAGTGGAAGATGGGTTCACACTTGTTAACTTAAATCAGAGCCAAGTAAGCTTTCAGAAGGATCCATATATTCTAGCATCTCAAGCAAAGCAAGTATTTTATTCAAGTGAAGATGAATCAAGTTGGTCTGTTGTTATGAGAGGTGCTTCAAGAAGATATAGTAAAGAAGATGTTCAGTCTGGAAATGTAGATATAATCGGTCCACTGCCAGTAGATGTTGACATGGATACTGAAATGGATGAAGCTGAATATGCTAGATCTGATTGTGAAGGCATATATGTGCAAGAGTAGATTCCTGATTCATTTATATACAGTCTTAGCTGTGCATATTGTCTAATGGAGTTATAGATTTCTTATGTTTATGGTTGATGTATGTAGAATGCTATAGATTTTGATAAGTTCTAAGTGATTAATTTTGTGTTTATGCAGGTGAATTAAAATGGGTGGAACTAAAACGAATGTTGGAGGGAAGAAGGGTGGAGGAAAAAGAAAGAGAAAATCTAAGGATGATGAAGTTGAATTTATTTGTACTGTTGAGGCCCGACCTGTAGTAACAGACCAGCATGAGGAGGAAGTGGAACATCATTCAGAAGAACCACAAACTCAACAACAACCAGAAGAACCAGCAGGAGAGGTTGAATTATCTGAAGAACATGAGCAGCAGACTGCTAAGCGGAAAAGAAAACGAGGACCAACAAAGATGAAAAACCTAGCCAATGATCCATCTGTTAGGATTAAAGTTGATTACAATGCACTTGGAGTACCTATGCCTCCAGGGTCAATTCAGTTGGCATCATATGTAGGTACATTAATCCGGGAACACATCCCTATCAACATTGATAACTGGAAGAAAGTGAGTGGAGATCTCAAAACATTTCTCTGGAGATCTGTTCAGGTAACAAGAAGTTGTTTTGTTTGTAAAAAATCTGTCAACTGAACAGGTTCACTTTTCTAATTATGGTGTGAGTGTAAGTGAACGCAGGCAAGGTTTGAGCTTGATGAAGAGTGGCAAAGGAAAGCTGTGATACACCAGATGAATGAGTTGTGGAGATCACACAAGTCAGTCATGGTTAAGGCTATTAATTTGGCTGCAAATAACCAAGCTAGGATGAAGTTGAGACCACCAAATATTGTTCCTGTTGAGTGGCAAAAATTTGTCAAAAACAAAACTAGTCCTGCATTTAAGGTAATTACTTGTGATTATAATTGTTTAGTATTTGTTTGGTCATTAGTAATTAACATGTTTCATTGTTAGGTTGTGAGTGAAACATTTAAAAAGGAAAAAAAGAATCAGATACCTCACACCACTAACCGTAAAGGGATCAGCAGACTAGCAGAAGAAATGACAAGCATATAAAGAACATTTATGTTTTTAACTAGTGATTGTAAATTGTTGTACTGTTACTGAAATGTTGTTTTTTGGAACAGAAAGCTGAAAGTGAAGATCCTTCCAGTGTGACAAGACTAGATGTTTAGATACTTAAAGAGTTCCAAAATATTCATCAATCAATCAGACTGAATAATATAACTTGACTTCATTTTATATTATGTTACAGAATCCAGGAACTGAAATGGATGAAAACTCAGCTGCAAGAGTAATTGATTCTTTCTTATTATTATATCAGATAATTGATTGGTCTTATGTAAATTAATGACTTACTTTGTCTCACAAAATGATTGTAGAGTGTAAACAGAAGAGCACATCCTAAGTGTGTGTTGGTTGATTGGGATGATACTGAAGAACAATTTGGTGAGGCTCGTATTCTTTCTTCTGATCCTGATGACATAGTGAATGACTGTCCTCTAGGCCCTACGGATCTCAAAGTGTTGGTTGAAGCTGCTACTAAACCAGATGCATTTCTCTTGAGACCTACACAGAAGATACATTTCATGAAAGAGGCTGTTGGACAAATAATTGCATGGCCCGGTACAAAGTGCAAACTTCTAGACAAAAACCTGCAAATGGAAGACATTGCCCCAATGGTATTCTTATAACTTAGCCTTTAATGAGTTTATATATATTTCATGAGTGTGTGATAATGTGTATTATTCATATTGGATTTGATTTCTGTTTGTGGTTCACATGGACTAAGAGGAAATTCTCAAAACAAATGTAAACTATTAGATTTGTCTAATGATGAAGTTATTGTTGCTGAGGGTCGTTGGGAGACACAAGAATCAACTGCATTGGTTAATGGAATTCCTATCGGACCAAAAGCAGTGAAAGTATTTGTGGATTCAGTGATGCAGCCTGAGACATTCATATGGAGACCCACTTTTGAAATGACATATCTTGAGGACTGTTTGATGGCTTTTGTATCATGGCCTTTTAGTAAAGTTGTTTTTGAGACAGCATCAGAGGCCAAGTATGCAGCCACAGCTTCAAAGGCTGCATCAGAAGCCAAGTCTGCAGCCACAGTTTCTAAGGATGCATGAGAGGCTAAGTCACTTGCCACAGCTTCCAAGTCTAAGGCCACAGCTTCCAAGTCTAAGGCTACATCTGATGATGAATCTCATGATAATGATGCAATAGGTCAAAGCTCTCCAGTAAAGAATACTTTACCATCACAGTCTCCACTCAGGAAGTCTCCAGTAAGTGTTTTCATTTGGTATGAAGTTGTTTTTTGTGCAGTATTATGACTGATGGTGTATATTGTAAACATGGCAGCGTCTTAATAAAGTTATTTCCACGGAGAGTAAGAGGTGCAAGTTGATGGCTATTACCGGAAAGAAGATGGTTGTGGCAGAAGGAAAATGGGAAACAAATGATCTGCAACATACTGTACACTGCAGACCCTTTGGTCCTAACGCAGTTAAGGTGTGGGTAGAGCTTGTGAAGGTGAACAATGTACCAGTTTGGAGGCCATCAGATGAAATAGCGATTTTGGAAGATGCACTTAGCTCATGTGTTGCTTGGCCAGAAGATAAGGTGATTAAGTACTAAACTGGTGGTTTCTTATGTTCTTGAGACTTTTAGATGATAAGTAAGACTTGGTTTATTGTGTTCTTGGAACTTTTCTTATGTATTGCATGCTTGGATCTGAACTTATGTTTAATGAATGATCAATGTATGAGATTTTATAAAACAGGTTTTGTGTACTATAATAACATTTCCGAAAATGTTATTAAAATCGGGTAGTAGAATATTTAACATTTTACTAATGCTATGTTTTAAGCATGTAAAACGTTATAATAGAATAACATATAATAACGCAAAATTTGAATAATTAGTTGTACAAATAGAACATCATTTCGAATGTGCTATATTATAGATGTTTAACATAGCGCGAAAAATGTCATATTATATAACGTTTTCAAAAAATTAAAGTTTGATAATACAGCGGTTACGTCACGTTATATTATAGATGTTTAACATAACGCGGAAATTGTCATATTATATAACGTTTTAAAAAAATTAAAGTTTGATAATACAGCCGTTACGTCACGCTATGATATAAAAGTAAAGCATAGCACACTTAAAAAACGCTATTGTATATGGGGTACCTACGATAACAGTGCCCTAATACAACACAATGGAAAACGCTATCAAAGGTCTATTATAGCGTTTTTCTCAAGTTAACAATGTGCATATTTGCTGTAGTGCTTGTGCAGAGCAAGAGATTAAGGACGTGCCTTGTGTTGAGCAAGATAATAAGGACGTGCCTTGTGCAGAGCAAGAGATTAAGGATGTGCTTCGTGCAGAGCAAGAGAGTAAGGATGTGCCTTGTGCCGAGCAAAAAAGGAAGGATGTGCCTTGTAGAGAGCAAGAACACGTGAGTATAGAGATTGATAACTGTGAGGAATAGAAGAGTAAGGAAGAAAGTGTGGAAGAGTTGAATGTTTTGGAGGAGCCACTTGAGTCAGGGATGTCGTTTCGAAATTTAGGTAAAAATGGTGAGAAAGAGAAGAGTAAGGAAGATGGTGTGGATAATTTGGGTGTTTTGCAGGAGATACTTGAGACGGAAAAAAATGAAAAGACATAAAAAAAAACTGCTGCTTCATAATTTATAAAACATTAAAGTTGAAAGAAGAAAGACGCTAATCGATGAATGGAAGACATTATTTCTTGAGGAGCTCAAATTCAATATCAAGAAACAAACTTTCTTTGCAAAGCTTGCAAATGGAGGATGTTCTCCTTGATTCAACGGTTAAAAAGCGTATGCTAAAAGGGTTGTGGCTTCTTTTTTCTTAAGAGTGTGATTGGTTTTGAGTTGGAACCCCTTAATCTAATACGGTATCAGAGCAAGAGAATAAGGATGTGCCTTGTGCAGAGCAAGAGATTAAGGACGTGCCTTGTGTTGAGCAAGATAATAAGGACGTGCCTTGTGCAGAGCAATAGATTAAGGATGTGCTTCGTGCAGAGCAAGAGAGTAAGGATGTGCCTTGTAGAGAGCAAGAACACGTGAGTATAGAGATTGATAACTGTGAGGAATAGAAGAGTAAGGAAGAATGTGTGGAAGAGTTGAATGTTTTGGAGGAGCCACTTGAGTCAGGGATGTCGTTTCGAAATTTAGGTGAAAATGGTGAGAAATAGAAGAGTAAGGAAGATGGTGTGGATGAGGTTGGTGTTTTGCAGGAGATACTTGAGACAAAAAAAAATCTTTCAGAATTTGAGTAGATATCAACAAAAGTTGTTGCTTCAGAATTTTTAAAACGGTTAAGTTGAAAGAAGAATGACACTAATAGATGAATGGAAGACATTGTTTCGTGAGGAGCTCGAATTCAATATCAAGAAACAAACTTTTTTTGGCAAAGCTTGCAAATGGAGAATATTCTCCTTGATTCAACGGTTAAAAAGCATATGCTAAAAGGGTTGCGGTTTCTTTCTTTTTAACAGTGTGATTGGTTTTGAGTTGGAACCCCATAATCTAATACGGTATCAGAGCAAGAGAATAAGGATGTGCCTTGTGCAGAGCAAGAGATTAAGGACGTGCCTTGTGTTGAGCAAGATAATAAGGACGTGCCTTGTGCAGAGCAAGAGATTAAGGATGTGCTTCGTGCAGAGCAAGAGAGTAAGGATGTGCCTTGTGCCGAGCAAAAAAGGAAGGATGTGCCTTGTAGAGAGCAAGAACACGTGAGTATAGAGATTGATAACTGTGAGGAATAGAAGAGTAAGGAAGAAAGTGTGGAAGAGTTGAATGTTTTGGAGGAGCCACTTGAGTCAGGGATGTCGTTTCGAAATTTAGGTAAAAATGGTGAGAAAGAGAAGAGTAAGGAAGATGGTGTGGATAATTTGGGTGTTTTGCAGGAGATACTTGAGACGGAAAAAATGAAAAGACATAAAAAAAAACTGCTGCTTCAAAATTTATAAAACATTGAAGTTGAAAGAAGAATGACGCTAATAGATGAATGGAAGACATTGTTTCTTGAGGAGATCCAATTAAATATTAAGAAACAAACTTTTTGTGCAAAGCTTGCAAATGGAGGATGTTCTCCTTGATTCAACGGTTAAAAAGCGTATGCTAAAAGGGTTGTGGCTTCTTTTTTCTTAAGAGTGTGATTGGTTTTGAGTTGGAACCCCTTAATCTAATACGGTATCAGAGCAAGAGAATAAGGATGTGCCTTGTGCAGAGCAAGAGATTAAGGACGTGCCTTGTGTTGAGCAAGATAATAAGGACGTGCCTTGTGCAGAGCAATAGATTAAGGATGTGCGTTGTAGAGAGCAAGAACACGTGAGTATAGAGATTGATAACTGTGAGGAATAGAAGAGTAAGAAAGAATGTGTGGAAGAGTTGAATGTTTTGGAGGAGCCACTTGAGTCAGGGATGTCGTTTCGAAATTTAGGTGAAAATGGTGAGAAATAGAAGAGTAAGGAAGATGGTGTGGATGAGGTTGGTGTTTTGCAGGAGATACTTGAGACAAAAAAAATTCTTTCAGAATTTGAGTAGATATCAACAAAAGTTGCTGCTTCAGAATTTTTAAAACGGTTAAGTTGAAAGAAGAATGACGCTAATAGATGAATGGAAGACATTGTTTGCTGAGGAGCTCGAATTCAATATCAAGAAACAAACTTTTTTTGGCAAAGCTTGCAAATGGAGAATGTTCTCCTTGATTCGACGGTTAAAAAGCGTATGCTAAAAGGGTTGCGGTTTCTTTCTTTTTAACAGTGTGATTGGTTTGTTGGAACCCCATAATCTAATACAGTATCAGAGCAAGAGAATAAGGATGTGCCTTGTGCAGAGCAAGAGATTAAGGACGTGCCTTGTGTTGAGCAAGATAATAAGGACGTGCCTTGTGCAGAGCAAGAGATTAAGGATGTGCTTCGTGCAGAGCAAGAGAGTAAGGATGTGCCTTGTGCCGAGCAAAAAAGGAAGGATGTGCCTTGTAGAGAGCAAGAACACAAGAGTATAGAGATTGATAACTGTGAGGAATAGAAGAGTAAGGAAGAAAGTGTGGAAGAGTTGAATGTTTTGGAGCAGCCACTTGAGTCAGGGATATCGTTTCGAAATTTAGGTAAAAATGATTTAGGTGTTTTGCAGGAGATACTTGAGACGGAAAAAATGAAAAGACATCAATAAAAACTGCTGCTTCATAATTTATAAAACATTAAAGTTGAAAGAAGAATGACGCTAATCGATTAATGGAAGACATTGTTTCTTGAGGAGCTTAAATTCAATATCAAGAAACAAACTTTCTTTGCAAAGCTTGCAAATGGAGGATGTTTGATATGTCTATATTTTACATGTTTTAAGCATTGAATTCTCACCACTTTAGCATTGATTCATCCCCTGTTCATACCATTTCTAGTCATTTGTAGTCACTTTGCATGATTAGTAGGTTATTACATGAGCATTGCATACATTCTTGCATTTGGAGTTGTTTAGGTACAAAAAGGAGCTGATTGGTGAAAAGAGGACCCTGCATCGAGCACCACCATCGAGCAGTTGATCGATGCCAAGACAGAAAGGTGGGAACTTTGAAGAACATGAGGCATCGACCAAACTGATCGAGCAGACTGATCGATGCCAAGGAAGAAAGGTGCAAGCTTTGAAGATCACAAGGCATCGACCACCCTGATCGACCAAAGTGATCGATGCCTAGCCTAGCCGCCTTTGACTTTTTGGTTTTTAGAATTAGGGTTTTGACTTTTCCTAAAGTAGTATAAATACAGCTGTTGTGCTGAGACAATTATCTAGATATTATCTTATCCTTACTTTTCTCTTATCCCTAATCTCTCTCTTTTCTCTCTAGAACTCTAAAAACCAGACACTTTGTGATCCAGATCTCTCTTAATCCATTTTGATTTTGCATTTTCTACATTCACAGTTCTCTTAATCTCATCTTCAGCTTTATGATTATGCAATTTATTTTATTTTCTGGGTTTATGCATTTTATGATGATTTGTGAGTAGTCTGCTTAGGGTTCTTGAGGATGGGTTAGGAAAGTGATGAATCTTTGATCTTCTAGGGTGTTTAAGCTTAGATCTGTTTAGATCCCTTCTGGGTGAGTGTTTTTAATGCTAATTTCTTTCTGAGAAGTTGAAATTAGACCCTAGGTATTTCCTGCCCGAGAGGTGTTTGTTGAAATGCTTGAACCAACTTTTTCCAGAGATTTACATGTCTGACCCAAGAGATTGGTTGCTTAGAGTGTTTATTGGCTTTGATTGATTGATTATTAATGCCTGCTATGTTATGCTTCTCTAGAGAGATCTAGGTTTGGAGGTAGCATAGTTAGAGGGGTCTCTGTCACGAGAGTGGATTGACCTATATTCGAATCTTTCGTCAAGGGATTAGCTCTGTATGAGTTTTTGTTAGACACCCTGGTTGATTTAGGAGGATTCACTGACCAATTATTCCCATTCTCATGAGCTCTATTTCTTTATCTGATTGTATTTGCTTTATTCGCTTGATCGATCTGTTTCTGCTAGTTCTCTGTCAGTTCTTATTTTTGTTTTCTCTTTGCTCATTTAGGTTGCTAGATACCCAATTCTCTCTATTTGGCTTGGATTAAGTGAAATGATTGTATCCTGATTGGTCAATAGCTCACTCTTATGGATTGATACCTTTGTGCTGCAATGATTGCATAAGGGAATTGAAACACCCCTGTTGCCTCTCTGCTTGCCATCTTTCTGTGAAAAAAAAAAACCATGTTTCAATTTGGCGCCGTTGCCATTTGAGTGATTTTGTTGCATTTAGGATTTCAGATCACTTAAGATCAAGTTTTTCTTTACTTTACTTCGTTTACTGACTTGTTTGATTGTTGTCTCTGTCCATTTCAGGTACCCGTAGCACTCGATCGATCACCTTGCTCGATCCAGTACATCGATCAGGCTCAACCTGCATGCACACCCGGTCTAAAGGCAATCAACATCTCATTCACTATCTCGACAACATTAACCGACTGCCACGTGAACTGCGAGAGCAACGCGAACGACTACAGGCTGCTCAACAGGATCCAGTTGCTATGGAGAACCAACAAGACATACCTCCACCTCCTCAGGGCAATCCACCAAGGCAGCCTCGTCTCATTGGTGCTGGCGATGCACCTAACACTCATGCACAGCGTCAGGGAATCGTTCCCCCAGCAATTCCCAACAATAATTTTGAGATCAAGAGCAGTATGATCAACATGATCCAGAATAGCAAATTCCATGGATTGCCAATGGAGGATCCACTCGATCACCTGGACGAGTTTGATAGGCTCTGTGGCCTAACAAAGATCAACGGCGTGAGTGATGACGCTCTCAAGCTGCGACTTTTCCCGTTCTCTCTCGGTGACAAGGCAAGACAATGGGAAAAAGCTCTACCGCAAGGCTCTATTACTTCCTGGGACGATTGCAAGAAAGTGTTTCTTGCTAAATTCTTCTCCAACTCCAGAACAGCTAAGCTTCGAAATGAGATATCCAGCTTCACTCAGAAGACTGGTGAGACCTTTTGTGAGGCATGGGAACGGTTCAAGAGCTACACCAGCAAATGCCCTCACCATGGATTCTCCAATGAGTCTTTGCTCAGCACCTTATATAGAGGTATTTTACCCAAGTTCAGGATGATGCTTGATACCGCCAGTAATGGGAATTTCTTGAATAAAGACGTGGAAGATGGCTGGGAGCTTGTGGAAAACTTGGCACAATCTGATGAAAACTACAGTGAGGATTACGACAGGACTGTTAGAAGCACCACTGATTCTGATGATAAGACAAGAAAGGAGATGAAAGCTCTAAATGAGAAGCTAGATAAGTTGTTGTTGATACAGCAGAAGCAGCTGAACTTTGTTTGTGAAGCAGAGCAGGTTCCGGTCCAAGATGGGGAGGGAGAACACACTGAAGAGTTGTGCTACATGCAGAACCAAGCTGGTTATAATCGTGGCTACAACAACTACAGGCCTAATCCGAACCTTTCCTATCGCAATACCAATGTGGCTAATCCGCAGGACCAAGTCTATCCTCCGCAGCCTCAACAAGGTCAGCATCAGCAGCCGCAACAACAGAACAAGCCTTTCATCCCTCAGCAGCAACTGGCTGCACCTCCAGGCTTCCCACCTCTCGCACCACTTCCTGATGTGACCAGCATGTTTCAGCAGATACTACAGGGTCAGGCAGCTAGTAATCTTGAAAATGCAAAGAAGTTTGCCACGCTACATCATCAATTCCACGACCTGCACACTAAGGTTGATTCACTAACTTCCAAAGTGACTCACTTGGAGAGTAACCAGACCTCTACATCAACTGTCAAGACTTCAGGGCAGCTTCCGGGAAAGGCTATTCAGAATCCTAAGGAGTTTTGTAATGCCATCTCCTCAATTCAATCACATGAAGATGAGGACATCAGCAAAGTAGAGTTCTGCAGCTTTCTCTTTGACACTAGTGATGCAGATTTGGTATTTGACAATGATGTTGGACTTCAGGACCGTATCGACGAAACAGTTGCGATTGATGAGAAAGCTACACTTCATGTCTCTGAGGACAGTGACAGCCAAGATGGGGAGGATTTTTCCATATGTCAAGAAAAAGCTGAAAAACCTGCACTAGAGCTCAGCATCGACCACTCTGATCGATGCACTGCATCTGCACTTGAGCCCAGCATCGACCACACTGATCGATGCACTACATCGATCCAGGCACTCTCCGCTACAGAACCTGAGATCTCTATGGAAAAGAGATCATCTTTTGATCCACCTCCATACAAGCCACAACTTCCCTTCCCAGGCCGAAAAAAGAAGCAGTATCAAGCTCTTCTCGATGAGCAGATAAATATTCTTGAGTCCAAGATGCCTCTAATTGAAGCTGTGAAACTCATACCTAAATCTCATGAGTTTCTGAAGGATATACTTATGGAAAGGATCAAAGCCAAGCAGGAAGTGAAGCAAGAAGAAGAGAGTAATGCTGTTGTTCCCAAGGAAGATGTTACCCCAGAGAAGCTGAATGATCCTGGCTCTTTCACTCTACCCTGCTCTCTAGGACCAAAGACTTTTGACAATTGTCTTTGTGACCTTGGATCCTCTGTGAGTCTTATGCCTCTTTCTGTGGCGGAAAGACTTGGATTCGGAAAGTACAGCCCCACCAACATTTCTCTGATTTTAGCTGATAGATCGGTCAAGAAACCCCGTGGTTTGCTTGAAGACTTGCCTGTGAAGGTTGGGAATGTGGATATCCCCACAGATTTCATCATTTTGGAAATGGATGAGGAGCCTAAGGACCCTCTACTTTTGGGAAGGCCATTTTTGGCCACAGCTGGAGCAGTTATTGATGTCAAGCATGGGAAGATTGATCTGAATCTCGGGAAAGGTTTCAAGATGACTTTTGATGTTAGGAGTGCAATGAAGAAGCCAACAATAGGAGGCCAGACTTTCTGCATTGAGGAGACTGGTCAGTTAGCTGAAGCATCACCAGAGCAGTTCTCTACAAAAGATCAACCCAAGCACACTTGCAATGCGATTCTGATCCGTGATGGAGATGCGGTGTGGGAAGAAGAAGAGAGTGACGAGTATGAGCACTCTGAGGATGATTTCAGTGATAGCTATGGGATATGCACCTCTAATTTGGTCAGGTCTAGAGCTCGAAAGCGTGAACAACTAGCTGCAGAAAAACTTGCTGCTGCCTCTGATTTAACTTGTGGTTCAAGCTCACTTACTTCATTCGATCCTCCCAAAACGAATTTAGAGCCTACACCTAGTGATCGCTCAGAACTTCAAGCTCTCAAGCAGAGATTCGAATGGCAGGAGGAGACCATAAGAGACTTGACAAGCTCAATGAGAGAACTTACATGTCTTGTGAAAGGGATGAAAGAACAGATTGAGCAGCTGCATGGTCAGACAAGTGGTTCCACCTTCGAAGATGGTTCAAGGTTTACAGTGAACAAGCCCAAGTTTAAGAAGATAATGGTTAATGAAGCAACACCGGAGAGGATCTCTAAGCCTCTCCATCACCCTCCAGAAGCCTGAAAAGGCACTGAAAGTCAAGCTCAGTGACTTTAAACAAGCTCACTTGGGAGGAAGTCCCATGTCTATCCTTGTACATATCTCTTTTAGTTTTTTGGTATTTTTGATCTGTTTTCTTTAGTGTTTCAGGTGGCAAGGCAAAGCAAGAGCACCAATAGCTAAGGATACTTAAGAGATTAAGCGGCAGAGATGAAGAGGAACAGCATCGATGTACCCCATCGATCAAACTGGTCGATGCCGTGCAGAAGAAAAAATGTTGACCAAACGTTGACTTGACTAGGGCAACTCGAGTCAACACTCCTTGCTCCTCTATTTATAGCCTCACACGCCTTATCTCTTCCTCACAACTCCAATCGACCAAAACAAAACCAGAGTTTGCTCTCTCTTTCTCTACTTCCCTCCATCGATTTCTTGCTGTGTTGTTTTCAATATGAAGAAACTCAATGCTGTTAAACTCCCTTGGTAAGCCTTCAACGAAATTAACTTCTTGAAATCTCAAATTTTCGAATTTCTGGGTTCGGATTTGTTGGGTTTTTCGAGTTTCTGAAGCTAAACTGCCTAGGACTAGTCGATTAAGTTGAGAATTCGTTGGGTTTGATGGTTAGGAGAAGCTAATTAGAACCGCATTTGACTGAGGAGAGATCGATTTATGGGTTTGTTCTTGGTGTTCATGCGTTTTTACTGTTCACATATTCGATTAGCTGAGTTGTTTGATGCTATTGGAACCGATTTTGATGGAATTATTAGCTAATAAGCTCAGGATAGTTCTGTTCCATTCTCAGTTGCTTTAATTGATCGATGCTATGGTGTTTAAAGGAAATCGATTTCTGGGTTTCAAGCTCTGTTCTTGAGTGTTCTTGAGTGTTCTTGAGCAAACCCAGAAAAACCCAGAATTGGGTATCTTTGATTGTAATCCCAGATTGTTGCCTATTCTGATGTTATTGACTGTTTTATGCACTAGATTAAGTGTTCTCGATTTTGAAACATGGGATTATATGAATTTCGATTGCTCACCTCGATTTCTAGCCGTACAAGTGCCTGCATCGACCAAACTGGTCGATGCTGCTGATCGATGCTGCGTAACACTGCTGATTCCTTCCTGTTTGATCATTGTTTCAGGTACCGTAAGCCGAAATACAAGCCATTGACTTCAGAAGGAATAGCTCGAGCATTCACAGAAACAAGGAGAAAAGCACCTCCAATGGATCAGGCTTCTGAGCATGTGGCTGAAGAAACCTCTTCAAGAAGAGAAGAGATAGCTAGAGGCAAAGGGACTATGCAGTCGATTGATGAAGAGCCTTTGCAACCAGATGGTGAGCACCTAAGTGGTGAAGAAGAACAGTTTGCAGAGCCTCCTGCCAGGAATGTGACTAAGAGAACCAAACCCAAGAAGCTACCTCCTCCCAACGAGCTGATAGAGATATTGATGAGTATGGACTTCAAAGGTACAAGGTACCCTCACCACCAGACTATGAAGGACCTTGGCATCTACAGAGATGTGGAGTATTTGCTGGATATGTGCCACCTGGGCACATTCATGGGCTTCCAATTTGAAGCACATCAGGAGGAGACTTGTCATTTCTTGGCAACCTTAGCAGTCCATTTCTATGATGATATCGATCCTGAAGCTGAAGAGGATCCTGGTTTGGGATACATCACCTTCTCAGTGAAGGGAGAAGAGTGTTCCATCACTATAAAGGAGCTTGACACACTGTTTTCTTTCCCGAATGGAACAATGGTTGACAGCATCTATGATGAGAAGGAGCTGAATGAGCTGTGGCTTACAATAGCAGGCCCGAGCAAGTATATATCAGGAAGATCGAAGAGCTCAGCTATACGGAGTCCGGTTCTTCGGTACGTACATAAGGCCATTGCTAGCACAATGTACGCAAGGAAAGTCACAGGAAACATCAATCAGCTGGAACTAGAGATGCTAGATGGAGCCCTGACAGGATTGATGAGCTACACAAGATCTGGGAAAGAATTGATTGGGAACAAGGCTGATACTTCTCTCACCTGCCAGCTACTTGATCAGCTGCTGAGCTACAAGGAATGGGCCTGTAAGGTATATAGGTCAAACAAGTCAGGAGAATTGAGCATTGGAGGGGTTATAACCCCGATTCTAGCTGCTTGTGGAGTGGAATTAGATGGTGAAGGTGTTGAACCCCGATGGATAGACATGCCACATTTAATCAAATCTGGGATTATCGCCAAGGAAATGGTGAATGGGCAGTACCTTTACAGGTTCTTCCACCAAGAAGCCAGCTGCACCAAGATGATGCCTCTTCCTTGCCCAAGTCACACCACCGTTAGGATGGGAAACAACATCGATTTTTGCCCACCTACCGTGCTGATATACCCAAGAGAGCAAGAGGAAGCTCCAATTGCAGAACAAGAGGAAGCGGAGCAGCATCGACCAGATCAGGTCGATGCAGACGACGATGACCTTCAAGACTCTCCTCTTGAAGAATTCAAAGGCCGCACCTTACAAGACGCTCACAGGCACATCAGCAGGCTCCGAAAGTGGTCAATTAAGACGATCAAAGCACTGCAGAAGACAGTATCGGTTATGGGAAACCAGATCAAAGAGCTTCAAGGGAAAGCTAAGGAAGCTCCTGCGCCTGCACCAATCACAGGACTCAACATTCTGAGACGCAGTGGTTCAACAAGCATAGCTCCTAGGCGCAACATCCGCATGGAACCTCCAAGAGCTTCATCCTTTGAGCCAAGAGAGCAACCTGAGCGTCAGTGGCAATTCCAGACCCCATCGAGCACAGGCATCGACCAGTTGCTCCCGCCAGAGCCTCCTGCACCAACCTACACGCGAGAGAGCATGGAGCAATCCATCGACTCTTTCTTCACACAGCCCTGAGGTACCACTCAAACTCCTTCATTGTATATATCATTGCATTTTTATTTGCTTTCTGTTTGTATCTTGAATCTTTTCTCAAATTTTTATTACACAAGGGACTGTGTAATTTAAGTTTGGGGGAGGGTTCAGGGTGTATTTGACATTGTGTTTTGTTTTCTTATTTTCAAATTTTGCATCCTTGAGTCTGCATGCATTTCATCTAAGGCATAGAAAAACCATAAAAATTTGAAAAATTTCGAAAATTTTCTATAAAAAGAGTGTTCATGTAGTTTGCATTTGCATATAGGATTGAGTCTAGAATGTTTCATATAGGACTGTTGCATCCAGCATAGGGGACTATGATGAATTTAACCTTGTTAGCTTGCTTAATTTGCTAGGCTAGAATCAAAGCCCTCGTTGTTAGATCTGTGATGCATTGTGATTTAGTTTGAAACGTAAGGCTGAAACAAACTTGGAATTCTTGAATTGCATTCTGGTCCTAATTGAAGCATGTTGTGACTTGACATCATTTCCTATATATAAGAACCTAATCTTGACTTGCAATTATCTGGTTGTGCATTGCATGCAAACTCATGGATACCATATACATATTTGGATCATCTTATCCTTTTTACCACTCTTGTTGATCCAAGTAGCTGATTCCCATCATTGGAACAGTTTCTCACACCCTTAACCTATCCTTCTTTCAAGCCAATTGTGATTTTTCTGAGTGTTAGGCCTTTTATGGATTGAGCTTGGTAGAAAGTGTTAGGTCTGAGCCGACAGGAATGGAACCTTGTGTAGTTCTAGTTCGCATTTTTCGGACTAGATAGGACTAGGTGGGATCTTGTTGCTGGGTTTGGGACTGGATTTGTGCTTATTATGGTAGAAAAGGAAAAGAAAAAGATTGATGCTGAAAGAAAAGAAAGAGTCTTTAGGAGGGAGAATGTGTATAAGTGTCTAGTAAAGGATTTGGGGAATGAAAAGTATAAAAAAAAAAAAAAAAAATGGTTCTGAGCAAAAGAAAAGAAAGAAAAAGAGAAAAAGAAGTGAATAGCAAAAAGCTTTTGATGTCTTAAGAAATAAGAAGAAAAGAGAACCATAGTGTTTAAGAAAAATCCCAATCCGCTAGATGTTTGAGAAAAAAGAAACTTCTCCTAAGACTAGATCAAAGAGTGTATGGGTGTGCTCAAAATGAGCTGAAGCTAAAGGGTAGATCTAGGATAATCTGGGCTTAGAAAGATAGGATTAAAATCGTTGGGTTACCTTTGGGTAGACAGGGTTTTATTTCTGTATGCATCTATTGGAGCTTACCTTTAGCCTTCTTCTAAAGCTCAATCCGCTTTTTGAGAGAACCCTGATTACGATTGTTAAACCCACTCTAAAGGAGATCATCTTTGTCTCCAGCCTTTCTTACCTAGCCAAATGAGTTTGTAGGCATTGCATAACTAGATCCATGTTCCTGCTTAATAAATGTTAAAGGAATTGATTGATATGAATGCATGTGGAAGTGAAAGATTAGAATCAGTTCTTGTTGAGATGAGTTTGTCTAAAGCTTTTAATTAGAACTTCTTTGCTCTGCATTGTAGAACTAATAACTTGGACTTTGATTCTAACTAGATAATCAGCAAGCTTTAGGTTCTGAGACCCCACTTTCAAACCTCTCTCCCTGCTTATGATTTGTTTGCTTGAGGGCAAGCAAAGACTAAGTTTGGGGGAGTTGATATGTCTATATTTTACATGTTTTAAGCATTGAATTCTCACCACTTTAGCATTGATTCATCCCCTGTTCATACCATTTCTAGTCATTTGTAGTCACTTTGCATGATTAGTAGGTTATTACATGAGCATTGCATACATTCTTGCATTTGGAGTTGTTTAGGTACAAAAAGGAGCTGATTGGTGAAAAGAGGACCCTGCATCGAGCACCACCATCGAGCAGTTGATCGATGCCAAGACAGAAAGGTGGGAACTTTGAAGAACATGAGGCATCGACCAAACTGATCGAGCAGACTGATCGATGCCAAGGAAGAAAGGTGCAAGCTTTGAAGATCACAAGGCATCGACCACCCTGATCGACCAAAGTGATCGATGCCTAGCCTAGCCGCCTTTGACTTTTTGGTTTTTAGAATTAGGGTTTTGACTTTTCCTAAAGTAGTATAAATACAGCTGTTGTGCTGAGACAATTATCTAGATATTATCTTATCCTTACTTTTCTCTTATCCCTAATCTCTCTCTTTTCTCTCTAGAACTCTAAAAACCAGACACTTTGTGATCCAGATCTCTCTTAATCCATTTTGATTTTGCATTTTCTACATTCACAGTTCTCTTAATCTCATCTTCAGCTTTATGATTATGCAATTTATTTTATTTTCTGGGTTTATGCATTTTATGATGATTTGTGAGTAGTCTGCTTAGGGTTCTTGAGGATGGGTTAGGAAAGTGATGAATCTTTGATCTTCTAGGGTGTTTAAGCTTAGATCTGTTTAGATCCCTTCTGGGTGAGTGTTTTTAATGCTAATTTCTTTCTGAGAAGTTGAAATTAGACCCTAGGTATTTCCTGCCCGAGAGGTGTTTGTTGAAATGCTTGAACCAACTTTTTCCAGAGATTTACATGTCTGACCCAAGAGATTGGTTGCTTAGAGTGTTTATTGGCTTTGATTGATTGATTATTAATGCCTGCTATGTTATGCTTCTCTAGAGAGATCTAGGTTTGGAGGTAGCATAGTTAGAGGGGTCTCTGTCACGAGAGTGGATTGACCTATATTCGAATCTTTCGTCAAGGGATTAGCTCTGTATGAGTTTTTGTTAGACACCCTGGTTGATTTAGGAGGATTCACTGACCAATTATTCCCATTCTCATGAGCTCTATTTCTTTATCTGATTGTATTTGCTTTATTCGCTTGATCGATCTGTTTCTGCTAGTTCTCTGTCAGTTCTTATTTTTGTTTTCTCTTTGCTCATTTAGGTTGCTAGATACCCAATTCTCTCTATTTGGCTTGGATTAAGTGAAATGATTGTATCCTGATTGGTCAATAGCTCACTCTTATGGATTGATACCTTTGTGCTGCAATGATTGCATAAGGGAATTGAAACACCCCTGTTGCCTCTCTGCTTGCCATCTTTCTGTGAAAAAAAAAAACCATGTTTCAATGTTCTCCTTGATTCAACGGTTAAAAAGCGTATTCTAAAATGGTTGTGGCTTCTTTTTTTCTTAAGAGTGTGATTGGTTTTGACTTGGAACCCCTTAATCTAATACGGTATCAGAGCAAGAGAATAAAGATGTGCCTTGTGCAGATCAAGAGATTAAGGACGTGCATCGTGTAGAGCAAGAGAGTAAGGATGTGCCTTGTGCGGAGCAAGAAAATAAGGATGTTCCTTGTAGAGAGCAAGAACACGTGAGTATAGAGATTGATAACTGTGAGAAATAGAAGAGTAAGGAAGAAAGTGTGGAAGAGTTGAATGTCCTGGAGGAGCCACTTGAGTTAGAGATCTCGTTTCGTAATTTAGGTAAAACTAGTGTGGATGAGTTGGGTGTTTTGTAAGAGATACTTGAGACGGAAAAAATTCTTTTGGAATTTGAGTAGATATCAACAAAAGTTGCTGCTTCAAAATTTATAAAGCATTAAAGTTGAAAGAAGAATGACACTAATAGATGAATGGAAGACATTGTTTCTTGAGGATTTCCAATTCAATATCAAGAAAAAAACTTTTTTTGCAAAGCTTGCAAATGGAGGATGTTCTCCTTGATGTAACGGTTAAAAAGCGTATGCTAAAAGGGTTGTGGCTTTTTTTTTTTTATGAGTGTCATTGGTTTTGAGTTGGAAACCCATAATCTAATACGGTATCCGAGCAAAAGAATAAGGATGTGCCTTGTGCAGAGCAAGAGATTACGGACGTGCCTTGTGTTGAGCAAGATAATAAGGACGTGCCTTTTGGAGAGCAAGAGATTAAGGACATGCCTCGTGCAGAGCAAGAGAGTAAGGATGTGCCTTGTGCGGAGCAAGAAAGTAAGGATGTGCCTTGTAGAGAGCAAGAACACGTAAGTATTGAGATTGATAACTGTGAGGAATAGAAGAGTAAGGAAGAAAGTGTGGAAGAGTTGAATGTTCTGGAGGAGCCACTTGAGTCAGGGATCTCGTTTCGAAATTTAGGTAAAAATGGTGAGAAAGAGAAGAGTAAGGAAGATGGTGTGGATGAGTTGGGTGTTTTGCAGGAGATACTTGAGACGGAAAAAGTTTTTTCGGAATTTGAGTAGATATCAACAAAAGCTGCTGCTTCAAAATTTATAAAACATTGAAGTTGAAAGAAGAATGACGCTAATAGATGAATGGAAGACATTGTTTCTTGAGGAGATCCAATTAAATATCAAGAAACAAACTTTTTTTGCAAAGCTTGCAAATAGAGGATGTTCTCCTTGATTCAACGGTTAAAAGCGTATGCTAAAAGGGTTGTTGCTTCTTTTTAGTGTGATTGGTATTGAGTTGGAAGCCTATAATCTAATATGGTATTGGAGCAAGAGAATAAGAATGTGTCATGTGCAGAGCAAGAGACTAAGGACGTGCGTTGTATAGTGCAAGAGAATATGGACGTGCCATGTGCAGAGTAAGAGATTAAGGACGTAACTCGTGCAGAGCAAGAGAGTAAAAATGTGCCTTGTGCAGAGCAAGAAAGTAAGGATGCGCCTTGTGTTGAGCAAGAACAGGTGAGTATAGAGATTGATAACTGTGAGGAATAGAAGAGTAAGGAAGAAGGTGTGGAAGAGTTGAATGTTCTGGAGGAGCCACTTGAGTCAAGGATCTCGTTCTGAAATTTAGGTAAAAATGGTGAGAAAGAAAAGAGTAAGGAAGATGGTGTGGATGAGTTGGGTTTTTTGCAGGAGATACTTGAGTCTGAAAAAATTCTTTCAGAATTTGAGTTGATATCAACAAAACTGCTGCTTTTAAATTTATAAAACATTAAAATTGAAAGAAGAATGACGCTAATAGATGAATGTAAGACATTGTTTATTCAGGAGCTCCAATTCAATATCCAGAAACAAACTTTCTTTGTAAAGCTTTCAAATGGAGGATGTTCTCCTTGATTCAACGGTTAAAAGGCGTATGCTAAAAGGGTTGTGGCTTCACTTTTCTTAAGAGTGTGATTGGTTTTGAGTTGGAACCCCATAATCTAATACGGTATCAGAGCAAGAGAATAAGGATGTGCCTTGTGCAGAGCAAGAGATTAAGGACGTGCCTTGTGTTGAGTAAGACAATAAGGACGTGCCTTATGCAGAGCAAGAGATTAAGGACGTGCCTCGTGCAGAGTAAGAGAGTAAGGATGTGCCTTGTAGAGAGCAAGAACACGAGTATAGAGATTGATAACTGTGAGGAATAGAAGAGTAAGGAAGAAAGTGTGGAATAGTTGAATGTTTTGGAGGAGCCACTTGAGTCAGGGATGTCGTTTCGAAATTTAGGTAAAAATGGTGAGAAAGAGAAGAGTAAGGAAGATGGTGTGGATGAGGTTGGTGTATTGCAAGAGATACTTGAGACGAAAAAAATTCTTTCAGAATTTGAGTAGATATAAACAAAAGTTGTTGCTTCAGAATTTATAAAACGGTTAAGTTGAAAGAAGAATAACGCTAATAGATGAATGGAAGACATTGTTTCCTGAGGAGCTCAAATTCAACATCAAGAAACAAACTTTTTGGCAAAGCTTGCAAATGGAGAATGTCCTCCTTGATTCAACGGTTAAAAAGCGTATGCTAAGAGGGTTACGGCTTCTTTTTTTTTAAGAGTGTGATTGGTTTTGAGTTGGAACCACATAATCTAATACGGTATCAGAGCAAGAGAATAAGGATGTGCCTTGTGCAGAGCAAGAGATTAAGGACGTGCCTTGTGTTGAGCAAGATAATAAGGACGTGCCTTGTGCAGAGCAAGAGATTAAGGATGTGCTTCGTGCAGAGCAAGAGAGTAAGGATGTGCCTTTTGCCGAGCAAAAAAGGAAGGATGTGCCTTGTAGAAAGCAAGAACACGTGAGTATAGAGATTGATAATTGTGTGGAATAGAAGAGTAAGGAAGAAAGTGTGGAAGAGTTGAATGTTTTGGAGGAGCCACTTGAGTCAGGGATGTCGTTTCGAAATTTAGGTAAAAATGGTGAGAAAGAGAAGAGTAAGGAAGATGGTGTGGATGAGGTTGGTGTATTGCAGGAGATACTTGAGACGAAAAGAATTTGAGTAGATATCAACAAAAGTTGCTGCTTCAGAATTTATAAAACGGTTAAGTTGAAAGAAGAATAACGCTAATAAATGAATGGAAGACATTGTTTTCTGAGGGCTCGAATTCAATATCAAGAAACAAACTTTTTTGGCAAAGCTTGCAAATAAAGAATGTTCTCCTTGATTCAACGGTTAAAAAGCGTATGCTAAAAGGGTTGTGGCTTCATTTTTCTTAAGAGTGTCACTACAGGAAATGTGGGTATTGATAACACTAAAAGATAGCGTTTTTTATGTCTCTGCTATGTTTTACTTAATAGATAGCGTTTTCTGAATTGCAAACGCTATAAATGATTGAAGCGGGATATATGCAATTCGCGCGCCCAATTTTCGGGTTACTAAAGTCTATTTCCCGCTATCGAAAATGTTAAGAGGGAAAATTGTGAAATTTTGACTAAGGCAAAATAAAAGAGAAACACAAAAATCACACAAAAACACAAAAAAAAAAATCAAAATTTTTTTCAGTCTCTCGATCTTCACTCGATTTCTCTCGATTTCACTCCCTTTCTCAGTCTCTCCCTCTAATTCGCACGTTATCTCACTCGATTTCTCTCGATCTAGACACTCTATTTCTCACAATCTCCCTCGAATCTTCAAGGTATGTTTCAATTTAGATTGACCAATTTGATTTTGGGTTTCGATTTTATGTTGATTGAGCTTAGGGTTCTTGTCTGCGACCCAATCGAGCTTCTCTTTTGTAGCTAATTTGGTTTCCTAGCTAGCTTTTGTGAGTATAATCTTTTGTATAAAAAATAATCGGATCGAATTGACTCAATAATCGGATCTGCTCTTGTCGCAAGTTTGTTCATCATATACATTCGACGATTTAGGGTTACTGAATCTATTTTGAAATCCGTCAAAGGCTCGATCGATTTTGGCTTTGGGATCTGTTACCGATGCTTTCAATTTCTGAAGCTTTTCCATGCGATCTTTTCGAATTCGTGTTTCTCTCCTCTTGTTGCTCTGTCCATTGATTCTCTTAGTAACACCAGTTCTGTGTTGGGCTGATGCTAAAAGAAGAGATGATTATTTGAGTTTCAGTGATGTTGTATCCTTTGATACTACTTATGTCAAGTTTAACGATAAGTTGCCACTAGCTTTGTTTATTGGGGTTAACCATCACTCCCAACCTATGATGCTTGGTTGTGCATTGGTTGCTGATGATTCTAAGGAGAGATTTGTGTGGCTGTTAAAAACATGGCTTCGAGCAATGGGTGGTCGAGCTCCTAAAGTTATACTCACTGACCAAGACAAACTCTTGATGGCGGCCGTTTCAGAGCTCCTACCAAATTCTCGTCATTGCTTTGCGTTATGGCACGTGTTAGAAAAGATTCCTGAATATTTCTCCCATGTGATGAAAAGGCACGAAAATTTCTTGCAGAAGTTCAACAAATGCATCTTCAGATCTTGGACAGGTGATGAGTTTGATATGAGATGGTGGAAAATGGTAAGCCAATTTGGACTTGAGGAAGATGAATGGCTGGTATGGTTGCATGAACATCGTCGAAAGGTGGGCTTATATTGCAAACCTATGTATTTGATACTCGTGCATGTTTTTAGTTTCAAAAGGCTTAAGCTACTCAAATTGATCTTATGCAGGGACAACAACAAGAGGCTGGCCAACTGCTTGAATCTCAACAGAGCTTGCAACCAATGGTTTGTGCTTTTGATTTGATCTTCTCTAATTAATTTGATCATTGTTACAGCACATTTTCTTAGATGAGATTAAGAGATAGGATGTCTTGGATATAGCTTAATAACTATTTATTGTTTGTGCAGGAAAATATAAGTTCAGAGGGGATGAGCATGAATGGTTACTATGGTCCTCAACAGAACGTTCAAGGATTGGTATGCTATGTTAGTTGATTGCTACAAACCTGTCTAAGCGATTCGCCATCTATCATTACCCTAATGCTAAACCTGTTTTAACTGTGGATATAGTTAAATTTAATGGAGCCACCTCACGAAGGCTACTATGTAAATCAACGAACCTTCCAAGGCCTGGACATATGTTGAAATCTCTTTTCAATTAAACGATTGAATATCAAATTAGTGGAGAAATTCGAAGTTTGATAAGTTGTGTGGAAAATTCTGAAACTCTTTATAGCGCCATTCCTGTTTGTGGATATCAATAATGAATCTTGGTTTGTGCAGCTTCAAGAGCTAGCTACTCAGCTAATTGATCTGTGGAATCTGATGGATACTCCTGATGAGGAAAGGGAGCTTTTTGACCATGTTACCTGTAACATTTCAGCTTCAGTTCATGAAGTGACTGTCTCTGGTGCTCTCACACTTGATCTAATCGAGCAGGTATTGTAAATTTATGATGTATCGATCAGTGCATATGATAAGTAACTGCTTTTTAAAATTCCTGTGAACTCTTGAAGGCTGAGGTGGAAGTGGATAGGCTTGACCAACTGAAATCTAGCAGAATGAAGGAAATTGCATTCAAGAAACAATCAGAGCTTGAGGATATATATGCTCGTGCTCACATAGAAATAAAACCGGAGGTTGTTCGTGAGAGGATCATGTCTTTGATCAGCCGTAGTGAAGGGAAAAATTCTGATATTGGTATTGTATTGCCGGTTTTTGTATTGTATTGCCGGTTATGTCTAATGTCTAAAACTTTTTGTGTCTTGGTATGGATATTAGATTGTGTAACATTTGTATTGTGATATTAGCATATTTATATTAGATAGGTACTTTGTGTAATATTATGGTATAAATTAAACTCTAAATTAAAGTTAAAATCTTAAATTAAAGTTAAAATCTTAATTAAAGTAAATTTTTGAATTCTAAATTAAAAAAATCTTAAATTAAATTTCTAAACCCTAACCCTAAACCCTAAATCCTAACCCTAAATTAAAGTTAAAATCCTAATTAAATTAAATCTTTAAACTCTAAATTAAAGTTTAAACTATAAAACATAAATACTTGAGTAAAAAAATCTAAATCCCAAAGTTTAAACCCTAAACCCTAACCCTTAACCCTAAACCCTAAACCCTAAATTAAAGTTAAAATCCTAATTAAATTAAATCTTTAAACTCTAAATTAAAGTTTAAACTATAAAACATGAATACTTGAGTAAAAAAATTTAAATCCCAAAGTTTAAACCCTAAACCCTAAACTATGCCTTAGTGTATATGAACATACAAGTTAGATAGTTGGAATACTAACCTATATTAATTGTTCTTAATTTTAAAATTTTATACTTATAAGAAAAAATATTCTAAATATTGAAATACTTAAATTGAATTTTTAAAGAAATAATTTCTATTTTTTTCATTAATAAACTATTTTATATGATAATTTTCTGATTTTTTGAGTAATAGCCAATGAGAAGTAGCCTCCCACATTGTGGGAAGAATCCAAGACCGTTAGATTGCGCCGACTTTGATCTCAGCCGTCCCTTCTTTTTGTGACGCGAATTAATATAAACCGTTGATCTGTCTCGCTGATTTGATCTGAGCCGTTCATGTTCTTAGCCAATAAGCAGTGACTACGAAGATTGAACTTTGGCTTATTCTCCACCATTGATGAATTAAATCCAACGGTTAAGATTTTCTCCTTCTTTTTTTTTTTTTGGTTAAAACTTCTTTTCCTTTTCTCCTTCGTATGCTTTAGTTCTTACTCTGCGAATCTCAAAAGTCCCAAAATCAAACTCTGCAAATCCCTGAATCTCTGCCTCACCACCGCAATATTTCCTGTCTCTCTCTCTATCCCCTTCTACGGTGGTTAGCTCGTTCCCAGCTCCGGTGACGCCGTCGCCTCCATCTCAGGAGGAAATTCAAACCAGAAGCAAGAACGCCGTATCGCTCCCTCATCTCCGCTTCCAGAGGTTTATCTCTGCACGCGCCGACCTCTCCTTCTCCAGCTTCTTCAGACGCAACCTTCCTCCGATGGTGGATCCGATGACGAGTGGGGCGAGTTTCTTCACCACCAACCTCCTAAACGTGGTGGTGAAGAAAATATGTGTATCGGATAATCCGATTCGTTTGAAAATATGTTCTCCGAATGTTTTGGATATTAGTCTTGTGGATCTTCCTGGTATCACTAAGGTTCCTGTGGGTGATCAGCCCACTGATATCGAAGCACGTATAAGAACGATGATCTTGTCTTACATTAAAAATCAAAACTGCTTGATTCTCACTAGTTCTTGATTTCTATCAAGTATTATCGATCTGTCTTAGTGTCAATCTTTGTTATCAGTAGGGAAATTTAGAATCTTTCGAATTTCAAGTTGTGATAAATTTGGATTTTACGAATCAAAGATGTCTGCTTGAGAATTGACAGTAAAAGGTAAAATCGAATTGGGTATGTCGATTATATGTTGTTGTATGAAATCGATTTGAAGTTGTTCTATTGTTTTTGGTTTGTTAGGATGTTGTGAAGAAAGGATGTGAGATGTTTCAGAAGTGTGAAGATATGATCGGGAAGCTGGCGCTGTTTTCGTCTAACGAGACTAAAGAAGATATTAGCACCAACAATCTCAAATATCTTTTGGTAACTTTCTATGTAATTAAGTTCTCTCTTTTCTTATGTGCTGATTCTAATCGTCAATGTAATCTTGGTGTTTTTGTATATAGTGGAGGTAAAGAGTGGACCAGATGGGTTCGTGGTGAAGATGAGGGATGGGAGGCAACTTCGATGTGTCCACAATAATCCTCAGGGATGGAATTTTCCTAATTATGCTCCACACTCTGCCATTGTGCTGAAAATGGAAGATGGAACTGGTCTTCTTCTTCCCATTATCGTCTGTATGTGATATCAAAACTCAATGCTTTCGTTTGCACAAGCTTAATTTGTGTTGAAAAGTTTCCATTTTACTCTTGAGTTTTGAATCTCCTTTCTCTGGTTGTCTTTTTTCATTGCAGTGGAGATGCCTAGTGTGTTACTTATGTAGTATCTCATTTCCATCTTCTGCTAAGGTTGCTCTTAATGGGATTACTTATGTAGTATCTCATTTCCATCTTCGTCCTTCAGATGCAATAAACATAGCTATTAGATGCAAGGTATTGTTATATTACCATAACCATAAGATAGGAGACAGAGGAGGAAGATGAAGATAGGAGACATAGGGGCAGATGAAGAGGCATAGAGGAGATTTATCGATTTTGTATTTTTTATTGATGTAGTATTTTAATAAAGGTTTTTGTATATAATTTTATGTAAATGATAATAAATATTGTATTTTTTATTTTTGATATGTTATTTTACAAATATTATATTTAAATTAAAAATTAATTCATACAAATATTATATTTAAATTAAAAAATAATTCGTAATTATTTATTATTTTGAATAATTTAAAAACACATTAATAACACAAAATATTTGCTATCTTTGCTATAGGTAAATACTAATTAACCAGTTTTAATAACATCTTTATAACGCTATTATAAACATTAACAATTGCACAAAAAAACAGCGCTATCGTTGTAAACTTAACTATAGCACAACGAAAAACCGCTATCAAAAGTGTCCGACTTTCTATAACGGGCGATCAGAGAGCGCTTAAGGAAACGCTATGGTAGATGAATAATAGCGTTGTTCGGGCGCTATCAAAACCCACATTTCCTGTAGTGTGTGATTGGTTTTGAGTTGGAACCCCATAATCTAATACGGTATTAGAGCAAGAGAATAAGGATGTGCCTTGTGCAGAGAAAGAGATTAAGGACGTGCCTTGTGTTGAGCAGTACAATAAGGACGTGCCTTATGCAGAGCAAGAGATTAAGGACGTGCCTCGTGCAGAGCAAGAGAGTAAGGATGTGCCTTGTAGAGAGCAAGAACACGAGTATAGAGATTGATAACTGTGAGGAATAGAAGAGTAAGGAAGAAAGTGTGGAAGAGTTGAATGTTTTGGAGGAGCCACTTGAGTCAGGGATGTCGTTTCGAAATTTAGGTAAAAATGGTGAGAAAGAGAAGAGTAAGGAAGATGGTGTGGATGAGGTTGGTGTATTGCAGGAGATACTTGAGACGAAAAAAATTCTTTCCGAATTTGAGTAGATATCAACAAAAGTTGCTGCTTCAGAATTTTTAAAACGGTTAAGTTGAAAGAAGAATGACGCTAATAGATGAATGGAAGACATTGTTTCCTGAGGAGCTCAAATTCAATATCAAGAAACAAACTTTCTTTGCAAAGCTTGCAAATGGAGGATGTTCTCCTTGATTCAACGGTTAAAAAGCGTATGCTAAAAGGGTTGTGGCTTCTTTTTTCTTAAGAGTGTGATTGGTTTTGAGTTGGAACCCCATAATCTAATACGGTATCAGAGCAAGAGAATAAGGATGTGCCTTGTACAGAGCAAGATACTTGAGACGGAAAAAGTGAAGATGGTGTGGATGAGTTGGGTGTTTTACAGGAGATACTTGAGACGGAAAAAGTGAAAAGACATCAACAAAAACTGCTGCTTCATAATTTATAAAACATTAAAGTTGAAAGAAAAAAGACGTTAATCGATGAATGGAAGACATTGTTTCTTGAGGAGCTCAAATTCAATATCAAGAAACAAACTTTCTTTGCAAAGCATGCAAATGGAGGATGTTCTCCTTGATTCAACGGTTAAAAAGCGTATGCTAAAAGAGTGTGATTGGTTTTGAGTTGGAACCATCTAATACGGTATCAAAGTAAGAGAATAAGGATGTGCCTTATGCAGAGCAAGAGATTAAGGACGTGCCTCGTGCAGAGTAAGAGAGTAAGGATGTGCCTTGTAGAGAGCAAGAACACGAGTCTAGAGATTGATAACTGTGAGGAATAGAAGAGTAAGGAAGAAAGTGTGGAAGAGTTGAATGTTTTGGAGGAGCCACTTGAGTCAGGGATGTCGTTTCGAAATTTAGGTAAAAATGGTGAGAAAGAGAAGAGTAAGGAAGATGGTGTGGATGAGGTTGGTGTATTGCAGGAGATACTAGAGACGAAAAAAATTCTTTCATAATTTGAGTAGATATCAACAAAAGTTGCTGCTTCAGAATTTATAAAACGGTTAAGTTGAAAGAAGAATAACGCTAATAAATGAATGGAAGACATTGTTTTCTGAGGAGCTCGAATTCAATATCAAGAAACAAACTTTTTTGGCAAAGCTTGCAAATAAAGAATGTTCTCCTTGATTCAACGGTTAAAAAGCGTATGCTAAAACGGTTGTGGCTTCATTTTTCTTAAGAGTGTGATTGGTTTTGAGTTGGAACCCCATAATCTAATACGGTATCAGAGCAAGAGAATAAGGATGTGCCTTGTGCAGAGCAAGATACTTGAGACGGAAAAAGTGAAGATGGTGTGGATGAGTTGGGTGTTTTACAGGAGATACTTGAGACGGAAAAAGTGAAAAGACATCAACAAAAACTGCTGCTTCATAATTTATAAAACATTAAAGTTGAAAGAAGAAAGACGCTAATCGATGAATGGAAGACATTGTTTCTTGAGGAGCTCAAATTCAATATCAAGAAACAAACTTTCTTTGCAAAGCATGCAAATGGAGGATGTTCTCCTTGATTCAACGGTTAAAAAGCGTATGCTAAAAGAGTGTGATTGGTTTTGAGTTGGAACCATCTAATACGGTATCAAAGCAAGAGAATAAGGATGTGCCTTATGCAGAGCAAGAGATTAAGGGCGTGCCTCGTGCAGAGTAAGAGAGTAAGGATGTGCCTTGTAGAGAGCAAGAACACGAGTATAGAGATTGATAACTGTGAGGAATAGAAGAGTAAGGAAGAAAGTGTGGAAGAGTTGAATGTTTTGGAGGAGCCACTTGAGTCAGGGATGTCGTTTCGAAATTTAGGTAAAAATGGTGAGAAAGAGAAGAGTAAGGAAGATGGTGTGGATGAAGTTGGTGTATTGCAGGAGATACTTGAGACGAAAAAAATTCTTTCCGAGTTTGAGTAGATATCAACAAAAGTTGCTGCTTCAGAATTTTTAAAACGGTTAAGTTGAAAGAAGAATGACGCTAATAGATGAATGGAAGACATTGTTTCCTGAGGAGCTCAAATTCAATATCAAGAAACAAACTTTCTTTGCAAAGCTTGCAAATGGAGGATGTTCTCCTTGATTCAACGGTTAAAAAGCGTATGCTAAAAGGGTTGTGGCTTCTTTTTTCTTAAGAGTGTGATTGGTTTTGAGTTGGAACCCCTTAATCTAATACGGTATCAGAGCAACAGAATAAGGCTGTGCCTTGTCCAGAGCAAGAGATTAAGGACGTGCCTTGTGTTGAGCAAGATAATAAGGACGTGCCTTGTGCAGAGCAAGAGATTAAGGATGTGCTTCGTGCAGAGCAAGATAGTAAGGATGTGCCTTGTAGAGAGCAAGAACACGAGTATAGAGATTGATAACTATGAGGAATAGAAGAGTAAGGAAGAAAGTGTGGAAGAGTTGAATGTTTTGGAGGAGCCACTTGAGTCAGGGATGTCGTTTCGAAATTTAGGTAAAAATGGTGAGAAAGAGAAGAGTAAGGAAGATGGTGTGGATGAGGTTGGTGTATTGCAGGAGATACTTGAGACGAAAAAAATTCTTTCATAATTTGAGTAGATATCAACAAAAGTTGCTGCTTCAGAATTTATAAAACGGTTAAGTTGAAAGAAGAATAACGCTAATAAATGAATGGAAGACATTGTTTTCTCAGGAGCTCGAATTCAATATCAAGAAACAAACTTTTTTGGCAAAGCTTGCAAATAAAGAATGTTCTCCTTGATTCAACGGTTAAAAAGCATATGCTAAAACGGTTGTGGCTTCATTTTTCTTAAGAGTGTGATTGGTTTTGAGTTGGAACCCCATAATCTAATACGGTATCAGAGCAAGAGAATAAGGATGTGCCTTGTACAGAGCAAGATACTTGAGACGGAAAAAGTGAAGATGGTGTGGATGAGTTGGGTGTTTTGCAGGAGATACTTGAGACGGAAAAAGTGAAAAGACATCAACAAAAACTGCTGCTTCATAATTTATAAAACATTAAAGTTGAAAGAAAAAAGACGTTAATCGATGAATGGAAGACATTGTTTCTTGAGGAGCTCAAATTCAATATCAAGAAACAAACTTTCTTTGCAAAGCATGCAAATGGAGGATGTTCTCCTTGATTCAACGGTTAAAAAGCGTATGCTAAAAGAGTGTGATTGGTTTTGAGTTGGAACCATCTAATACGGTATCAAAGCAAGAGAATAAGGATGTGCCTTATGCAGAGCAAGAGATTAAGGACGTGCCTCGTGCAGAGTAAGAGAGTAAGGATGTGCCTTGTAGAGAGCAAGAACACGAGTATAGAGATTGATAACTGTGAGGAATAGAAGAGTAAGGAAGAAAGTGTGGAAGAGTTGAATGTTTTGGAGGAGCCACTTGAGTCAGGGATGTCGTTTCGAAATTTAGGTAAAAATGGTGAGAAAGAGAAGAGTAAGGAAGATGGTGTGGATGAGGTTGGTGTATTGCAGGAGATACTAGAGACGAAAAAAATTCTTTCATAATTTGAGTAGATATCAACAAAAGTTGCTGCTTCAGAATTTATAAAACGGTTAAGTTGAAAGAAGAATAACGCTAGTAAATGAATGGAAGACATTGTTTTCGGAGGAGCTCGAATTCAATATCAAGAAACAAACTTTTTTGGCAAAGCTTGCAAATAAAGAATGTTCTCCTTGATTCAACGGTTAAAAAGCGTATGCTAAAACGGTTGTGGCTTCATTTTTCTTAAGAGTGTGATTGGTTTTGAGTTGGAACCCCATAATCTAATACAGTATCAGAGCAAGAGAATAAGGATGTGCCTTGTGCAGAGCAAGATACTTGAGACGGAAAAAGTGAAGATGGTGTGGATGAGTTGGGTGTTTTACAGGAGATACTTGAGACGGAAAAAGTGAAAAGACATCAACAAAAACTGCTGCTTCATAATTTATAAAACATTAAAGTTGAAAGAAGAAAGACGCTAATCGATGAATGGAAGACATTGTTTCTTGAGGAGCTCAAATTCAATATCAAGAAACAAACTTTCTTTGCAAAGCATGCAAATGGAGGATGTTCTCCTTGATTCAACGGTTAAAAAGCGTATGCTAAAAGAGTGTGATTGGTTTTGAGTTGGAACCATCTAATACGGTATCAAAGCAAGAGAATAAGGATGTGCCTTATGCAGAGCAAGAGATTAAGGACGTGCCTCGTGCAGAGTAAGAGAGTAAGGATGTGCCTTGTAGAGAGCAAGAACACGAGTATAGAGATTGATAACTGTGAGGAATAGAAGAGTAAGGAAGAAAGTGTGGAAGAGTTGAATGTTTTGGAGGAGCCACTTGAGTCAGGGATGTCGTTTCGAAATTTAGGTAAAAATGGTGAGAAAGAGAAGAGTAAGGAAGATGGTGTGGATGAGGTTGGTGTATTGCAAGAGATATTTGAGACGAAAAAAATTCTTTCAGAATTTGAGTAGATATCAACAAAAGTTGCTGCTTCAGAATTTATAAAACGGTTAAGTTGAAAGAAGAATGACGCTAATAGATGAATGGAAGACATTGTTTCATGAGGAGCTCAAATTCAATATCAAGAAACAAACTTTTTTGGCAAAGCTTGCAAATGGAGAATGTTCTCCTTGATTCAACGGTTAAAAAGCGTATGCTAAAAGGGTTGCAGCTTCTTTTTTCTTAAGAGTGTGATTGGTTTTGAGTTGGAACCCCTTAATCTAATACGGTATCAGAGCAAGAGAATAAGGATGTGCCTTGTGCAGAGCAAGAGATTAAGGACGTGCCTTGTGTTGAGCAGTACAATAAGGACGTGCCTTATGCAGAGCAAGAGATTAAGGACGTGCCTCGTGCAGAGCAAGAGAGTAAGGATGTGCCTTGTAGAGAGCAAGAACACGAGTATAGAGATTGATAACTGTGAGGAATAGAAGAGTAAGGAAGAAAGTGTGGAAGAGTTGAATGTTTTGGAGGAGCCACTTGAGTCAGGGATGTCGTTTCAAAATTTAGGTAAAAATGGTGAGAAAGAGAAGAGTAAGGAAGATGGTGTGGATGAGGTTGGTGTATTGCAAGAGATACTTGAGACGAAAAAAATTCTTTCAGAATTTGAGTAGATATCAACAAAAGTTGCTGCTTCAGAATTTATAAAACCGTTAAGTTGAAAGAAGAATAACGCTAATAAATGAATGGAAGACATTGTTTTCTGAGGGCTCGAATTCAATATCAAGAAACAAACTTTTTTGGCAAAGCTTGCAAATAAAGAATGTTCTCCTTGATTCAACGGTTAAAAAGCGTATGCTAAAACGGTTGTGGCTTCATTTTTCTTAAGAGTGTGATTGGTTTTGAGTTGGAACCCCATAATCTAATACGGTATCAGAGCAAGAGAATAAGGATGTGCCTTGTGCAGAGCAAGATACTTGAGACGGAAAAAGTGAAGATGGTGTGGATGAGTTGGGTGTTTTACAGGAGATACTTGAGACGGAAAAAGTGAAAAGACATCAACAAAAACTGCTGCTTCATAATTTATAAAACATTAAAGTTGAAAGAAGAAAGACGCTAATCGATGAATGGAAGACATTGTTTCTTGAGGAGCTCAAATTCAATATCAAGAAACAAACTTTCTTTGCAAAGCATGCAAATGGAGGATGTTCTCCTTGATTCAACGGTTAAAAAGCGTATGCTAAAAGAGTGTGATTGGTTTTGAGTTGGAACCATCTAATACGGTATCAAAGCAAGAGAATAAGGATGTGCCTTATGCAGAGCAAGAGATTAAGGGCGTGCCTCGTGCAGAGTAAGAGAGTAAGGATGTGCCTTGTAGAGAGCAAGAACACGAGTATAGAGATTGATAACTGTGAGAAATAGAAGAGTAAGGAAGAAAGTGTGGAAGAGTTGAATGTTTTGGAGGAGCCACTTGAGTCAGGGATGTCGTTTCGAAATTTAGGTAAAAATGGTGAGAAAGAGAAGAGTAAGGAAGATGGTGTGGATGAGGTTGGTGTATTGCAGGAGATACTTGAGACGAAAAAAATTCTTTCCGAATTTGAGTAGATATCAACAAAAGTTGCTGCTTCAGAATTTTTAAAACGGTTAAGTTGAAAGAAGAATGACGCTAATAGATGAATGGAAGACATTGTTTCCTGAGGAGCTCAAATTCAATATCAAGAAACAAACTTTCTTTGCAAAGCTTGCAAATGGAGGATGTTCTCCTTGATTCAAAGGTTAAAAAGCGTATGCTAAAAGGGTTGTGGCTTCTTTTTTCTTAAGAGTGTGATTGGTTTTGAGTTGGAACCCCTTAATCTAATACGGTATCAGAGCAAGAGAATAAGGATGTGCCTTGTGCAGAGCAAGAGATTAAGGACGTGCCTTGTGTTGAGCAAGATAATAAGGACGTGTCTTGTGCAGAGCAAGAGATTAAGGATGTGCTTCGTGCAGAGCAAGATAGTAAGGATGTGCCTTGTAGAGAGCAAGAACACGAGTATAGAGATTGATAACTATGAGGAATAGAAGAGTAAGGAAGAAAGTGTGGAAGAGTTGAATGTTTTGGAGGAGCCACTTGAGTCAGGGATGTCGTTTCGAAATTTAGGTAAAAATGGTGAGAAAGAGAAGAGTAAGGAAGATGGTGTGGATGAGGTTGGTGTATTGCAGGAGATACTTGAGACGAAAAAAATTCTTTCATAATTTGAGTAGATATCAACAAAAGTTGCTGCTTCAGAATTTATAAAACGGTTAAGTTGAAAGAAGAATAACGCTAATAAATGAATGGAAGACATTGTTTTCTCAGGAGCTCGAATTCAATATCAAGAAACAAACTTTTTTGGCAAAGCTTGCAAATAAAGAATGTTCTCCTTGATTCAACGGTTAAAAAGCATATGCTAAAACGGTTGTGGCTTCATTTTTCTTAAGAGTGTGATTGGTTTTGAGTTGGAACCCCATAATCTAATACGGTATCAGAGCAAGAGAATAAGGATGTGCCTTGTACAGAGCAAGATACTTGAGACGGAAAAAGTGAAGATGGTGTGGATGAGTTGGGTGTTTTGCAGGAGATACTTGAGACGGAAAAAGTGAAAAGACATCAACAAAAACTGCTGCTTCATAATTTATAAAACATTAAAGTTGAAAGAAAAAAGACGTTAATCGATGAATGGAAGACATTGTTTCTTGAGGAGCTCAAATTCAATATCAAGAAACAAACTTTCTTTGCAAAGCATGCAAATGGAGGATGTTCTCCTTGATTCAACGGTTAAAAAGCGTATGCTAAAAGAGTGTGATTGGTTTTGAGTTGGAACCATCTAATACGGTATCAAAGCAAGAGAATAAGGATGTGCCTTATGCAGAGCAAGAGATTAAGGACGTGCCTCGTGCAGAGTAAGAGAGTAAGGATGTGCCTTGTAGAGAGCAAGAACACGAGTATAGAGATTGATAAATGTGAGGAATAGAAGAGTAAGGAAGAAAGTGTGGAAGAGTTGAATGTTTTAGAGGAGCCACTTGAGTCAGGGATGTCGTTTCGAAATTTAGGTAAAAATGGTGAGAAAGAGAAGAGTAAGGAAGATGGTGTGGATGAGGTTGGTGTATTGCAGGAGATACTAGAGACGAAAAAAATTCTTTCATAATTTGAGTAGATATCAACAAAAGTTGCTGCTTCAGAATTTATAAAACGGTTAAGTTGAAAGAAGAATAACGCTAATAAATGAATGGAAGACATTGTTTTCGGAGGAGCTCGAATTCAATATCAAGAAACAAACTTTTTTGGCAAAGCTTGCAAATAAAGAATGTTCTCCTTGATTCAACGGTTAAAAAGCGTATGCTAAAACGGTTGTGGCTTCATTTTTCTTAAGAGTGTGATTGGTTTTGAGTTGGAACCCCATAATCTAATACGGTATCAGAGCAAGAGAATAAGGATGTGCCTTGTGCAGAGCAAGATACTTGAGACGGAAAAAGTGAAGATGGTGTGGATGAGTTGGGTGTTTTACAGGAGATACTTGAGACGGAAAAAGTGAAAAGACATCAACAAAAACTGCTGCTTCATAATTTATAAAACATTAAAGTTGAAAGAAGAAAGACGCTAATCGATGAATGGAAGACATTGTTTCTTGAGGAGCTCAAATTCAATATCAAGAAACAAACTTTCTTTGCAAAGCATGCAAATGGAGGATGTTCTCCTTGATTCAATGGTTAAAAAGCGTATGCTAAAAGAGTGTGATTGGTTTTGAGTTGGAACCATCTAATACGGTATCAAAGCAAGAGAATAAGGATGTGCCTTATGCAGAGCAAGAGATTAAGGACGTGCCTCGTGCAGAGTAAGAGAGTAAGGATGTGCCTTGTAGAGAGCAAGAACACGAGTATAGAGATTGATAACTGTGAGGAATAGAAGAGTAAGGAAGAAAGTGTGGAAGAGTTGAATGTTTTGGAGGAGCCACTTGAGTCAGGGATGTCGTTTCGAAATTTAGGTAAAAATGGTGAGAAAGAGAAGAGTAAGGAAGATGGTGTGGATGAGGTTGGTGTATTGCAAGAGATATTTGAGACGAAAAAAATTCTTTCAGAATTTGAGTAGATATCAACAAAAGTTGCTGCTTCAGAATTTATAAAACTGTTAAGTTGAAAGAAGAATGACGCTAATAGATGAATGGAAGACATTGTTTCATGAGGAGCTCAAATTCAATATCAAGAAACAAACTTTTTTGGCAAAGCTTGCAAATGGAGAATGTTCTCCTTGATTCAACGGTTAAAAAGCGTATGCTAAAAGGGTTGCAGCTTCTTTTTTCTTAAGAGTGTGATTGGTTTTGAGTTGGAACCCCTTAATCTAATACGGTATCAGAGCAAGAGAATAAGGATGTGCCTTGTGTAGAGCAAGAGATTAAGGACGTGCCTTGTGTTGAGCAGTACAATAAGGACGTGCCTTATGCAGAGCAAGAGATTAAGGACGTGCCTCGTGCAGAGCAAGAGAGTAAGGATGTGCCTTGTAGAGAGCAAGAACACGAGTATAGAGATTGATAACGGTGAGGAATAGAAGAGTAAGGAAGAAAGTGTGGAAGAGTTGAATGTTTTGGAGGAGCCACTTGAGTCAGGGATGTCGTTTCAAAATTTAGGTAAAAATGGTGAGAAAGAGAAGAGTAAGGAAGATGGTGTGGATGAGGTTGGTGTATTGCAAGAGATACTTGAGACGAAAAAAATTCTTTCAGAATTTGAGTAGATATCAACAAAAGTTGCTGCTTCAGAATTTATAAAACCGTTAAGTTGAAAGAAGAATAACGCTAATAAATGAATGGAAGACATTGTTTTCTGAGGGCTCGAATTCAATATCAAGAAACAAACTTTTTTGGCAAAGCTTGCAAATAAAGAATGTTCTCCTTGATTCAACGGATAAAAAGCGTATGCCAAAAGGGTTGTGGCTTCATTTTTCTTAAGAGTGTGATTGGTTTTGAGTTGGAACCCCATAATCTAATACGGTATCAGAGCAAGAGAATAAGGATGTGCCTTGTGCAGAGCAAGAGATTAAGGACGTGCCTTGTGTTGAGTAAGACAATAAGGACGTGCCTTATGCAGAGCAAGAGATTAAGGACGTGCCTCGTGCAGAGTAAGAGAGTAAGGATGTGCCTTGTACAGAGCAAGAACACGAGTATAGAGATTGATAACTGTGAGGAATAGAAGAGTAAGGAAGAAAGTGTGGAAGAGTTGAATGTTTTGGAGGAGCCACTTGAGTCAGGGATGTCGTTTCGAAATTTAGGTAAAAATGGTGAGAAAGAGAAGAGTAAGGAAGATGGTGTGGATGAGGTTGGTGTATTGCAAGAGATACCGAAAAAAAATCTTTCAGAATTTGAGTAGATATCAACAAAAGTTGCTGCTTCAGAATTTATAAAACGGTTAAGTTGAAAGAAGAATAACGCTAATAAATGAATGGAAGACATTGTTTTCTGAGGGCTCGAATTCAATATCAAGAAACAAACTTTTTTGGCAAAGCTTGCAAATAAAGAATGTTCTCCTTGATTCAACGGTTAAAAAGCGTATGCTAAAAGGGTTGTGGCTTCATTTTTCTTAAGAGTGTGATTGGTTTTGAGTTGGAACCCCATAATCTAATACGGTATCAGAGCAAGAGAATAAGGATGTGCCTTGTGCAGAGCAAGAGATTAAGGACGTGCCTTGTGTTGAGTAAGACAATAAGGACGTGCCTTATGCAGAGCAAGAGATTAAGGACGTGCCTCGTGCAGAGTAAGAGAGTAAGGATGTGTCTTGTACAGAGCAAGAACACGAGTATAGAGATTGATAACTGTGAGGAATAGAAGAGTAAGGAAGAAAGTGTGGAAGAGTTGAATGTTTTGGAGGAGCCACTTGAGTCAGGGATGTCGTTTCGAAATTTAGGTAAAAATGGTGAGAAAGAGAAGAGTAAGGAAGATGGTGTGGATGAGGTTGGTGTATTGCAGGAGATACTTGAGACGAAAAAAATTCTTTCAGAATTTGAGTAGATATCAACAAAAGTTGCTGCTTCAGAATTTATAAAACGGTTAAGTTGAAAGAAGAATAACGCTAATAAATGAATGGCAGACATTGTTTTCTGAGGAGCTCGAGTTCAATATCAAGAAACAAACGTTTTTGGCAAAGCTTGCAAATAAAGAATGTTCTCCTTGATTCAACGGTTAAAAAGCGTATGCTAAAACGGTTGTGGCTTCATTTTTTTTAAGAGTGTGATTGGTTTTGAGTTGGAACCCCATAATCTAATACGGTATCAGAGCAAGAAAATAAGGATGTGCCTTGTGCAGAGCAAGATACTTGAGACGGAAAAAGTGAAGATGGTGTGGATGAGTTGGGTGTTTTGCAGGAGATACTTGAGACAGAAAAAGTGAAAAGACATCAACAAAAACTGCTGCTTCATAATTTATAAAACATTAAAGTTGAAAGAAGAAAGACGCTAATCGATGAATGGAAGACATTGTTTCTTGAGGAGCTCAAATTCAATATCAAGAAACAAACTTTCTTTGCAAAGCATGCAAATGGAGGATGTTCTCCTTGATTCAACGGTTAAAAAGCGTATGCTAAAAGAGTGTGATTGGTTTTGAGTTGGAACCTTCTAATACGGTATCAAAGCAAGAGAATAAGGATGTGCCTTATGCAGAGCAAGAGATTAAGGACGTGCCTCGTGCAGAGTAAGAGAGTAAGGATGTGCCTTGTAGAGAGCAAGAACACGAGTTTAGAGATTGACAACTGTGAGGAATAGAAGAGTAAGGAAGAAAGTGTGGAAGAGTTGAATGTTTTGGAGGAGCCATTTGAGTCAGGGATGTCGTTTCGAAATTTAGGTAAAAATGGTGAGAAAGAGAAGAGTAAGGAAGATGGTGTGGATAAGGTTGGTGTATTGCAAGAGATATTTGAGACGAAAAAAATTCTTTCAGAATTTGAGTAGATATCAACAAAAGTTGCTGCTTCAGAATTTATAAAACGGTTAAGTTGAAAGAAGAATGACGCTAATAGATGAATGGAAGACATTGTTTCCTGAGGAGCTCAAATTCAATATCAAGAAACAAACTTTTTTGGCAAAGCTTGCAAATGGAGAATGTTCTCCTTGATTCAACAGTTAAAAAGCGTATGCTAAAAGGATTGCAGCTTCTTTTTTCTTAAGAGTGTGATTGGTTTTGAGTTGGAACCCCTTAATCTAATACGGTATCAGAGCAAGAGAATAAGGATGTGCCTTGTGCAGAGCAAGAGATTAAGGACGTGCCTTGTGTTGAGCAGTACAATAAGGACGTGCCTTATGCAGAGCAAGAGATTAAGGACGTGCCTTGTGCAGAGCAAGAGAGTAAGGATGTGCCTTGTAGAGAGCAAGAACACGTGAGTATAGAGATTGATAACTGTGAGGAATAGAAGAGTAAGGAAGAAAGTGTGGAAGAGTTGAATGTTTTGGAGGAGCCACTTGAGTCAGGGATGTCGTTTCGAAATTTAGGTAAAAATGGTGAGAAAGAGAAGAGTAAGGAAGATGGTGTGGATGAGGTTGGTGTATTGCAGGAGATACTTGAGACGAAAAAAATTCTTTCAGAATTTGAGTAGATATCAACAAAAGTTGCTGCTTCAGAATTTATAAAACGGTTAAGTTGAAAGAAGAATAACGCTAATAAATGAATGGAAGACACTGTTTTCTGAGGGCTCGAATTTAATATCAAGAAACAAACTTTTTTGGCAAAGCTTGCAAATAAAGAATGTTCTCCTTGATTCAACGGTTAAAAAGCGTATGCTAAAAGGGTTGTGGCTTCATTTTTCTTAAGAGTGTGATTGGTTTTGAGTTGGAACCCCATAATCTAATACGGTATCAGAGCAAGAGAATAAGGATGTGCCTTGTGCAGAGCAAGAGATTAAGGACGTGCCTTGTGTTGAGTAAGACAATAAGGACGTGCCTTATGCAGAGCAAGAGATTAAGGACGTGCCTCGTGCAGAGTAAGAGAGTAAGGATGTGCCTTGTAGAGAGCAAGAACACGAGTATAGAGATTGATAACTGTGAGGAATAGAAGAGTAAGGAAGAAATTGTGGAAGAGTTGAATGTTTTGGAGGAGCCACTTGAGTCAGGGATGTCGTTTTAAAATTTAGGTAAAAATGGTGAGAAAGAAAAGAGTAAGGAAGATGGTGTGGATGAGGTTGGTGTATTGCAAGAGATACTTGAGACGAAAAAAATTCTTTCAGAATTTGAGTAGATATCAACGAAAGTTGCTGCTTCAGAATTTATAAAACGGTTGAGTTGAAAGAAGAATGACGCTAATAGATGAATGGAAGACATTGTTTCCTGAGGAGCTCAAATTCAATATCAAGAAACAAACTTTTTTGGCAAAGCTTGCAAATGGAGAATGTTCTCCTTGATTCAACGGTTAAAAAGCGTATGCTAAAAGGGTTGCAGCTTCTTTTTTTTTAAAGAGTGTGATTGGTTTTGAGTTGGAACCACATAATCTAATACGGTATCAGAGCAAGAGAATAAGGATGTGCATTGTGCAGAGCAAGAGATTAAGGACGTGCCTTGTGTTGAGCAAGATAATAAGGACGTGCCTTGTGCAGAGCAAGAGATTAAGGATGTGCTTCGTGCAGAGCAAGAGAGTAAGCATGTGCCTTGTAGAGAGCAAGAACACGAGTATAGAGATTGATAACTGTGAGGAATAGAAGAGTAAGGAAGAAAGTGTGGAAGAGTTGAATGTTTTGGAGGAGCCACTTGAGTTAGGGATGTCGTTTCGAAATTTAGGTAAAAATGGTGAGAAAGAGAAGAGTAAGGAAGATGGTGTGGATGAGGTTGGTGTATTGCAGGAGATACTTGAGACGAAAAAAATTCTTTCATAATTTGAGTAGATATCAACAAAAGTTCCTGCTTCAGAATTTATAAAACGGTTAAGTTGAAAGAAGAATAACGCTAATAAATGAATGGTAGACATTGTTTTCTGAGGAGCTCGAGTTCAATATCAAGAAACAAACGTTTTTGGCAAAGCTTGCAAATAAAGAATGTTCTCCTTGATTCAACGGTTAAAAAGCGTATGCTAAAACGGTTGTGGCTTCTTTGTTTTTTAAGAGTGTGATTGGTTTTGAGTTGGAACCACATAATCTAATACGGTATCAGAGCAAGAGAATAAGGATGTGCCTTGTGCAGAGCAAGAGATTAAGGACGTGCCTTGTGTTGAGCAAGATAATAAGGACGTGCCTTGTGCAGAGCAAGAGATTAAGGATGTGCTTCGTGCAGAGCAAGAGAGTAAGGATGTGCCTTGTAGAGAGCAAGAACACGAGTATAGAGATTGATAACTGTGAGGAATAGAAGAGTAAGGAAGAAAGTGTGGAAGAGTTGAATGTTTTGGAGGAGCCACTTGAGTTAGGGATGTCGTTTCGAAATTTAGGTAAAAATGGTGAGAAAGAGAAGAGTAAGGAAGATGGTGTGGATGAGGTTGGTGTATTGCAGGAGATACTTGAGACGAAAAAAATTCTTTCATAATTTGAGTAGATATCAACAAAAGTTGCTGCTTCAGAATTTATAAAACGGTTAAGTTGAAAGAAGAATAACGCTAATAAATGAATGGCAGACATTGTTTTCTGAGGAGCTCGAGTTCAATATCAAGAAACAAACGTTTTTGGCAAAGCTTGCAAATAAAGAATGTTCTCCTTGATTCAACGGTTAAAAAGCGTATGCTAAAACGGTTGTGGCTTCTTTTTTTTTTAAGAGTGTGATTGGTTTTGAGTTGGAACCACATAATCTAATACGGTATCAGAGCAAGAGAATAAGGATGTGCCTTGTGCAGAGCAAGAGATTAAGGACGTGCCTTGTGTTGAGCAAGATAATAAGGACGTGCCTTGTGCAGAGCAAGAGATTAAGGATGTGCTTCGTGCAGAGCAAGAGAGTAAGGATGTGCCTTGTAGAGAGCAAGAACACGAGTATAGAGATTGATAACTGTGAGGAATAGAAGAGTAAGGAAGAAAGTGTGGAAGAGTTGAATGTTTTGGAGGAGCCACTTGAGTTAGGGATGTCGTTTCGAAATTTAGGTAAAAATGGTGAGAAAGAGAAGAGTAAGGAAGATGGTGTGGATGAGGTTGGTGTATTGCAGGAGATACTTGAGACGAAAAAAATTCTTTCATAATTTGAGTAGATATCAACAAAAGTTGCTGCTTCAGAATTTATAAAACGGTTAAGTTGAAAGAAGAATAACGCTAATAAATGAATGGCAGACATTGTTTTCTGAGGAGCTCGAGTTCAATATCAAGAAACAAACGTTTTTGGCAAAGCTTGCAAATAAAGAATGTTCTCCTTGATTCAACGGTTAAAAAGCGTATGCTAAAACGGTTGTGGCTTCATTTTTTTTAAGAGTGTGATTGGTTTTGAGTTGGAACCCCATAATCTAATACGGTATCAGAGCAAGAAAATAAGGATGTGCCTTGTGCAGAGCAAGATACTTGAGACGGAAAAAGTGAAGATGGTATGGATGAGTTGGGTGTTTTGCAGGAGATACTTGAGACAGAAAAAGTGAAAAGACATCAACAAAAACTGCTGCTTCATAATTTATAAAACATTAAAGTTGAAAGAAGAAAGACGCTAATCGATGAATGGAAGACATTGTTTCTTGAGGAGCTCAAATTCAATATCAAGAAACAAACTTTCTTTGCAAAGCATGCAAATGGAGGATGTTCTCCTTGATTCAACGGTTAAAAAGCGTATGCTAAAAGAGTGTGATTGGTTTTGAGTTGGAACCTTCTAATACGGTATCAAAGCAAGAGAATAAGGATGTGCCTTATGCAGAGCAAGAGATTAAGGACGTGCCTCGTGCAGAGTAAGAGAGTAAGGATGTGCCTTGTAGAGAGCAAGAACACGAGTTTAGAGATTGACAACTGTGAGGAATAGAAGAGTAAGGAAGAAAGTGTGGAAGAGTTGAATGTTTTGGAGGAGCCATTTGAGTCAGGGATGTCGTTTCGAAATTTAGGTAAAAATGGTGAGAAAGAGAAGAGTAAGGAAGATGGTGTGGATAAGGTTGGTGTATTGCAAGAGATATTTGAGACGAAAAAAATTCTTTCAGAATTTGAGTAGATATCAACAAAAGTTGCTGCTTCAGAATTTATAAAACGGTTAAGTTGAAAGAACAATGACGCTAATAGATGAATGGAAGACATTGTTTCCTGAGGAGCTCAAATTCAATATCAAGAAACAAACTTTTTTGGCAAAGCTTGCAAATGGAGAATGTTCTCCTTGATTCAACGGTTAAAAAGCGTATGCTAAAAGGGTTGCAGCTTCTTTTTTCTTAAGAGTGTGATTGGTTTTGAGTTGGAACCCCTTAATCTAATACGGTATCAGAGCAAGAGAATAAGGATGTGCCTTGTGCAGAGCAAGAGATTAAGGACGTGCCTTGTGTTGAGCAGTACAATAAGGACGTGCCTTATGCAGAGCAAGAGATTAAGGACGTGCCTTGTGCAGAGCAAGAGAGTAAGGATGTGCCTTGTAGAGAGCAAGAACACGTGAGTATAGAGATTGATAACTGTGAGGAATAGAAGAGTAAGGAAGAAAGTGTGGAAGAGTTGAATGTTTTGGAGGAGCCACTTGAGTCAGGGATGTCGTTTCGAAATTTAGGTAAAAATGGTGAGAAAGAGAAGAGTAAGGAAGATGGTGTGGATGAGGTTGGTGTATTGCAGGAGATACTTGAGACGAAAAAAATTCTTTCAGAATTTGAGTAGATATCAACAAAAGTTGCTGCTTCAGAATTTATAAAACGGTTAAGTTGAAAGAAGAATAACGCTAATAAATGAATGGAAGACACTGTTTTCTGAGGGCTCGAATTCAATATCAAGAAACAAACTTTTTTGGCAAAGCTTGCAAACAAAGAATGTTCTCCTTGATTCAACGGTTAAAAAGCGTATGCTAAAAGGGTTGTGGCTTCATTTTTCTTAAGAGTGTGATTGGTTTTGAGTTGGAACCCCATAATCTAATACGGTATCAGAGCAAGAGAATAAGGATGTGCCTTGTGCAGAGCAAGAGATTAAGGACGTGCCTTGTGTTGAGTAAGACAATAAGGACGTGCCTTATGCAGAGCAAGAGATTAAGGACGTGCCTCGTGCAGAGTAAGAGAGTAAGGATGTGCCTTGTAGAGAGCAAGAACACGAGTATAGAGATTGATAACTGTGAGGAATAGAAGAGTAAGGAAGAAAGTGTGGAAGAGTTGAATGTTTTGGAGGAGCCACTTGAGTCAGGGATGTCGTTTCGAAATTTAGGTAAAAATGGTGAGAAAGAGAAGAGTAAGGAAGATGGTGTGGATGAGGTTGGTGTATTGCAAGAGATACTTGAGACGAAAAAAATTCTTTCAGAATTTGAGTAGATATCAACGAAAGTTGCTGCTTTAGAATTTATAAAACGGTTGAGTTGAAAGAAGAATGACGCTAATAGATGAATGGAAGACATTGTTTCCTGAGGAGCTCAAATTCAATATCAAGAAACAAACTTTTTTGGCAAAGCTTGCAAATGGAGAATGTTCTCCTTGATTCAACGGTTAAAAAGCGTATGCTAAAAGGGTTGCAGCTTCTTTTTTTTTAAAGAGTGTGATTGGTTTTGAGTTGGAACCACATAATTTAATACGGTATCAGAGCAAGAGAATAAGGATGTGCATTGTGCAGAGCAAGAGATTAAGGACGTGCCTTGTGTTGAGCAAGATAATAAGGACGTGCCTTGTGCAGAGCAAGAGATTAAGGATGTGCTTCGTGCAGAGCAAGAGAGTAAGCATGTGCCTTGTAGAGAGCAAGAACACGAGTATAGAGATTGATAATTGTGAGGAATAGAAGAGTAAGGAAGAAAGTGTGGAAGAGTTGAATGTTTTGGAGGAGCCACTTGAGTTAGGGATGTCGTTTCGAAATTTAGGTAAAAATGGTGAGAAAGAGAAGAGTAAGGAAGATGGTGTGGATGAGGTTGGTGTATTGCAGGAGATACTTGAGACGAAAAAAATTCTTTCATAATTTGAGTAGATATCAACAAAAGTTGCTGCTTCAGAATTTATAAAACGGTTAAGTTGAAAGAAGAATAACGCTAATAAATGAATGGCAGACATTGTTTTCTGAGGAGCTCGAGTTCAATATCAAGAAACAAACGTTTTTGGCAAAGCTTGCAAATAAAGAATGTTCTCCTTGATTCAACGGTTAAAAAGCGTATGCTAAAACGGTTGTGGCTTCATTTTTCTTAAGAGTGTGATTGGTTTTGAGTTGGAACCCCATAATCTAATACGGTATCAGAGCAAGAAAATAAGGATGTGCCTTGTGCAGAGCAAGATACTTGAGACGGAAAAAGTGAAGATGGTGTGGATGAGTTGGGTGTTTTGCAGGAGATACTTGAGACGGAAAAAGTGAAAAGACATCAACAAAAACTGCTGCTTCATAATTTATAAAACATTAAAGTTGAAAGAAGAAAGACGCTAATCGATGAATGGAAGACATTGTTTCTTGAGGAGCTCAAATTCAATATCAAGAAACAAACTTTCTTTGCAAAGCATGCAAATGGAGGATGTTCTCCTTGATTCAACGGTTAAAAAGCGTATGCTAAAAGAGTGTGATTGGTTTTGAGTTGGAACCTTCTAATACGGTATCAAAGCAAGAGAATAAGGATGTGCCTTATGCAGAGCAAGAGATTAAGGACGTGCCTCGTGCAGAGTAAGAGAGTAAGGATGTGCCTTGTAGAGAGCAAGAACACGAGTATAGAGATTGACAACTGTGAGGAATAGAAGAGTAAGGAAGAAAGTGTGGAAGAGTTGAATGTTTTGGAGGAGCCATTTGAGTCAGGGATGTCGTTTCGAAATTTAGGTAAAAATGGTGAGAAAGAGAAGAGTAAGGAAGATGGTGTGGATAAGGTTGGTGTATTGCAAGAGATATTTGAGACGAAAAAAATTCTTTCAGAATTTGAGAAGATATCAACAAAAGTTGCTGCTTCAGAATTTATAAAACGGTTAAGTTGAAAGAAGAATGACGCTAATAGATGAATGGAAGACATTGTTTCCTGAGGAGCTCAAATTCAATATCAAGAAACAAACTTTTTTGGCAAAGCTTGCAAATGGAGAATGTTCTCCTTGATTCAACGGTTAAAAAGCGTATGCTAAAAGGGTTGCAACTTCTTTTTTCTTAAGAGTGTGATTGGTTTTGAGTTGGAACCCCATAATCTAATACGGTATCAGAGCAAGAGAATAAGGATGTGCCTTGTGCAGAGCAAGAGATTAAGGACGTGCCTTGTGTTGAGCAGTACAATAAGGACGTGCCTTATGCAGAGCAAGAGATTAAGGACGTGCCTCGTGCAGAGCAAGAGAGTAAGGATGTGCCTTGTAGAGAGCAAGAACACGTGAGTATAGAGATTGATAACTGTGAGGAATAGAAGAGTAAGGAAGAAAGTGTGGAAGAGTTGAATGTTTTGGAGGAGCCACTTGAGTCAGGGATGTCGTTTCGAAATTTAGGTAAAAATGGTGAGAAAAAGAAGAGTAAGGAAGATGGTGTGGATGAGGTTGGTGTATTGCAGGAGATACTTGAGACGAAAAAAATTCTTTCAGAATTTGAGTAGATATCAACAAAAGTTGCTGCTTCAGAATTTATAAAACGGTTAAGTTGAAAGAAGAATAACGCTAATAAATGAATGGAAGACATTGTTTTCTGAGGGCTCGAATTCAATATCAAGAAACAAAGTTTTTTGGCAAAACTTGCAAATAAAGAATGTTCTCCTTGATTCAATGGTTAAAAAGCGTATGCTAAAAGGGTTGTGGCTTCATTTTTCTTAAGAGTGTGATTGGTTTTGAGTTGGAACCCCATAATCTAATACGGTATCAGAGCAAGAGAATAAGGATGTGCCTTGTGCAGAGCAAGAGATTAAGGACGTGCCTTGTGTTGAGTAAGACAATAAGGACGTGCCTTATGCAGAGCAAGAGATTAAGGACGTGCCTCGTGCAGAGTAAGAGAGTAAGGATGTGCCTTGTAGAGAGCAAGAACACGAGTATAGAGATTGATAACTGTGACGAATAGAAGAGTAAGGAAGAAAGTGTGGAAGAGTTGAATGTTTTGGAGGAGCCACTTGAGTCAGGGATGTCGTTTCGAAATTTAGGTAAAAATGGTGAGAAAGAGAAGAGTAAGGAAGATGGTGTGGATGAGGTTGGTGTATTGCAAGAGATACTTGAGACGAAAAAAATTCTTTCAAAATTTGAGTAGATATCAACAAAAGTTGCTGCTTCGGAATTTATAAAACGGTTAAGTTGAAAGAAGAATGACGCTAATAGATGAATGGAAGACATTGTTTCCTGAGGAGCTCAAATTCAATATCAAGAAACAAACTTTCTTTGCAAAGCATGCAAATGGAGGATGTTCTCCTTGATTCAATGGTTAAAAAGCGTATGCTAAAAGAGTGTGATTGGTTTTGAGTTGGAACCCCTTAATCTAATACGGTATCGAAGCAAAAGAATAAGGATGTGCCTTGTGCAGAGCAAGAGATTAAGGATGTGCCTCGTGTAGAGCAAGAGAGTAAGAATGTGCCTTGTGCGGAGCAAGAAAGTAAGGATGTTCCTTGTAGAGAGCAAGAACACGTGAGTATAGAGATTGATAACTGTGAGGAATAGAAGAGTAAGGAAGAAAGTGTGGAAGAGTTGATTGTTCTCTAGGAGCCACTTGAGTCAGAGATCTCGTTTCGTAATTTAGGTAGAACTGGTGAGAAAGAGAAGAGTAAGGAAGATGGTGTGGATGAGTTGGGTGTTTTGTAGAAGATACTTGAGACGGAAAAAATTCTTTTGGAATTTGAGTAGATATCAACAAAAGTTGCTGCTTCAAAATTTATAAAGCATTAAAATTGAAAGAAGAATTACGCTAATAGATGAATGGAAGACATTGTATCTTGAGGAGTTCCAATTCAATATGAAGAAAAAAACTTTTTTTGCAAAGCTTGCAAATGGAGGATGTTCTCCTTGATGTAACGGTTAAAAAGCGTATGCTAAAAGGGTTGTGGCTTCTTTTTTTTTGAAGAGTGTCATTGGTTTTGAGTTGGAACCCCATAATCTAATACGGTATCTGAGCAAAAGAATAAGGATGTGCCTTGTGCAGAGCAAGAGATTACGGACGTGCCTTGTGTTGAGCAAGATAATAAGGACGTGCCTTATGCAGAGCAAGAGATTAAGGACGTGCCTCGTGCAGAGTAAGAGAGTAAGGATGTGCCTTGTAGAGAGCAAGAACACGAGTATAGAGATTGATAACTGTGAGGAATAGAAGAGTAAGGAAGAAAGTGTGGAAGAGTTGAATGTTTTGGAGGAGCCACTTGAGTCAGGGATGTCGTTTCGAAATTTAGGTAAAAATGGTGAGAAAGAGAAGAGTAAGGAAGATGGTGTGGATGAGGTTGGTGTATTGCAGGAGATACTTGAGAAGAAAAAAATTCTTTCAGAATTTGAGTAGATATCAACAAAAGTTGCTGCTTCAGAATTTATAAAACGGTTAAGTTGAAAGAAGAATGACGCTAATAGATGAATGGAAGACATTGTTTCCTGAGGAGCTCAAATTCAATATCAAGAAACAAACTTTTTTGGCAAACCTTGCAAATGGAGAATTTTCTCCTTGATTCAACGGTTAAAAAGCGTATGCTAAAAGGGTTGCGGCTTCTTTTTTTTTAACAGTGTGATTGGTTTTGAGTTGGAACCCCATAATCTAATACGGTATCTGAGCAAAAGAATAAGGATGTGCCTTGTGCAGAGCAAGAGATTACGGACGTGCCTTGTGTTGAGCAAGATAATAAGGACGTGCCTTATGCAGAGCAAGAGATTAAGGACGTGCCTCGTGCAGAGTAAGAGAGTAAGGATGTGCCTTGTAGAGAGCAAGAACACGAGTATAGAGATTGATAATTATGAGGAATAGAAGAGTAAGGAAGAAAGTGTGGAAGAGTTGAATGTTTTGGAGGAGCCACTTGAGTCAGGGATGTCGTTTCGAAATTTAAGTAAAAATGGTGAGAAAGAGAAGAGTAAGGAAGATGGTGTGGATGAGGTTGGTGTATTGCAGGAGATACTTGAGACGAAAAAAATTCTTTCCGAATTTGAGTAGATATCAACAAAAACTGGTGCTTCATAATTTATAAAACATTAAATTTGAAAGAAGAATGACGCTAATAGATGAATGGAAGACATTGTTTCCTGAGGAGCTCAAATTCAATATCAAGAAACAAACTTTCTTTGCAAAGCTTGCAAATGTAGGATGTTCTCCTTGATTCAACGGTTAAAAAGCGTATGCTAAAAGGGTTGTGGCTTCTTTTTTCTTAAGAGTGTGATTGGTTTTGAGTTGGAACCCCTTAATCTAATACGGTATCAGAGCAAGAGAATAAGGATGTGCCTTGTGCAGAGCAAGAGATTAAGGACGTGCCTTGTGTTGAGCAGTACAATATGGACGTGCCTTATGCAGAGCAAGAGCTTAAGGACGTGCCTCGTGCAGAGCAAGAGAGTAACGATGTGCCTTGTAGAGAGCAAGAACACGTGAGTATAGAGATTGATAACTGTGAGGAATAGAAGAGTAAGGAAGAAAGTGTGGAAGAGTTGAATGTTTTGGAGGAGCCACTTGAGTCAGGGATGTCGTTTCGAAATTTAGGTAAAAATGGTGAGAAAGAGAAGAGTAAGGAAGATGGTGTGGATGAGGTTGGTGTATTGCAGGAGATACTTGAGACGAAAAAAATTCTTTCAGAATTTGAGTAGATATCAACAAAAGTTGCTGCTTCAGAATTTATAAAACGGTTAAGTTGAAAGAAGAATAACGCTAATAAATGAATGGAAGACATTGTTTTCTGAGGGCTCGAATTCAATATCAAGAAACAAACTTTTTTGGCAAAGCTTGCAAAATAAAGAATGTTCTCCTTGATTCAACGGTTAAAAAGCGTATGCTAAAAGGGTTGTGGCTTCATTTTTCTTAAGAGTGTGATTGGTTTTGAGTTGGAACCCCATGATCTAATACGGTATCAGAGCAAGAGAATAAGGATGTGCCTTGTGCAGAGCAAGAGATTAAGGACGTGCCTTGTGTTGAGTAAGACAATAAGGACGTGCCTTATGCAGAGCAAGAGATTAAGGACGTGCCTAGTGCAGAGTAAGAGACTAAGGATGTGCCTTGTAGAGAGCAAGAACACGAGTATAGAGATTGATAACTGTGAGGAATAGAAGAGTAAGGAAGAAAGTGTGGAAGAGTTGAATGTTTTGGAGGAGCCACTTGAGTCAGGGATGTCGTTTCGAAATTTAGGTAAAAATGGTGAGAAAGAGAAGAGTAAGGAAGATGGTGTGGATGAGGTTGGTGTATTGCAAGAGATACTTGAGACGAAAAAAATTCTTTCAGAATTTGAGTAGATATCAACGAAAGTTGTTGCTTCAGAATTTATAAAACGGTTAAGTTGAAAGAAGAATGACGCTAATAGATGAATGGAAGACATTGTATCCTGAGGAGCTCAAATTCAATATCAAGAAACAAACTTTTTTGGCAAAGCTTGCAAATGGAGAATGTTCTCCTTGATTCAACGGTTAAAAAGCGTATGCTAAAAGGGTTGCAACTTCTTTTTTTTTTAAGAGTGTGATTGGTTTTGAGTTGGAACCACATAATCTAATACGGTATCAGAGCAAGAGAATAAGGATGTGCCTTGTGCAGAGCAAGAGATTAAGGACGTGCCTTGTGTTGAGCAAGATAATAAAGACGTGCCTTGTGCAGATCAAGAGATTAAGGATGTGTTTCGTGCAGAGCAAGAGAGTAAGGATGTGCCTTGTAGAGAGCAAGAACACGAGTATAGAGATTGATAACTGTGAGGAATAGAAGAGTAAGGAAGAAAGTGTGGAAGAGTTGAATGTTTTGGAGGAGCCACTTGAGTCAGGGATGTCGTTTCGAAATTTAGGTAAAAATGGTGAGAAAGAGAAGAGTAAGGAAGATGGTGTGGATGAGGTTGGTGTATTGCAGGAGATACTTGAGAAGAAAAAAATTCTTTCAGAATTTGAGTAGATATCAACAAAAGTTGCTGCTTCAGAATTTATAAAACGATTAAGTTGAAAGAAGAATAACGCTAATAAATGAATGGAAGACATTGTTTTCTGAGGAGCTCGAATTCAATATCAAGAAACAAACTTTTTTGGCAAACCTTGCAAATAAAGAATGTTCTCCTTGATTCAACGGTTAAAAAGCGTATGCTAAAACGGTTGTGGCTTCATTTTTCTTAAGAGTGTGATTGGTTTTGAGTTGGAACCCCATAATCTAATACGGTATCAGAGCAAGAGAATAAGGATGTGCCTTGTGCAGAGCAAGATACTTGAGACGGAAAAAGTGAAGATGGTGTGGATGAGTTGGGTGTTTTGCAGGAGATACTTGAGACGGAAAAAGTGAAAAGACATCAACAAAAACTGCTGCTTCATAATTTATAAAACATTAAAGTTGAAAGAAGAAAGACGCTAATCGATGAATGGAAGACATTGTTTCTTGAGGAGCTCAAATTCAATATCAAGAAACAAACTTTCTTTGCAAAGCATGCAAATGGAGGATGTTCTCCTTGATTCAACGGTTAAAAAGCGTATGCTAAAAGAGTGTGATTGGTTTTGAGTTGGAACCATCTAATACGGTATCAAAGCAAGAGAATAAGGATGTGCCTTATGCAGAGCAAGAGATTAAGGACGTGCCTCGTGCAGAGTAAGAGAGTAAGGATGTGCCTTGTAGAGAGCAAGAACACGAGTATAGAGATTGATAACTGTGAGGAATAGAAGAGTAAGGAAGAAAGTGTGGAAGAGTTGAATGTTTTGGAGGAGCCACTTGAGTCAGGGATGTCGTTTCGAAATTTAGGTAAAAATGGTGAGAAAGAGAAGAGTAAGGAAGATGGTGTGGATGAGGTTGGTGTATTGCAAGAGATACTTGAGACGAAAAAAATTCTTTCAGAATTTGAGTAGATATCAACAAAAGTTGCTGCTTCAGAATTTATAAAACGGTTAAGTTGAAAGAAGAATAATCCTAATAAATGAATGGAAGACATGATTTTCTGAGGGCTCGAATTCAATATCAAGAAACAAACTTTTTTGGCAAAGCTTGCAAATAAAGAATGTTCTCCTTGATTCAACGGTTAAAAAGCGTATGCTAAAAGGGTTGTGGCTTCATTTTTCTTAAGAGTGTGATTGGTTTTGAGTTGGAACCCCATAATCTAATACAGTATCAGAGCAAGAAAATAAAGATGTGCCTTGTGCAGAGCAAGAGATTAAGGACGTGCCTTGTGTTGAGTAAGACAATAAGGACGTGCCTTATGCAGAGCAAGAGATTAAGGACGTCCCTCGTGCAGAGTAAGAGAGTAAGGATGTGCCTTGTAGAGAGCAAGAACACGAGTATAGAGATTGATAACTGTGAGGAATAGAAGAGTAAGGAAGAAAGTGTGGAAGAGTTGAATGTTTTGGAGGAGCCACTTGAGTCAGGGATGTCGTTTCGAAATTTAGGTAAAAATGGTGAGAAAGAGAAGAGTAAGGAAGATGGTGTGGATGAGGTTGGTGTATTGCAAGAGATATTTGAGACGGAAAAAATTCTTTCAGAATTTGAGTAGATATCAACAAAAGTTGCTGCTTCAGAATTTATAAAACGGTTAAGTTGAAAGAAGAATAACGCTAATAGATGAATGGAAGACATTGTTTCCTGAGGAGCTCAAATTCAATATCAAGAAACAAACTTTTTTGGCAAAGCTTGCAAATGGAGAATGTTCTCCTTGATTCAACGGTTAAAAAGCGTATGCTAAAAGGGTTGCAGCTTCTTTTTTCTTAAGAGTGTGATTGGTTTTGAGTTGGAACCCCTTAATCTAATAAGGTATCAGAGCAAGAGAAAAAGGATGTGCCTTATGCAGAGCAAGAGATTAAGGACGTGCCTTGTGTTGAGCAGTACAATAAGGACTTGCCTTATGCAGAGCAAGAGATTAAGGACGTGCCTCGTGCAGAGCAAGAGAGTAAGGATGTGCCTTGTAGAGAGCATGAACACGTGAGTATAGAGATTGATAACTTTGAGGAATAGAAGAGTAAGGAAGAAAGTGTGGAAGAGTTGAATGTTTTGGAGGAGCCACTTGAGTCAGGGATGTCGTTTCGAAATTTAGGTAAAAATGGTGAGAAAGAGAAGAGTAAGGAAGATGGTGTGGATGAGGTTGGTGTATTGCAGGAGATACTTGAGACGAAAAAAATTCTTTCAGAATTTGAGTAGATATCAACAAAAGTTGCTGCTTCAGAATTTATAAAACGGTTAAGTTGAAAGAAGAATAACACGAATAAATGAATGGAAGACATTGTTTTGTGAGGGCTCGAATTCAATATCAAGAAACAAACTTTTTTGGCAAAGCTTGCAAATAAAGAATGTTCTCCTTGATTCAACGGTTAAAAAGCGTATGCTAAAAGGGTTGTGGCTTCATTTTTCTTAAGAGTGTGATTGGTTTTGAGTTGGAACCCCATAATATAATACGGTATCAGAGCAAGAGAATAAGGATGTGCCTTGTGCAGAGCAAGAGATTAAGGACGTGCCTTGTGTTGAGTAAGACAATAAGGACGTGCCTTATGCAGAGCAAGAGATTAAGGACGTGCCTCGTGCAGAGTAAGAGAGTAAGGATGTGCCTTGTAGAGAGCAAGAACAACGTGAGTATAGAGATTGATAACTGTGAGGAATAGAAGAGTAAGGAAGAAAGTGTGGAAGAGTTGAATGTTCTGGAGGAGCCACTTGAGTCAGGGATGTCGTTTCGAAATTTAGGTAAAAATGGTGAGAAAGAGAAGAGTAAGGAAGATGGTGTGGATGAGGTTGGTGTATTGGAGGAGATACTTGAGACGAAAAAAATTCTTTCAGAATTTGAGTAGATATCAACAAAAGTTGCTGCTTCAGAATTTATAAAACGGTTAAGTTGAAAGAAGAATAACGCTAATAAATGAATGGAAGACATTGTTTTCTGAGGAGCTCGAATTCAATATCAAGAAACAAACTTTTTTGGCAAAGCTTGCAAAATAAAGAATGTTCTCCTTGATTCAACGGTTAAAAAGCGTATGCTAAAAGGGTTGTGGCTTCATTTTTCTTAAGAGTGTGATTGGTTTTGAGTTGGAACCCCATGATCTAATACGGTATCAGAGCAAGAGAATAAGGATGTGCCTTGTGCAGAGCAAGAGATTAAGGACGTGCCTTGTGTTGAGTAAGACAATAAGGACGTGCCTTATGCAGAGCAAGAGATTAAGGACGTGCCTAGTGCAGAGTAAGAGACTAAGGATGTGCCTTGTAGAGAGCAAGAACACGAGTATAGAGATTGATAACTGTGAGGAATAGAAGAGTAAGGAAGAAAGTGTGGAAGAGTTGAATGTTTTGGAGGAGCCACTTGAGTCAGGGATGTCGTTTCGAAATTTAGGTAAAAATGGTGAGAAAGAGAAGAGTAAGGAAGATGGTGTGGATGAGGTTGGTGTATTGCAAGAGATACTTGAGACGAAAAAAATTCTTTCAGAATTTGAGTAGATATCAACGAAAGTTGTTGCTTCAGAATTTATAAAACGGTTAAGTTGAAAGAAGAATGACGCTAATAGATGAATGGAAGACATTGTATCCTGAGGAGCTCAAATTCAATATCAAGAAACAAACTTTTTTGGCAAAGCTTGCAAATGGAGAATGTTCTCCTTGATTCAACGGTTAAAAAGCGTATGCTAAAAGGGTTGCAACTTCTTTTTTTTTTAAGAGTGTGATTGGTTTTGAGTTGGAACCACATAATCTAATACGGTATCAGAGCAAGAGAATAAGGATGTGCCTTGTGCAGAGCAAGAGATTAAGGACGTGCCTTGTGTTGAGCAAGATAATAAAGACGTGCCTTGTGCAGATCAAGAGATTAAGGATGTGTTTCGTGCAGAGCAAGAGAGTAAGGATGTGCCTTGTAGAGAGCAAGAACACGAGTATAGAGATTGATAACTGTGAGGAATAGAAGAGTAAGGAAGAAAGTGTGGAAGAGTTGAATGTTTTGGAGGAGCCACTTGAGTCAGGGATGTCGTTTCGAAATTTAGGTAAAAATGGTGAGAAAGAGAAGAGTAAGGAAGATGGTGTGGATGAGGTTGGTGTATTGCAAGAGATACTTGAGACGAAAAAAATTCTTTCAGAATTTCAGTAGATATCAACAAAAGTTGCTGCTTCAGAATTTATAAAACGGTTAAGTTGAAAGAAGAATAATCCTAATAAATGAATGGAAGACATGATTTTCTGAGGGCTCGAATTCAATATCAAGAAACAAACTTTTTTGGCAAAGCTTGCAAATAAAGAATGTTCTCCTTGATTCAACGGTTAAAAAGCGTATGCTAAAACGGTTGTGGCTTCATTTTTCTTAAGAGTGTGATTGGTTTTGAGTTGGAACCCCATAATCTAATACAGTATCAGAGCAAGAAAATAAAGATGTGCCTTGTGCAGAGCAAGAGATTAAGGACGTGCCTTGTGTTGAGTAAGACAATAAGGACGTGCCTTATGCAGAGCAAGAGATTAAGGACGTCCCTCGTGCAGAGTAAGAGAGTAAGGATGTGCCTTGTAGAGAGCAAGAACACGAGTATAGAGATTGATAACTGTGAGGAATAGAAGAGTAAGGAAGAAAGTGTGGAAGAGTTGAATGTTTTGGAGGAGCCACTTGAGTCAGGGATGTCGTTTCGAAATTTAGGTAAAAATGGTGAGAAAGAGAAGAGTAAGGAAGATGGTGTGGATGAGGTTGGTGTATTGCAAGAGATATTTGAGACGGAAAAAATTCTTTCAGAATTTGAGTAGATATCAACAAAAGTTGCTGCTTCAGAATTTATAAAACGGTTAAGTTGAAAGAAGAATGACGCTAATAGATGAATGGAAGACATTGTTTCCTGAGGAGCTCAAATTCAATATCAAGAAACAAACTTTTTTGGCAAAGCTTGCAAATGGAGAATGTTCTCCTTGATTCAACGGTTAAAAAGCGTATGCTAAAAGGGTTGCAGCTTCTTTTTTCTTAAGAGTGTGATTGGTTTTGAGTTGGAACCCCTTAATCTAATAAGGTATCAGAGCAAGAGAAAAAGGATGTGCCTTATGCAGAGCAAGAGATTAAGGACGTGCCTTGTGTTGAGCAGTACAATAAGGACTTGCCTTATGCAGAGCAAGAGATTAAGGACGTGCCTCGTGCAGAGCAAGAGAGTAAGGATGTGCCTTGTAGAGAGCATGAACACGTGAGTATAGAGATTGATAACTTTGAGGAATAGAAGAGTAAGGAAGAAAGTGTGGAAGAGTTGAATGTTTTGGAGGAGCCACTTGAGTCAGGGATGTCGTTTCGAAATTTAGGTAAAAATGGTGAGAAAGAGAAGAGTAAGGAAGATGGTGTGGATGAGGTTGGTGTATTGCAGGAGATACTTGAGACGAAAAAAATTCTTTCAGAATTTGAGTAGATATCAACAAAAGTTGCTGCTTCAGAATTTATAAAACGGTTAAGTTGAAAGAAGAATAACACTAATAAATGAATGGAAGACATTGTTTTGTGAGGGCTCGAATTCAATATCAAGAAACAAACTTTTTTGGCAAAGCTTGCAAATAAAGAATGTTCTCCTTGATTCAACGGTTAAAAAGCGTATGCTAAAAGGGTTGTGGCTTCATTTTTCTTAAGAGTGTGATTGGTTTTGAGTTGGAACCCCATAATCTAATACGGTATCAGAGCAAGAGAATAAGGATGTGCCTTGTGCAGAGCAAGAGACTAAGGACGTGCCTTGTGTTGAGTAAGATAATAAGGACGTGCCTTATGCAGAGCAAGAGATTAAGGACGTGCCTCGTGCAGGGTAAGAGAGTAAGGATGTGCCTTGTAGAGAGCAAGAACACGAGTATAGAGATTGATAATTGTGAGGAATAGAAGAGTAAGGAAGAAAGTGTGGAAGAGTTGAATGTTTTGGAGGAGCCACTTGAGTCAGGGATGTCGTTTCGAAATTTAAGTAAAAATGGTGAGAAAGAGAAGAGTAAGGAAGATGGTGTGGATGAGGTTGGTGTATTGCAAGAGATACTTGAGACGAAAAAAATTCTTTCAGAATTTGAGTAGATATCAACGAAAGTTGCTGCTTCAAAATTTATAAAACGGTTAAGTTGAAAGAAGAATGACGCTAATAGATGAATGCAAGACATTGTTTCATGAGGAGCTCAAATTCAATATCAAGAAACAAACTTTTTTGGCAAAGCATGCAAATGGAGAATGTTCTTGATTCAACGGTTAAAAAGCGTATGCTAAAAGGGTTGCAGCTTCTTTTTTTTTTAAGAGTGTGATTGGTTTTGAGTTGGAACCACATAATCTAATACGGTATCAGAGCAAGAGAATAAGGATGTGCCTTGTGCAGAGCAAGAGATTAAGGACGTGCCTCGTGTTGAGCAAGATAATAAGGACGTGCCTTGTGCAGAGCAAGAGATTAAGGATGTGCTTCGTGCAGAGCAAGAGAGTAAGGATGTGCCTTGTAGAGAGCAAGAACACGAGTGTAGAGATTGATAACTGTGAGGAATAGAAGAGTAAGGAAGAAAGTGTGGAAGAGTTGAATGTTTTGGAGGAGCCACTTGAGTTAGGGATGTCGTTTCGAAAATTAGGTAAAAATGGTGAGAAAGAGAAGAGTAAGGAAGATGGTGTGGATGAGGTTGGTGTATTGCAGGAGATACTTGAGACGAAAAAAATTCTTTCATAATTTTAGTAGATATCAACAAAATTTGCTGCTTCAGAATTTATAAAACGGTTAAGTTGAAAGAAGAATAACGCTAATAAATGAATGGAAGACATTGTTTTCTGAGGAGCTCGAATTCAATATCAAGAAACAAACGTTTTTGGCAAAGGTTGCAAATAAAGAATGTTCTCCTTGATTCAACGGTTAAAAAGCGTATGCTAAAACGGTTGTGGCTTCATTTTTCTTAAGAGTGTGATTGGTTTTGAGTTGGAACCCCATAATCTAATACGGTATCAGAGCAAGAGAATAAGGATGTGCCTTGTGCAGAGCAAGATACTTGAGACGGAAAAAGTGAAGATAGTGTGGATGAGTTGGGTGTTTTGCAGGAGATACTTGAGACGGAAAAAGTGAAAAGACATCAACAAAAACTGCTGCTTCATAATTTATAAAACATTAAAGTTGAAAAAAGAAAGACGCTAATCGATGAATGGAAGACATTGTTTCTTGAGGAGCTCAAATTCAATATCAAGAAACAAACTTTCTTTGCAAAGCATGCAAATGGAGAATGTTCTCCTTGATTTAACGGTTAAAAAGCGTATGCTAAAAGAGTGTGATTGGTTTTGAGTTGGAACCATCTAATACGGTATAAAAGCAAGAGAATAAGGATGTGCCTTATGCAGAGCAAGAGATTAAGGACGTGCCTCGTGCAGAGTAAGAGAGTAAGGATGTGCCTTGTAGAGAGCAAGAACACGAGTATAGAGATTGATAACTGTGAGGAATAGAAGAGTAAGGAAGAAAGTGTGGAAGAGTTGAATGTTTTGGAGGAGCCACTTGAGTCAGGGATGTCCTTTCGAAATTTAGGTAAAAATGGTGAGAAAGAGAAAAGTAAGGAAGATGGTGTGGATGAGGTTGGTGTATTGCAAGAGATACTTGAGACGAAAAAAATTCTTTCAGAATTTGAGTAGATATCAACAAAAGTTGCTGCTTCGGAATTTATAAAACGGTTAAGTTGAAAGAAGAATGACGCTAATAGATGAATGGAAGACATTGTTTCCTGAGGAGCTCAAATTCAATATCAAGAAACAACCTTTTTAGCAAAGCTTGCAAATGAAGAATGTTCTCCCTTGATTCAACGGTTAAAAAGCGTATGCTAAAAGGGTTGTGGCTTCATTTTTCTTAAGAGTGTGATTGGTTTTGAGTTGGAACCCCATAATCTAATACGGTATCAGAGCAAAAGAATAAGGATGTGCCTTGTGCAGAGCAAGAGATTACGGACGTGCCTTGTGTTGAGCAACATAATAAGGACGTGCCTTATGCAGAGCAAGAGATTAAGGACGTGCCCCGTGCAGAGTAAGAGAGTAAGGATGTGCCTTGTAGAGAGCAAGAACACGAGTATAGAGATTGATAACTGTGAGGAATAGAAGAGTAAGGAAGAAAGTGTGGAAGAGTTGAATGTTTTGGAGGAGCCACTTGAGTCAGGGATGTCGTTTCGAAATTTAGGTAAAAATGGTGAGAAAGAGAAGAGTAAGGAAGATGGTGTGGATGAGGTTGGTGTATTGCAGGAGATATTTGAGACGAAAAAAATTCTTTCATAATTTGAGTAGATATCAACAAAAGTTGCTGCTTCAGAATTTATAAAACGGTTAAGTTGAAAGAAGAATAACGCTAATAAATGAATGGAAGACATTGTTTTCTAAGGAGCTCAAATTCAATATCAAGAAACAAACTTTCTTTGCAAAGCATGCAAATGGAGGATGTTCTCCTTGATTCAACGGTTAAAAAGCGTTTGCTAAAAGAGTGTGATTGGTTTTGAGTTGGAACCCCTTAATATAATATGGTATCAAAGCAAAAGAATAAGGATGTGCCTTGTGCAGAGCAAGAGATTAAGGATGTGCCTCGTGTAGAGCAAGAGAGTAAGAATGTGCCTTGTGCGGAGCAAGAAAATAAGGACGTGCCTCGTGCAGAGCAAGAGAGTAAGGATGTGCCTTGTGCGGAGCAAGAAAGTAAGGATGTTCCTTGTAGAGAGCAAGAACACGTGAGTATAGAGATTGATAACTGTGAGGAATAGAAGAGTAAGGAAGAAAGTGTGGAAGAGTTGATTTTTCTTTAGGAGCCACTTGAGTCAGAGATCTCGTTTCGTAATTTAGGTAAAACTGGTGAGAAAGAGAAGAGTAAGGAAGATGGTGTGGATGAGTTGGGTGTTTTGTAAAAGATACTTGAGACGGAAAAAATTCTTTTGGAATTTGAGTAGATATTAACAAAATTTGCTGCTTCAAAATTTATAAAGCATTAAAGTTGAAAGAAGAATTACGCTAATAGATGAATGGAAGACATTGTTTCTTGAGGAGTTCCAATTCAATATGAAGAAAAAAACTTTTTTTGCAAAGCTTGCAAATGGAGGATGTTCTCCTTGATGTAACGGTTAAAAAGCGTATGCTAAAAGGGTTGTGGCTTCTTTTTTTTTGAAGAGTGTCATTGGTTTTGAGTTGGAACCCCATAATCTAATACAGTATCTGAACAAAAGAATAAGGATGTGCCTTGTGCAGAGCAAGAGATTACGGACGTGCCTTGTGTTGAGCAAGATAATAAGGACGTGCCTTATGCAGAGCAAGAGATTAAGGACGTGCCTCGTGCAGAGTAAGAGAGTAAGGATGTGCCTTGTAGAGAGCAAGAACACGAGTATAGAGCTTGATAACTGTGAGGAATAGAAGAGTAAGGAAGAAAGTGTGGAAGAGTTGAATGTTTTGGAGGAGCAACTTGAGTCAGGGATGTCGTTTCGAAATTTAGGTAAAAATGGTGAGAAAGAGAAGAGTAAGGAAGATGGTGTGGATGAGGTTGGTGTATTGCAGGAGATACTTGAGAAGAAAAAAATTCTTTCAGAATTTGAGTAGATATCAACAAAAGTTGCTGCTTCAGAATTTATAAAACGGTTAAGTTGAAAGAAGAATGACGCTAATAAATGAATGGAAGACATTGTTTCCTGAGGAGCTCAAATTCAATATCAAGAAACAAACTTTTTTGGCAAAGCTTGCAAATGGAGAATGTTCTACTTGATTTAACGGTTAAAAAGCGTATGCTAAAAGGGTTGCGGCTTCTTTTTTTTTAAGAGTGTGATTGGTTTTGAGTTGGAACCCTATAATCTAATACGGTATCTGAGCAAAAGAATAAGGATGTGCCTTGTGCAGAGCAAGAGATTACGGACGTGCCTTGTGTTGAGCAAGATAATAAGGACGTGCCTTATGCAGAGCAAGAGATTAAGGACGTGCCTCGTGCAGAGTAAGAGAGTAAGGATGTGCCTTGTAGAGAGCAAGAACACGAGTATAGAGATTGATAATTGTGAGGAATAGAAGAGTAAGGAAGAAAGTGTGGAAGAGTTGAATGTTTTGGAGGAGCCACTTGAGTCAGGGATGTCGTTTCGAAATTTAGGTAAAAATGGTGAGAAAGAGAAGAGTAAGGAAGATGGTGTGGATGAGGTTGGTGTATTGCAGGAGATACTTGAGAAGAAAAAAATTCTTTCAGAATTTGAGTAGATATCAACAAAAGTTGCTGCTTCAGAATTTATAAAACGGTTAAGTTGAAAGAAGAATGACGCTAATAGATGAATGGAAGACATTGTTTCCTGAGGAGGTCAAATTCAATATCAAGAAACAAACTTTTTTGGCAAAGCTTGCAAATGGAGAATGTTCTCCTTGATTCAACGGTTAAAAAGCGTATGCTAAAAGGGTTGCGGTTTCTTTTTTTTTAAGAGTGTGATTGGTTTTGAGTTGGAACCACATAATCTAATACGGTATCAGAGCAAGAGAATAAGGATGTGCCTTGTGCAGAGCAAGAGATTAAGGACGTGCCTTGTGTTGAGCAAGATAATAAGGACGTGCCTTGTGCAGAGCAAGAGATTAAGGATGTGCTTCGTGCAGAGCAAGAGAGTAAGGATGTGCCTTGTGCCGAGCAAAAAAGGAAGGATGTGCCTTGTAGAAAGCAAGAACACGTGAGTATAGAGATTGATAACTGTGAGGAATAGAAGAGTAAGGAAGAAAGTGTGGAAGAGTTGAATGTTTTGGAGGAGCCACTTGAGTTAGGGATATCGTTTCGAAATTTAGGTAAAAATGGTGAGAAAGAGAAGAGTAAGGAAGATGGTGTGGATGAGTTGGGTGTTTTGCAGGAGATACTTGAGACGGAAAAAATGAAAAGACATCAACAAAAACTACTGCTTCATAATTTATAAAACATTAAATTTGAAAGAAGAAAGACGCTAATCGATGAATGGAAGACATTGTTTCTTGAGGAGCTCAAATTAAATATCAAGAAACAAACTTTCTTTGCAAAGCTTGCAAATGTAGGATGTTCTCCTTGATTCAACGGTTAAAAAGCGTATGCTAAAAGGGTTGTGGCTTCTTTTTTCTTAAGAGTGTGATTGGTTTTGAGTTGGAACCCCTTAATCTAATACGGTATCTTAGCAAGAGAATAAGGATGTGCCTTGTGCAGAGCAAGAGATTAAGGACGTGCCTTGTGTTGAGCAGTACAATAAGGACATGCCTTATGCAGAGCAAGAGATTAAGGACGTGCCTCGTGCAGAGCAAGAGAGTAAGGATGTGCCTTGTAGAGAGCAAGAACACGTGAATATAGAGATTGATAACTGTGAGGAATAGAAGAGTAAGGAAGAAAGTGTGGAAGAGTTGAATGTTTTGGAGGAGCAACTTGAGTCAGGGATGTCGTTTCGAAATTTAGGTAAAAATGGTGAGAAAGAGAAGAGTAAGGAAGATGGTGTGGATGAGGTTGGTGTATTGCAGGAGATACTTGAGACGAAAAAAATTCTTTCAGAATTTGAGTAGATATCAACAAAAGTTGCTGCTTCAGAATTTATAAAACGGTTAAGTTGAAAGAAGAATAACGCTAATAAATGAATGGAAGACATTGTTTTCTGAGGGCTCGAATTCAATATCAATAAACAAACTTTTTTGGCAAAGCTTGCAAATAAAGAATGTTCTCCTTGATTCAACGGTTAAAAAGCGTATGCTAAAAGGGTTGTGGCTTCATTTTTCTTAAGAGTGTGATTGGTTTTGAGTTGGAACCCCATAATCTAATACGGTATCAGAGCAAGAGAATAAGGATAAGCCTTGTGCAGAGCAAGAGATTAAGGACGTGCCTTGTGTTGAGTAAGACAATAAGGACGTGCCTTATGCAGAGCAAGAGATTAAGGACGTGCCTCGTGCAGAGCAAGAGAGTAAGGATGTGCCTTGTAGAGAGCAAGAACACGAGTATAGAGATTGATAACTGTGAGGAATAGAAGAGTAAGGAAGAAAGTGTGGAAGAGTTGAATGTTTTGGAGGAGCCACTTGAGTTAGGGATGTCGTTTCGAAATTTAGGTAAAAATGGTGAGAAAGAGAAGAGTAAGGAAGATGGTGTGGATGAGGTTGGTGTATTGCAGGAGATACTTGAGACGAAAAAAATTCTTTCAGAATTTGAGTAGATATCAACAAAAGTTGCTGCTTCAGAATTTATAAAACGGTTAAGTTGAAAGAAGAATGACGCTAATAGATGAATGGAAGACATTGTTTCCTGAGGAGCTCAAATTCAATATCAAGAAACAAACTTTTTTGGCAAAGCTTGCAAATGGAGAATGTTCTCCCTTGATTCAACGGTTAAAAAGCGTATGCTAAAAGGGTTGTGGCTTCATTTTTCTTAAGAGTGTGATTGGTTTTGAGTTGGAACCCCATAAGCTAATACGGTATCAGAGCAAGAGAATAAGGATGTGCCTTGTGCCGAGCAAGAGATTAAGGACATGCCTTGTGTTGAGTAAGACAATAAGGACGTGCCTTATGCAGAGCAAGAGATTAAGGACGTGCCTCGTGCAGAGCAAGAGAGTAAGGATGTGCCTTGTAGAGAGCAAGAACACGAGTATAGAGATTGATAACTGTGAGGAATAGAAGAGTAAGGAAGAAAGTGTGGAAGAGTTGAATGTTTTGGAGGAGCCACTTGAGTCAGGGATGTCGTTTCGAAATTTAGGTAAAAATGGTGAGAAAGAGAAGAGTAAGGAAGATGGTGTGGATGAGGTTGGTGTATTGCAGGAGATACTTGAGACGAAAAAAATTCTTTCAGAATTTGAGTAGATATCAACAAAAGTTGCTGCTTCAGAATTTATAAAACGGTTAAGTTGAAAGAAGAATAACGCTAATAAATGAATGGAAGACATTGTTTTCTGAGGAGCTCGAATTCAATATCAAGAAACAAATTTTTTTGGCAAAGCTTGCAAATAAAGAATGTTCTCCTTGATTCAACGGTTAAAAAGTGTATGCTAAAAGGGTTGTGGCTTCATTTTTCTTAAGAGTGTGTTTGGTTTTGAGTTGGAACCCCATAATCTAATACGGTATCAGAGCAAGAGAATAAGGATGTGCCTTGTGCATAGCAAGATACTTGAGACGGAAAAAGTGAAGATGGTGTGGATGAGTTGGGTGTTTTGCAGGAGATACTTGAGACGGAAAAAGTGAAAACACATCAACAAAAACTGCTGTTTCATAACTTATAAAACATTAAAGTTGAAAGAAGAAAGACGCTAATCGATGAATGGAAGACATTGTTTCTTGAGGAGCTCAAATTCAATATCAAGAAACAAACTTTCTTTGCAAACCATGCAAATGGAGGATGTTCTCCTTGATTCAACGGTTAAAAAGCGTATGCTAAAAGAGTGTGATTGGTTTTGAGTTGGAACCCCTTAATCTAATACGGTATCAGAGCAAGAAAATAAGGATGTGCCTTGTGCAGAGCAAGAGATTAAGGATGTGCTTCGTGTAGAGCAAGAGAGTAAGGATGTGCCTTGTGCGGAGCAAGAAAATAAGGACGTGCCTCGTGCAGAGCAAGAGAGTAAGGATGTGCCTTGTGCGGAGCAAGAACACGTGAGTATAGAGATTGATAACTGTGAGGAATAGAAGAGTAAGGAAGAAAGTGTGGAAGAGTTGATTGTTCTCTAGGAGCCACTTGAGTCAGAGATCTCGTTTCGTAATTTAGGTAAAACTGGAGAGAAAGAGAAGAGTAAGGAAGATGGTGTGGATGAGTTGGGTGTTTTGTAGGAGATACTTGAGACGGAAAAAATTCTTTTGGAATTTGAGTAGATATCAACAAAAGTTGCTGCTTCAAAATTTATAAAGCGTTAAAGTTGAAAGAAGAATGACGCTAATAGATGAATGGAAGACATTGTTTCTTGAAGAGTTCCAATTCAATATGAAGAAAAAAACTTTTTTTGCAAAACTTGCAAATGGAGGATGTTCTCCTTGATGTAACGGTTAAAAAGCGTATGCTAAAAGGGTTGTGGCTTCTTTTTTTTTGAAGAGTGTCATTGATTTTGAGTTGGAACCCCATAATCTAATACAGTATCTGAGCAAAAGAATAAGGATGTGCCTTGTGCAGAGCAAGAGATTACGGACGTGCCTTGTGTTGAGCAAGATAATAAGGACGTGCCTTTTGGAAAGCAAGAGATTAAAGACATGCCTCGTGCAGAGCAAGAGAGTAAGGATGTGCCTTGTGCTGAGCAAAAAAGGAAGGATGTGCCTTGTAGAGAGCAAGAACACGTGAGTATAGAGATTGATAACTGTGAGGAATACAAGAGTAAGGAAGAAAGTGTGGAAGAGTTGAATGTTTTGGAGGAGCAACTTGAGTCAGGGATCTCGTTTCGAAATTTAGATAAAAATGGTGAGAAAGAGAAGAGTAAGGAAGATGGTGTGGATGAGTTGGGTGTTTTGCAGGAGATACTTGAGACGGAAAAAATGAAAAGACATCAACAAAACCTGTTGCTTTAGAATTTATAAAACGTTGAAATTGAAAGAAGAATGACTCTAATAGATTAATGGAAGACATTGTTTCTTGAGAAGCTCCAATTCAATATCAAGAAACAAACTTTCTTTGCAAAGCTTGCAAATGGAGGATGTTCTCCTTGATTCAACGGTTAAAAAGCGTTTTGTAAAAGGATTGTGGCTTCTTTTTAGTGTGATTGGTATTGAGTTGGAAGCCCATAATCTAATATGGTATCGGAGCAAGAGAATAAGAATGTGCCATGTGCCGAGCAAGAGATTAAGGACGTGCGTTGTATTGTGCAAGATAATAAGAACGTGCCTTGTGTTGAGCAACATAATAAGGTGTGCCTTGTGCAGAATAAGAGATTAATGACGTGCCTCGTACAGAGCAAGAGAGTAAGGATGTGCCTTGTGTGGAGCAAGAATGTAAGGATGTGCCTTGTCAGAAGTGACCTCACTAGTTTTACCCGAACAAAAGAATTCAGGAGTTTAACCTTGGGTAAAACAATTGAAAGGCTGCAAGTGCACAGCTAATCGTTTGTAGTACTTTAGGTATCGATCCACGGGGAGTTGAGTGCGCTACAAGCTGGTATGGAAAAGAATAGGCTAAGACCAAAATGAAAAGAGGGTTGTTGTTGTGTCACTACCAAACTATAAAGCAAAGAAAGAAAGTAAATAAGAAAGCAGGAAAGCAAAGCAAGTAAGTAAAGCAAACGAACATCAAATAAGACGTGAGGTGTAAACAATGAGAGAAAACGCTGGGCATTACGGGAACATCTCCAGGGAATTCATGTTTCCGGTGATTGTCAGGAGGCAAAGATAAATAAGGTTTATGATTCACGAACTCAAACACTGTTTTATAGCCAAGACACAAATCATTAATCTTAACTATCTAAACCTAACATCGACTCAGTGTTTATACTATCGCATAACTTAAATCATGAGGTTTGCAATTCAATTAAGCAAGTTTGATAAGTTCACAAAACCCCTAGAGCAAGGCGAATCGCGACAACCCTAGTGATAAAGCTCTTCTAGACTAGATCAAACGACACTACGAGGTTTCGCCAAACTAGTGTGATTTAGGATATCGCTCTTTTCGTTGAGGATTTACCTCTCTACTTCGAGCGCAATTATAATAAGTCAGAAGATGAATCACGTGACAAACCCATAAATCTAGCAACCTAAACAATCGATGAAACCATGAATACCCCTTTCGAATCACCCCATCAAACCCAACAAAGAAACTACTCGCTCATGGCGGGTCGAAACATCAAAACAATAAAGATATGAAGCAGATCTATAAAACTAATGATAAGTAAATAAAAGCAAAGAAGGTTCAGATTTGATCTCTAAACAACAAGTGTAAAGAAACTAGATCTTCTCCTAAACAACGAAGTAAAAGCGAAAGAAACTAAAGACAAAGAGAATAGGAAACGGTGCTTGAAGAGACGTCCAAGGAGGCTCCTCAAGGCTTCAGATCTTCTTCTCTAGGGCTGCTGTCGTGGTGTTATGAGAGCATGTCGAAACCCTAGGGTTAAGACTTGTATTTATAGGCATCACGGCATCGGCGAATTAGGGTTAGGGTTTTCGTCGGTCAAAACATGGTGTCTTGGGCCAAACGAAATGGGCTTCTTATGTTGCACTTCTAGGGCTTTGAGGTGGCTAGAATCGTGGGTCTTGGCCGCATGGTCGGGTTCCCTTCATGCGTTGATGGAGGTCTTGGCCACATGGTCATCGCGTGGCCGCGCAGCTGGACATGTCGGTCTTCAAACGGTCATAACTTCTGATTGACAACTCGGATTTGGTCGATTCAACTTGGAGGTGAATCTTTACTCTTTAAGATTTCCAATGACACCAAAATCTCCAATTTGGTTCATGGGAACATCTTCAACGAAAGCCAAACTTCTGATGGTCCAAAACTGTCCTGCAAGTCCTTTTTATCCTTTTTCAGCTCCTTTTCCCTAAAACCTGTAAAAACTCTTTGTTCTTTCTAATACTTGATTATTGGCTTATTTGTATTTGAAATCCATAAAAACCTTTATAAAACCTTTTGAAAACCATAGCTAAAATGGGCGAAAAACCGATGTTATCAACTCCCCCAGACTTAGACTTTGCTTGTCCTCAAGCAAACAAGAAAGTAAAGTCATGGAAAAGAGGTTTGAAAATCACGGGAACTACTTACCTTTCGGTTTATCCTTTTTGCACTCCTCACTGCCTTGACGTCCGAAACTTCCGTCCGTTAGTTTCCATGAGAGTCACCAACTCTCCTTAATCAATCCCACGGTTCTCCGGCGTCTCCAGACTTTCCATTGTCATCTCTTTACATAAATTAAGCATAAATAAAATGGTGAGATCTTACCAAGGAAAAATCGATTGGAGGCATGTAGACTCTTCCCCAAGCCAAGACTTTCTTCGTATGTTCGACCCTCTTCCTCTTTTCTCACTTCCAAGAGATCGATTTCTCCCTACTTTTCTAGGGTATCATTTTATTTTTTCTATCGACCCCTTGCTCTTTATTTGGGACAGGCTTCCATGAGGTCCGAAGTATGCATGGTGGTAGCCACATCATCCCTCGGTTCACTTCTTTTTGACCTATATCCTCTTTCTCTCTTTTTTTTTTTTTATAGAATAGACTTCCATGAGGTCCAAAGTATGCATGGTGGTAGCCACATCATCCCTTGGTTCACTTCCGTCGTCTCCTCTTTTTTTTTTTTTTTTTTTTTTAGAGTACTGAAGGGAAGAGTGAGGGGATCATACTGATGAAGAAGTGCAATGTCTCGTAAGGCTCGAAGTTGAAATTCACTCCACTATATCTCAGATCCCAAGGCTCGACAATTAAGTCCGGTTTAAGTCCTGTAAAGGTTAGAGACAACTTTGAATCATCTGAATATCCATCGAACATGGGGCTTTGGGGGTTGTCGAATCAGCTCATGGCCTATCCAAACTTGGCTCCGTAGTTAAGCGTGATCAAGAGTAGAGTGTTAATCAAATCAGATAAACCGTTAGAATAAGATAGTAATTCCCTACTAATTTTGACTCAATAAAACGACTCGATAAAAATTCAATATTGATGTAAAAAATTGGAAAATTTCGCAAGTCAACAAGAGCAAAAGGTAGCATCGTTAGTAGAGGATGAACATCCTTCCCCCCAGACTTACATCACACCGTCCTCGGTGTGAAAAAGAAAGAGAAGAGGATGAAAATCATAAAAAGAAAGATAAAGTTTAAGAACTATGTCACCTAGGTAATTAGATGGGTCATCCTCCCCCAGACTTAAATTGTTACCAATTCTTGTCCGTTGGTCGATGGTGGAGTGATGGTGAGGCGGATTGTGGTTGGTGACTTTCTATTGTTCTTTCTCCAATGCTAACCTTTGCCCTTGTGTTTCCTTGTTACAAAACCTAAAACCATCAATAACGAATTAGAAAAACAAAAACAAAAAATAAAATCCTAATATAAATAAATAGATAGATAGATATAGCTATGTTAATGGTATGGTTGTGGTTGTAGATCCACTCAATGTGTCCGTTGTTAAGATCGTAAAGGAAGATGGACATGGCCGGGACGGATGGTGGGCTGTCGCGGGTTGGAGATACGATCGGCGATCGTGTCCTGACTGACCCGTCTGTCGTGGCACAGGCCGCATGCTCGACCGTCGACCGTGCGGTCGATGGCCTTGCAGCCGCGGGCTGGTGGCATGTCTGTGCGGCAGGGGCTCAGTCGGAAAGCCTTAGAGACTTTTCCGTGTGGCGACTAAATCTTCCTGCTTGCTTCCTTTTTAACATGGATAAGAAACACATCAAAGCATAAAGCATAATCAAAACCAAAAACTAAAAATCAAAAACATAACCTAATGATGGGTTGCCTCCCATCCAGCGCTTTGTTTAACGTCGTTCAGCTCGACGTTGGTGCCTCTGCAGGTTAGGTGGATGGAGAGCTTATCCTATGACGGGCTCTCTTGGGTCTTGATTTGTTGAGACCTCAGAGTTCTTCTTCAATAATCTCGTACGGTGGATCTCCTTCTTCTTTATAAATCTCCCCTTTTTCAAGTGCTCGCAAAGGATGAGATTTATGGTGAGTCATAGAATTGCAAACCACCATAGGATCCGGTTCTTTCTCTTGTTTCTTCGTAGTATCGTGTCCAGCAACACGTATACGTGCCATTATGATTTTCTCAAAACGTTCTCCTTGACTCCTATGGCGAGGGATACCATTGGTTATATCTTGGAGAGGTTGGTGGCTGAGGCGGAAAGAGACACGACTTCTTTTGAAGAAGTTTTGGTCACACTCGTCCGTTTGCGGGTCTGGCGGGTGGAAGCGACTTGGATGAGGCTTGGGGGCTGGTCTAGAATCTCCATGGGGGTGATAGAGAAGTGGAGGAGGTCGCGGCCTGAAGTTACTTTGATCGGGAGCCTCTCTCCTTTCCCGAATTCGCCGAAAGGCAATGTTTCTGCGAAATTCTTCTTGTGGAGCTTGAGTTGTCATACATAATTACGCTTCTCCGGATCCCTTCTCATCTTCCCCATCAGTAAAGAAATTACTAATCTCAGCATCCTTTCTTGAGAAGCTCTCAAGATGTTCCTCCTTACTTCCTCCCTTAAGGTGAATTTACTTTTCGGAAAAAGGTTCACCGTATGTTCACTCCTTGGACTACCGATAGTCAGTAGCTTCCAATGTCTTTCTCCCTTCATAAAAATCCTTAGGCCTAGGTCCCTTGGCTTCTCGCTTCCGTTTCACGAGCTTCTCCTCTTGATCCTCTAAGGCCTGTGGCTGAAGGCTAGCTGCTGTGTAACACATTACCATGAAGCTAGGTTCTTCTTTTTCATAAGGCTTTGGATCACTATGGCCTTGGAGCTTGTCGCAATCACGGCTGGTTGCGGTCGATGGGCTTAAGACCATGTCTCGGTGGCTTGGGGATGAACAGGTCATCGGCCGCGGACTGGGGTCCCGTCCGTGCAGCCAAGGTGTGGCTTGCCGCAAAACCATTACCCGACCATGCGGTCGAGAAGGTAATTTCCGCACGTCTGCACCATGGTCTTGCGGTGGTGGTTCTGCGATCTTGGCTGCTTGTGATGCGGTCATGAGTTCTCCCTCTTCATTGCTTGCTTCCCTTTGATGATCCTCCCATGAAAGGAAAATTTTTGGGTTGCATGTTAATGGAGAATGGCCCTCTTCTTCTCCTCGAGAGCTCTCATGATCCAATTCTTCGAAAAACAACGGCCCTTGTTTCTCGGTTCTTTTTGACTCCCACGCGGTTTCTCCGATGGTTTCTCCCACCTCTGTTTCCTGTAAATTTAATGAGGGAACCTTACAAGTGTTTGTAGAAGTAGAGTTACCTTCTTCTTGAGAGGTTCGAAGAAGATTTCCTTTTTTGTAAAGGACTTCCGTTTCTTCTCCTCTTATTTCTTGAAGTTTGTTCGGTGACTTGTCTACCAAGGTTCTGGATTCTTTTAGGTCATTCTCGCCGTCTCCATGGTGATGAGGGGTCACGTTGGTCGGAGACATTGGTCGTGGGCCCTCGGTTGGGCTTAAGATCTCGGAATCGAAACTTGGAATAGAACAAGTCATGGGTCACACGCTGAGGTCCCGCTTGTGCGGCCGTGAGGGGTCTCGGCGCACATCGGAGGCTTGGCCATGCGGTGGGGAGTCGTCTGGTTCCGGCGATGGAGACGGGTCGGGCCGAATGGTGCCGTCCCGACCGTGCGGTCGTGGGTCGGTCTGCCGCATGCCCAGAGCTCGTCTGCGCGGTCGAAGGGACTCACACCGCAGGCTGGGAGGTCGGTTATGCAGTGGAGATTTCAACATCTTCTCCGGTTCTCCTTTAACTCGTGGTGGTTCCTTAGGGATTTGGTGAGCCACCCCATTGAAAAGAATTGTCTCGTCTTCTTCATCTTCTTCTTGAGAAAAAGTTTGGTCAACAAGGGCTTCTTCTCTTTCTTTTTTAAGATCATGGCAGCTACGATCTTTTTCTAAAGGATAGGTTTGCTCGGCTGGGACTTCTTCTTCTTCTTCAAGGTAACCCCTTTCTTCTCCAATCAACTGTAAATAGCAAGAAAAAATTTTGCCTATCCTTTTTGAAACGCAGTTACCTTTCTCTCGAAGGTTCTGTAGAAGCTTTCTTTCTTCGTCTAGGGTTCCTACTGCATTGAATCGAGCAAGACACCCTATGATTTTCTCCTCTTCTTGAGTTAATGGCTGACCTATAATAGTCCCATCAATTTTTGCCATTTCCAAGAAGATCTTACAAGCTCTAACTGCCTCCTCCGGAGAGTAAATTGATTCCGTCTCTAGAATTTCATCCTTGATCTCTTCAAGAAAAGCTTCTACTTGTCCTTTAACGGCTCCATTAGTAGTCCCTTCTTGAGTGTTAAGAGAGTTTTGCAAGGAGTCTTCGAGATTTATCTCCTCCCGAGAACTATGTGGTTCAGGCTTTTGATTAGAATAGGATTGATAATCCTCGTATGAGTCTACCCTCATAACCTCATAGAGTTCATCCTCCTCTTCTTCTTCATAAAATTCGCCCGAACGTTGTGAGCGTGCAGCCCTCACAAATGAGTTCTCAAATGAGCCGATTGTCCTCACCCCATGGTGTTCTTCTTCTTCATTGGAGGCATGGAAGAAACCTGAAGGTTTATTGGAACGTTGTGAGCTGGCAGCTCTCACAAATTGGTCATCGCATATGCGAGGAGATGGGTGACGGGCTCGCCCTGTAGGTGACATCACGGCTGGTCTGTGGTGACCAATGAAGGGACCATGAGTCGGGTGGTATGATGGTCCGTACATGGAGTCTCGGATCAACGGTGGTGGACGCGGCTTCATCTCCGCGTTATGGTGTTTGCGGCGATCGTAATACCAGTTCGGATGGACGTCGGGATCCATCCCAAGGCCTCCTGAAACAAGTAAAACTAAAAAGAAAGATTAGTAGCAAAGTGTCTTAGACTTTAACCTAGTCCAAAGCTTGTGGGCAACAAAAACTTCCCCGGCGGCAACGGCGCCAAAAACTTGATGGGGTCAGAAGTGACCTCACTAGTTTTACCCGAACAAAAGAATTCAGGAGTTTAACCTTGGGTAAAACAATTGAAAGGCTGCAAGTGCACAGCTAATCGTTTGTAGTACTTTAGGTATCGATCCACGGGGAGTTGAGTGCGCTACAAGCTGGTATGGAAAAGAATAGGCTAAGACCAAAATGAAAAGAGGGTTGTTGTTGTGTCACTACCAAACTATAAAGCAAAGAAAGAAAGTAAATAAGAAAGCAGGAAAGCAAAGCAAGTAAGTAAAGCAAACGAACAGCAAATAAGACGTGAGGTGTAAACAATGAGAGAAAACGCTGGGCATTAGGGGAACATCTCCAGGGAATTCATGTTTCCGGTGATTGTCAGGAGGCAAAGATAAATAAGGTTTATGATTCACGAACTCAAACACTGTTTTATAGCCAAGACACAAATCATTAATCTTAACTATCTAAACCTAACATCGACTCAGTGTTTATACTATCGCATAACTTAAATCATGAGGTTTGCAATTCAATTAAGCAAGTTTGATATGTTCACAAAACCCCTAGAGCAACCCTAGTGATAAAGCTCTTCTAGACTAGATCAAACGACACTACGAGGTTTCGCCAAACTAGTGTGATTTAGGATATCGCTCTTTTCGTTGAGGATTTACCTCTCTACTTCGAGCGCAATTATAATAAGTCAGAAGATGAATCACGTGACAAACCCATAAATCTAGCAACCTAAACAATCGATGAAACCATGAATACCCCTTTCGAATCACCCCATCAAACCCAACAAAGAAACTACTCGCTCATGGCGAGTCGAAACATCAAAACAATAAAGATATGAAGCAGATCTATAAAACTAATGATAAGTAACTAAAAGCAAAGCAGGTTCAGATTTGATCTCTAAACAACAAGTGTAAAGAAACTAGATCTTCTCCTAAACAACGAAGTAAAAGCGAAAGAAACTAAAGACAAAGAGAATAGGAAACGGTGCTTGAAGAGACGTCCAAGGAGGCTCCTCAAGGCTTCAGATCTTCTTCTCTAGGGCTGCTGTCGTGGTGTTATGAGAGCATGTAGAAACCCTAGGGTTAAGACTTGTATTTATAGGCATCACGGCATCGGCGAATTAGGGTTAGGGTTTTCGTCGGTCAAAACACGGTGTCTTGGGCCAAACGAAATGGGCTTCTTATGTTGCACTTCTAGGGCTTTGAGGCGGCTAGAATCGTGGGTCTTGGCCGCATGGTCGAGTTCCCTTCATGCGTTGATGGAGGTCTTGGCCGCATGGTCATCGCGTGGCCGCGCAGCTGGACATGTCGGTCTTCAAACGGTCATAACTTCTGATTGACAACTCGGATTTGGTCGATTCAACTTGGAGGTGAATCTTTACTCTTTAAGCTTTCCAATGACACCAAAATCTCCCAACTTGGTTCACGGGAACATCTTCAACGAATGCCAACCTTCGGATGGTCCAAAACTGTCCTGCAAGTCCTTTTTATCCTTTTTCAGCTCCTTTTCCCTAAAACCTGTAAAAACTCTTCGTTCTTGCTAATACTTGATTATTGGCTTATTTATATTTGAAATCCATAAAAACCTTTATAAAACATTTTGAAAACCATAGCTAAAATGGGCGAAAAACCGATGTTATCATTTTCCAGCACCTCCAATGGTCCAATCTTACGTGCTTTCAATTTATTATAAGTGCCAGAAGGAAACCGATCTTTAGTTAACACAGCCCACACCAAATCTCCAACACTGAATTGAAGCTCGCGCCGATGAGAATCAACACTGGCTTTGTATTTCGATGTAGCGGCTTCAAGATTATTACGGACCTGCTCATGAAGTGTAGCAAACTCTTCAACAAAATCACAAGCACGACCATGGAGACGCGACCGATCCGGTGTATCACGCAAATCAACAGGGCCGCGAGGGATGAAACCATACACAACACGAAATGGACTGAAACATGTACTTCGATTAAGCGCATGATTGTGTGCAAACTCAGCCTGACAAAGAACTTTATCCCACGACTTGATGTTCTTTCCAACCAAACATCGTAAAAGATCTCCAAGTGCACGATTAGTTACCTCAGTTTGGCCATCCGTTTGTGGCTGGTAAGCGGAACTCATTTCAAGACTAGTGCACAATAAACGCCACAAAGAGCGCCAAAAGTGTCCAAGAAAGCGAGAGTCATGATCAGAGACAATCGATAGAGGAAGACCGTGAAGCTTATAAATTTCTCTGAAAAAAAGTGTTGCCACATGAAGAGCGTCGGTTGTCTTCTTACAAGGAACAAAGTGTGCCATTTTAGAGAAGCGATCCACCACCACAAAGATAGAATCATGACCAGACTGTGTTCGAGGTAAGCCAAGCACAAAATCCATACTAATATCAGTCCAAAGTTGAGTAGGGATAGGCAAAGGCAAGTATAAACCAGCATTCGACGCATGACCCTTAGAAGCTTGACAAGTACCACAACGTGAGACGAAACGCTCAACATCGCGTCGGAGAGTCGGCCAATAATACGATGCAGAAATCAAATGTAGTGTACGATCACGACCAAGATGACCCTCACCATGTAATTCTCTAATTAACTGCAAACGTAAGCTGCACTCCGGAATACACAACTGGACACCACGAAAAAGAAAGCCATCAAGCACCAAAAATTCATCAGACAAACCTTGTTGTGCATCACTCCAAATCTTGGCAAAAAATGGGTCCGTTGGATAGAGCTCGGATAAAACATCAAATCCCGTAACAAAAACGTGAAGTGAAGCTAAAAGAGAGTGTCGTCGGCTTAATGCATCAGCTACTTTGTTTAGTGTACCCGCCTTATGTTTAATCACAAATGTAAACTGCTGGAGATAAGCGAACCAAGCCGCGTGTCGAGCAGAAACTTTCTCTTGAGAGCCCATATGTTTCAAAGCATCGTGATCGGTAAAGAGAACAAATTCCTTGTGAAAAAGATAATGACGCCAATGTTTAATGGCTTGGACCACCGCATACAATTCGACTTCATATGTGTTGTATCGTCCTCGGGCACCAGCAATTTTCTCACTAAAGAACGCGACAGGGCGGCCTGCTTGGCTCAAAACCGCGCTGATGCCCAGCTTGGACGCATCACTATGCAATTCAAATGCCAAAGAGAAATTGGGAAGAACAAGGACAGGTGCTGTTGTAAGCTTTGTCTTTATCACTTGAAATGCTTTATCTGCGTCTTCAGTCCATTCAAACTTAGCAGCTTTCATACAATCAGTGATTGGCGACATAATCCCGCTAAAATGAGGAACAAAGCGGCGATAAAAAAAAGCCAATCCATGAAAACTTCTCACATCAGTAACTGAACTCGGTGTTGGCCATGAACTAATCGCAGAAATCTTGGCGGGAACAACCTGTAAACCACTAGCAGACACGATATAACCAAGAAATAAAACCTGTGATACTCCAAACTCGCATTTGTGTGTTGCAGCAAAAAGTTTCTCCCGACGTAACACCAATAATACTTCTCGAAAATGATCTAGATGTGCTGCCAAAGAAGGACTAAAGATGAGAATATCGTCAAAATAAACAACAACGCAACGACCAATGAAAGGGCAAAGGGCTTGATTCATAACACGCATAAAAGTGCTTGGTGCGTTCGATAACCCAAACGGCATCACCAACCATTCAAACAAACCCTCCCTTGTCTTAAAAGCCGTCTTCCACTCGTCAACGGGACGGATACGAATTTGGTGATACCCACTTTTCAAGTCCAATTTGGTGAATATAGAAGCATTGCCGATCTGGTCAAATAAGTCATCCAGACGTGGAATAGGGAAACGATAACGAATTGTGATTTTGTTGATCGCTCTACTATCAACACACATACGCCACGTCCCATCTTTTTTTGGAATAAGAAGAGCCGGCACTGCACACGGGCTCAAACTCTCACGCACATAGCCCTTAGATAACAACTCTTCAACTTGACGTCGAAGCTCATCATGTTCCTTAGGACTCATACGGTAATGGGGGCGGTTTGGGAGGACCGAATCTGGCGCGAGATCAATACATGTTGTATGTCTCGAAGTGGAGGTAAACCTGCAGGAAGTTCTTTAGGAAATACATCAAGAAATTCATCAATGAGAGGACGGAATACCGGTGGCACTGGAAAATCTGTCGGAGGGACAACAGGCGAGATCACAAGAGCGTAAGCCAGTCCTGCATTTTGAATTTCCTCCACACACTGAGATTTGGATAAGAATAAACCAGATTTCTTGGGATCACTAGCTGTTGGTGTCGCCGAGCTCTCTGTTCCCGAAGTCACCAAAGAGGACGTATCTTGTGATGGAAGCAACGTGATTTTCTTGTTTTCGTACACAAAACTATATGTGTTGGAAAACCCATCATGAGTCGTTCGTCGATCGTACTGCCATGGGCGTCCAAGAAGAATATGACACGCATCCATCGAAATAATATCGCAGTAGATGAGGTCCTTATAGTGTAGCCCAATAGCAAAAGGCACACGGCAACGTTTCGACACTCGCATATCTGTAGTCGCGTTGAGCCAAGCTAGTTTGTATGGAGTCGGGTGGCGTTCTGAAAACAAGGCGAGCTTAGCCACGGCTTCTTCGGAGATGACATTAGTACAGCTTCCCGAGTCGATGACAAGTCGACAAACCTTTCCTCGAATTGTGCAAGTGGTGTGAAACAAATTTGTACGAAGCCAAGATTCTTCGACCTGCAGAGTTAAAAAGTTGCGTCTCAAAACAAGAGCAATTCTTGTATCTCCAGCTACTTGTTCTTCATCATCAAACTGCGCACACTCATCGTCATCCTCATCATATATAGGTTCATCATCAACAAACAGACCACGCCGATTAGAGTGAGGGCAATCGGACTGCTTATGACCTTGTTCACCACATCCAAAACAACGAAGCGAAATAGATTTTCATGCCCGTTGATTTGTGCCACTCGTCACGTTTTCCTGAGAACGAGTTTGTGACACGCTAGAAGATCCAACCTCCAATTGTCGTGTTGCACTATCGGTCACACTTGGTTGTCAAGAACGCGCTCCATACGTAGACCATGAAACAGAGGAACCACGAGACTGTTGTTCAATAAGCAAAGCACGTTGGTGAGCTTCTGACACCGACAAAGGGTTGAATTGCAACAACATGTTTTGAATTTGAAGTCGGAGACCCCCAATAAACCTCGAGACAAGTTGTTCTTCAGATTCCATGAGCTTGTTACGCGCCACAAGCGAAAAATATTCAGAGGCATATTCATCAACTGACTTACTTCCTTGGCGAAGATTCTGAAACTTCGTATACATCGTACGCGAGTAATTATACGGGAGAAAAGATTTGCGCATCAACTTCTTCATCTTATCCCACGATTGCACGCGATCTTTCCCAGCCCTTGCGCGATTCTCTTTGATTTGTTACCACCACGCGAAAGCTCTTCCTTTATGTCGTGTAGCCACAAGAGAAACACGCTTTGCATCAGGAACTTCTTTAAAATTCAACACCTCTTCGGTGTTGCTTAACCAGTCAAGAAATTCTTCTGGTTTTAAACCACTATGAAACTCGGGTAAGTCCATCTTAAAACCAGAATCCCAACGACAGTTATCAACGTTTTGAGGAATGATGATATCGTGTCGTTGTTGGTCACCAAGACGCGCGAACGGGTTGCCATCCTCGACTTCCTCGTCCTCGTCAGCCTCTTCGATTTGTTCTTCATGGCGAGGCACACGCGGAGGTCGTTGTTGTGCCTGCATCAATGTTCGGACCGCGGTTTCAACAGAACTACGCAAGACCTCACGAATCCCTACTGAAACTCCCCAAACATCTCACGTATCAATTCCAATTGATCATCGTGTTGCTGCTGAAGACTCTTCTTCGGAGGCATGATTAGGATCCTTTGTCTCTGATACCAACTGTTGCAGTGGGATATAAACTAGAAGCACTCAAGTATCTAACGATCAAGAGTCGAACCTAGCTTGCTCGGAGATCAAGGTTTATTTGCTAGAAGAGAAATAAATAGAGAGATCAAAGACTTCAAAGAGAAACAAGTCATGTTCTTTATTAATCAAAAACCAACCTCTCAAGTTACAAAGAGAAGAGTATTTATACTAAAGCTAGATGCAAACCCTAGACTTGGCGACAAAGCTACCAAATCCAATGGAATAAAACCCAAACAACAATAAAATAAAAGCCCAGCAAATAAAAGGAAAATACGAGTCAAGCCAAAAAGGAAACAGAGAAGATGTCGCTACATCACGTGCCTCGTGCAGAGTAAGAGAGTAAGGATGTGCCTTGTGCAGAGTAAGAGAGTAAGGATGTGCCTTGTGCGGAGCAAGAAACTAAGGATGTGCCTTGTAGAGAGCAAGAACACGTGAGTATAGAGATTGATAACTGTGAGGAATAGAAGAGTAAGGAAGAAAGTGTGGAAGAGTTGAATGTTTTGGAGGAGAAACTTGAGTCAGGGATCTCGTTTCGAAATTTAGGTAAAAATGGTGAGAAAGAGAAGAGTAAAGAAGATGGTGTAGATGAGTTGGGTGTTTTGCAGGAGATACTTGAGACGGAAAAAATGAGTAGACATCAACAAAAACTGCTGCTTCATAATTTATAAAACGTTGAAGTTGAAAGAAGAAAGACGATAATCGATGAATGGAAGACATTGTTTCTTAAGGAGCTCAAATTCAATATCAAGAAACAAACTTTATTTAAAAAGCTTTCAAATAGAGGATGTTCTCCTTGATTCAACGGTTAAAAAACGTATGCTAAAAGGGTTGTGGCTTCTTTTTTCTTAAGAGTGTAATTGGTTTGGTGTTGGAAACCCATAATCTAATACAGTATCAAAGTAAGAGAATAAGGATGTGCCTTGTGCAGAGCAAGAGATTAAGGATGTGCCTCGTGCAGAGCAAGAGAGTAAGGATGTGCCTTGTAGAGAGCAAGAAAATAAGGATGTGCCTTGTGGAGAGCAAGAACATGTGAGTATAGAGATTGATAACTGTGAGGAATAGAAGAGTAAGGAAGATGGTCTGGAAGAGTTGAATGTTCTGGAGGAGCCACTTGAGTCAAGGATCTCGTTCTGAAATTTAGATAAAAATGGTGAGAAAGAGAAGAGTAAGGAAGATGGTGTGGATGAGTTGGGTGTTTTGCAGGAGATACTTGAGACGGAAAAAATTCTTTCGGAATTTGAGTAGATATCAATAAAAGCTACTGCTTTAAAATTTATAAAACATTAATGTTGAAAGAAGAATGACGCTAATAGATAAATGTAAGACATTGTTTCTTGAGGAGCTCCAATTAAATATCCAGAAACAAACTTTCTTTGTAAAGCTTTCAAATGGAGGATGTTCTCCTTGATTCAACAGCTAAAAAGCGTATGATAAAAGGGTTGTGGCTTCATTTTTTTTAAGAGTAGGATTGGTTTTGAGTTGGAACCCCATAATCTAATACGGTATCAGAGCAATAGAATAAGGATGTGCCTTGTGCAGAGCAAGATATTAAGCACGTGCCTTGTGTTGAGCAAGACAATAAGGACGTGCCTTATGCAGAGCAAGAGATTAAGGACGTGCCTCGTGTAGAGCAAGAGAGTAAGGATGTGCCTTGTAGATAGTAAGAACACGTGAGTATAGAGATTGATAACTGTGAGGAATAGAAGAGTAAGGAAGAAAGTGTGGAAGAGTTGAATGTTTTGGAGGAGCCACTTGAGTCAGGGATGTCGTTTCGAAATTTAGGTAAAAATGGTGAGAAAGAGTAGAGTAAGGAAGATGGTGTGGATGAGGTTGGTGTTTTGCAGGAGATACTTGAGACGAAAAAAATTCTTTCAGAATTTGAATTGATATCAAGAAAAGCTGCTGCTTCAGAATTTACAAAACGTTGAAGTTGAAAAAAGAATGACGCTAATAGATGAATGGAAGACATTGTTTCCTGAGGAGCTCGAATTCAATATCAAGAAAAAAATTTCTTTGCAAAGCTTACAAATGGAGGATATTCTCCTTGATTCAAAGGTTAAAAAGCGTATGCTAAAAGGGTGGTGGCTTCTTTTTTTAAGAGTGTGATTGATTTTGAGTTGGAACCCCATAATCTAATACGGTATCAGAGCAAGAGAATAAGGATGCGCCTTGTGCATAGCAAGAGATTAACGACGTGCCTTGTGTTGAGCAGTACAATAAGGACGTGCCTTATGCAAAGCAAGAGATTAAGGACGTGCCTCGTGCAGAGCAAGAGAGTAAAGATGTGCCTTGTAGAGAGCAAGAACAAGTGAGTATAGAGATTGATAACTGTGAGGAATAGAAGAGTAAGGAAGAAAGTGTGGAAGAGTTGAATGTTTTGGAAGAGCCACTTGAGTCAGTGATGTCGTTTCGAAATTTAGGTAAAAATGGTGAGAAAGAGAAGAGTAAGGAAGATGGTGTGGATGAGGTTGGTGTTTTGCAGGAGATACTTGAGACGAAAAAATGAGTAGACATCAACAAAAAATTCTTTCGGAATTTGAGTATAGAGATTGATAACTCTGAGGAATAGAAGAGTAAGGAAGATGGTGTGGAAGAGTTGAATGTTCTGGAGGAGCCACTTGAGTCAAGGATCTCATTCTGAAATTTAGATAAAAATGGTGAGAAAGAGAAGAGTAAGGAAAATGGTGTGGATGAGTTGGGTGTTTTGCAGGAGATACTTGAGACGGAAAAAATTCTTTCAGAATTTGAGTAGATATCAATAAAAGCTGCTACTTTAAAATTTAAAAAACATTAATGTTGAAAGAAGAATGACGCTAATAGATGAATGTAAGACATTGTTTCTTGAGGAGCTCCAATTCAATATCCAGAAACAAACTTTCTTTGTAAAGCTTTCAAATGGAGGATGTTCTCCTTGATTCAACGGTTAAAAAACGTATGCTAAAAGGGTTGTGCTTCTTTTTTCTTAAGAGTGTGATTGGTATTGAGTTGGAAGCCCCATAATCTAATATGGTATCAGAGCAATAGAATAAGGATGTGCCTTGTGCAGAGCATGATATTAAGGACGTGCCTTATGCAGAGCAAGAGATTAAGGACGTGCCTCGTGCAGAGCAAGAGAGTAAGGATGTGCCTTGTGCGGAGCAAGAAACTAAGGATGTGCCTTGTAGAGAGGAAGAACACGTGAGTATAGAGATTGATAACTGTGAGGAATAGAAGAGTAAGGAAGAAAGTGTGGAAGAGTTGAATGTTTTGGAGGAGAAACTTGAGTCAGGGATCTCGTTTCGAAATTTAGGTAAAAATAGTGAGAAAGAGTAGAGTAAGGAAGATAGTGTGTATGAGGTTGGTGTTTTGCAGGAGATACTTGAGATGGAGACATTCTTTCAGAATTTGAGTAGATATCAAACAAAACTTGCTGTTTCAGAATGTATAAAACGTTAAAGTTGAAAGAAGAATGACGCTAATAGATTAATGGAAGACATTGTTTCTTGAGGAGCTTGAATTCAATATCAAGAAAAAAACTTTCTTTGCAAAGCTTGAAAATGGAAGATGTTCTCCTTGATTCAACGGTTAAAAAGCGTATGCTAAAAGGGTTGTGGCTTTTGTTTTTAAGAGTTTGATTGGTTTTGAGTTGGAACCCCATAATCTAATACGGTATCAGAGCAATAGAATAAGGATGTGCCTTGTGCAGAGCAAGAGATTAAGGACGTGCCTTGTGTTGAGCAAGACAATAAGAACGTGCCTTATGCAGAGCAAGAGATTAAGGACGTGCCTCGTGCAGAGCAAGAGAGTAAGGATGTGCCTTGTAGAGAGCAAGAACACGTGAGTATAGAGATTGATAACTGTGAGGAATAGAAGAGTAAGGAAGAAAGTGTGGAAGAGTTGAATGTTTTGGAGGAGCCACTTGAGTCAGGGATGTCGTTTCGAAAATGGTGAGAAAGAGTAGAGTAAGGAAGATGGTGTGGATGAGATTGGTGTTTTGCAGGAGATACTTGAGACGAAAAAAATTCTTTCAGAATTTGAATTGATATCAAGAAAAGCTGCTGCTTCAGAATTTATAAAACGTTTAAGTTGAAAGAAGAATGACGCTAGTAGATGAATGGAAGACATTGTTTCCTGAGGAGCTCGAATTCAATATCAAGAAAAAAAGTTTCTTTGCAAAGCTTGCAAATGGAAGATATTCTCCTTGATTCAAAGGTTAAAAAGCGTATGCTAAAAGGGTTGTGGCTTCTTTTTTTAAGAGTGTGATTGATTTTGAGTTGGAACCTCATAATCTAAGACGGTATCAGAGCAAGAGAATAAGGATGTGCCTTGTGCAGAGCAAGAGATTAAGGACGTGCCTTGTGTTGAGCAAGATAATAAGGACGTGCCTCGTGCAAAGTAAGAGAGTAAGGATGTGCCTTGTGCAGAGTAAGAGAGTAAGGATGTGCCTTGTGCGGTGCAAGAAACTAAGGATGTGCCTTGTAGACAGCAAGAACACGTGAGTATAGAGATTGATAACTGTGAGGAATTGAAGAGTAAGGAAGAAAGTGTGGAAGAGTTGAATGTTTTGGAGGAGAAACTTGAGTCAGGGATCTCGTTTCGAAATTTAGGTAAAAATGGTGAGAAAGAGAAGAGTAAAGAAGATGGTGTGGATGAGTTGGGTGTTTTGCAGGAGATACTTGAGACGGAAAAAATGAGTAGACATCAACAAAAACTGCTGCTTCATAATTTATAAAACGTTGAAGTTGAAAGAAGAAAGTTGCTAATCGATGAATGGAAGACATTGTTTCTTAAGGAGCTCAAATTCAATATTAAGAAACAAACTTTATTTGCAAAGCTTTCAAATAGAGGATGTTCTCCTTGATTCAACGGTTAAAAAACGTATGCTAAAAGGGTTGTGGCTTCTTTTTTCTTAAGAGTGTAATTGGATTGGTGTTGGAAACCCATAATCTAATACGGTATCAGAGTATGAGAATAAGGATGTGCCTTGTGCAGAGCAAGAGATTAAGGATGTGCCTTGTGCAGAGCAAGAGAGTAAGGATGTGCCTTGTAGAGAGCAAGAAAATAAGGATGTGCCTTGTGGAGAGCAAGAACATGTGAGTATAGAGATTGATAACTGTGAGGAATAGAAGAGTAAGGAAGATGGTGTGGAAGAGTTGAATGTTCTGGAGGAGCCATTGTTTCTTGAGGAGCTCCAATTCAATATCCAGAAACAAACTTTCTTTGTAAAGCTTTCAAATGGAGGATGTTCTCCTTGATTCAACGGTTAAAAAGCGTATGCTAAAAGGGTTGTGGCATCTTTTTTCTTAAGAGTGTAATTGGTATTGAGTTGGAAGCCCATAATATAATATGGTATCAGAGCAAGAGAATAAGGATGTACCTTGTGCAGAGCAAGAGATTAAGGACGTGCGTTGTATTATGCAAGATAATAAGGACGTGCCTTGTGCATGGCAAGAGATTAAGGACTTGCATCGTGCAGAGCAAGACAGTAAGGATGTGCCTTGTGCAGAGTAAGAGATTAAGGACGTGCCTCGTGCAGAGCAAGAGAGTAAGGATGTGCCTTGTGTGGAGCAAGAAAGTAAGGATGTGCCTTGTGTGGAGCAAGAAAGTAAGGATGTGCCTTGTGGTGAGCAAGAGCAGGTGAGAATAGAGATTGATAACTGTGAGGAATAGAAGAGTAAGGAAGATGGTGTGGAAGAGTTGAATATCCTAGAGGAGCCACTTGAGTCAGGGATCTCGTTTTGAAATTAAGGTCAAAATAGTGAGAAAGAGAAGAGTAAGGAAAATGGTGTGGATGAGCGGGGTATTTTGCTGGAGATACTTGAGATGGAGACATTCTTTCAGAATTTGAGTAGATATCAAACAAAACCTGCTGTTTCAGAATGTATAAAACGTTAAAGTTGAAAGAAGAATGACGCTAATAGATAAATGGAAGACATTGTTTCTTGAGGAGCTCGAATTCAATATCAAGAAAAAAAACTTTCTTTGCAAAGCTTGCAAACGGAAGATGTTCTCCTTGATTCAACGATTAAAAAGCGTATGCTAAAAGGGTTGTGGCTTTTTTTTTTTAAGAGTTTGATTGGTTTTGAGTTGGAATTCATTATCTAATACGATATCAGAGCAAGAGAATAAGGATGTGCCTTGTGCAGTGCAAGAGATTACGGACGTGCCTTGTGTGGAGCAAGAAAGTAAGGATGTGCCTTGTGGAGAGCAGGAGCAGGTGAGTATAGAGATTGATAACTGTGAGGAATAAAAGAGTAAGGAAGATGGTGTGGAAGAGTTGAATGTTCTGGAGGAGCCACTTGAGTCAGGGATCTCGTTTCGAAATTTAGGTAAAAATGGTGAGAAAGAGAAGAGTAAGGAAAATGGTGTGGATGAGTTGGGTGTTTTGCAGGAGATACTTGAGACGAAAAAAATTCTTTCAGAATTTGAATTGATATCAAGAAAAGCTGCTGCTTCAGAATTTATAAAACGTTGAAGTTGAAAGAAGAATGACGCTAATAGATGAATGGAAGACATTGTTTCTTGAGGAGCTCGAATTCAATATCAAGAACAAAACTTTCTTTGCAAAGCTTGCAAATGGAGGATATTCTCCTTGATTCAAAGGTTAAAAAGCGTATGCTAAAAGGATTGTGGCCTCTTTTTTTAAGAGTGTGATTGGTTTTGAGTTGGAACCCCATAATCTCATACGGTATCAGAGGAAGAGAATAAGGATGTGCCTTGTGCAGAGCAAGAGATTAAGGACGTGCCTTGTGTTGAGCAAGATAATATGGACGTGCCTCGTGCAGAGTAAGAGAGTAAGGATGTGCCTTGTGCAGAGTAAGAGAGTAAGGATGTGCCTTGTGCGGAGCAAGAAACTAAGGATGTGCCTTGTAGAGAGCAAGAACACATGAGTATAGAGATTGATAACTGTGAGGAATAGAAGAGTAAGGAAGAAAGTGTGGAAGAGTTGAATGTAGCCCTGGGCAATCGGGTACCCAATCGGGTATCGGTTCTACCCAATCGGGTATCGGGTAAATCGGTAGTAGACATGTAAGTACCATTCGGTATTTTTCAAGAGATTCGGTTCGGTTCGGTTAGTAACTGGTCGGGTTCGGGTCGGTTCTCTACTCTAAATCAAAATCCGAATTGTACCGACCTTATTTCGGGTTATTGTCGGTTCTGTTAATTTCTGTAACCAAAGTACCTAAATAACCGATGTAAACCCGAAATAACCGAGCCAAATAAAAAATAACCGAGTAAATAACCAAAACAAACCGATTAATAATCAAAACGCTACATGCCTTTTACATACATTCTTGCAGAAATCAATTATTATACAATATAAAATTGGTAGCCATTCTGATTAACTAGCCAAATTAAAACATCCAACTCCTTCTACGCGCTATAGATATGGAGAAAAATATTTATCAAACAACTTCAATTTCAAGAAAAAATAGAAGGAATTTAAACAGCTTCCACTTCCACTTCAGCTAGGAGTGAAGTACCAAATCGCGAGAGATCGTATATTTGTGGATTACGAGCATAAGCCAGTCAGAGCATAATACGGGATTTCGATTGTAGAGGTAGAGGCAGCGAGGGAAGAAGAACGAGACGGCGCATTGTCGACGACATTGATGCCACCACCACCAGCATTCAACCTCCTCCGCTCTTCCCGATGAAGCCGCGGGAAAGATAAACGAGGACCGTCGAATTGTCCGGTATCAGAACGCACGACGAAAAAACCTGAGATCTGCAGCTCGGGACGATCTACGACGAAGCTGGTGCCGCGATTAGAGATTCTGCAGAGCCGACAAGAAGAAGGGAGAACTGGAAATTGCAAATCGACGGTTCTGTCTTGGGAACAGGAGAAGCGGAGCTCGTGATGTGGTTAGGGTATCAAACCCTATTGGGCCTAAAGGGCCTATGACTTGTTTATAAGAAGAATCGGGTATAAATGGATACCCAATGTAACTTAGCCAAAAACCCGCTCCGAACCGAGATCCATTTGTACTGGGTCTCGAGACCCATTCGGTGATTTCAGCAGAACCGCGGTAGAACCGATACCGCCTTAACCGGGTGCCAACCGGAGCGGTTCTTCGGTACCGGATATTATGCCTAGGGCTAGTTGAATGTTTTGGAGGAGAAACTTGAGTCAGGGATCTCGTTTCGAAATTTAGGTAAAAATGGTGAGAAAGAGAAGAGTAAAGAAGATGGTGTGGATGAGTTGGGTGTTTTGCAAGAGATACTTGAGACGGAAAAAATGAGTAGACATCAACAAAAACTGCTGCTACATAATTTATAAAATGTTGAAGTTGAAAGAAGAAAGACGCTAATCGATGAATGGAAGACATTGTTTCTTAGGGAGCTCAAATTCAATATCAAAAAACAAACTTTATTTGCAAAGCTTTCAAATAGAGGATGTTCTCCTTGATTCAACGGTTAAAAAACGTATGCTAAAAGGGTTGTGGCTTCTTTTTTCTTAAGAGTGTAATTGGTTTGGTGTTGGAAACCCATAATCTAATACGGTATCAGAGTAAGAGAATAAGGATGTGCCTTGTGCAGAGCAAGAGATTAAGGATGTGCCTCGTGCAGAGCAAGAGAATAAGGATGTGCCTTGTGCTGAGCAAGAAAATAAGGATGTGCCTTGTGGAGAGCAAGAACATGTGAGTATAGAGATTGATAACTGTGAGGAATAGAAGAGTTAGGAAGATGGTGTGGAAGAGTTGAATGTTCTGGAGGAGCCACTTGAGTCAAGGATCTCGTTCTGAAATTTAGATAAAAATGGTGAGAAAGAGAAGAGTAAAGAAGATGGTGTGGATGAGTTGGGTGTTTTGCAGGAGATACTTGAGACGGAAAAAATTCTTTCAGAATTTAAGTAGATATCAAAAAAAGCTGCTGCTTTAAAATTTATAAAACATTAATGTTGAACGAAGAATGACGGTAATAAATGAATGTAAGACATTGTTTCTTGAGGAGCTCCAATTCAATATCCAGAAACAAACTTTCTTTGTAAATCTTTCAAATGGAGGATGTTCTCCTTGATTCAACGGTTAAAAAGCGTATGCTAAAAGGGTTGTGGCTTCTTTTTTTTTAAGAGTGTGATTGGTATTGAGTTGGAAGCCCATAATATAATATGGTATCAGAGCAAGAGAATAAGGATGTACCTTGTGCAGAGCAAGAGATTAAGGACGTGCGTTGTGCATGGCAATAGATCAAGGACGTGCATCGTGCAGAGCAAGACAGTAAGGATGTGCCTTGTGCAGAGTAAGAGGTTAAGGACGTGCCTCGTGCAGAGCAAGAGAGTAAGGATGTGCCTTGTGTGGAGCAAGAAAGTAAGGATGTGCCTTGTGGTGAGCAAGAGCATGTGAGAATAGAGATTGATAACTGTGAGGAATAGAAGAGTAAGGAAGATGGTGTGGAAGAGTTGAATGTCCTCGAGGAGCCACTTGAGTCAGGGATCTCGTTTTGAAATTAAGGTCAAAATAGTGAGAAAGAGAAGAGTAAGGAAGATGGTGTGGATGAGCGGGGTGTTTTGCTGGAGATACTTGAGATGGAGACATTCTTTCAGAATTTGAATAGATATCAAACAAAACCTGCTGTTTCAGAATGTATAAAACGTTAAAGTTGAAAGAAGAATGACGCTAATAGATAAATGGAAGACATTGTTTCTTGAGGAGCTCGAATTCAATATCAAGAAAAAAACTTTCTTTGCAAAGCTTGCAAATGGAAGATGTTCTCCTTGATTCAACGGTTAAAAAGCGTATGCTAAAAGGGTTGTGGCTTTTTTTTTAAGAGTTTGATTGGTTTTGAGTTGGAACCCCATAATCTAATACGGTATCAGAGCAAGAGAATAAGGATGTGCCTTGTGCAGAGCAAGAGATTAAGGACGTGCCTTGTGTTGAGTAAGACAATAAGGACATGCCTTATGCTGTAACGCCCGTGAACCGGATTTGGTTTAGGCGTGTCGATCGACACCTCTAAGGGTGTGTCGATCGACACTAACGTTTTCGGCAATTGGGCTTCTGGACTTTTGATTGCGCGACTTCGTTCGGTTTAAGGAGAGAAACCCTAATGGGCTCGTTTATAAGCAGAGAGGACGCGACCTAGGGCTTCATAAGCCTCCTTTGTCGTTTTCCTGAGAGAAAAAATCAAGAGAAAGTTTCTGTGAGCCTTTCTGAGAGTTTCCTGAGCCTGTTCTTGTGAGATCTCTTGTGGAGAAGAGAGATCTAAGTCCGGTGGTGCGTTGAGAAGGGTGTGGGGGTCGATTCTCTCTCTGTGTTCCCGTTCAGATTCGTCAGAAAGAGGTGAGTGCATGACTGAAGGCTTATCTAAGCGATAGATTCCTGTTTTCTCTGTTGTTTTGGTTGTTTTGATTGATGGATTGACTGGTTGTTGTGTTTATGTGGTTGTGTTTGCGTGTTTGGGGACTTGTCTGGTCTCTGTGAGGATCGCTGGTTCGTTTTAGGGCACTGGAGAAGGGGATTCGCGATGTGGAGATCGTAGGGAAAGTGTCTGCGCGATCGGTGTCGATCGACACGGAAGGAAGGGTGTCACTCGACACCAGTCGGGCCAAGTGTCGATCGACACGGAAGAAGTGTGTCGATCGACACTAGTAGAGATTAGTGTCGATCGACACGGAGGTCGTGTGTCGATCGACACGAGTTCGTCTGTCAGACTGTTCGTCTGGTTTGTTTGTGGTTTGTTGTATTGTGACTTGTTCTATTGCTTGTGTGTATAGCCTGTTGCTTGGGAGGATTGCCTCACTAAGTATTTATGATAATACTTACGCATCTCATTTGTGTTGTTGATGCATGTAAATGCAAAGTGTGATCGTGGAATCATGGCGAGGAAGAGGGGATGATCTAGTTGCTCGTTGTGTGATCATTTGTTGTTGTTTCTGTTTCTGCTAGGTTGTTAGTTCAGGAGTTAGAACTTTCACCTAGGTTGCTGATTTGTTGATTCTTGAGTTATGACCTTTTGTTGGATGATTGTTATTTATTTATTGGAGTTATTTTTAAGACATAAATGCTCTTTCCCGTTGATTGTGCTGAGTTATTTAGTGAGTATGTGATCACTAGATATGAGTTAATTAAATTTAAAAAAAAAATGGGTTGGGGTGTTGAAACAAAATTTTTATCACAGAAAGATGGCAAGCAGAGAGGCAACAAGGGTTTGTTTCAATTCCCTTATGCAGTCATTACAGCACAAAGGTATCAATCCATAAGAGTGAGCTATTGACCAATCAGGATGCAATCATTTCACTTAATTCAAGTCAAGCAGTAATGGTTTGGGTATCTAGCAACCTAAATGAGCAAAAGAGAAAACAAAAACAAGAACTAACAGAGAACTAGCAGAAGCAGAAACAAAGCAATCGATCAAAGAAGTAACAATCAGATGAAGAAATAGAGCCCTTGAGAATGGGAATAATTGGTCAGTGAATCCTCCTAGATCAACTAAGGTGTCTAACAAAAACTCATACAGAGCTAATCCCTTGACGAAAGATTCGAATATAGGTCAATCCACTCTCGTGACAGAGACCCCTCTAAACTATGCTACCTCCAAACCTAGATCTCTCCAGAGAAGCATAACATAGCAGGCATTAATAATCAATCAATCAAAGCCAATAAACACTCTAAGCAACCAATCTCTTGGGTTAGACATGTAAATCTCTGGAAAAAGTTGGTTCAGGCACTTCAACAAACACCTCTCGGGCAGGAAATACCTAGGATCTAATTTCAACTTCTCAGAAAGAAATTAGCATTAAAAACACTCACCCAGAATGGATCTAAACAGATCTAAACTTAAACACCCTAGAAGATCAAAGATTCATCACTTTCCTAACCCATCCTCAAGAACCCTAAGCAGACTACTCACAAATCATCATAAAATGCATAAACCCAGAAAATAAAATAAATTGCATAATCATAAAGCTAAAGATGAGATTAAGAGAACTGTGAATGTAGAAAATGCAAAATCAAAATGGATTCAGAGAGATCTGGATTACAAAGTGTCTGGATTATAGAGTTCTAGAGAGAAAAGAGAGAGAGATTAGGGATAAGAGAAAAGTAAGGATAAGATAATATCTGCTCATTGTCTCAGCACAACAGCTGTATTTATACTACTTTAGGAAAAGTCAAAACCCTAATTCTAAAAACCAAAAGTCAAAGGCGGCTAGGCTAGGCATCGATCACTTTGGTCGATCAGGGTGGTCGATGCCTTGTGATCTTCAAAGCTTGCACCTTTCTTCCTTGGCATCGATCAGTCTGCTCGATCAGTTTGGTCGATGCCTCATGTTCTTCAAAGTTCCCACCTTTCTGTCTTGGCATCGATCAACTGCTCGATGGTGGTGCCCGATGCAGGGTCCTCTTTTCACCAATCAGCTCCTTTTTGTACCTAAACAACTCCAAATGCAAGAATGTACGCAATGCTCATGCAATAACCTACTAATCATGCAAAGTGACTACAAATGACTAAAAATGGTATGAACAGGGGATGAATCAATGCTAAAGTGGTGAGAATTCAATGCTTAAAACATGTAAAATATAGACATATCAACTCCCCCAAACTTAGTCTTTGCTTGCCCTCAAGCAAACAAATCATAAGCAGGGAGAGAGGTTTGAAAGTGGGGTCTCAGAACCTAAAGCTTGCTAATTATCTAGTTAGAATCAAAGTCCAAGTTATAAGTTCTACAATGCAGAGCAAAGGAGTTCTAATTAAAAGCTTTAGACAAACTCATCACAACAAGAACTGATTCCAATCTTTCATCTCCACATGCATTCATATCAATCAATTCCTTTAACATTCATTAAGCAGGAACATGGATCTAGTTATGCAATGTCTACAAACTCATTTGGCTAGGTAAGAAAGGCTGGAGATAAAGATGATCTCCTTTAGAGTGGGTTTAACAATCATAATCAGGGTTCTCTCAAAAAGCGGATTGAGCTTTAGAAGAAGGCTAAAGGTAAGCTCCAATAGATGCATACAGAAATAAAACCTTGTCTACCCAAAGGTAACCCAACGATTTTAATCCTATCTTTCTAAGCCCAGATTATCCTAGATCTATCCTTTAGCTTCAGCTCATTTTGAGCACATCCATACACTCTTTGATCTAGTCTTAGGAGGAGTTTCTTCTTTCTCATACATCTAGCGGATTGGGATTTTCTCTTAAACACTATGATTCTCTTTTCTTCTTATTTCTTAAGACATCAAAGCTTTTTGCTATTCATTCCTTTTTCTCTTTTTTTTTTCTTTCTTTTCTTTTGCTCAGAACCATTTTTTTATACTTTTCATTCCCCAGATCCTTTACTAGATACTTATACACATTATCCCTCCTAAAGACTCTTTCTTTTCTTTCAGCATCAATCTTTTCTTTTCCAATTCTACCATAATAAGCTCAAATCCAATCCCAAACCCAGCAACAAGATCTCACCTAGTCCTATCTAGTCCGAAAAATGCGAACTAGAACTACACAAGGTTCCATTCCTGTCGGCTCAGACCTAACACTTTCTACCAAGCTCAATCCATAAAAGGCCTAACACTCAGCAAAATCACAATTGGCTTGAAAGAAGGATAGGTTATGGGTGTGGAGAAACTGTTCCAATGATGGGAATCAGCTACTTGGATCAACAAGAGTGGTAAAAAGGATAAGATGATCCAAATATGTATGTGGTATCCATGAGTTTGCATGCAATGCACAACCAGATAATTGCAAGTCAAGATTAGGTTCTTATAGATAGGAAATGAAATCAAGTCACAACATGCTTCAATTAGGACCAGAATGCAATTCGAGAATTCCAAGTTTGTTTCAGCCTTACGTTTCAAACTAAATCACAATGCATCACAGATCTAACAACGAGGGCTTTGATTCTAGCCTAGCAAATTAAGCAAGCTAACAAGGTTAAATTCATCATAGTCCCCTATGCTGGATGCAACAGTCCTATATGAAACATTCTAGACTCAATCCTATATGCAAATGCAAACCACATGAACACTCTTTTTATAGAAATTTTTCAAAATTTTCAAATTTTTATGGTTTTTTCTATGCCTTAGATGAAATGCATGCAGACTCAAGGATGCAAAATTTGAAAATAAGAAAACAAAACACAATGTCAAATACATCCTGAACCCTCCCCCAAACTTAAATTACACAGTCCCTTGTGTAATAAAAATTTGAGAAAAGATTCAAGATACAAACAGAAAACAAATAAAAATGCAATGGTATATACAATGGAGGAGTTTGGGTGGTACCTCAAGGTTGTGTGAAGAAAGAGTCGATGGATTGCTCCATGCTCTCTCGCGTGTAGGTTGGTGCAGGAGGCTCTGGCGGGAGCAACTGGTCGATGCCTGTGCTCGATCCTGGGATCTGGAATTGCCACTGACGCTCAGGTTGCTCTCTTGGCTCAAAGGATGAAGCTCTTGGGGGTTCCATGCGGATGTTGCGCCTAGGAGCTATGCTTGTTGAACCACTGCGTCTCAGAATGTTGAGTCCTGTGATTGGTGCAGGCGAAGGAGCTTCCTTAGCTTTCCCTTGAAGCTCTTTGATCTGGTTTCCCATAACCGATACCGTCTTCTGCAGCGCTTTGATCGTCTTGATTGACCACTTTCGGAGCCTGCTGATGTGCCTGTGAGCGTCCTGTAAGGTGTGGCCTTTGAATTCTTCAAGAGGGGAGTCCTGAAGGTCATTGTCATCTGCATCGACCTGATCTGGTCGATGCTGGTGCTCTTCCTCTTGTTCTGCAATTGGAGCTTCCTCTTGCTCTCTTGGGTATAGCAGCACGGTAGGTGGGCAAAAATCAATGTTGTTTCCCATCCTAACGGTGGTGTGACTTGGGCAAGGAAGAGGCATCATCTTGGTGCAGCTGGCTTCTTGGTGGAAGAACCTGTAAAGGTACTGCCCGTTTACCATTTCCTTGGCGATAATCCCAGATTTTATCAAATGTGGCGTGTCTATCCATCTGGGTTCAACACCTTCACCATCTAATTCCACTCCACAAGCAGCTAGAATCGGGGTTATAACCCCTCCAATGCTCAATTCTCCTGACTTGTTTGACCTATATACCTTACAGGCCCATTCCTTGTAGCTTAGCAGCTGATCAAGTAGCTGGCAGGTGAGAGAAGTATCAGCCTTGTTCCCAATCAATTCTTTCCCAGATCTTGTGTAGCTCATCAATCCTGTTAGAGCTCCATCCAGCATCTCTAGTTCCAGCTGATTGACGTTTCCTGTGACTTTCCTTGCGTACATTGTGCTAGCAATGGCCTTATGTACGTACCGAAGAACTGGACTCCGTATTGCTGAGCTCTTCGATCTTCCTGATATATACTTGCTCGGGCCTGCTATTGTAAGCCACAGCTCATTCAGCTCCTTCTCATCATAGATGCTGTCAACCATTGTTCCATTCGGAAAAGAAAACAGTGTGTCGAGCTCCTTAATAGTGATGGAACACTCTTCTCCCTTCACTGAGAAGGTGATGTATCCCAAACCAGGATCCTCTTCGGCTTCTAGATCGATATCATCATAGAAATGGACTGCTAAAGTTGCCAAGAAGTGACAAGTCTCCTCCTGATGTGCTTCAAATTGGAAACCCATGAATGTGCCCAGGTGGCACATATCTAGCAAATACTCCACATCTCTGTAGATGCCAAGGTCCTTCATAGTCTGGTGGTGAGGGTACCTTGTACCTTTGAAGTCCATACTCATCAATATCTCTATCAGCTCGTTGGGAGGAGGTAGCTTCTTGGGTTTGGTTCTCTTAGTCACATTTCTGACGGCAGGCTCTGCAAACTGTTCTTCTTCACCACTTGGGTGCTCACCGTCTGGTTGCAAAGGCTCTTCATCAATCGACTGCACAGGCTTTTTCCCTCTAGCTATCTCTTCTCTTCTTGAAGAGGTTTCTTCAGCCACATGCTCAGAAGCCTGATCCATTGGAGGTGCTTTTCTCCTTGTTTCTGTGAATGCTCGAGCTATTCCTTCTGATGTCAATGGCTTGTATTTCGGCTTACGGTACCTGAAACAATGATCAAACAGGAAGGAATCAGCAGTGTTACGCAGCATCGATCAGCAGCATCGACCAGTGTGGTCGATGCAGGCACTTGTACGGCTAGAAATCGAGGTGAGCAATCGAAATTCATATAATCCCATGTTTCAAAATCGAGAACACTTAATCTAGTGCATAGAACAGTCAATAACATCAGAACAGGCAACAATTTGGGATTACAATCAAAGATACCCAATTCTGGGTTTTTCTGGGTTTACTCAAGAACACTCAAGAACACTCAAGAACACTCAAGAACACTCAAGAACAGAGCTTGAAACCCAGAAATCGATTTCCTTTAAACACCATAGCATCGATTAATTAAAGCAACTGAGAACGGAACAGAACTATCCTGAGCTTATTAGCTAATAATTCCATCAAAATCGGTTCCAATAGCATCAAACAACTCAACTAATCGAATATGTGAACAGTAAAAACGCATGAACACCAAGAACAAACCCAGAAATCGATCTCTCCTCAGTCAAATGCGGTTCTAATTAGCTTCTCCTAACCATCAAACCCAACGAATTCTCAACTTAATCGACTAGTCCTAGGCAGTTTAGCTTCAGAAACTCGAAAATAAAGAAAACCCAGCAAATCCGAACCCAGAAATTCGAAAATTTGAGATTTCAAGAAGTTAAATTCGTTGAAGGCTTACCAAGGGAGTTTAACAGCATTGAGTTTCTTCATATTGAAAACAACACAGCAAGAAATCGATGGAGAGAAGTAGAGAAAGAGAGAGCAAACTCTGGTTTTGTTTTTGGTCGATTGGAGTTGTGAGGAAGAGATAAGGCGTGTGAGGCTATAAATAGAGGAGCAAGGAGTGTTGACTCGAGTTGCCCTAGTCAAGTCAACGTTTGGTCAACATTTTTTCTTCTTCTGCACGAGATCGACCAGTTTGATCGATGGGGTACATCGATGCTGCTCCTCTTCATCTCTGCCACTTAATCTCTTGAGTATCCTTAGCTATCGGTGCTCTTGCTTTGCCTTGCCACCTGAAACTCTAAATAAAACAGATCAAAAGTAACAAAAACTAAAATCAATATATACAAGGATAGACATGGGACTTCCTCCCAAGTGAGCTTGTTTAAAGTCACTGAGCTTGACTTTCAATGCCTTTTCAGGCTTCTGGAGGGTGATGGAGTGGCTTAGAGATCCTCTCCGGTGTTGCTTCATTAACCATTGTCTTCTTAAACTTGGGCTTGTTCACTGTAAACCCTGAACTATCTTTGAAGGTGGAACCACTTGCCTGACCATGCAGCTGCTCAATCCGTCCTTTCATTCCTCTCACAAGACATGTAAGTTCTCTCATTGAGCTTGTCAACTCTCTTATGGTCTCCTCCTGCCATTCGAATCTCTGCTTGAGAGCTTGAAGTTCTGAGTGATCACTAGGTGTAGGCTCCAAATTCGTTTTGGGAGGATCGAAGGAAGTAAGTGAGCTTGAACCACAAGTTAAATCAGAGGCAGCAGCAAGTTTTTCTGCAGCTAGTTGTTCACGCTTTCGAGCTCTAGACCTGGCCAAATTAGAGGTGCATATCCCATAGCTGTCACTGAAATCATCCTCAGAGTGCTCATCTTCATCACTCTCCTCTTCTTCCCACACTGCGTCTCCATCACGGATCAGAATCGCATTGCAAGTGTGCTTGGGTTGATCTTTTGTAGAGAACTGCTCTGGTGATGCTTCAGCTAACTGACCAGTCTCCTCAATGCAGAAAGTCTGGCCTCCTATTGTTGGCTTCTTCATTGCACTCCTAACATCAAAAGTCATCTTGAAACCTTTCCCAAGATTCAGATCAATCTTCCCATGCTTGACATCAATAACTGCCCCAGCTGTGGCCAAAAATGGCCTTCCCAGAAGTAGAGGGTCCGTAGGCTCCTCATCCATTTCTAAAACGATGAAATATGTAGGGATATTCACATTCCCAACCTTCACAGGCAAGTCTTCAAGCAAACCATGGGGTTTCTTGACCGATCTATCAGCTAAAATCAGAGAAATGTTGGTGGGGCTGTACTTTCCGAATCCAAGTCTTTCAGCCACAGAAAGAGGCATAAGACTCACAGATGATCCAAGGTCACAAAGACAATTGTCAAAAGTCTTTGGTCCTAGAGAGCAGGGTAGAGTGAAAGAGCCAGGATCATTCAGCTTCTCTGGGGTAACATCTTCCTTGGGAACAACAGCATTACTCTCTTCTTCTTGCTTCACTTCCTGCTTGGCTTTGATCCTTTCCATAAGTAGATCCTTCAGAAACTCATGAGATTTAGGTATGAGTTTCACAGCTTCAATTAGAGGCATCTTGGACTCAAGAATCTTTATCTGATCATCGAGAAGAGCTTGATACTGCTTCTTTTTTCGGCCCGGGAAGGGAAGTTGTGGCTTGTATGGAGGTGGATCAAAAGATGATCTCTTTTCCATAGAGATCCCAGGTTCTGTAGCGGAGAGTGCCTGGATCGATGCAGTGCATCGACCAGTGTGGTCGATGCTGGGCTCAAGTGCAGATGCACTGCATCGATCAGAGTGGTCGATGCTGAGCTCTAGTGCAGGTTTTTCAGCTTTTTCTTGACATATGGAAAAATCCTCCCCATCTTGGCTGTCACTGTCCTCAGAGACATGAAGTGTAGCTTTCTCATCAATCGCAACTGTTTCGTCGATACTGTCCTGAAGTCCAACATCATTGTCAAATACCAATTCTGCATCACTAGTGTCAAAGAGAAAGCCGCAGAACTCTACTTTGCTGATGTCCTCATCTTCATGCAATTGAATTGAGGAGATGGCATTACAAAACTCCTTAGGATTCTGAATAGCCTTTCCCGGAAGCTGTCCTGAAGTCTTGACAGTAGATGTAGAGGTCTGGTTACTCTCCAAGTGAGTCACCTTGGAAGTGAGTGAATCAACCTTAGTGTGCAGGTCATGGAATTGATGATGCAATGTTGCAAACTTCTTTGCATTTTCAAGATTACTAGCTGCCTGACCCTGTAGTATCTGCTGAAACATGCTGGTCACATTAGGAAGTGGTGCGAGAGGTGGGAAGCCTGGAGGTGCAGCCAGTTGCTGCGGGGGAATGAAAGGCTTGTTCTGTTGTTGCGGTTGCTGATGCTGACCTTGTTGAGGCTGCGGAGGATAGACTTGGTCCTGCGGATTAGCAACATTGGTATTGCGATAGGAGAGGTTCGGATTAGGCTTGTAGTTGTTGTAGCCACGATTGTAACCAGCTTGGTTCTGCATGTAGCACAACTCTTCAGTGTGTTCTCCCTCCCCATCTTGGACCTGAACCTGCTCTGCTTCACAAACAAAGTTCAGCTGCTTTTGCTGTACCAATAACAACTTATCTAGCTTCTCATTTAGAGCTTTCATCTCCTTCCTTGTCTTATCATCAGAGTCAGAGGGGCTTCTAACAGTCCTGTCATAATCCTCACTGTAGTTGTCATCAGATTGTGCCAAGTTTTCCACAAGCTCCCAGCCATCTTCTACGTCTTTATTCAAGAAATTCCCATTGCTGGCTGTATCAAGCATCATCCTAAACTTGGGTAAAAGACCTCTATATAAGGTGCTGAGCAGAGACTCATTGGAGAATCCATGGTGAGGGCATTTGCTGGTGTAGCTCTTGAACCGTTCCCATGCCTCACAAAAGGTCTCACCAGTCTTCTGAGTGAAGCTGGATATCTCATTTCGAAGCTTAGCTGTTCTGGAGTTGGAGAAGAATTTAGCAAGAAACACTTTCTTGCAATCGTCCCAGGAAGTAATAGAGCCTTGCGGTAGAGCTTTTTCCCATTGTCTTGCCTTGTCACCGAGAGAGAACGGGAAAAGTCGCAGCTTGAGAGCGTCATCGCTCACGCCGTTGATCTTTGTGAGGCCACAGAGCCTATCAAACTCGTCCAGGTGATCGAGTGGATCCTCCATTGGCAATCCATGGAATTTGCTATTCTGGATCATGTTGATCATACTGCTCTTGATCTCAAAATTGTTGTTGGGAATTGCTGGGGGAACGATTCCCTGACGCTGGGCATGAGTGTTAGGTGCATCGCCAGCACCAATGAGACGAGGCTGCCGTGGTGGGTTGCCCTGAGGAGGTGGAGGTATGTCTTGTTGGTTCTCCATAGCAACTGGGTCCTGTTGAGCAGCCTGTAGTTGTTCGCGTTGCTCTCGCAGTGCACGTGGTAGTCGGTTAATGTTGTCGAGATAGTGAATGAGATGTTGATTGCCTTTAGATCGTGTGTGCATTCAGGTTGTGGCAGGATCGATGTAGTGCATCGAGCAAAGTGGTCGATCGTGTGCTACGGGTACCTGAAATCGACAGAAACAGCAATCACACAAGTCAGCAAACGAAGTAAAGTAAAGAAAAACTTGATCTTAAGTGATCTGAAATCCTAAATGCAACAAAATCACTCAAATGGCAACGGCGCCAAATTGAAACAAAATTTTTATCACAGAAAGATGGCAAGCAGAGAGGCAACAAGGGTTTGTTTCAATTCCCTTATGCAGTCATTGCAGCACAAAGGTATCAATCCATAAGAGTGAGCTATTGACCAATCAGGATGCAATCATTTCACTTAATTCAAGTCAAGCAGTAATGGTTTGGGTATCTAGCAACCTAAATGAGCAAAAGAGAAAACAAAAACAAGAACTAACAGAGAACTAGCAGAAGCAGAAACAAAGCAATCGATCAAAGAAGTAACAATCAGATGAAGAAATAGAGCCCTTGAGAATGGGAATAATTGGTCAGTGAATCCTCCTAGATCAACTAAGGTGTCTAACAAAAACTCATACAGAGCTAATCCCTTGACGAAAGATTCGAATATAGGTCAATCCACTCTCGTGACAGAGACCCCTCTAAACTATGCTACCTCCAAACCTAGATCTCTCCAGAGAAGCATAACATAGCAGGCATTAATAATCAATCAATCAAAGCCAATAAACACTCTAAGCAACCAATCTCTTGGGTTAGACATGTAAATCTCTGGAAAAAGTTGGTTCAGGCATTTCAACAAACACCTCTCGGGCAGGAAATACCTAGGATCTAATTTCAACTTCTCAGAAAGAAATTAGCATTAAAAACACTCACCCAGAAGGGATCTAAACAGATCTAAACTTAAACACCCTAGAAGATCAAAGATTCATCACTTTCCTAACCCATCCTCAAGAACCCTAAGCAGACTACTCACAAATCATCATAAAATGCATAAACCCAGAAAATAAAATAAATTGCATAATCATAAAGCTAAAGATGAGATTAAGAGAACTGTGAATGTAGAAAATGCAAAATCAAAATGGATTCAGAGAGATCTGGATTACAAAGTGTCTGGATTATAGAGTTCTAGAGAGAAAAGAGAGAGAGATTAGGGATAAGAGAAAAGTAAGGATAAGATAATATCTGCTCATTGTCTCAGCACAACAGCTGTATTTATACTACTTTAGGAAAAGTCAAAACCCTAATTCTAAAAACCAAAAGTCAAAGGCGGCTAGGCTAGGCATCGATCACTTTGGTCGATCAGGGTGGTCGATGCCTTGTGATCTTCAAAGCTTGCACCTTTCTTCCTTGGCATCGATCAGTCTGCTCGATCAGTTTGGTCGATGCCTCATGTTCTTCAAAGTTCCCACCTTTCTGTCTTGGCATCGATCAACTGCTCGATGGTGGTGCCCGATGCAGGGTCCTCTTTTCACCAATCAGCTCCTTTTTGTACCTAAACAACTCCAAATGCAAGAATGTACGCAATGCTCATGCAATAACCTACTAATCATGCAAAGTGACTACAAATGACTAAAAATGGTATGAACAGGGGATGAATCAATGCTAAAGTGGTGAGAATTCAATGCTTAAAACATGTAAAATATAGACATATCAGGTGTTTCATATGCAGAGCAAGAAATTAAGGACGTGCCTCGTGGAGAGTAAGAGGGTAAGGATGTGCCTTGTAGAGAGCAAGAACACGTGAGTATAGAGATTGATAACTGTGAGGAATAGAAGAGTAAGGAAGAAAGTGTGGAAGAGTTGAATGTTCTGGAGGAGCCACTTGAGTCAGGGATCTCGTTTCGAAATTTAGGTAAAAATGGTGAGAAAGAGAAGAGTAAGGAAGATGGTGTGGATGAGTTGGGTGTTTTGCATGAGATACTTGAGACGGAAAAAGTTCTTTCGGAATTTGAGTAGATATGAACAAAAGCTGCTGCTTCAAAATTTATAAAATATTAATGTTGAAAGAAGAATGACGCTAATAGATGAATGTAAGACATTGTTTCTTGAGGAGCCCCAATTCAATATCCAGAAACAAACTTTCTTTGTAAAGCTTTCAAATGGAGGATGTTCTCCTTGATTCAACGGTTAAAAAGCGTATGCTAAAAGGGTTGTGGCTTCTTTTTTCTTAAGAGTGTGATTGGTATTGAGTTGGAAGCCTATAATATAATATGGTATCAGAGCAAGAAAATAAGGATGTACCTTGTGCAGAGCAAGAGATTAAGGACGTGCGTTGTATTCTGCAAGATAATAAGGACGTGCCTTGTGCATGGCAAGAGATTATGGACTTGCATCGTGCAGAGCAAGACAGTAAGGATGTGCCTTGTAGAGAGCAAGAACACGTGAGTATAGAGATTGATAACTGTGAGGAATAGAATAGTAAGGAAAAAAGTGTGGAAGAGTTGAATGTTTTGGAGGAGCCACTTGAGTCAGGGATGTCGTTTCGAAATTTAGGTAAAAATGGTGAGAAAGAGTAGAGTAAGGAAGATGGTGTGGATGAGGTTGGTGTTTTGCACGAGATACTTGAGACGAAAAAAATTCTATCAGAATTTGAATTGATATCAAGAAAACTGCTACTTCAGAATTTATAAAACGTTGAATTTGAAAGAAGAATGACGCTAGTAGATGAATGGAAGACATTGTTTCCTGAGGAGCTCGAATTCAATATCAAGAAAAAAATTTTTTTTGCAAAGCTTGCAAATGGAGGATATTCTCCTTGATTCAAAGGTTAAAAAGCGTATGCTAAAAGGGTTGTGGCTTCTTTTTTTAAGAGTGTGATTGATTTTGAGTTGGAACCCCATAATCTAATACGGTATCAGAGCAAGAGAATAAGGATGTGCCTTGTGCAGAGCAAGAGATTAAGGATGTGCCTTGTGCAGAGCAAGAAAATAAGGATGTGCCTTGTGGAGAGCAAGAACATGTGAGTATAGAGATTGATAACTGTGAGGAATAGAAAAGTAAGGAAGATGGTGTGGAAGAGTTGAATGTTCTGGAGGAGCCATTGTTTCTTGAGGAGCTCCAATTCAATATCCAGAAACAAACTTTCTTTGTAAAGCTTTCAAATGGAGGATGTTCTCCTTGATTCAACGGTTAAAAAGCGTATGCTAAAAGGGTTGTGGCTTCTTTTTTCTTAAGAGTGTGATTGGTATTGAGTTGGAAGCCCATAATATAATGTGGTATCAGAGCAAGAGAATAAGGATGTACCTTGTGCAAAGCAAGAGATTAGGGACGTGCGTTGTATTGTGCAAGATAATAAGGACGTGCCTTGTGCATGGCAAGAGATTAAGGACTTGCATCGTGCAGAGCAAGACAGTAAGGATGTGCCTTGTGCAGAGTAAGAGATTAAGAACGTGCCTCGTGCAGAGCAAAAGAGTAAGGATGTGCCTTGTGTGGAGCAAGAAAGTAACGATGTGCCTTGTGTGGAACAAGAAAGTAAGGATGTGCCTTGTGGTGAGCAAGAGCAGGTGAGAATAGAGATTGATAACTGTGAGGAATAGAAGAGTAATTAAGATGGTGTGGAAGAGTTGAATGTCCTAGAGGAGCCACTTGAGTCAGGGATCTCGTTTTGAAATTAAGGTCAAAATAGTGAGAAAGAGAAGAGTAAGGAAGATGATGTGGATGAGCGGGGTGTTTTGCTGGAGATACTTGAGGTGGAGACATTCTTTCAGAATTTGAGTAGATATCAAACAAAACCTGCTGTTTCAGAATGTATAAAACGTTAAAGTTGAAAGAAGAATGACGCTAATAGATGAATGGAAGACATTGTTTCTTGAGGAGCTCGAATTAAATATCAAGAAAAAAACTTTCTTTGCAAACCTTGCAAATGGAAGATGTTCTCCTTGATTCAACGGTTAAAAAGCGTATGCTAATAGGGTTGTGGCTTTTTTTTTTAAGAGTTTGATTGGTTTTTAGTTGGAACCCCATAATCTAATACGGTATCAGAGCAATAGAATAAGGATGTGCCTTATGCATAGCAAGAGATTAAGGACGTGCCTTGTGTTGAGCAAGACAATAAGGACATGCCTTATGCAGAGCAAGAGATTAAGGACGTGCCTCGTGCAGAGCAAGAGAGTAAGGATGTGCCTTGTAGAGAGCAAGAACACGTGAGTATAGAGATTGATAACTTGAGAAAGAGAAGAGTAAGGAAGATGGTGTGGATGAGTTGGGTGTTTTGCATGAGATACTTGAGACGGAAAAAGTTCTTTCGGAATTTGAGTAGATATGAACAAAAGCTGCTGCTTCAAAATTTATAAAATATTAATGTTGAAAGAAGAATGATGCTAATAGATGAATGTAAGACATTGTTTCTTGAGGAGCCCCAATTCAATATCCAGAAACAAACTTTCTTTGTAAAGCTTTCAAATGGAGGATGTTCTCCTTGATTCAACGGTTAAAAAGCGTATGCTAAAAGGGTTGTGGCTTCTTTTTTCTTAAGAGTGTGATTGGTATTGAGTTGGAAGCCTATAATATAATATGGTATCAGAGCAAGAGAATAAGGATGTACCTTATGCAGAGCAAGAGATTAAGGACGTGCGTTGTATTCTGCAAGATAATAAGGACGTGCCTTGTGCATGGCAAGAGATTATGGACTTGCATCGTGCAGAGCAAGACAGTAAGGATGTGCCTTGTAGAGAGCAAGAACACGTGAGTATAGAGATTGATAACTGTGAGGAATAGAAGAGTAAGGAAAAAAGTGTGGAAGAGTTGAATGTTTTGGAGGAGCCACTTGAGTCAGGGATGTCGTTTCGAAATTTAGGTAAAAATGGTGAGAAAGAGTAGAGTAAGGAAGATGGTGTGGATGAGGTTGGTGTTTTGCAGGAGATACTTGAGACGAAAAAAATTCTTTCAGAATTTGAATTGATATCAAGAAAAGCTGCTGCTTCAGAATTTATAAAACGTTGAATTTGAAAGAAGAATGACGCTAGTAGATGAATGGAAGACATTGTTTCCTGAGGAGCTCGAATTCAATATCAAGAAAAAAAGTTTTTTTGCAAAGCTTGCAAATGGAGGATATTCTCCTTGATTCAAAGGTTAAAAAGCGTATGCTAAAAGGGTTGTGGCTTCTTTTTTTAAGAGTGTGATTGATTTTGAGTTGGAACCCCATAATCTAATACGGTATCAGAGCAAGAGAATAAGGATGTGCCTTGTGCAGAGCAAGAGATTAAGGATGTGCCTTGTGCAGAGCAAGAAAATAAGGATGTGCCTTGTGGAGAGCAAGAACATGTGAGTATAGAGATTGATAACTGTGAGGAATAGAAAAGTAAGGAAGATGGTGTGGAAGAGTTGAATGTTCTGGAGGAGCCATTGTTTCTTGAGGAGCTCCAATTCAATATCCAGAAACAAACTTTCTTTGTAAAGCTTTCAAATGGAGGATGTTCTCCTTGATTCAACGGTTAAAAAGCGTATGCTAAAAGGGTTGTGGCTTCTTTTTTCTTAAGAGTGTGATTGGTATTGAGTTGGAAGCCCATAATATAATGTGGTATCAGAGCAAGAGAATAAGGATGTACCTTGTGCAAAGCAAGAGATTAGGGACGTGCGTTGTATTGTGCAAGATAATAAGGACGTGCCTTGTGCATGGCAAGAGATTAAGGACTTGCATCGTGCAGAGCAAGACAGTAAGGATGTGCCTTGTGCAGAGTAAGAGATTAAGAACGTGCCTCGTGCAGAGCAAAAGAGTAAGGATGTGCCTTGTGTGGAGCAAGAAAGTAACGATGTGCCTTGTGTGGAACAAGAAAGTAAGGATGTGCCTTGTGGTGAGCAAGAGCAGGTGAGAATAGAGATTGATAACTGTGAGGAATAGAAGAGTAATTAAGATGGTGTGGAAGAGTTGAATGTCCTAGAGGAGCCACTTGAGTCAGGGATCTCGTTTTGAAATTAAGGTCAAAATAGTGAGAAAGAGAAGAGTAAGGAAGATGATGTGGATGAGCGGGGTGTTTTGCTGGAGATACTTGAGGTGGAGACATTCTTTCAGAATTTGAGTAGATATCAAACAAAACCTGCTGTTTCAGAATGTATAAAACGTTAAAGTTGAAAGAAGAATGACACTAATAGATGAATGGAAGACATTGTTTCTTGAGGAGCTCGAATTAAATATCAAGAAAAAAACTTTCTTTGCAAACCTTGCAAATGAAAGATGTTCTCCTTGATTCAACGGTTAAAAAGCGTATGCTAATAGGGTTGTGGCTTTTTTTTTTAAGAGTTTGATTGGTTTTTAGTTGGAACCCCATAATCTAATACGGTATCAGAGCAATAGAATAAGGATGTGCCTTGTGCATAGCAAGAGATTAAGGACGTGCCTTGTGTTGAGCAAGACAATAAGGACATGCCTTATGCAGAGCAAGAGATTAAGGACGTGGCTCGTGCAGAGCAAGAGAGTAAGGATGTGCCTTGTAGAGAGCAAGAACACGTGAGTATAGAGATTGATAACTTGAGAAAGAGAAGAGTAAGGAAGATGGTGTGGATGAGTTGGGTGTTTTGCATGAGATACTTGAGACGGAAAAAGTTCTTTCGGAATTTGAGTAGATATGAACAAAAGCTGCTGCTTCAAAATTTATAAAATATTAATGTTGAAAGAAGAATGATGCTAATAGATGAATGTAAGACATTGTTTCTTGAGGAGCCCCAATTCAATATCCAGAAACAAACTTTCTTTGTAAAGCTTTCAAATGGAGGATGTTCTCCTTGATTCAACGGTTAAAAAGCGTATGCTAAAAGGGTTGTGGCTTCTTTTTTCTTAAGAGTGTGATTGGTATTGAGTTGGAAGCCTATAATATAATATGGTATCAGAGCAAGAGAATAAGGATGTACCTTATGCAGAGCAAGAGATTAAGGACGTGCGTTGTATTCTGCAAGATAATAAGGACGTGCCTTGTGCATGGCAAGAGATTATGGACTTGCATCGTGCAGAGCAAGACAGTAAGGATGTGCCTTGTAGAGAGCAAGAACACGTGAGTATAGAGATTGATAACTGTGAGGAATAGAAGAGTAAGGAAAAAAGTGTGGAAGAGTTGAATGTTTTGGAGGAGCCACTTGAGTCAGGGATGTCGTTTCGAAATTTAGGTAAAAATGGTGAGAAAGAGTAGAGTAAGGAAGATGGTGTGGATGAGGTTGGTGTTTTGCAGGAGATACTTGAGACGAAAAAAATTCTTTCAGAATTTGAATTGATATCAAGAAAAGCTGCTGCTTCAGAATTTATAAAACGTTGAATTTGAAAGAAGAATGACGCTAGTAGATGAATGGAAGACATTGTTTCCTGAGGAGCTCGAATTCAATATCAGGAAAAAAAGTTTTTTTGCAAAGCTTGCAAATGGAGGATATTCTCCTTGATTCAAAGGTTAAAAAGCGTATGCTAAAAGGGTTGTGGCTTCTTTTTTTAAGAGTGTGATTGATTTTGAGTTGGAACCCCATAATCTAATACGGTATCAGAGCAAGAGAATAAGGATGTGCCTTGTGCAAAGCAAGAGATTAAGGACGTGCCTTGTGTTGAGCAAGATAATAAGGACGTGCCTCGTGCAGAGTAAGAGATTAAGGATGTGCCTTGTGCAGAGTAAGAGAGTAAGGATGTGCCTTGTGCGGCGCAAGAAACTAAGGATGTGCCTTGTAGAGAGCAAGAACACGTGAGTATAGAGATTGATAACTGTGAGGAATAGAAGAGTAAGGAAGAAAGTGTGGAAGAGTTGAATGTTTTGGAGGAGAAACTTGAGTCAGGGATCTCGTTTCGAAATTTAGGTAAAAATGGTGAGAAAGAGAAGAGTAAAGAAGATGGTGTGGATGAGTTGGGTGTTTTGCAGGAGATACTTGAGACGGAAAAAATGAGTAGACATCAACAAAAACTGCTGCTTCATAATTTATAAAACGTTGAATTTGAAAGAAGAAAGACGCTAATCGATGAATGGAAGACATTGTTTCTTAAGGAGCTCAAATTCAATATTAAGAAACAAATGATAACATCGGTTTTTCGCCCATTTTAGCTATGGTTTTCAATAGTGTTTGATAAGGTTTTAATACATTCCTGATGTATTAAGGCCAATAACTCAGTATTTGCAAGAACAAAGAGTTTTTACAGGTTTTAAGGGAAAACGACCAAAAAGGGAAAGAAAAGGACTTGGAGGACAGATTCGGATCATCAGAAGTTTGGCATTCGTTGAAGATGTTCCCGTGAACCAAATTGGGAGATTTTGGTGTCATTGGAAAGCTTAAGGAGTCAAGATTCGCCTCGAAGTAGAATCGACCAAATCCAAGTTGTCAATCAGAAGTTACGACCGTTTGAAGACCGACCTGTCCAGCTGCGCGGCCACGCGATGACCATGCGGCCAAGTACCCAACCAACGCACGAAGGGAGCCCGACCATGCGGCCAAGACCCACGTTTCAGTCTCATTAAAGGCCCTGGAGTGCAACATAAGAAGCCCAAATTCGTTTGGCCCAAGACACCGTGTTTTGACAGACGAAAACCCTAACCCTAATTCGCCGATGCCGTGAGCTTATAAATACAAGTCTTAACCTTAGGTTTTCGACATGCTGTTTTTACCCTAAGAACACCACGAGCAGCAGCCCTAGAGAAGAAGATCTGAAGCCTTGAGGAGCCTCCTTGGACGTCTCTTCAAGCATCGTTTCCTATTCTCTTTGTCTTTAGTTTCTTTCGCTTTTACTTTGTTGTTGGGGAGAAGATCTAGTTTCTTTACACTTGTTGTTTTGAGATCCGATCCAAACCTTCTTTGTCTTCGTCTTTTCGTTATTAGTTTAATAGACCTGCTTATTACCTTTATTGTTTTGATGTTTCAACTCGCCATGAGCGAGTAGTCACCCTGTTGGGTTTGATGGGGTGATTCGAAGGGGATCTCATGATTTCGTTGTTTGCTTAGGTATTAGATCTGGATCTCTAGATCCACAAGGTTTATTCCGCGACTCTATCTTCTAGTTTATATCAACCGCGTATTGAAACGGATAGGCCATCCGTAGACAAGCGATATCATAGGTAGCTTTTATTAGACAAAACCTTTAGGAGTTATTGGACCCAGCTAGGAAGGCTGAACGAGCTAGTCTCTGTGTGTACTAAGGCACAGGGGTTAGTGTAGACTTCTAGGACATATCGAACTTGATCTTTAAGCTGACTTCATGCCTTTACCAAAAGAGTGACCAGGACACAGTCGGGTCTATGGAGTCTAGGAACCTGTAAGCGAACGTAGGAGGGTTCAATTTAGTGTTCGAGTTAGTGAGTCAAATAAACCAAATAATAGATCAATACCTAGCAAACCCCTGAAAGTGTGAGACCCTGGAGATGTTCCCCTAAGAGCCCAACGTTTTTAGTATTGATAGCAACCAGTTTAGGAATAGCGTTTAGTTACCCAGAGATATTTAGTTTTCTTAGTTTAGTTAGTAGTCTTTAGGTTTTAGTTAGCTTTCTTTCTAGTTTAGTTTAGTTAGCTTAGGTTTAGTTTAGCTTAGAATTAGGACAGCCCTAAGAGTGACACTTAGGAAACAACAAAATCCCTTTTTATTTAGTCTTAGCCTATCCTTTTCCTTAGGAATTCGTTGTGCAATCTTAGTCTCTGTGGGATCGACCCTTAAGTACTACAAACGATAGGTTGTGCACTTGCAACCAAATCAATTTTTTTCACCTAAGGTTAAAAGCCTAGATTCGTTTTTAGGTGAAACCGAGTGAGGCTCACATCGAGCCCCATCAACAATTTTTATTTGCAAAGCTTTCAAAGAGAGGATGTTCTCCTTGATTCAACGGTTAAAAAACGTATGCTAAAAGGGTTGTGGCTTCTTTTTTCTTAAGAGTGTAATTGGTTTGGTGTTGGAAACCCATAATCTAATACGGTATCAGAGTATGAGAATAAGGATGTGCCTTGTGCAGAGCAAGAGATTAAGGATGTGCCTTGTGCAGAGCAAGAAAATAAGGATGTGCCTTGTGGAGAGCAAGAACATGTGAGTATAGAGATTGATAACTGTGAGGAATAGAAGAGTAAGGAAGATGGTGTGGAAGAGTTGAATGTTCTGGAGGAGCCATTGTTTCTTGAGGAGCTCCAATTCAATATCCAGAAACAAACTTTCTTTGTAAAGCTTTCAAATGGAGGATGTTCTCCTTGATTCAACGGTTAAAAAGCGTATGCTAAAAGGGTTGTGGCTTCTTTTTTCTTAAGAGTGTGATTGGTATTGAGTTGGAAGCCCATAATAAAATGTGGTATCAGAGCAAGAGAATAAGGATGTACCTTGTGCAGAGCAAGAGATTAGGGACGTGCGTTGTATTGTGCAAGATAATAAGGACGTGCCTTGTGCATGGCAAGAGATTAAGGACTTGCATCGTGCAGAGCAAGACAGTAAGGATGTGCCTTGTGCAGAGTAAGAGATTAAGAACGTGCCTCGTGCAAAGCAAGAGAGTAAGGATGTGCCTTGTGTGGAGCAAGAAAGTAATGATGTGCCTTGTGTGGAACAAGAAAGTAAGGATGTGCCTTGTGGTGAGCAAGAGCAGGTGAGAATAGAGATTGATAACTGTGAGGAATAGAAGAGTAATTAAGATGGTGTGGAAGAGTTGAATGTCCTAGAGGAGCCACTTGAGTCAGGGATCTCGTTTTGAAATTAAGGTCAAAATAGTGAGAAAGAGAAGAGTAAGGAAGATGATGTGGATGAGCGGGGTGTTTTGCTGGAGATACTTGAGATGGAGACATTCTTTCAGAATTTGAGTAGATATCAAACAAAACCTGCTGTTTCAGAATGTATAAAACGTTAAAGTTGAAAGAAGAATGACGCTAATAGATGAATGGAAGACATTGTTTCTTGAGGAGCTCGAATTAAATATCAAGAAAAAAACTTTCTTTGCAAAGCTTGCAAATGGAAGATGTTCTCCTTGATTCAACGGTTAAAAAGCGTATGCTAATAGGGTTGTGGCTTTTTTTTTTAAGAGTTTGATTGGTTTTGAGTTGGAACCCCATAATCTAATACGGTATCAGAGCAATAGAATAAGGATGTGCCTTGTGCATAGCAAGAGATTAAGGACGTGCCTTGTGTTGAGCAAGACAATAAGGACATGCCTTATGCAGAGCAAGAGATTAAGGACGTGCCTCGTGCAGAGCAAGAGAGTAAGGATGTGCCTTGTAGAGAGCAAGAACACGTGAGTATAGAGATTGATAACTGTGAGGAATAGAAGAGTAAGGAAAAAAGTGTGGAAGAGTTGAATGTTTTGGAGGAGCCACTTGAGTCAGGGATGTCGTTTCGAAATTTAGGTAAAAATGGTGAGAAAGAGTGATGGGGGTGGATTTGACTCCACCACTCACTGGGTTTCACCTAAACGAACTTAGGCTTTTAACCTTCAGCAAAACAAATAAAAATGTCGCAAGTGCACAACCAATCTATTGTAGTACTTAGGGTATCGATCCACCCGAGGAAGTTGTGACTGGTTCAAACTCTAAACTAAAGATCCGACAGAGACTAAGTATTAAAAGGGGGTTTTGGTTCCTAAGTGTCACTCCTAGGATTGTCCTAATTCTAATCTAAACCTAAAACTAGACTAGTTAAACTAACTAAAAGGAAAACTGACTAAAACCTAAAACTACTAACTAGGGAAGCTATATCTAAACTAAGGAAACTAAAGAACGCTAAAGAACTAATCGCTATTACTAAACGGGTTACTATCAATATTAAGAGGCGTTGGGCGGTCAGGGGAACATCTCCAGGGTCTCACACTCTCAGGGTTTGCTAGGTATTGATCTTCTGATTTGGTTTATTTGACTCACTAACTCGAACACTAAATTGAACCCTCCTACGTTCGCTTACAGGTTCCTAAACTCCATAGACCCGACGGTGTCCTGATCACTCTTTTGGTAAAGGCATGAAGTCAGCTTAAAGATCAAGTTCGATATGTCCTAGAAGTCTACACTAACCCCTGTGCCTTAGTACACACAGAGACTAGCTCGTTCAGTCTTCCTAGTGGGGTCCAGTAACTCCCAAAGGTTTTGTCTAATAGAAGCTACCTAAGATATCGCTTGTACTCAAGGAGATCAATCTCTTTCTATGCGCGGTGATAATAAACTAGAAGATAGAGTCGCGGAATAAACCCTTTTTGGATCTAGAGATCCAGATCTAATAACCTAAGCAAACAACGAAAACATGAGAAACTCCTTCGAATCACCCCATCAAACCCAACAAACGAACTACTCACACATAGTAAACGAAATCATCAAAGCAATAATAAGTAGATCTAATAAAAGCAAATCGAAATATCAAAAGGGGTCCAGAGAAAACTTCTCTAATGAATACAGAAGTTAACACGTCTCCCCAACAAGCTAGAAGTACTGGAAAAGATAAAAGAAGGATGAAACAAGAGAAGATCTTCAAAGGGAAGAGGGCGGCGACTCTAGATCTCGTGAGAGACAGCTAGGGTTTGGCTCTCTCCTTTTTTTTTGCTTCCTCTCTGGCCTCTCTCTTGAAAGGAGGCGTGGATGTTGTATTTATAGGGTATTAAGGCGGCTCAAATTAGGGTTAGGGCTTCCTCCGTCAAAACTCGGCGTTTTGGTTAAGTGACTCTCGGACTGGGCTGGCCGCATGGTCGGGCTCTCGGCGTGCGGTGCAGGGGCTCCTGGCCGCATGGCCGGGTTTTCGTCGCGCGGTGAAGAGGCTCTCGGCCACAGGCCCACGGCCTGCTTGCATGGCTGGACAGGGCTCTCTTCTTTTGGCCATATCTTCTGAACGGCAACTCCAAATTGGTTGATTCCACTTCAAGGTGAGTCTTGACTCTTTAAGCTTTCCAATGGCACCAAGAAGTCCACATTTTGCTAAGGGGAAGGTCTCCAACGGGTGCGATACATTTGATGGTCCAAAACCGTCCGGAAAGTCCATTAAGCTCCTTTTAGGCCCATTTATCCTAATTTGCGTAAAAGCTACTTGAAACTCAAAATACTAGAAAACAACCTCGAAAGTATCTCTCATGTCTAAAATCCTTATAAAAACATAGATAAAACCATAGTCAAAATGGGTCAAAATACGATGTTATCAACTCCCGCAGACTTAGACTTTGCTTGTCCTCAAGCAAACAAGAACGCTAAGCCCTAATAGGAAATCTCAAAATCGCGGGAACTATTCTAGCATCAGAAACCGTGGGCTAAACGATGCCCGGAGGATTCCTAATAACAGAAATTCAGGTTAGAACATTCTCACCATAGTTCCACAACTTTTTCGACTCTGATCCGTCGACTCCACACCTACAAAAGAACTCAGACTTCACGTCAATCAACTCTCTACGTTCATTAAGATTGGCGTGGCCCTCTTACTCAAAGGATATCATTCAGGGTAGACGGCGCTTGGTATTGGGAGGCATTTAGTGTTTAGGGGTGGAGTTAAAAGTGTTTAGGGTTACCAGATGATTGCGAGAATGCAGGATATTATGCAAAACCGCAAGAGAGAATGGACCAGTTGATGTCCACGGTTTTCAACCCCTCTTCACTCAACTCTTCTTCTTCTCCTGAGACTCCCCCAGACTTAGATTTTTATGTGGGTCTCTACCGCTCGTCTTTCTTCTTTTGAATGGTTCCTTAGCATTCCTATTGGTCCTCTCTTCGTGCCCCTGAGACTCTAATAGTACCCGTTCCCTTTCTTTTCGTTTTTTTTTTTTTTTTTATTTGCAGATCGAATAGGCTTCCATGAATTCCAAAGTATGCACGGTTGTAGCCGCACATCCCTTGGCTCACTTCCGCGGCTTCCGTAAAGTCCAAAATGTGCCCGGTTGTAGCCGCACACCCCTTGGCTCATTTCTGCCTTCTCTATCCTTTCTTTCTTTTATTTTTTTTCGAAAAAGAGAAGAGGTCTACTAGTCTCAAGAGTTCACGTATAGTCTTAGGTTTACAGATCCAATAGGTTGCTTTACGTGTCTCTATCTCAGCTCTTTGCACCGACTCGCCGTTCTCTTTCTTCTTGATTGAAAACCGCGTCGTTCCTCTCTCTCCGGCGTTTTTGCACATAACTGCTAAACGGGAAAGAAAAGAGATTGCATGAGGTCTGAAATAAGGTTAAGGTTAAAGGTGGGAACCACTAAAAAATGAGTGGCCATTCAGGATCATCGAAAAAGATTGGTAAAAAGGTGATGTGATGTCCTGAATGTATCCGCTCGTTTCCCTGATCTAACACCTAGAATAAGAAAGAATTGAAGTCAGGTTAAAGTCCAAATAAAATAGAGTTAATGTCAGTTCCATCTGAATCTCCGTAGGATGGAATTTTCGGGGAGTGATCTGGCTGTGGTTTTCTGGGTATTGTCCGCTCTAAGTGAATCCTGCAAAAGTTGTCACTCAGAGAATGATTTAGAACACTGCAATGTTCGTCAATCAATTTCAAAAGAAAATGATTAATCATCATTTGATAGAGTCAACATTCCCAACTCATTTTGACTAGCTAAATAAAAACCAAAATAGAAGATAGAAACGACATCAAAATCAAAAGAAAGAAAATGACGTCAGTAACGGATGAACATCCTCCCCCAGACTTAAATCACACTGTCCCCAGTGTGAGATAGTGGTGAAAGGATGGAACATACTCTATGGGATAAATAGGTGATAGGGTAGTGGGCAGTACTAAACCTCGTACGCTGATCGTGTGAAGTACATGACTAACCAGAGGTAGAATCGTCGGAATCGTCGTGTGACTCATCCAGGCCGGATCTGCGGAGAAGTCTCCTCATCCTAGCAAGCTCAAGTGCCTGAGCGGCGGTCTTATGCTCCAATGCTAGTCTGCGGGCTCTCTCCTCCTCGAATGTGGTAGTCGTCTGCGATCGTGTATGATGCTGGGGACCTCGGTAGACTCGTGCCTTCTTTCTCACGTAAGCGCCAATGGTGAGAAGCATGGTGTCTCCGGTCCTGAGGGTGAGGAACTCATCCTCCTGTAGTGTCCAGCTAGTGTGTCCGTCGCATAGTCTCGGAACAGTGGTAGAAGGTAGTAGAATCGTGTGGCTGATGTTCGGTGGAACTGGATACAAGTATCCAATATGATCTGGATCGATGCTGGCTCCTCGAATGATCCTCATGGCGTTGAGGCTATAAAGGTCTATGTGCTGGTCTCGTGGCAAAGAAACTTTGTCGCTGAGGTCAACTCCTGCTGCTAGCATGATTGCGGTGATCGTCGTCCCATAAGTCGTGAAAGCGGCTCTATCGGTGCATGTGACGGCCTCATGCTTGAACTTAACCAACCGTGAGGCTAGTAAGCAAGCAAAGCTAATCCAAACTGGTGTCTCAACGAACGGTAGCTGAAGGGTGGTGAGCTCGTCCGTGAGAACGTTGGTTTGGTTGTTCCTAGAGAACATGGTACTCGCGAGTATCCGGTGCACAATGCGAATTGCCGGGTGTAAAATCATGGACGACTTAGAAAATTTCGCATCATAAACTCCATTTGCTATCCTAGGCCAAAAGCTTGTTCCTGTAAAAGAGCCAAAATCAACCAAATCGCAAGAATCAAATCCCAAGCACGCATCCATCTCGGGGATGCTCAAAGAATAGCTCTTCTCGTCAATAACAAACTCTAAAACTCCGGTGCGTGGTAGTGGATGCTTGCATCGCGGGAAAGAGAGTGTAACGGTGCTAAGGAATTGTCGAGCTTCCTCCACATAGGCGGGAAAATCAATCTCGACGAATGTACGTAGGCGCAAAGCCTCAAGGTACCAACGGATATCATCTCCAATTCCTAAAGTGTCGAGAGCGTCATGGTTGATTCTTGGTGATGTGCGAATGGGGATCTTGTCAACTAACGCCTTGTAGTCTCGGTTTGGGTCCATCTTTTGACCAATGTAAGTCCGTCCAAGCGCTCGGTTCTCCTCCACCGCCGTAAGTGTGTTGTTGCGCATGGATTCAAATACCGATCAGAATGGTACATTGTCCCGAAGCCACATGGTTGTGTTATCATGTTGAATAGCTTTGCCTTTCCCTTTTTGCTCGTGTGCTTGTCTATCGTTTGCCTTCTTGGTTCTCCATTCGTTTGGAGAGTCGTCGTCTACTTCATGTATCATAAATGGTTTCTCCTTAGCTCGAGAGCTTGATGACTTCTTTGATTTCCGAGATTCCATGGTACCTAGAACAAAAAAGAATCTCAAATCTAAAAGTTAGGGAGTTGCATAAACCAATAGAAGATAACATGGTTAGTGTTTTAAGAACAAAAGCAATCGATTGAGCTAAAAGCATCAACGATTCAATTTCATCAACTCAATTTCGGATTTAACAATATCCAAGATTTTTCAAGTTCGAAAACTTGAATTTGAAGCATTAATCCAACAAGAAATCACTATATGCTCATTAGTCATGATAAATTCGGTTGAAAGAACTCAATTTTAGCAAGTTTGCATCCCTAATTTCAAGTTTTGTGAAAAAACCCAAAATTCAAGACCTACTAATCTCAAATTTCCAAACCTAGGTGTAAGTAAATCAATGGCTAAGCATCCTAGAGACATAATAATGATTTCTCTAACAAATTCTAACAATATTGGTACTTGAATCAAAGTGAATTGGAAATACCCAATTTGAGTCATAAAGAGACTTGAGTAATTGAAGCACATACCTTTGGAATTGATAGAAAAGGATTATGGATTTGTAATCTCCTTCAAATTTGAGTGAGAATTATGTAAAGAAACTTTGAAAACCCTAATTTAAAAGGTGATAGGGATTTTGGTCCCAATCTCTCTCCAAAAGATTGAAGAAGAAGAATAGTAGGGTTTTGATCCAAAAATCTTATCTTTACCTTTTATATTTGTTGTTGGGCCTTGCGGGTTTCTGTAAAGTCCAAAAATTTGAAATCAGAGAGATTTCGAAAACTTACCTTGGATTTAACGTAATTAGACGGTTTAGGTCTTTTAGGTTCGATCCATGGACGGAATTACTGACGGAATCGGAATTGACGGGTGGGAATCGGAAGTTGGGTCGGGTCTCGCGGGTCGGTACGGACCGCACGCTGAGCGTCCGACCGTGCGGTCGAGGGCATGTGGGCCACATATGCGGGCCGTGGCCGTGCGGCCTGGCCGTCTCGGCTGCATCTTCTTCTTCTCGGTCTTTTCTTCTTCTCTTCCTTATCTTTCGTGCTTCATCTCCTCTGATTGGCTTATGATAAGCACTTGCACTTGTGTTTTGATTTCTCCAATGATTCTCCAAGTGTAGAATCGCATGGTTCGGACATGACTTCTTCTTAAGGCTCACTTGGACTCCTTTCGATTGGGTCCGTTGGTAAGGTCGTTTTTCTCCAGGATAGACACATTACCTGTGAATCTTGCTTCTGTAAGTCATTCCTTGTTCTTTAAGCTCCATGTCTCGTCAACAAACTCTTTTGTAGGCACCATCAGACATCTTTGAAATTACTCCGTCAGTGAGTGTTTCTGTCCCGATTAAAAGTTTTAGAATACGCACTTGTCCAGTGAATATTCAATTTTTGAGTCATTTCTGAGCTTTTCGACTTCGTTGTCCAGGCATGGCTTGGTACGGTACGTTGTCGATGTTGTGTTGGTCGTGTCGTCGGTCTTCACGTTCTTCTCGATCATTCCCTTCTTAATGATCAAATTTCTTGTGAATCTCCAATCTTGAGCCTCGCTCGCAACGGTCGGTTCTTGGATCGAAGGTGACTGACGATGACGAAGTTTTGCGCCTAAGGGAACACGGGTCGGTCCTGCCGCATCACGAGCTCCCGAACCTGCGGCTGACAGGCTGTCTGCCGCACACGCGGGTCGTGGGCATGCGGCCAGGGCTCGGCTGGTCGTGTTCGAGTCCTTTGGTCGCGGTTCAAGTCCTTGATTTGGTTTTTCTCTTTTTTTTTAATTTTTTTTTGTTTTTCTGAAACTTAAGAAATGAAAAATATTAATAGAAAACGAAAACTAAAACGAAAAATAAAAACTTACCAAGTGGGTTGCCTCCCACTAAGCGCTTTTGTTTAAAGTCGGTTAGCTCGACTTTGGTCTCTTTGTTTAATCTTCAGAAGAAGTCACTGCGAGAGGTAGGTCTCCCGTAGCTTCCTTGGCTTGCAGCACTTTTGGCTCCTCTAACACTAACTTCCTCTCCTTATTTCCAAGTAACTTGGCGTGGAGAAGGACTTGTTTTGTATGATTCACCATTTCTCTGATCTGCTCCGTTTTTCCTTCACGGTCCGGTGGAACAATGATCTTGCCCTTCCAAAATTTGGATTTCGGAGGCTGAGACTGGGCCTTAGACTTCTTGCTTTCGTCCGGATCAGCTGGCTTTTTTCCTTTATCGACTTCTCGGATTGAGAATTGATTTTTCTGCATCGACTTCTCCTTAAACTTCTGCGAGTAGTGAGTCTTCCTGTCAACGTGCTTGAAGGTCACTTTTCTGTCCGCATGGTCAAGCACGGCACCAACGATAGCAAGAAAAGGTCTTCCTAGAATCAAAGGTCTCTCTGCCCTTTCATCCATTTTCAAGACATGAAAATCCGTAGGAACAATACAGTCCCCTACAACGAGTTGTAAGTTGTGGACCATCCCATCGGGAGTTTTCTGAGACGAATCTCCAAAGACTAGACTCATATTGGAATGAGAAAGGTTTCTCAATCCTAGCTTCTCTGCAACACCTCTAGACATCACATTAACATTAGCACCAGAATCACAAAGAGAGTCAGGGAATTCGATGCCTGTTATCGAGCAAGGGAACACAAAACGGCCGGGGTCTTCAGCTTTAGGAAGTCTTCTTAAAAGAGGACGACTTGGCTGACCTTCTACGACTTCACGAGTTCTACGAATCACATCTTGGTGAGAGTCGAACAAGGGAACAATGTCCGTGTTGGGAATGTCCCGAAATCATCTCAGTAGTTACTCTAGATGTAGTTGTTTGTTGAGATCATACTATCATCTGATACTAGGTAATCATGACGCTTTGCTAGAAACTTCTCATGACTAGTGAGTTATGAACTCATTACTAGTATCATTTGATCCTACAGGGTCACACACCTAAGCAAACAGGATGCACTTAAGCAAGGAATGTGTAATGAGGAAAGGTGTCGATCGACACCAACATGGTGGTATCGATCGACACTAAGTGCGGACCGAAATAGAGATTTCGGCCCAATGACTTAAAATTGTTTCGGGTCGGCCCGTGAACAAATTGGGCCTTATCCCGTGCCTATATAAAGGATATGAGGCACGAGATTTTGACCTAAGTTTTCGTCTCCCCTCTCCAGTCAACACAGGTTCCTCTGCAAGATCTGATTCCAGGCACTAGCATCCCTGCAGATTCCTGTTTGTGTGAGTGTGGACTCCAGTAGAGGCGTAGTACGTGAGACGCTTCCAGATCTCTGAATACCTGACCTTACTCCGCTGCAATCTCCAGGTATCATCGAGATCTATTAGATTCAAGTTTACAAACCTTAGATCCTAGGCTTCAGGAATTGTCTTAGGTTGATTAATAGAGATTAATCTGGTAAAAACCTGTTAGAAATTCCTTCAGTGGTATCAGAGCCCTAAGGTTTACCTTTGAATTCGGATACATATGATGTATAAACTGTTTGATTTGATAAGTTTTCTGTGAAAATCGTTTTTGCTAAAATCTTGTCGAACTAGGTTTCTTAGTGTCGATCGACACCATGATATTGGTATCGATCGACACCTTAATAATATATTAGGGTTCGATCGGAAGATCGAAGTTTCTGAAAACTAATGGTATCGACCGACACAAAGGTTGTGTCGATCGATACTGCCTTGTGAATGGTTAGTCGGTTCAATTGGATTGAATCGGTTATCATGCTTGAAGGAAATCGATTTAAACCAGCTGATTGCGGTTTAGTGCGATCATGTTGGTGTCGATCGATACAAGGGTTGTATCGATCGATACCAACTGGAAATCGGTATGGTTCAATTTGATTGACCGATTATCGATCCAGATCAATTGGATTGACTGGTTATCGCAAATCGGTTTGATTGGTTGAGTATCGATCGACACTAACGAGGTAGTGTCGATCGACACCAACCAGTCATCGAAATTATTTTGGTTACACTGACGAGTGTCGATCGATGCTAGCATCGGTGCACTGCAGAAGTCACAACCGAACAAAATTTCACCCACTTCTTAGATTAATTAAAACCTAGATTAAACTGATTGTTTTAAATGAAATCTAAGCCTTCTTGATTGCATATGAGATATACATCAAGATTAAAAGTTCAGTTCCTCAAACTAAATATCAAGTTTTCTTGATGTCTTCCCGAATCTAGTCAGCTGTCAAGACTCGTTTCACTACGTGATAGGCTTGCAGTGCAAGGTATCTGTAGTTACATGAGTAAGGCAGTTAGTAATAGGGCTGATGGGCTTGCAGTGCATGACATCAACTATTACATGATTGATAGATTTGGTTAACTTGAGTGGGCCATCAGAAGTTCTGGGCCCATGGACATCAGGTGGATGAAACATAAGATGTTTTGTCCACAACCAAAAGTCATATTGGATATGATTAGCAAAGAGTTGCTTACCTAAATATTTAAGATTTGGGTGATAGCCAGTGGCTCACTTAAATTTTATGAAATATGGATTTTGGAACGTTATATTCATTGAGGAAACATTTGTGTTGAATATAATGTGAGTTTTCTTAATTGTTAAGATTTCTCTTTTCTTGAACACCTTAACTGAACCTCTATTTTGTTTGTTTTTTTTGGCCATGTCAAGCTCAAATTCAAACACTTTCTCCTTGAGATCCGTCCTTGAGAAGGACAAATTGAATGGATCTAACTTTCTCGATTGGTATCGGAACTTGAGAATCGTTCTCAAGCAGGAGAAGAAGGACTATGTCCTTGAGAAAGCTCTCCCTGAGAAGTACCGTGCCAATGCCCCGCAGTCTGAAAAGAATGCTTGGGATAAGCATTCTAATGATGTGGTCGATGTGACTTGTCTGATGTTGGCTACCATGAACTCGGAATTGCAGAAGCAATATGAGAACGTGGCGTCGCCCATCGAGATGATCACTAGCCTGAAAGCGTTGTTTCAGGAGCAAGCACGAACTGAGAGACACCAGTTGGTGAAGTCTCTAGTTGGGTGCAAGCTGCCACAGGATGCTCCAGTGAGTCCTCACGTCATTAAGATGATGGGTTATATTGATAATCTGGGGAGACTGGACTGTCCCATTAGCCAAGAGTTGGCTACTGACATCATACTGCAGTCACTGCCGTCAAGCTTTGATCAGTTCATCATGAACTACAATATGAACAACTTGACGAAGACGTTGGCTGAGTTGCATGGGATGCTTAAGACTGCTGAGCCTAACCTTAAGAAGGCCACCCCGAGTGTACTTATGGTGCAAAAGGGTAAAAAGCAAAAGAAACCTAGCAAGGGCAAAGGAAAAGGCAAAGGCAAAGCTGTCCAGGTTGAGAACAAGGACAAGCCGGCGCCCACTCCTAAGCCAAGAAATTGCAAGAAATTGGAAGAGAAATTGCAAGAAATTCCTGGAAGGTTACGAAAAATTGAAGAAGTCATACGAGACGGCTTCTCCAGGTATTTATGTTATTGAAGTAAATGTTACTTCATCAGGTTCTAACTCATGGGTATTGGATACCGGCTGTGGTGCTCATATTTGTACTAATATGCAGGCGCTAAGTGAGAGTAGAATGTTGGAAAAGGGACAAGTAGAGCTGCGAGTCGGGAATGGAGCAAGAGTTGCTGCATTGGCTGTAGGCGTCTACAAATTGTCACTGCCTTCGGGCTTGGTTTTGAATTTACATAATTGCTACTATGTACCTGCTATAAGCAGAAACATCATTTCAGTTTCCTGTTTGGATTTGGATGGTTTTGATTTTATGATTAAAAACAAGTGTTGTTCTTTTAATCTTAATCATATGTTTTATGGTAGCGCCCCATTAGAGAATGGGCTTTATGTCTTAAACCAATCTATACCCGTTAACAACATAAATACTAAACGGTTTAAGTCAAATGACTAAAACCCGACTTTTCTCTGGCATTGTCGTTTGGGTCACATAAACGAGAGACGCATACAGAAGCTCCATAAAGATGGGCTTTTGGGCTCATTTGATTATGAATCATGTGAGAAATGTGAATCTTGTTTAATGGGCAAAATGACTAGGGCCCCTTTCAACAAACCAAATGAAAGGGCCAGTGAGTTATTGGGCCTAATACATACAGATGTGTGCGGCCCGATGAGCACAAGTGCTAGAAGAAACTATCAGTACTTCATTACCTTTACTGATGATTTCAGTAGGTACGGCTATGTCTATTTAATGAGACACAAGTCGGAATCCTTTGAAAAGTTCAAGGAATTCCAATATGAAGTACAAAACCAACTTGGCAAAAGTATTAAGGCTCTTCGATCAGATCGCGGAGGAGAATACTTAAGCCAAGAGTTCAGTGATCATCTGAGAGAGTGTGGAATTGTTTCACAGCTCACTCCTCCTGGAACACCCCAGTGGAATGGAGTTTCCGAGAGGAGGAATCGGACCCTATTGGATATGGTTCGACCAATGATGAGTCACACAGACCTTCCATTATCCTTTTGGGGATACGCTCTAGAAACGTCTATGTTTACTCTAAACAGAGTTCCTACAAAATCAGCTGAAAAGACACCACATGAGATGTGGACTGGAAATGTTCCAAGTTTGTCTTTCCTGAAAATTTGGGGTTGTGAAGCTTATGTAAAACGGTTGATATCCGATAAGCTCGCACCCAAATCCGACAAGTGCTTCTTCATTGGTTATCCTAAGGAAACCAAGGCGTACTACTTCTACAACCGTTCTGAGAACAAAGTGTTTGTTGCTCGGGATTGTACTTTCCTGGAGCGAGAGTTTCTTTCCAAGAAGAGTAGTGGGAGTAAAGTACAACTCGAAGAAATTCGAGAATCACAGGAGGCCACTCAACCTGTAGAGGAAGAGCAGCCAGTGGAAATACAAAGAGTTGTAGAACCCACACCTGTGGAGCCTCAAGTTCGCAGATCCGGAAGGATCCGTCACGAAATCGAGAGATATCAAGGATTTCTCATAACCGATTGTCATGACTTGTTGATCATTGACAGTGACGAGCCTGCGACTTTCAAAGAAGCAATGTTGGGCCCAGACTCCGAAAAGTGGCTTAATGCCGCTGAATCTGAAATGGGATCCATGTCAGAAAACCAAGTATGGTCCTTGGTAGATTTGCCTGATGGTGTAAAAGCCATAGAGTGCAAATGGATCTTCAAGAAGAAGATTGACGTGGATGGGAATATACAGATGTTCAAAGCTAGGTTGGTGGCTAAAGGTTTCAAACAAATTCATGGTATTGACTATGATGAGACCTATTCCCCAGTCGCTATGCTTAAATCCATTCGGATTCTCCTAGCAACTGCCGCTTATTACGATTATGAGATTTGGCAGATGGATGTGAAAACAGCTTTCCTTAACGGAATTCTGGAGGAGGATGTGTATATGACACAGCCTGAGGGTTTCACTGATCCTAAAAATGCTGGGAAAGTGTGCAAGCTTCATCGATCCATTTATGGATTGAAGCAAGCATCACGGAGTTGGAACATTCGTTTTGATGAAGCGGTCAAAAAGTTTGACTTCATCAAAAACGAAGAGGAACCATGTGTATACAAGAAGACTAGTGGGAGCGGAATTGCTTTTCTCGTACTGTATGTAGATGACATACTCATTCTCGGAAACGACATTCCGTTGCTTCAGTCCGTCAAGGCTTGGCTCGGAAGTTGTTTTTCCATGAAAGACATGGGTGAAGCCGCGTACATTCTTGGAATAAGAATCTATAGAGATAGAGTGAACAGGCTAATTGGATTGTGTCAAGATACTTATATCGATAAGGTCTTGCACAGATTCAATATTCATGATTCCAAGAAAGGCTTCACGCCAATGTTGCATGGCGTTACTCTCAGCAAGAAGCAATGTCCTTCGACACAAGTTGAGCGGGAGCGGATGGATAGGATTTCTTATGCTTCGGCTGTGGGATCTATCATGTATGCCATGCTCTGTACTCGTCCAGATGTTGCTTGTGCTTTAAGCATGACGAGTAGATACCAATCTGATCCAGGTGAGAGTCACTGGACAGCTGTCAAGAATATCCTCAGGTATTTGAGAAATACTAAGGATAAATTCTTGATCTATGGAGGAAGTGATGAGCTGGTTGTGAGTGGATTCACTGACGCGAGTTTTCAGACGGATAAAGACAATTGCCGGTCTCAGTCCGGTTATGTCTTTTGTCTGAATGGCGGTGCAGTTAGTTGGAAGAGTTCCAAGCAAAGCACCGTAACGGATTCCACTACAGAGGCTGAATACATTGGTGCTTCTGAAGCAGCGAAGGAAGCTGTTTGGATCAAAAAGTTCATGACTGAACTTGGTGTGATTCCTAGCATCTCGGAGCCAGTGGCATTGTTGTGTGACAACAATGGAGCCATTGCTCAGGCAAAGGAACCCAGATCACACCAGAAGTCCAAACACATTGAGAGGCGGTATCACTTGATCCGCTATATCATTGATAGAGGAGACGTGAAGATCAGCAGAGTTCCAACGGATGAGAATGTCGCTGATCCTCTAACCAAGCCACTCCCAAGGCCTAAGCATGAGAGTCATACGGCTGCTATAGGCATTAGGGATATTAAGATGAGATCTTGATTTTAGTGGGAGCTGTCTTATTTTAGTTATTTTATGGTGTTCATGTAGACGTATTTTGATTTTGATTAATGAAATTTTATTTCAGCATTATTCGAATTTGTCTTTAAATAAAAGGTCCCAAAATAATTTATGTCACTTAATAGGCCATCAAGTTGAGGACTTGATCATGAGACCCTATAAGAAATAAATGACATAGATTAATTTTGTCCCTAGTCAAGGTTGTCAAAGTGGGACAATGACAACCGCGTGAGACTAGATTGTGTGTTGACTGATGACTAAGTTTCATGGAGTCATTAATAAGAGTATTAAAGTCAATCACATAGATATATGTTAGAGAACATATGATCGGACATGACCCGCTAATGAGAACTCTACAGGATAATAAAGTGTCATGAGAGGTTCTCATTGCGACTATAGAGTATAGTCCTTAGACCTGAGTTCATCATGATTTCCAACATATGAATTGGTCCGCTTTGACATTGTCAAACGTCAGCCGTAACAGGTGACTATAAAGGCATTGATTGGGTGTATAATGAAGTGTGTGAAGGAACAGGGATGGAACAAGATGGAATTTGTCCCTCTTGTAAAACGGGAGATAAATATCTCAGGGCCCATCGGAGATTTGATACTGAGAAATGTGTGGCCGCACTCGAACGAACTGAATGTCAGTTGTTTGTCTTGTCAGTATAAATCAGAGTTCGATGAACATGATATTGGCTTAATAAGGATGACACGGTTCTTGCCTTATGCCTTATCGAGATATAGAGACGAAGGGATTATGGGAATAGATGATTCCTGTACAAGTGGGAGATTGTTGGGAATGTCCCGAAATCATCTCAGTACTTACTCTAGATGTAGTTGTTTGTTGAGATCATACTATCATCTGATACTAGGTAATCATGACGCTTTGCTAGAAACTTCTCATGACTAGTGAGTTATGAACTCATTACTAGTATCATTTGATCCTACAGGGTCACACACCTAAGCAAACAGGATGCACTTAGGCAAGGAATGTGTAATGAGGAAAGGTGTCGATCGACACCAACATGGTGGTATCGATCAACACTAAGTGCGGACCGAAATAGAGATTTTGGCCCAATGACTAAAAATTGTTTCGGCTCGGCCCGTGAACAATTGGGCCTTATCCCGTGCCTATATAAAGGATATGAGGCACGAGATTTTGACCTAAGTTTTCGTCTCCCCTCTCCAGTCAACACAGGTTCCTCTGCAAGATCTGATTCCAGGCACTAGCATCCCTGCAGATTCCTGTTTGTGTGAGTGTGGACTCCAGTAGAGGCGTAGCACGTGAGACGCTTCCAGATCTCTGAATACATGACCTTACTCCGCTGCAATCTCCAGGTATCATCGAGATCTATTAGATTCAAGTTTACAAACCTTAGATCCTAGGCTTCGGGAATTGTCTTAGGTTGATTAATAGAGATTAATCTGGTAAAAACCTGTTAGAAATTCCTTCAGTCCGTTGGACTGCTCTTCACGTCAGAGTTGTGTGCTGAAATAGAGTTGCAGAATCCTTTCGGATTATCTTCGGCTCTTCCTGGTAAAACGCCTTGTTGTCTCCTAACTGCTTCAGCGGTTTGGGCGACTTGGACTTCAAGTTTCTTCACATGACTGGCTATGCCTTCTATCTTCACGTTTAGGTCTCGGTGTCCGAAATCAACTTTAGAGTTGATATCCTTAGCGAGTTTATCCTGCGAGTTCATTAGTTGTTGCAACATCATTTCGATCTTACTTTCTTGAGGTGCCGGCATTATGGCTGGCGCGGTTGGGAAAGGGGGTCTAGTGTTGTTGAACTGAGGTCTCGGCTGGAAGTTATTGCCACCGAAATTGGCATTTTGAAAACCTCGATTCTGAAACGGCTTGTTTACCGGAGGGTAAAACTGATCTTGGGGGTTCTCCACGTTAGGGTTCCTATAAGAAAGGTTAGAAGCATTTCTAAAATTATTGTTGAAGCCACTACCGTACCCGCGGTTTTGGTAGAAACCTTGGTTACCAATATAGTTAACTTCCTCCTCTTGACCGTTTGACTGGTCGTAATCTTCAAAAGCTTCGTAGTTTCCTTGTGTGGTGTCACAAGCGTGGACGTCACGTTGCTGGTTGCGGAGAAGATTATCCATCATCTTCCTAAGCTCGGCGATCTGCTTGGACTCAGAACTATTATTAGGACGCGTGGTCCTATCGAAATCAGTAGAGTTGTTGTCGTTAGAGACGGCAAGGTTTTCTATCAGAGCACGTCCTTCTTCGACGGTCTTCGTTGTAAAGTCTCCATTGCTGGCCGTGTCGAGTGAAAGCTGGTACTTTGGATGTAGCCCTCTATAGAATGTTATAAGAAGATTACCATCCGGGAATCCATGGTGAGGACAATCGCGTTCGTAGTCCTTAAATCGCTCCCATGCATCAAAGAATGATTCGACCGGTCCCTGTTGGAAACTCTGCATTTTATCAAGAAAGCATCCTTGCATCCTTCCCATGAAGTGATCGATCCGGGAGGCATTGACTTAAGCCATTTACTAGCCTTATCGGCTAGAGAAAACGGAAAAAGTTTTAGCTTCAAGAAATCATCGGTAACTCCATTAGCTCGTGTCGTACTGCATATCTCTTCGAAGGTATCAATGTGGTCCATATGGTGCTCCGTAGATAACCCATGGAATTGATTCTGCTTCACTAGGGAAATAATCTGAGGTTTAATCTCAAAGTCTCTCCTTTGTGGATGTTGAAGTCGGATAGCTGCACAATCCGGTGCATAGCGATTTGGTGCATCGTAATCGGCAATAGTACGGCCACGTCTAATTGGCGGAACATATGGTTGCTGCATGCCTACGTAGCGAGGCTGCTGCTGCTGGATGACATGTACGGGCTGAGGTAGAGGCAAGTTGCGATTGTCTCCACCGCCTAAAACATCACGATGTTGTTGTTGCTTTTGCTCGATCGGTCCGAAGTTCTGGCCACCGTCTCCTGGAGGAAGAGGGTTTCCTTGTTCGTCCCTATCGTCATGTTGTTGTTGTTGGTCGACGTTTAGAGCTCCTTGATGATCTCTATCGTCGGCCATGTTTCCTTGTCTTAGTGATCTTCTGATTTCTCGTAAAAGCTTGTTGATGTCTACAGGTGGAGGAATGGTTTCGGAGTTTTGGCTCCTAGTCATACACTGCAAAATGAAAACACAAACTTAGCGAGAACTTTTAAAGTGCGAAAATAAAAAATGTCAAAGACGGTATCTCTTGCGGCAACGGCGCCAAAAAGTTGATGGGGGTGGATTTGACTCCACCACTCACTGAGTTTCACCTAAACGAACTTAGGCTTTTAACCTTCAGCAAAACAAATAAAAAGGTCGCAAGTGCACAACCAATCTATTGTAGTACTTAGGGTATCGATCCACCCGAGGAAGTTGTGACTGGTTCAAACTCTAAACTAAAGATCCGGCAGAGACTAAGTATTAAAAGGGGGTTTTGGTTCCTAAGTGTCACTCCTAGGATTGTCCTAATTCTAATCTAACCCTAAAACTAGACTAGCTAAACTAACTAAAAGGAAAACTGACTAAAACCTAAAACTACTAACTAGGGAAGCTATAACTAAACTAAGGAAACTAAAGAACGCTAAAGAACTAATCGCTATTACTAAACGGGTTACTATCAATATTAAGAGGCGTTGGGCAGTCAGGGGAACATCTCCAGGGTCTCACACTCTCAGAGTTTGCTAGGTATTGATCTTCTAATTTGGTTTATTTGACTCACTAACTCGAACACTAAATTGAACCCTCCTACGTTCGCTTACAGGTTCCTAAACTCCATAGACCCAACGGTGTCCTGGTCACTCTTTTGGTAAAGGCATGAAGTCAGCTTAAAGATCAAGTTCGATGTGTCCTAGAAGTCTACACTAACCCATGTGCCTTAGTACACACAGAGACTAGCTCGTTCAGTCTTCCTAGTGGGGTCCAGTAACTCCCAAAGGTTTTGTCTAATAGAAGCTACCTAAGATATCGCTTGTACTCAAGGAGATCAATCTCTTTCTATGTGAGGTGATAATAAACTAGAAGATAGAGTCGCGGAATAAACCCTTTTTGGATCTAGAGATCCAGATCTAATAACCTAAGCAAACAACGAAAACATGAGAAACCCCTTCGAATCACCCCATCAAACCCAACAAACGAACTACTCACACATAGTAAACGAAATCATCAAAGCAATAATAAGTAGATCTAATAAAAGCAAATCGAAATATCAAAAGGGGTTCTGAGAAAACTTCTCTAATGAATACAGAAGCTAACACGTCTCCCCAACAAGCTAGAAGTACTGGAAAAGATAAAAGAAGGATGAAACAAGAGAAGATCTTCAAAGGGAAGAGGGCGGCGGCTCTAGATCTCGTGAGAGACGGCTAGGGTTTGGCTCTCTCCTTTTTTTTTGCTTCCTCTCTGGCCTCTCTCTTGAAAGGAGGCGTGGATGTTGTATTTATAGGGTATTAAGGCGGCTCAAATTAGGGTTAGGGCTTCCTCCGTCAAAACTCGGCGTTTTGGTTAAGTGACTCTCGGACTGGGCTCTCGGCGTGCGGTGCAGGGGCTCCTTGCCGCATGGCCAGGTTTTCGTCGCGCGGTGAAGAGGCTCTCGGCCACAGGCCCACGGCCTGCTTGCATGGCTGGACAGGGCTCTCTTCTTTTGGCCATATCTTCTGAACGGCAACTCCAAATTGGTTGATTCCACTTCGAGGTGAGTCTTGACTCTTTAAGCTCTCCAATGGCACCAAGAAGTCCACATTTGGCTAAGGGGAAGGTCTCCAACGGGTGCGATACATTTGATGGTCCAAAACCGTCCGGAAAGTCCATTAAGCTCCTGTTAGGCCCATTTATCCTAATTTGCGTAAAAGCTACCTGAAACTCAAAATACTAGAAAACAACCTTGAACGTATCTCTCAGGTCTAAAATCCTTATAAAAACATAGATAAAACCATAGTCAAAATGGGTCAAAAGACGATGTTATCAAAGAGTAGAGTAAGGAAGATGGCGTGGATGAGATTGGTGTTTTGCAGGAGATACTTGAGACGAAAAGCTGCTGCTTCAGAATTTATAAAACGTTGAAGTTGAAAGAAGAATGACGCTAGTAGATGAATGGAAGACATTGTTTCCTGAGGAGCTCGAATTCAATATCAAGAAAAAAAGTTTCTTTGCAAAGCTTGCAAATTGAAGATATTCTCCTTGATTCAAAGGTTAAAAAGCGTATGCTAAAAGGGTTGTGGCTTCTTTTTTTAAGGGTGTGATTGATTTTGAGTTGGAACCCCATAATCTAATACGGTATCAGAGTAAGAGAATAAGGATGTGTCTTGTGCAGAGCAAGACATTAAGGACGTGCCTTGTGTTGAGCAAGATAATAAGGACGTGCCTCGTGCAGAGTAAGAGAGTAAGGATGTGCCTTGTGCAGAGTAAGAGAGTAAGGATGTGCCTTGTGCGCTGCAAGAAACTAAGGATGTGCATTGTAGAGAGCAAGAACACGTGAGTATAGAGATTGATAACTGTGAGGAATAGAAGAGTAAGGAAGAAAGTGTGGAAGAGTTGAATGTTTTGGAGGAGAAACTTGAGTCAGGGATCTCGTTTCGAAATTTAGGTAAAAATGGTGAGAAAGAGAAGAGTAAAGAAGATGGTGTGGATGAGTTGGGTGTTTTGCAGGAGATACTTGAGACGGAAAAAATGAGTAGACATCAACAAAAACTGCTGCTTCATAATTTATAAAACGTTGAAGTTGAAAGAAGAAAGACGCTAATCGATGAATGGAAGACATTGTTTCTTAAGGAGCTCAAATTCAATATCAAGAAACAAACTTTATTTGCAAAGCTTTCAAATAGAGGATGTTCTCCTTGATTCAACGGTTAAAAAAAGTATGCTAAAAGGGTTGTGGCTTCTTTTTTCTTAAGAGTGTAATTGGTTTGGTGTTGGAAACCCATAATCTAATACGGTATCAGAGTATGAGAATAAGGATGTGCCTTGTGCAGAGCAAGAGAGTAAGGATGTGCCTTGTGCAGAGCAAGAAAATAAGGATGTGCCTTGTGGAGAGCAAGAACATGTGAGTATAGAGATTGATAACTGTGAGGAATAGAAGAGTAAGGAAGATGGTGTGGAAGAGTTGAATGTTCTGGAGGAGCCATTGTTTCTTGAGGAGCTCCAATTAAATATCCAGAAACAAACTTTCTTTGTAAAGCTTTCAAATAGAGGATGTTCTCCTTGATTCAACGGTTAAAAAGCGTATGCTAAAAGGGTTGTGGCTTCTTTTTTCTTAAGAGTGTGATTGGTATTGAGTTGGAAGCTCATAATATAATATGGTATCAGAGCAAGAGAATAAGGATGTACCTAGTGCAGAGCAAGAGATTAAGGACGTGCGTTGTATTCTGCAAGATAATAAGGACGTGCCTTGTGCATGGCAAGAGATTAAGGACTTGCATCGTGCAGAGCAAGACAGTAAGGATGTGCCTTGTGCATAGTAAGAGATTAAGGACGTGCCTCGTGCAGAGCAAGAGAGTAAGGATGTGCCTTGTGTGGAGCAAGAAAGTAAGGATGTGCCTTGTGTGGAGCAAGAAAGTAAGGATGTTCCTTGTGGTGAGCAAGAGCAGGTGAGAATAGAGATTGATAACTGTGAGGAATAGAAGAGTAAGGAAGATGGTGTGGAAGAGTTGAATGTCCTAGAGGAGCCACTTGAGTCAGGGATCTCGTTTTGAAATTAAGGTCAAAATAGTGAGAAAGAGAAGAGTAAGGAAGATGGTGTGGATGAGCGGGGTGTTTTGCTGGAGATACTTGAGATGGAGACATTCTTTCAGAATTTGAGTAGATATCAAACAAAACTTGCTGTTTCAGAATGTATAAAACGTTAAAGTTGAAAGAAGAATGACGCTAATAGATAAATGGAAGACATTGTTTCTTGAGGAGCTCGAATTCAATATCAAGAAAAAAAACATTCTTTGCAAAACTTGCAAATGGAAGATGTTCTCCTTGATTCAATGGTTAAAAAGCGTATGCTAAAAGGGTTGTGGCTTTTTTTTTTTAAGAGTTTGATTGGTTTTGAGTTGGAACCCATTATCTAATACGATATCAGAGCAAGAGAATAAGGATGTGCCTTGTGCAGTGCAAGAGATTACGGACGTGCCTTGTGTGGAGCAAGAAAGTAAGGATGTGCCTTCTGGAGAGCAGGAGCAGGTGAGTATAGAGATTGATAACTGTGAGGAATAAAAGAGTAAGGAAGATGGTGTGGAAGAGTTGAATGTTCTGGAGGAGCCACTTGAATCAGGGATCTCGTTTCGAAATTTAGGTAAAAATGGTGAGAAAGAGAAGAGTAAGGAAGATGGTGTGGATGAGTTGGGTATTTTGCAAGAGATACTTGAGGCGAAAAAAATTCTTTCAGAATTTGAATTGATATCAAGAAAAGCTGCTGCTTCAGAATTTATAAAACGTTGAAGTTGAAAGAAGAATGATGCTAATAGATGAATGGAAGACATTGTTTCTTGAGGAGCTCGAATTCAATATCAAGAACAAAACTTTCTTTGCAAATGGAGGATATTCTCCTTGATTCAAAGGTTAAAAAGCGTATGCTAAAAGGATTGTGGATTCTTTTTTTAAGAGTGTGATTGGTTTTGAGTTGGAACCCCATAATCTAATACAGTATCAGAGAAAGAGAATAAGGATATGCCTTGTGCAGAGCAAGAGATTAAGGACGTGCCTTGTGTTGAGCAAGATAATAAGAACGTGCCTCGTGCAGAGTAAGAGAGTAAGGATGTGCCTTGTGCAGAGTAAGAGAGTAAGGATGTGCCTTGTGCGGAGCAAGAAACTAAGGATGTGCCTTGTAGAGAGCAAGAACACGTGAGTATAGAGATTGATAACTGTGAGGAATAGAAGAAAGTGTGGAAGAGTTGAATGTTTTGGAGGAGAAACTTGAGTCAGGGATCTCGTTTCGAAATTTAGGTAAAAATGGTGAGAAAGAGAAGAGTAAAGAAGATGGTGTGGATGAGTTGGGCGTTTTGCAGGAGATACTTGAGACAGAAAAAATGAGTAGACATCAACAAAAACTACTGCTTCATAATTTATAAAACGTTGAAGTTGAAAGAAGAAAGACGCTAATCGATGAATAGAAGACATTGTTTCTTAAGGAGCTTAAATTCAATATCAAGAAACAAACTTTATTTGCAAAGCTTTCAAATAGAGGATGTTCTCCTTGATTCAACGGTTAAAAAACGTATGATAAAAGGGTTGTGGCTTCTTTTTTCTTAAGTAATTGGTTTGGTGTTGGAAACCCATAATCTAATACGGTATCAGAGTAAGAGAATAAGGATGTGCCTTGTGCAGAGCAAGAGATTAAGGTTGTGCCTCGTGCAGAGCAAGAGAATAAGGATGTGCCTTGTGCAGAGCAAGAAAATAAGGATGTGCCTTGTGGAGAGCAAGAACATGTGAGTATAGAGATTGATAACTGTGAGGAATAGAAGAGTAAGGAAGATGGTGTGGAAGAGTTGAATGTTCTGGAGGAGCCACTTGAGTCAAGGATCTCGTTCTGAAATTTAGATAAAAATGGTGAGAAAGAGAAGAGTAAAGAAGATGGTGTGGATGAGTTGGGTGTTTTGCATGAGATACTTGAGACGGAAAAAATGAGTAGACATCAACAAAAACTGCTGCTTCATAATTTATAAAACGTTGAAGTTGAAAGAAGAAAGACGCTAATCGATGAATGGAAGACATTGTTTCTTAAGGAGCTCAAATTCAATATCAAGAAACAAACTTTATTTGCAAAGCTTTCAAATAGAGGATGTTCTCCTTGATTCAACGGTTAAAAAACGTATGCTAAAAGGGTTGTGGCTTCTTTTTTCTTAAGAGTGTAATTGGTTTGGTGTTGGAAACCCATAATCTAATACGGTATCAGAGTAAGAGAATAAGGATGTGCCTTGTGCAGAGCAAGAGATTAAGGATGTGCCTCGTGCAGAGCAAGAGAATAAGGATGTGCCTTGTGCAGAGCAAGAAAATAAGGATGTGCCTTGTGGAGAGCAAGAACATGTGAGTATAGAGATTGATAACTGTGAGGAATAGAAGAGTAAGGAAGATGGTGTGGAAGAGTTGAATGTTCTGGAGGAGCCACATGAGTCAAGGATCTTGTTCTGAAATTTAGATAAAAATGGTGAGAAAGAGAAGAGTAAAGAAGATGGTGTGGATAAGTTGGGTGTTTTGCAGGAGATACTTGAGACGGAAAAAATTCTTTCAGAATTTGAGTAGATATCAACAAAAGATGCTGCTTTAAAATTTATAAAACATTAATGTTGAAAGAAGAATGACGCTAATAAATGAATGTAAGACATTGTTTCTTGAGGAGCTCCAATTCAATATCCAGAAACAAACTTTCTTTGTAAAGCTTTCAAATGGAGGATGTTCTCCTTGATTCAACGGTTAAAAAGCGTATGCTAAAAGGGTTGTGCTTCTTTTTTCTTAAGAGTGTGATTGGTATTGAGTTGGAAGCCCATAATATAATATGGTATCAGAGCAAGAGAATAAGGATGTACCTTGTGCAGAGCAAGAGATTAAGGACGTGCGTTGTATTGTGCAAGATAATAAGGACGTGCCTTGTGCATGGCAATAGATCAAGGACGTGCATCGTGCAGAGCAAGACAGTAAGGATGTGCCTTGTGCGGAGTAAGAGATTAAGGACGTGCCTCGTGCAGAGCAAGAGAGTAAGGATGTGCCTTGTGTGGAGCAAAAAAGTAAGGATGTGCCTTGTGGTGAGCAAGAGCAGGTGTGAATAGAGATTGATAACTGTGATGAATAGAAGAGTAAGGAAGATGGTGTGGAAGAGTTGAATGTCCTCGAGGAGCCACTTGAGTCAGGGATCTCGTTTTAAAATTAAGGTCAAAATAGTGAGAAAGAGAAGAGTAAGGAAGATGGTGTGGATGAGCGGGGTGTTTTGCTGGAGATACTTGAAATGGAGACATTCTTTCAGAATTTGAGTAGATATCAAACAAAACCTGCTGTTTCAGAATGTATAAAACGTTAAAGTTGAAAGAAGAATGACGCTAATAGATAAATGGAAGACATTGTTTCTTGAGGAGCTCGAATTCAATATCAAGAAAAAAACTTTCTTTGCAAAGCTTGCAAATAGAAGATGTTCTCCTTGATTCAACGGTTAAAAAGCGTATGCTTAAAGGTTTGTGGCTTTTTTTTTAAGAGTTTGATTGGTTTTGAGTTGGAACCCCATAATCTAATATGGTATCAGAGCAAGAGAATAAGGATGTGCCTTGTGCAGAGCAAGAGATTACGGACGTGCCATGTGTGGAGCAAGAAAATAAGGATGTGCCTTGTGGAGAGCAGGAGCAGGTGAGTATAGAGATTGATAACTGTGAGGAATAAAAGAGTAAGGAAGATGGTGTGGAAGAGTTGAATGTTCTGGTGGAGCCACTTGAGTCAGGGATCTCGTTTCGAAATTTAGGTAAAAATGGTGAGAAAGAGAAGAGTAAGGAAGATGGTGTGGATGAGTTGGGTGTTTGCAGGAGATATTTGAGACGAAAAAAATTCTTTCAAAATTTGAATTGATATCAAGAAAAGCTGCTGCTTCAGAATTTATAAAACGTTGAAGTTAAAAGAAGAATGACGCTAATAGATTTATGGAAGACATTGTTTCTTGAGGAGCTCGAATTCAATATCAAGAAAAAAACTTTCTTGGCAAAGCTTGCAAATGGAGGATATTCTCCTTGATTCAAAGGGTAAAAAGCGTATGCTAAAAGGGTTGTGGCTTCTTTTTTTAAGAGTGTGATTGGTTTTGAGTTGGAATCCCATAATCTAATACGGTATTAGAGCAAGAGAATAAGGATGTGCCTTGTGCAGAGCAAGAGATTAAGGACGTGCCTTGTGTTGAGCAAGATAATATGGACGTGCCTCGTGCAGAGTAAGAGAGTAAGGATGTGCCTTGTGCAGAGTAAGAGAGTAAGGATGTGCCTTATGCGGAGCAAGAAACTAAGGATGTGCCTTGTAGAGAGCAAGAACACGTGAGTATAGAGATTGATAACTGTGAGGAATAGAAGAGTAAGGAAGAAAGTGTGGAAGAGTTGAATGTTTTGGAGGAGAAACTTGAGTCAGGGATCTCGTTTCGAAATTTAGGTAAAAATGGTGAGAAAGAGAAGAGTAAAGAAGATGGTGTGGATGAGTTGGGTGTTTTGCATAAAATACTTGAGACGGAAAAAATGAGTAGACATCAACAAAAACTGCTTCTTCATAATTTATAAAACGTTGAAGTTGAAAGAAGAAAGACGCTAATCGATGAATGGAAGACATTGTTTCTTAAGGAGCTCAAATTCAATATCAAGAAACAAACTTTATTTGCAAAGCTTTCAAATAGAGGATGTTCTCCTTGATTCAACGGTTAAAAAACGTATGCTAAAAGGGTTGTGGCTTCTTTTTTCTTAAGAGTGTAATTGGTTTGGTGTTGGAAACCCATAATCTAATACGGTATCAGAGTAAGAGAATAAGGATGTGCCTTGTGCAGAGCAAGAGATTAAGGATGTGCCTCGTGCAGAGCAAGAGAATTAGGATGTGCCTTGTGCAGAGCAAGAAAATAAGGATGTGCCTTGTGGAGAGCAAGAACATGTGAGTATAGAGATTGATAACTGTGAGGAATAGAAGAGTAAGGAAGATGGTGTGGAAGAGTTGAATGTTCTGGAGGAGCCACTTGAGTCAAGGATCTTGTTCTGAAATTTAGATAAAAATGGTGAGAAAGAGAAGAGTAAAGAAGATGGTGTGGATTATAAGGAATGTATATAAGGAATGATATTAAGTATAGGTTAAGGATCTAATTGTCATTAGTTTAACCCTAGTGTATCACCTCATTGGTATATATATGTCTGTAAATCTCTTCAGTCAATAATAAGAATCATTCAACACTTATATGGTATCAGAGCTATCGCTCCTAAAAACCTAAATTTTTTTTTTTTCTTCTTTCAAAATCTCTAAGCCGCCATCATGACAACGACCCCTCCACCCACAGAAAACATTCCTATCAACGCCACCACAATTCAAAGTGTCAAGATGTCTCATGTTTCTAAACTCACAAGTACCAATTACCTCATGTGGAGCCTTCAAGTTCATGCTCATCTTGATGGCTATGGTCTTGCTGGCCATCTTGATGGTTCAATGATAACTCCATCCGCTACGACAACAGTTGGTGATACTGTCTCCATCAATCCTGAATTCACCAAATGGAGCCGTCAAGACAAGCTCATATATAGTGCTCTCATCGGTGCTATATCCACATCTATTCAGCCTATTGTGTCCCGCACAACTACAGCTTCTCAGATCTGGAACAAACTCGCTGCCAGATACGCAAAACCAAGTCGCGGACACATCCGCCAACTGAAGACACAACTCAAGAATTGGAAGAAAGGAAGCCGTACGATTGATGACTACATGCAAGGATTCACCACTCGATTTGATCAGCTTGCTATCCTTGGGAAACCAATGGATCATGAAGACCAAATTGAACTCATTCTTGAAGGATTACCAGAGGAATACAAACAAGTTGTCGATCAAATTGAAGGTAAAGACAATCCACCTTCAATAACAGAGGTCCATGAACGTTTACTGAATCACGAGGGCAAGCTTCTCTCCTCTGCTACTCCGGCTTCATCACCTTTTCCTGTCACTGCCAACGTTGCAACACAGTACACGAACCAGACCAACACTCGGTACAACAACAACAACAATGGCAAGCGCTACAACACCACCAACAACACCTCCACATGGCAGCAACCTCAATCACAAAACCGTACTCCCAAGCCCTACTTAGGCAAATGTCAACTGTGTAACACTCACGGCCACAGTGCTAAAAGGTGCCCACAATTTCAGTATCAACAGAAGTCGTTTCCACCACCACCAAACAGTCCTTTCAAGCCGTGGCAACCTCGAGCTAATCTGGCCGTCGGTAACCAGTACACGCCGGATAACTGGATCGTTGACTCTGGCCTCCGATCTCAACAATCTGTCACTCCATCAACCTTACAACGGTGGTGATGACGTCTTAATTGGTGATGGTTCCAGCCTCCCTATCAGTCACACGGGTTCCACACTTCTTCCCTCTCAAACTCGTACTTTGCAATTGGATAAAATATTATGTGTCTCTGATATACACAAGAATCTTATCTCTGTATATCGCTTGTGCAACACTAATGGAGTTTCTGTTGAATTCTTTCCTGCATCATTTCAGGTGAAGGATCTCAGTACGGGGGTCCCGTTGCTCCAAGGCATAACTAAAAATGAATTGTACGAATGGCCGGTGACAACTCCTCAAGCTGTGGCATTACTATCCTCATCCGGTCCAACCACTACTCTTCATTCATGGCATCATAGATTAGGACACCCATCCTTTTCTATTTTAAACAATGTTGTTTCTCAATTCTCTCTTCCTCTGTCTTCTGCTTCACAAAAACATCTCTCTTGCTCAGAATGTCTTATCAATAAAAGTCACAAATTGCCTTTTTCTGAAACCTCTATTATCTCCAAACGACCTCTTGAATATGTGTTTACTGATGTATGGACCTCTCCGATTCTATCCACAGACAACTTCAAATACTATCTTGTTCTCATTGATCACTTCACCCGATATACCTGGCTATATCCCCTGAAAAGAAAAGCAGATGTCAAAGAAGTCTTCACCTCCTTCAAAGCACTCGTTGAAAATCGATTCCAAACCAAGATTGGCACATTATTCTCCGACAACGGTGGAGAGTTCATCGCTCTCAGAAGCTTTCTCGCATCCCATGGCGTTTCACACTTAACATCACCACCACACACATCGGAGCACAATGGAGTATCAGAGAGGAAACACCGACATATAGTTGAGACAGGTCTTACACTAATGACTACAGCAACTGTTCCAAAGGAGTATTGGCCCTATGCATTTGCTACTGCCGTGTATCTCATTAACCGAATGCCAACACCGGTCCTCTCTATGCAGTCGCCCTTTACTAAATTGTTTGGTACACCACCGAATTATGAGAAGCTTCGTGTCTTTGGCTGCCTATGCTTCCCATGGTTAGGACCATATACACGACACAAACTTGAGGATCGATCTCAGAGGTGTGTATTTCTTGGCTACTCCACCACTCAAAGCGCATATCACTGTCTTCATCTACCAACTGGTCGCTTATACACCTCTCGCCATGTTCAATTTGTGGAAGCAACCTTCCCCTTTCAAGAATTGCAGACGGTGAAACAAAAAGAAGAAGAAGAAGAGCAAACCTCACCACATACGTCGTCTCCTCCAATAATGCTCTTACCCGCGCCGACCACTGCTCCGCTCTCTCCGGCGACGACTTCATTAACTCCGGCGATCAATTCTGCTTCTCCGACACCGGCTTCAATCATCGATGGTGCTTCTCGCTCAACCCAGCCGCCTAATGACTTGATGGGTATTAGTTCTCCAAATGTGGCCCAAAGTGACACAAGCCCACCAACATTATCCCAGGCCCATCAAGATAATTTGGCCCAACACACATCTCAAACCCAAACCCTTCAGCCATCGTCTTCTTCACCGACCACTGGTTCTACTACGCCTTCGGCAACTACAACGGGACCCCCCGTCTCAGACCTTCACCACCATCACCACCAGCCGACAACCCAGGTATTACGCTCTATCCCTCAACCCCATCTCTCCTCTCTATCTCAAATCACGGAGCCCACTGCTCTACCGGATAATGAGTCGCGACCCACGACTCAGCCAATCCCTTTGTCAATTGAGCCCACTGCTCCACGCCAAAATGAGTTGCAACCCACAACTCAGCCTCAGCCACCACAAATAAACCCCCAACCACACCAAGCTGCGCCACAACCACATAACCAAAATTTGCCACCACAAAATATCCACAAAATGACAACTCGAGCCAAAAATAATATCACTAAACCAAACCATAAACTCAGTCTCACTGTTACTGCCAACAAACGAGCTTCCACAGAACCAAAAACGATCACACAGGCATTGAAAGATGAGAATTGGAGTCCGGCATGTTCAGCTGAATTTGATGCTCTAACTATCAACCACACTTGGGATTTAGTTCCACCGGAGTCAAGTCAAAATATTGTAGGCTGCAAATGGGTCGTCACAACAAAGTTTCTTCCTACTGGCGTAATCGAACGATACAAGGCGCGACTGGTTGCGAAAGGGTTTCATCAACAGTATGGGAAAGACTATGCAGAGACGTTCAGTCCTGTAATTAAATCCACCACAATCCGCGTTGTACTCGATGTTGCTGTCAATAAATCATGGCCGATTAAGCAGCTTGATGTCAACAATGCTTTCTTACAAGGTGAATTAACTGAAGAAGTTTACATGTCCCAACCTCCTGGCTTTGTGGATAAAGATCAACCGTCGTATGTATGTCGCTTGAGGAAGCCGATCTATGGTCTAAAACAAGCACCAAGGGCATGGTACATGGCACTCAAACAACATCTTCTCACCACTGGCTTTGAAAACTCACTCTCCGATGCATCGTTATTCATCCGCAGCTCCAACAACATCATTACTTACGTTCTAGTTTATGTTGATGATATCATCGTAACTGGGAACAATAATGCAGTTGTTGCGAATGTTCTCCAATCTTTTGCAGATCGCTTCTCCATTAAGGACCCAACTGATCTGCACTACTTCCTTGGAATTGAGGTCACACGCTCAGCCACAAGTTTACATTTGATGCAACGCAAGTACATTCTTGATCTGCTGGCCAAAAACAACATGTCAGACACAAAACCTGTTGCGAAGCCTCTACCAACCTCACCAAGACTCACTCTTACAAGTGGTGATCCACTTACTGATGCTTCACAATACCGTTCGGTCGTCGGCAGTCTTCAGTACCTTGCATTCACAAGACCGGACATCTCGTATGCCGTAAACAGACTTTCTCAGTTTATCCACAAACCGACACTTGAGCATTGGCAAGCTGCAAAACGGGTGTTACGCTACCTTGCAGGAACACTCACTCACGGGATTACCCTCCATGCTTCATCTCCAATGGTTTTACATGCTTTCTCTGATGCAGATTGGGGAGGAGACACGGATGACTATGTTTCCACCAATGGTTATCTTGTCTACATTGGTCGTAATCCAGTTTCTTGGTCCTCGAAGAAACAACGCGGCGTTGCTAGATCGTCAACAGAGGCTGAATATAGGGCTGTCGCAAACACTGCTTCGGAGGTACGTTGGTTATGCTCTCTACTCTCTGAACTCAAGATTGACATCCCAAAGGCACCGGTCATTTATTGTGATAATCACTACAGGAAATGAGAGTATTAATAGCATTACTTAATAGCGTTTTTGTTGATTTTGCTATAGTTGAGTTCTGAGAAATTTTTTATAGCGTTTCCGAAAAGACAAACGCTATAGTATAGTGACCGCGAAAACATTTCCTAGTAGCGCTTAAAATTTGGTTCTACGATAGCACATATACAATGAAAACGTTATAGTAGGGGTAACCGGGAAAGTGAAATTTTATTGCCTCCAAAATTTTCTTAAGTAATAACAAAAAAATAAAAATTAGAGAAAAACAAAATTAAAAGGCAATTAACACTTTCTCATCTCTTCTCTTCTTTCTTCTTCTTCCCCGACTAGAGTTTTTCGGCGATTGTAGACGAGAAGCCGGTGATTATGATGGCTAATCGTGAAAGAGAACAAGAGCTTTTGATTCTCGATCGTCGCTGATTCTGACGATAAAGACGGTGATTCGTCTCCGAAGCCTTCTTCCTCTTCCTCCTCTTCTTTTTCTTCTTCGTATCAATCCAGCAACAAGGTCCAGATTGAATTTGTTGATTGGGTTAATTTCATCACCGGCCAAAACGGAAGTAAGTTTAGATCTTTGATCGTTCTAAGGTTGTTGGTTTTGGGTTTCCGTTAGTTGTTTCTCTTAGTTTAATCGATTTTAGTTTCAATTCTTTTGCAGCTAGAATTCATTAAAGGATCTCGTATTCATCGTCAGTATCATCTCTGGCTCCAACAGGTAAATCCGATTATCTTTTGTATTTTCCTAACAGGTTACGTGATTCGGTTCTCTTTTTGATGTAATTTGGCTCGAATCACAAATTTGGAGTTTGATTTTATTGGTTGCTCACTTTCATAGACTCTGATTCATAAATAGGTTGAGTTTCAGTAGCTATGGGTTCATAATTTCAATCTTTTACCTCCATTGTTATGATGCTAAACTTTGATGGAAAAGCATTTGGATCTTTGAATGTGTGCTCTATGATTCGTAGTTTCGTTCTTATTGGTGGAAGAACTCAATATTTTCTGTTGATTACTTGAGTGTTTTGATGATAAGTATTGTTTGTTCAGTTCTGCTCAGGTACAGTCATTGCGTTCAATGCTGTTGCTCTATGGTTTTGAGTGAAGTTAGTGTTTTTTATGAGTTTGGATTTGGTAGGAACTTTTCAGGTGACTTTGGAAGGGTATAATGGCGGTGAAGCCATTGATCTTGTGAAGTTAGATGGAACATGGAGGCTACAATATACATCTGCACCTGATGTTGTGGTTCTCTTTGAGGCTGCTTCAAGACTTCACTTCTTGCAGTTTATCCGTTCTTTCAAAGCTCGGATTCCAGTAACCGCAACCAGCCCAGCAAGGTAAAGAATGAGCTTTGTTTATTTCCAAGACCTATGTTTTAAGATATGACTATGGAGCTAAAGATTGTTACAGCAAGTGAGATTATTTCTCTAAATCATTCGTATTTATTATCCTGAGTTTATGTATGTTGAGTTTGAACATTAGTTTTTAGAAATCTTTGTGGTTATGGTGATACTGTTATTTTGATGGGGTGACTGTGAATAGAAATCGTATTTTTGGTTTGGAACGGTGTGGAGACATGAGATTAAGATTGATAGAACTCTGAGATAAGTTCCATTGTTTTGAGTTTGTTTTCTGTTACCAGATGTGATCAGACAAGTTTGTAATCGATCTGTACGGTTTGAGTTTGTGTTCGCAAATCCTGAATTTTTCGATTGATTTCTGAGATTTACGTGAACTCTTTGTCCTCTCAGATTAATATTCGGTTAACGATTAGAAATAGGAGAAAGAGTTAAGATGCAGTAAAAAGCTAATCAATTGCAAAATTGAAGGCTGTATTGTTAGAGAGTGATCACTTAATGGAATTGATAATTAGTTATACTGATCAAGCTTTTACTCTGTATGTTCTTGTCCAAGTTCTGTTCTTATAACTGATTTGTCAAATGTGAATCTGATTTAGGTTTTGTTTTTGTTTGTAGTGTTGAGTGTAGGTATGCTTGGAAGGCTAGAGCTAGGATTGAGAAAGCTGGTGGAGAGTGCTTAACCTTTGATCAGCTTGCACTCAAAGCTTCAGTGATTGATAATGCTAAAGTGTGGAGGCCAAGTTCAAAAGTGCAAGTCATCGCAGATGCACAAGGCACAACCGTTGCTTGGCCTAATGACAAGATAGTCTATCTCTGAACAATCTATCTCTGAATTTGTTGTTTAACCATTTGTGTCGTTTTATCCTTTATGTCGAACAATTTGTGTTTCATCCTTTATCTCGAACAAATTGTTGTTGTTAGTGTCAACACTTTGTGTTTTCTTTTATTAGATGCACTTGACTTTGGTTTATCATTACTAATTATATGTTATCTCTTGGCAAACATATATTACACACAAAAACACATACTTAAAGTATTTTAATTGGAAATGATTTTAAAGATTTAAATGATTTTCGATTTTTGTTAAAAAAGTTAAAAAATAAAAAAAAAATATAACCAAATAGCTCAAAAAGACATAAATATATAATTATAATATTAATAATTATATAAATAATAACAAATTTATAAATTTAAAGATTTTAGGGTATAAGGTTTAGGGTTTAGTGTATGAAATGTATGGTTTAGGTTTTTCGATTATATTTTTTTCAAATAGTAATAATATTAATTTTAACAAATAATAACATAAATAATATTCATTTTTTAAATTAGTTTAGGGTTTAGGGTTTAGGGTTTTAGGGTTTAGTGTTTTTAGCTAATATTAATGATATAAAGTATACTATTATAACATAAATGAATACTATCATTTTGTTAATTATAACATCATTAATGTGTTTCAACAATATGATTTACACAATAAGAAGATTAGTGTACATGTATTATATGGCAATCATAGGTGTTACCTTCAACTTTCTAAAAACTTTGCAAAATATTTTTTTTAAATTGCAAAAAAATTATCTAATCTTGTAAATAACTCATAAACATATTAATTCATCAATATATATATTTTTTTAAAATTATATAAATTGTAAGAACACATTTTTATGCCTATAAACAAAATAAGCCAATCATATTGTTTCACTCGGATTGATGATGTGGCAAAATCTCAGCCCTTCATTTGATCTCATACATGATCAATTTGCTCAAACCAATCAATAAACACTACTCGGATACATGACGTGGCGACATCTCATCCTTTCAAAGGATTTGGCGGCTGACTGTTTAAGAAAATCTCAGCCGTTCATCGCCCAACAAAGGCTTTGGCGAGATTTTCTTCAACCTCGAAATCGACTGAAAGAAAATTAGGTTTCTCTTCGCTGATTCAGAAAAAAATTTCCCATTCGAATTCATTGCCATCTTCGTCTCTTCCGGTATTTTCCAGCTCATCTCACGGAAGATTTGTCTCTCTTTGTGAATTCCAGGTTCGTTCAATTGTGATATGGTGTTTCTCTTAGGATTTGGTGCAAAATTGGTTTGTATCCTTAGTAAGGGTTCAGATCTTTTTATTAGCTTGAGACGCTAGTTTGTAATTCCGGTTTCTGGGTTTTTTTCTAGCTCGTGTCAAGCCTAGAATGTCTTCAAGGGAGAGGGTAGGTTCAAAGCATCATAGCCGAGTGAGCCAAGGCATGTCAAATAAATGTATCGGTTAACCGTCGAATCTCAAATAAACATGTAAAATAGTCTTATATTGATGCTAATCGTAGTCGGTGCAAGTTGGGATTGCATTAGTGAGCTTAAACTGGAGTTATGTTTCGTATTGTTGGAATTATTAAAGTTTCTTCTCAATTGGTCCTCTTTGGTTTTAAAAACTGAGACTTTGTAGATCTAAAATTCGACTATTTGGTTCTTGTACATGGCAAAGTTGCTTGGGATGTTAAGCGGGAAATTTAAGGTTATTCTGTTGTGTTTTGAAAGTGTGAATCTTTCGTTGTGAGAATTACTAATTGAGTGTGTGCAGATTAGTAATAGCACCTGTGTGATTGCTTGGATAGAATGTTGAGAATGCTTTGCCTATTTGTTATTATGAATTTGCAGGACCTCCAGGGTCAGGGAAAGGTACACAATCTCCGGTAGTGAAAGATGAGTATTGCTTGTGTCACTTATCCACGGGAGACATGTTAAGAGCTGCTGTTGCTTCTAAAACCCCTCTTGGTGTGAAGGCCAAAGAAGCTATGGAAAAAGTCAGCTCTTTTTATCTTTCTTTGAGAGAGGTTCTATTTGCTCTTCGTTTCCATTGTTGTGTTTAACTAAAGAGTTTATTGTGATTGTTTTTTTTTTCAGGGAGAGCTGGTCTCTGATGATTTGGTTGTTGGTATAATTGATGAAGCCATGAACAAGCCAAAATGTCAAAAAGGATTTATCCTTGATGGCTTTCCCAGGACTGTTACTCAGGCAGAGAAGGTGCTGCCACTGTTTTTTCTGTCTCTCTTTTTGCTCTTTTGGTTTTTATTGTTAGTGATCTTCTAACCATGGTGGTTTGTCTCTTGTTTGTAGCTCGATGAGATGCTTAAGAGGCGAGGACACAAACGACAGATACGTGGCTGTTGTAAGGGGAGAGACTCTTACCAGGAAGCCTTATCAAAGAATCCCACCAGTGCCAAAGCCAAGTGACACGGTGATGAAGGAGACAGAGGAGGAAGAAACAAATTTTTTGTATTTTCTTTGTTTTATTTTTTGTAAAGATACAAGTTTTATGTATTTTTTTTTCCAAGTTTTAAGTTTTATGTATTTATTAAATTATTGTATATAATATTAATGAAAATATATATTTGTATTTTTATTTCGGTATTCAATTTAACCCAAAAATTTCAATAACAATAATTTAAATACAATTAAAATAACTATTAGAGAAAATACAAATTTTAATAATATATATTAATAATAATTTAATACGGCTCGGCTTGGCTCTAAAATATGCTATCTATATAAAACTATAGCAAACAACAGCCGCTATTGTAAACTTAACTATTGCGTTTACGGAAACGCTATGTATTAAATAGATACTATAGCGTATGGAAAAAACGCTATGTAAAGTGTCGGACCTATTATAACAGTCACCTAGATAGCGTTTCTAATAACGATATAGTATCTTTACATAGCGGTTTTCGGACGCTATGAATACCTTCATTTCCTGTAGTGAATGTTGGAGCCACTTCTCTATGCGCAAATCCGGTTTTCCACTCACGTATGAAGCACATTGCCTTGGACTATCACTTTGTTCGTAATCAAATTCAGACAGGAATGCTTCGAGTCTCGCACGTCTCAACAAACGATCACTTAGCGGACACTCTCACTAAGCCACTATCAAGAAATCGCTTCCACCATGCATGTTCCAAGATTGGAGTCGCAAGACTCCCTGCATCTTGAGGGGGCGTATAAGGAATGTATATAAGGAATGATATTAAGTATAGGTTAAGGATCTAATTGTCACTAGTTTAACCCTAGTGTATCACCTCATTGGTATATATATGTCTGTAAATCTCTTCACTCAATAATAAGAATCATTCAACACTTATATGGATGAGTTGGGTGTTTTGCAGGAGATACTTGAGACGGAAAAAATTCTTTCAGAATTTGAGTAGATATCAACAAAAGCTGCTGCTTTAAAATTTATGAAACATTAATGTTGAAAGAAGAATGACGCTAATAGATGAATGTAAGACATTGTTTCTTGAGGAGCTCCAATTCAATATCCAGAAACAAACTTTCTTTGTAAAGCTTTCAAATGGAGGATGTTCTCCTTGATTCAACGGTTAAAAAGCGTATGCTAAAAGGGTTGTGGCTTCTTTTTTCTTAAGAGTGTGATTGGTATTGAGTTGGAAGCCCATAATATAATATGGTATCAGAGCAAGAGAATAAGGATGTACCTTGTGCAGAGCAAGAGATTAAGGACGTGCGTTGTATTGTGCAAGATAATAAGGACGTGCCTTGTGCATGGCAATAGATCAAGGACGTGCATCGTGCAGAGCAAGACAGTAAGGATGTGCCTTGTGCAGAGTAAGAGATTAAGGACGTGCCTCGTGCAGAGCAAGAGAGTAAGGATGTGCCTTGTGTGGAGCAAGAAAGTAAGGATGTGCCTTGTGGTGAGCAAGAGCAGGTGTGAATAGAGATTGATAACTGTGAGGAATAGAAGAGTAAGGAAGATGGTGTGGAAGAGTTGAATGTCCTCGAGGAGCCACTTGAGTCAGGGATCTCGTTTTAAAATTAAGGCCAAAATAGTGAGAAAGAGAAGAGTAAGGAAGATGGTGTGGATTAGCGGGGTGTTTTGCTGGAGATACTTGAAATGGAGACATTCTTTCAGAATTTGAGTAGATATCAAACAAAACCTGCTGTTTCAGAATGTATAAAACGTTAAAGTTGAAAGAAGAATGACGCTAATAGATAAATGGAAGACATTGTTTCTTGAGGAGCTTGAATTCAATATCAAGAAAAAAACTTTCTTTGCAAAGCTTGCAAATGGAAGATGTTCTCCTTGATTCAACGGTTAAAAAGCGTATGCTAAAAGGGTTGTGGCTTTTTTTTTAAGAGTTTGATTGGTTTTGAGTTGGAACCCCATAATCTAATATGGTATCAGAGCAAGAGAATAATGATGTGCCTTGTGCAGAGCAAGAGATTACGGACGTGCCTTGTGTGGAGCAAGAAAATAAGGATATGCCTTGTGGAGAGCAGGAGCAGGTGAGTATAGAGATTGATAACTGTGAGGAATAAAAGAGTAAGGAAGATGGTGTGGAAGAGTTGAATGTTCTGGTGGAGCCACTTGAGTCAGGGATCTCGTTTCGAAATTTAGGTAAAAATGGTGAGAAAGAGAAGAGTAAGGAAGATGGTGTGGATGAGTTGGGTGTTTGCAGGAGATATTTGAGACGAAAAAAATTCTTTCAAAATTTGAATTGAAATCAAGAAAAGATGCTGCTTCAGAATTTATAAAACGTTGAAGTTGAAAGAAGAATGACGCTAATAGATGAATGAAAGACATTGTTTCTTGAGGAGCTCGAATTCGATATCAAGAAAAAAACTTTCTTTGCAAAGCTTGCAAATGGAGGATATTCTCCTTGATTAAAAGGTTAAAAAGTGTATGCTAAAAGGGTTGTGGCTTCTTTTTTTAAGAGTGTGCACTACAAGAAAAATGAACATTCATAGCACGGGATTTACGCTATAATATGTTATTAATAGCGTTACAGTAAATGCTGTGACATCCGCAGCTGTGGTAGATGCCTCATCTACAATAGCATTTTCGAACTGCTATTAAATAGAGTTCTTCTATAGCGCTAATCGAATGTTATAATATACTTTATTGTAACATACGTTTAGTGCTATTTTATATAGTATTACATCATTTTTTTATCGTTATATTAATTTAGTTGGATTTATATATAACTTTAATATTTGAATCCTGTTTTGCAAAATTTATTTAATTGGAATTATACATAATTTTTTTTATTGCATAAATTAAAATATTCATTACACAAAACATATATAACTTGAATTATATACATACAATAATTAATAATATAACTAATCTCTGAAACAAACTTATCCCCTCACAAAGTATCCAAAGTAAGTTTAATTGCTTACTTTGTTCTGAGATCTAAGCCCTTCGTTCTTCTCTCCTAATTGCTTACTTTCACTAGCTTTCATCGCAATCTCTTTTTCTAAATCTCCTTTCCGATCGCACTCAGCTTTCGCATTACCTAGCTCTTGTTCTAGCTCCTTCACACGCAAAGTCAATTCCTGTTCTTTCTCTTCAGCCTCATTCCTCAAAGCTTCAAGCTTCAAGCTTTCTTCTCTTCAAATGAAATCTGCAAAGATGTAAACATATATATTTCTTTGACTTAGTACTCCACGTGCATTGGGAGATGAATGTTAATGATATTTCAGAATTACAGCAGCAAATACATATAAGTATAACAGTTATAGAAACTCAAAGAATAAGTCTAAGTTCCATAGATGCCTTCCCATAGTCCCCTACCACAACACCCCTAGTTATATCCCATAGTTTCACTGAGCATGTTGCATCCTTCAAAAGAGAAACCAAACAGATATCATCGACCCCTCCAAATCTATTAATGGAGATCTTACTATTATCTTGCAAAGATAATTGCTGAATCAGATGTTCTTTAGTGCACAGCAAAGCACTCTCCCTTGTTGCCAAGTCTGTCAAGTACAACTGAGGGAAACATAACACATGAATGGAATTGGAAAAGGAAGTTATACGCTGGAGGGGAACCAAAGAAAGAAGCAAGTTTGGTATCCACTCACACATTGGTCTCTTCCACCACTATAAACATGACTAAATGATGGATTGCATGCAAGCGCCTAAACAGAATCTGTATGCACCGCATAGGTATGAAGACAACGCTGCTGACCTAGATCCCATAGTCTAGAAATGAATTTAGAACCAGTTAGAACTGAAATGATCACTATAACCTCAGCCACTGGGTTTCATATTTAGAAACTAATTAAGAAAAAATACAGACCTTATCATAGAACCAGACGACCCAGACAAGCAAAACCTGCAGTCTCAAGGTGAAAAACATGAGGAAACTCAGTCAGTCAGAGAAGAAACTAGGTACCAAAAGGACTTAAAATACACAATTGCTGGGCAAGAAGAATAGAAAAAGAAAACTTACCTCCCAGTTGAGTCCAGACTCCAGAAGCAGCAGGCAATACAATGGGAGCATGAAACACAGATACATCATAGAAAAAAATCTAAAGGCGGAGCAGAAAATAATAAAGATTGATTAAGCAATTGTCACCTGAAAGGAACTACGAGGTTGAAACGGTGAGGACAAGTTTTTATCTTAACGACTTGTCACTAGTAGGTGATATGCTCAAATTTACCATGAGCTACTATCTCAAATTAAGAGATCACTGTAGTACTTAGGGATCGTTTCCACAGGGACTTAGTTACACAATAGGCTTTAAGTCTCAGATTATGCTAAACCAAATAGATGTAAAAGAAATAAAACAATTGCAGAATATTAAAACGAGTTGTAAACAGATTAGAGAAAGCGCTAGATCCAGGGAATTCTCAGGAAATCAGGAATGATAAATAGAATGATTAGTCAGGATAAGTTAATCAATGTTCTAGAACTCAAACATAAAAGTAAGTAAACCAACTGTCGCTGTGAATACTCCTTAATCTAGAAACAGAAAACCAAATGTCGTTGTGAATTCTAAGGAATCTAAATCAGCTTTAAAGTTCAGGTTCAATATGTTCACAAGACCCTAAAACCAACTGTCGTTGTGAATCAGGAGTGTTGCTAATCTAGAGATAGGTTCAAGCTATCAATTCTACTTTCGCAGAGACTAACAACCTAAGTTCAGATTCAAGGTGATCAATCAAGAATAAGCAGTAAGAACAATCTAAGATTAAGAACAAATAAGATAGACAATCCTTAACTAATCAATTCATTCAATCAAACCATCAAACCTTTGTGAGAAAACCCTAAATCTAACTAGTGAATTACTCAGACATAATCAAAGCAATAACACAAGAGATAGAAAACGAAATCATTATTAAGATTAAGAGTAATAAATAACAGGGGTTCACAATCAGGACTTGAAGAATCAGGAACAGAAAGATCTCCCCAAAGCTCTCTTCTCAAAACCTAGAACAAAGTAGATATCTCTAGCTAAAGCTTAACAAAGTCTGGATCCCTCTTTTGAAAACCTAAAACAACTATATATACAAGTCTTCTGGACGTCTAGGGCTTGATTAAGTCGGTCTTTAGAATCCAAAACCGAGTAGGAAACGAATTGGGCTTCAAATCTCGAACAGCTCTGCTTTCAGGTCGCCTGTCGATCGACACAACTAAAGCCTGTCGATCGACATACATCGTGTTTCTGGACAGTGAAAGCTGAGAATCCGCATTGATCTTCAAATGTCTCCAAAAAGCTCCAAAATGAATCCTTTTTGTTACTTTTGCTCCTAGCAAGCTCCAAACGTACATTGACCTGTTTACATAGTAAAACACTATAAAAACACTAGAAAGACTCTCAAAACGACACTTAAATCATATGGATGGAGGGTAAAATATGGACTATATCAGTAGGATCCGAGATAAGAACGAATTCGTTATTGGTGTTACTGACAGTAAACACCGACGTGCCAGCGAGAGCTTTAGCGACAAGTGATGGATTCAACGTCGTAGTCGGGGTTCCAGACTTGACTGCGAGACGGAGGCGATTGGTGGCGGAGGAGAAGGAGAGAAACTTCGAGAAGATAGGGTTTCGGCGAATCGTTTGGTGTCTTCGATTCAGCCGGAGAGGTCGGCGCTAAAGCGGGTGCAGTGGTGGTGAAGGAAAGAGGAGATGCTGAGGAACGGATTGGCTTTTATTGATGACTCCATTTTCGATTTGCCGAAAGAAATTGAAAAAACTTCTTCTCACTGTAAGTAACTATCAAGCTGATGAAAATTGAGTACTGTATTTGGGTTAATTGGTGAGAACAATGGCTTCGCTTACTTCCTTAGCTTAGAGTTTTTGACTTTGATAAATCTTCAGAACAAATCTCCATCTGTCCCCAAAATTAGACCGAGTGAGCAAACAATTTGACGGAATTTGAAGATTTGGCACTCAAAAATCAACCAAATTAGAAAACCCCTTATCCCATTTCAAAATCCGACCATGAACCATCACAGTAATTTCATCGAACACCTTGTGTGCTTCGAACCATTGACATTCTTAGATAAAATAAAAGATGTCAGACAGTGAGAGAAAGGACCAGAGACTGAGAGAGCAAGAGAGATCGAATGAAAGAACACAAGGAAGAAGAAGATCGGAGATGGCGATGATATATGGAGAAGAAGAGGATATAGCTTTCTCCAGATTTTTTTTTTTGGTTCAAAGTTCTTTTTTTTTTGGTTCATATTATTTGTATTTTTTTCTAAGTGTTGGGCTCGGTGAAAAAATAGGTTCCAAAAGTTCCCGCTTAGTTAAATTTTGGCTTAGCATTTTAAAAATGCTATAATAGAGTATTCCAATCCAATGTATTCTCTTTAATAGCAAAAACGAAAATTGAGCTATGCTTAAGTGCTATTAATGTACACTTTTTTTGTAGTGGTGATTGGTTTTGAGTTGGAACCCCATAATCTAATACGGTATCAGAGCAAGAGAATAAGGATGTGCCTTGTGCAGAGCAAGAGATTAAGGACGTGCCTTGTGTTGAGCAAGATAATAAGGACGTGCCTCGTGCAGAGTAAGAGAGTAAGGATGTGCCTTGTGCAGAGTAAGAGAGTAAGGATGTGCCTTATGCGGAGCAAGAAACTAAGGATGTGCCTTGTAGAGAGCAAGAACACATGAGTATAGAGATTGATAACTGTGAGGAATAGAAGAGTAAGGAAGAAAGTGTGGAAGAGTTGAATGTTTTGGAGGAGAAACTTGAGTCAGGGATCTCGTTTCGAAATTTAGGTAAAAATGGTGAGAAAGAGAAGAGTAAAGAAGATGGTGTGGATGAGTTGGGTGTTTTGCATGAGATACTTGAGACGGAAAAAATGAGTAGACATCAACAAAAACTGATGCTTCATAATTTATAAAACGTTGAAGTTGAAAGAAGAAAGACGCTAATCGATGAATGGATGACATTGTTTCTTAAGGAGCTCAAATTCAATATCAAGAAACAAACTTTATTTGCAAAGCTTTCAAATAGAGGATGTTCTCCTTGATTCAACGGTTAAAAAACATATGCTAAAAGGGTTGAGGCTTCTTTTTTCTTAAGAGTGTAATTGGTTTGGTGTTGGAAACCCATAATCTAATACGGTATCAGAGTAAGAGAATAAGGATGTGCCTTGTGCAGAGCAAGAGATTAAGGATGTGCCTCGTGCAGAGCAAGAGAGTAAGGATGTGCCTTGTGCAGAGCAAGAAAATAAGGATGTGCCTTGTGGAGAGCAAAAACATGTGAGTATAGAGATTGATAACTGTGAGGAATAGAAGAGTAAGGAAGATGGTGTGGAAGAGTTGAATGTTCTGGAGGAGCCACTTGAGTCAAGGATCTCGTTCTGAAATTTAGATAAAAATGGTGAGAAAGAGAAGAGTAAGGAAGATGGTGTGGATGAGTTGGGTGTTTTGCAGGAGATACTTGACACGGAAAAAATTCTTTCAGAATTTGAGTAGATATCAACAAAAGCTGCTGCTTTAAAATTTATAAAACATTAATGTTGAAAGAAGAATGACACTAATAGATGAATGTAAGACATTGTTTCTTGAGGAGCTCCAATTCAATATCAATAAACAAACTTTATTTGTAAAGCTTTCAAATGGAGGATGTTTTCCTTGATTCAACGGTTAAAAAGCGTATGCTAAAAGGGTTGTGGCTTCTTTTTTCTTAAGAGTGTGATTGGTATTGAGTTGGAAGCCCATAATATAATATGGTATCAGAGCAAGAGAATAAGGATGTACCTTGTGCAGAGCAAGAGATTAAGGACGTGCGTTGTATTGTGCAAGATAATAAGGACGTGCCTTGTGCATGGCAAGAGATTACGGACGTGCATCGTGCAGAGCAAGACAGTAAGGATGTGCCTTGTGTAGAGTAAGAGATTAAGGACGTGCCTCGTGCAGAGCAAGAGAGTAAGGATGTGCCTTGTGTGGAGCAAGAAAGTAAGGATGTGCCTTGTGATGAGCAAGAGCAGGTGAGAATGGAGATTGATAACTGTGAGGAATAGAAGAGTAAGGAAGATGGTGTGGAAGAGTTGAATGTCCTCGAGTAGCCACTTGAGTCAGGGATCTCGTTTTGAAATTAAGGTCAAAATAGTGAGAAAGAGAAGAGTAAGGAAGATGGTGTGGATGAGCGGGGTGTTTTGCTGGAGATACTTGAGATGGAGACATTCTTTCAGAATTTGAGTAGATATCAAACAAAACCTGCTGTTTCAGAATGTATAAAATGTTAAAGTTGAAAGAAGAATGACGCTAATAGATAAATGGAAGACATTGTTTCTTGAGGAGCTCGAATTCAATATCAAGAAACAAACTTTCTTTGCAAAGCTTGCAAATGGAGGATGTTCTCCTTGATTAAACGGTTAAAAAGCGTATGCTAAAAGGGTTGCGGCTTCTTATTTTTTTAAGAGTGTGATTGGTTTTGAGTTGGTACCCCATAATCTAATACGGTATCAGAGCAAGAGAATAAGGATGTGCCTTGTGCAGAGCAAGAGATTAAGGACGTGCCTTGTGTTTAGCAAGATAATAAGGACGTGCCTTGTGCAGAGCAAGAGATTAAGGATGTGCCTCGTGCAGAGCAAGAGAGTAAGATTGTGCCTTGTGCCGAGCAAAAAAGGAAGGATGTGCCTTGTAGAGAGCAAGAACACGTGAGTATAGAGATTGGTAACTGTGAGGAATAGAAGAGTAAGGAAGATGGTGTGGAAGAGTTGAATGTTCTGGAGGAGCCACTTGAGTCAGGGATCTTGTTTCGAAATTAAGGTAAAAATGGTGAGAAAGAGAAGAGTAAAGAAGATGGTGTGGATGAGTTGGCTGTTTTGCAGGAGATACTTGAGACGGAAAAAATTCTTTCAGAATTTGAATTGATATCAACAAAAGCTGTTGCTTTAAAATTTATAAAACATTAATGTTGAAAGAAGAATGACACTAATAGATGAATGGAAGACATTGTTTCTTGAGGAACTCAAATTCAATATCAAGAAACAAACTTTCTTTGCAAAGCTTGCAAATAGAGGATATTCTCCTTGATTAATCAAAGGTTAAAAAGTGTATGCTAAAAGGGTTGTGGCTTCTTTTTTTTAAGAGTGTGATTGGTTTTGAGTTGGAACCCCATAATCTAATACGGTATCAGAGCAAGAGAAAAATGATGTGCCTTGTGCGGAGCAAGAGATTAAGGACGTGCCTTTTGTTGAGCAAGATAATAAGGACGTGCCTGGTGCATAGCTGATGAGTCTTATTTTTATCGTTTTTAGTCTATGTTTTAGGATTGTATTTTGAGTCAACTAACCTATATTAGAGAGATATTAGGACTATTTGCTTTACTTAGTGTTTTACAGGTCAAAAAGGGCAAACATTGGAAAAGAAAAGTTTTGGATCGATTAAGCATGAAGAAATGGCCACGTGTGAAGAAATGAAGAAGGATCGACCGATCCACATCAAGAAACGATCGATCCATGAAGATTTGCGGCCTACGCTTCAAAGAGGCGGGAGAACCGACTAACCAGGCCCATGGACCGTTTGGTCCACTCAAGAGTTTCGGCCCAAGACGAAGAAAGAAGGTGGGATCGATCGATCCCCGCTTGCCGCCTCTCCAAGGATTTCCATTTTTCTTCTTTCCATTTTCTCTCTTGTTTTCCATTTGTGATCCCTCTCCTTTTACTATATAAAGGGGGCACGACCTTGTAATCAAACACACAATTCATTCTCTCCCTTTTAGAGTTTGTAAGAGATTCATATCTCAATACACTCTTAGTTTTATTTTATAAAGATGTTTCTTCATAGTTTCATCTTTTTTTTTATTTTTATGCTAGAGTAGTTTCCTTATTAGGCTAGGGTTTCTCTGAAGGGATGTGATCGATTGTTAGGTTATTAGTTTCAGAATTTATCTTATAGTTCTTCTTCTAATGTTGTTCTTAATGCTTAGGGCTTGAGTAGCTAACTTGTTCTAAGATCTTAAGTGATTAAACTAGGTGCGAAAGTGGTGTTTAGTTGCTGGAACCAACATTAGGCGAGCAAGGTTCCATGGCTCGGCAACGAAAGTTCTTGCCATGGCACCTTGTGAACATATCAATCTTGTTATTAATGCTAGCTTTACTTTGTTAGGAGGGCATTTGATGCGAGAGCGACTTGCATGTTCTTTAATTTAGTATTGCTAAGTAGGCACGTGATGCGAAAGCGATTTGCCACTACAATTGTGAATTGAGTTCTAGAATATATTTTAATACTCCCTGTTAATTGATTTAATTATTTTGTCATATCCCGGATGGTTTCTCTATGCCTAATATTTCTTTTATTTATTTGCTTTGTTTTATTTCTCGTTAGGTTGTTAGAAATCAAACCCTTATTTTATTTTGTCTTAGCTTAATTTGATCTATTAATTTAAAGTGTATCACTGGTCTCTGTGGATTCGACCCTAAAGTACTACTATGATTACCGTTTTTGATCCGGTATAGTGTATGATAGGTTTTATTTGTTTAGTGATGATCAATAGCAAGATATTAAGGACGTGCCTCGTGTAGATTAAGAGAGTAAGGATGTGCCTTGTGCAGAGTAAGAGAGTAAGGATGTGCCTTGTGCGGAGCAAGAAACTAAGGATGTGCCTTGTAAAGAGCAAGAACACGTGAGTATAGAGATTGATAACTGTGAAGAATAGAAGAGTAAGGAAGAAAGTGTGGAAGAGTTGAATGTTTTGGAAGAGAAACTTGAGTCAGGGATCTCGTTTTGAAATTTAGGTAAAAATTGTGAGAAAGAGAAGAGTAAAGAAGATGGTGTGGATGAGCTGGGTGTTTTGCAGGAGATACTTGAGACGGAAAAAATGAGTAGACATCAACAAAAACTGTTGCTTCATAATTTATAAAACGTTGAAGTTGAAAGAAGAAAGACGCTAATCGATGAATGGAAGACATTGTTTCTTAAGGAGCTCAAATTCAATATCAAGAAACAAACTTTCTTTGCAAAGCTTGCAAATGGAGGATGTTCTCCTTGATTCAATGGTTAAAAAGCGTATTCTAAAAGGGTTGTGCCTTCTTTTTTCTTAAGAGTGTGATTGGTTTTGAGTTGGAACCCCATAATCTAATACGGTATCAGAGCAAGAGAATAAGCATGTGCCTTGTGCAGAGCAAGAGATTAAGGATGTGCCTCGTGCAGAGCAAGAGAGTAAGGATGTGCCTTGTGCGGAGCAAGAAAGTAAGGATGTGCCTTGTGGAGAGCAAGAATAGGTGAGTATAGAGATTGGTAACTGTGAGGAATATAAGAGTAAGGAAGATGGTGTGGAAGAGTTGAATGTTGTAGAGGAGCCACTTGAGTCAGGGATCTCGTTCTGAAATTTAGATACAAATGGTGAGAAAGGGAAGAGTAAGGAAGATGGTGTGGATGAGTTGGGTGTTTTGCAAGAGATACCTGAGACGAAAATTTTTTTTTCAGAATTTGAGTAGACATCAACAAAAGCCGCTGTTTCAAAATTTATAAAACATTGAAGTTGAAAGAAGAATGACGCTAATAGATGAATTGAAGACAGTTTCTTGAGGAGCTCCAATTCAATATCAAGAAACAAACTTTCTTTGCAAAGCTTGCAAATGGAGGATGTTTTCCTTGATTCAACGGTTAAAAAGCGTATGTTGAATGGTAGTGGCTTCTTTTGTCTTAAGAGAGTGATTGGTATTATGGGAGGGAAACAGGCCTGGCCCATTTGTAATTCCCTTGAAAATTTCAGCGGACTGGACCTGAGAAATTGAGTTTTGCTGAAACCCATGTAGAATCTTTTCTTCCCCATCCCACATAAATTTCATAGTATGGGCCCTAAAATCACAAGTCCAGGGCCCATTTCTTTCAAACTTTACATTTTCGGTTTTGCCTTCTTCTATAAAAGGGACAACCTTGTAACTCTAGAGACGAAATTTCCAGCAACTTTTCTTTAGTTTTGTAAGCTTTGGGATCCAAAATCTCATAACTCTTTTCAAGCTTCTTTATTAGCTTTGATTCTTGAATAAAGATGTCTTCTTTTATGTCTTACTTTATTCTTGTTTCAACGGCTGAGTAGTGTGCTTATTAGATGTAGGATTTCTGAGGGGATGATGTGAATGATTTGTTAGGTTGTTAGTCATGAGAATTCATCTTGTGGTTCTTCACCTTTGTTGTTCTTAATGATAGGACTTGATTAGCTAACTTGTTCAATTATTTTAAGTTGATTATTCTTGAAATCAGAAGTGTTGTTTAGTTGCTAGAACTTAGTAAACACTACAAGAACAGAGGTTGTTTTCAACTTATTTCTGACGAAAACAATCCGTCGATTCAATCTCGTCGGAAATTAGGAATCCATTGAAAATTCGTTAAAAATGTTTGACGGATAACCGACAGAGTAGTTTCCGACGGTTTACCGACAAAGGTTATCGTTAGAAACAACCGTCGGAACCTTGTTGGAAAATTCCAATAGTTTATGGACGGTGACTATTTCGACGGATATCCGACGGTAACTTAAGTCGGAAATCAGTTGAAGATTCGTCAAACATATATCGTCGAAAAATTATCGGAATCTACGATTGTTGGAAATCCGTCGAAATTGTTCCCGACGGATATCCTATAGACTTGTTCTAACGGATATCCAACAAATGAATGAAATTAATTTAAATTTACCTGCAATTGCTGCGTGGACATTTGGTTGAAGAAGATTGTAAAGGCAAATGGCAAGAGGCGCTGCATAACAACATGACAATCATGACTCTTTATTCCAGAAAACATTCCTTCTCCGAGGTCAACACAATTACGAAGGTTAGATGTGTATCCGTCTGGAAATTTAACACTAAGCATTATCCAATCAAAGAATGCTTCTTTCGAAGAAGCATCTTAGCGGAAAGCAAGAATTGGTCCTCTTCCATTATGTAAAACATGAAGTTTCTTCCGACAACAAATGTATGGCAAGTCTAATCTAGACTTCAAATTGTCTTACGACTTACCTTGCACATTTAAGACGGTATTCATGAGGTTTTCAAATAAGTTCTTCTCGGTATGCATGACATCTAGATTATGCCTCAGTAGATGATATTTCCAGTATGACAACTTCCAAAAAATACTCTTCTTATACCAATTATGATTCACCCCATATTCGTCAACAGGTTGATGCCCATTACCACCGACGTCAACAAATGTATCCGCCCCAAAATCTCGTAATTGAGTTAGTAAATCAGTACCATCAAGCTCAAGAGGAGGCCCATCGAACACTTTTTTTATTCTTCGTAAACAAGGTAGAAATTCTACGATTTGGATGGGTTAGTCGGTAGAAATCTCCTATGATAATCAAGCCAACAAGTTTTTTATTCGTGCTTCAATTGGAACGCATCAGTGTTATCTTGACAATATGGACATGATAACCTTCCATGTGTTGTCCATCTAGATAGCATACAATATGCAGGGAAGTCGCTTATCGTCCACATAAGTACTGCACGCATGACAAAATTCTGCTGGCATGAAACATCAAACGCTTCAACACCATGCTCCCATAACATTTGTAACTCGTAGATAAGTGGCTGTAGGAATACATCAAGTGATCTTCTAGGATGTTCTGGCCCGGGAACGAGGATAGTGAAAAACAGAAACTCTCGTTTCATGCACAAAAATGGCGGCAGGTTGTAAGGTGTCACGACAACCGGCCACAACGAGTATTGTCTTCCATGCTTTCCAAAGGGATTGAATCCATCAGTACATAATCCAAGGTATACGTTCCTTTGCTCATAAGCAAAATTAGGATGCACTGATTGAAAATGTTTCCATGCTTCTACATCTGAGGGATGCGTAATTTCTCCTTCTGTTGTATGTTCTACATGCCATCTCATTGGCCCTGCTGTGCGCTTGGACTAATATAACCTCTTCAACCTCTCTAATAACGGTAAATACCACATTCGTTTTTTTGGAATTGAAACTCTTCTATCTGTTTCTTGATACCAAGGTTCGTGACAAAATTTACATGTCAAGCGATCAGAATCTCCTCTACAAAATAACATACAGTTATTGATGCATACATCAATCATCTGATACGGTAAACCAAGACCAGCTACCAATTTATGTACCTCGTAGTAAGTACCCGGTGCAAGAATATCTTCCGGTAAAATATCTTTCACAAAATCAGTAAATGCATCCACACATTTCTCTGACAAATTATAATCCGTCTTCATACCCATCAACCTAGTAGCAGCTGATAAAGGCGAATGACTCTTTTTACATCCTTTGTAAAGTGGATGCTTAGCTGAGTCTAACATATCAAAAAACTTCCGTACCTCTAAATTAGGTTCCTCTACTCTGTCACTATCTTCATGAAACGATTGTACATTTTCACGAAATGCATCATTTACCATCTGAACATTATATAAGTTGGCATCTACTTCTACCGTTGGTTCTTCTAAACTATTTCCAAGATAATGTTCGCTAGAACTAGAAAAATTCAGCATAGACGGATTTTCTCCATGCATAAACCAAATTCTGTAACCCAGCATAAATCCTTCCCCATACAAGTGTAGCCAAACTTGAGATACAAGAATAGTTCTAAATTGCGACATGTACAACATGGACAATACATTTCCTTACAATTAACTGTTACCTGTTGGTTTGTTGCGAATGCCATGAATTGTTGAAGACCTTCTGCATATTCTTGCGTAAGCAAATTCGTCACTGGATCATGCATGGGTTGGTCCATCCAAGATCGAAAATAATTGAACGGATTTGATGAAGACATTTCTCTAAGGTTTTTTTTGTAGCCAATTTTGTTAATGAGAGTCCTAGATAGTTTATAGATGATTTTCCTTTTTTTTCATCGAATTTTCAACGGTTTTCCAACGGATTTTAAATGTTCAAACGGCTAAAACAAGGCTACTTAAACGGATATATTTTAGTCGCAAATCCGTCGGAAATTTGCAACGGATTTCCGACGGACTTGTGAATTTTCAAACGGATATAAAACGGCTATTTTAACGTTCATATTTTCGTCGCAATTCCGTTGGAAATCTCCGACATATTTAATTATGTCGGAAATTTACGATGGATTTCCTACGAATTTTCAAATTTTTAAACGGCTATAAAACGACTATATTAACGTATATATTTTTGTCGCAATTCCGTCATAAATATCCGGCATACTCAATTTGATCAGAAATCTGTCGAAAATTTGCAACATATTTCCGACGGATAAATATCCGTTAGCAATGATCGACTAATTTCCGACGGAGTTCTGGTTGTCGAAAAATCGTCGGATTTTAATTAGAAATCCGTCGAAAATTTCTGACCGCTCTATGTCCATCGGAAACTCCATTGGAAAAGGCCTTGTTTTCTTGTAGTGAAAGGTGAGAAAAGTGTCTTTAGCCAACGATAGTTGAAGTTAAGGCACTTTGTGAACTTATCAATCTTGTTCGTTAATGCTTGCTTGTTGTATTAGATTCAAACGATGGTTTAGGGTCTCATATATATTCATGCTTAGATAGATAATTGCGCGATAGCGAGTTATCTTTATCATTTTGTATTAAGTTTAAGAACGGTACTTAATATTTCCCGCTATTTCCTGAATTATCACTTCACACTTCCTGAAGAATATCCTATGCCTAATGTTTGTTTATTATTTGATTTATACATTTTAATTTGCTTCGCTTGTTTCGTTGAATTTGACTACAATAAAATCTTAATTAATTATGTCTTAGGTATATTTATTCTATTTAGTTTCATAGCGGAATTTTTGGTCTTTGTGGATTCGACCATTTAATGCTACAATTGATTTACCATTTGATATGGGAGAGTGCATTTTAGGTTTATTAATTGACCTCGATCAAACCCCAACCTGTCAAAGCTTGTAATGTAATCTCTGGTTCATCAGCCTCATGAAACTCGTCCTCTTCTTCTTGCTCCGCATCTTCCCCAATCATGAGTAACAACTGAGAAGTTTTGCATTTATGTCCTAGCGTGTACCGTTCGTTGCAGCTAAAACAAAGCTTAAGGCTCTCTTTGCGTTTCATCTCTTCCCAACTGAGCCGCTTTAGTTTTTGTGATGATGTCGCACGCGTGAGATTAGATCGTGGCTGTGAATTTGAAGGCAAATAACAAGTCTGCGCCAAAGTTGTAACGACCGAAGAAAAACTGCGTGGACTAAAAGTCTTCTTTTGCGCCTATAAGTGTTCGTCACTTAATCGCGCCAAATTGAAAACCTCTTATAATGTTGTCGGTGAGAACATTCGGACATGGGCAGCAATGGTCTTATTCAATCCGCCTAAAAAGGCGCCCACCAGAGATTCTTCGAACCAGTTGCTGACCTTGTTTTGTAACTACTCCAATTCACGTTCGTATTCTCGCAATGTTCTCGTCTATTGAATTTTGGATAACGTTAGTGTGGACCTCACATTGGACCAAAGCATTTCCAAAGCTCATCTTCAAATACCTCCCAGGGTGTGTTGTCTGCATTTGTGCCAAGGCGTGTCGACGTCGCCTGCCACCAGTAGTTAGTCTTGCCAGTGAGATGATAGGAAGCAAGAATCTTGTTGGTTCTCTGTTATCTCTTGATAAGCAAAGTATTGTTTAGCTTTACTTATCTACTCTCTTACGTCGTCACCATTAAAACGTGGGAGCTCCAGCTTTACGTGTCGGGCAAGTGGTGGTGGTTATGATCTAGGCGACGTGGCTCACGCTGAACTTGCACTGCTATGTCACGATTGTTTTTCAACGTCGCCATTAGACGATGAAGGATCTCGCAATTCTCCTTTGCCACATGGCGATTGTCCTTCATAATACGCCGCAAAGAATTCTCCATGGTGTTGAATATGGTAGACATCTCGCATATAAGCTTCTGTATCTCGTCTTGCATCGTACCGAGGTTGGCTTCGACATCATTCAACCTCTCCTTAGTCGTAGCCATTGACTACCTCGAAAGACAATGCTACGACACTCTTATTTTTGTTGGTTTTTCTTGTAGATGGAATGGTTGCGATTTGGTGATGAAAAGAAAAAAATGTGTGTGAAAGAATGTGTGCGAATCAAAAGAATTATAGAACCGCTCTGATACCAATTGATATTTGTAACCTCGTCTTATTACAATTTTAATATCAAGTAAGCAAGACCAAGAAGAACAATAAGACGCAGAGTTTTTTGGGCAATTGATGTTGCCTTTTTTGGCTTTTCTATTTATTAAATAAGAAAACAAACAACAATGCGATAGAGTGATCATCACTCCTACAAGTTAGGAAATCATGGAAAAGAGGCGATGGTTCCTACAATCCAGGATGACCAAGTCACTTATTTGCAGAAACGTAAACTTGAAATTGCATAAATTTTAAAATTGCAGAGACTAAGTCTCCACTAATCCAAATACTTCTTATTAGGCTTTCTAACCCTTGTGGACTGCCTCCTTGAGCTCTCTTGTCGTAGCACATTACCCAGCCCAACGTCTTCATCTTCAACATTTTCACTTCGAGACTCTTCAATGGGCAACAATAACAATCTCTTTTGTAGAAGGTATAGACTATGCACCACCCTCATGAGCTATTAATAGTTATTATTCTTTCAGACATAAACTGATTATCTAATATAATATATTTACGTAAATTAAAAAAGTTTTTGAGTCATTTATTAATTCAAAAACTCTTCTAAAACAGCTATAAGAACAAATAAAGATAGATAAACTGATTACAAATCAATCGGTTCTCCATACATCAAACATTAGTACTAGTAAAATAAAGACATATTGTTTTCTTTTAACTTTATGTCAGTTAATGCTTTATTTTCTTATAGTTTGTATCAAATATTTTAAAAATACAATCAAATTCATATTATAAAGAAAATTAAGATAATTCTATGGAACATTTTTATTTTAAATTAAAACTGTATAGTAATATAATGAGAAGTAGTAATACTTCAATACTACGTCGGTTAATTGATAAAGGTTTTAAACTTTAGGATGAGGACAATGGGCGTTGCAATACTTTTGGTCGTCATAGCATTGGTTTTCGTTTGATCCACAACAATAACAGTTTCTTTTCAAACTGAAAGTAGGGCTGCAATTAACATGAAAACATGTCGGTACATAGATTTTGTTCCATCTTTCTATATCTCTAACCTCCATCCTCACACCTACGCATTAATTTGAAGCACACATTAACCCAACTTTGATGAATTAAAAAAATTTTAAATTAACATTATTTTATATATATGAAAAAACTATGTACTTACACTGATGTAGTGCAAAGAGAGAGAGCATGAGTATGCATATGAGAGACGTATGTGATGATTTCATGGTTTGGATGTTTGAAGGGATATTATTTTGTGCTTTTTGATTATCTATATGAGTTCTTGTAAAATACAAAGGTTAATCAATATATATATATATATATATATATATAATATAGATAAGCTTAAATTAGCCAATAGTTCGAGAAAATATTTTCTAAAAGAATCTTATATATGATGTATTTCTCTTGTTTTATTATCTTATTTAAATACATTATGTGATTTTTGTTTCTATAGTCATAGATATATACATATTGAAATGAAAACTATTCTTACATATATTGTTTCATGATCTTAAAAAAGTTAAGTATATATTGTCAATAATTATTATTTGAATTGGTCAAGTAATTTTATCTCGCAAAAATGGTATATATCTTCTATATATTACATATATAATTGATAGTGAAAACAAAATATAACTTTATATTGTTATACATTTACATTTTTGTGCCATTCTTTTATTAATTTGATATATTTTCATACATAAATCTTGAATTAATATTTATTATATATTCTATAAATCATGATAAAATCTCATATTCATAAACTATATATTATTTTCAGATTACATTGTTTTTTTTACATGGAATGATTTCATTTCAAATTTCAAAATTACAGTTTATAAGTACAGACTAATAAAACCATTCTCAAATATGAAAATATATACTAAAAAAGGAGGTTCTCGATTGGGGCATCATCTCATATAGTCATATGCTTTTATGGGGATAATTTTAACCTTCTATATCCTTCCTTAAATTTCATACCCCTTTCATATATGAGACAAGAAGACGTTTTTACCTTTACTAAAAATTCCCATTTTAATTGGGATTACAAAACAAAAAAACAAAACAAAAAAAGGAAAAAAAATCAAGCTCCCCCACCCAGCTCGAGCTCAGCTCCACCTCGCTTTGTTATCCGCCTCCGATCTTCGTCGTCGAGCTCCATCATCCTCAGCATTACTTCGCCTTCACATTCCAAACTGCATACGAACTGCAGAATCCAAAATGAAGATCTCTTCTTCTACCTAATAAAAATCAAATGTGTTTTGAGATTCAAATTGGGGATTTGAATTGATTTTTGCTCATTGGTATGCACATTGGATGTTTTACCATGATTTCTGGATCGATTAACACTCTTAATTAGTAAGACATAGATTTCAGTTTTTGAATCTTAGTGAATCTTTAAGTACAATCCGAGACAATTCGAAAGTGAGTTCTTGCGATAGGAGAACTAGGTTGAACTAGTATTACCGATAAACATAGTAGAACTAGTAAAACTGGTATTACTGATAAATGTAGTATAACTATGATGTGCCCCAAAAGAGACTAATCAGGTTTCACCCAAGCGAACTTAGGTTTTAAACCTTAATAAGACACACAACTAAGCCGCAAGTGCACAGCTAATTCGTATGTAGTATTTAAGGGTCGATCCCACAGAGAAGGTTTCATCAAAGCGAATCAAACAGAACTAGAATAGGGCTAAGGAATATATAAGAGAGTCGGTTTTTGGGGTTTCTTATTGAGCAAACAAATCGCAAAGAAAGCAAAGAAATACTCGTTAATGGTTCACAAACTCAAACATTGTTATAAGCTATCCACTTTCGCTTTCTAACTCCTAAATATTCAAGTCACATCGCAAGGTGCTAATTACAGGGCTAGAGTAATGAACTTTGCATTAAAGATCTAGTTTGATATGTTCACAACATCATCCCACTTCTCTATAGTCAAAGCGAACACAATAAGAAGTTAGTCTGTTGCTCTACTAGGCTAGGTCCGATGATATCATAAGCTTTTGTCAGATAATATGATCTAAGATACCATATGCATCAAGGTGTACAGTCATTCTGCATTCCGTGTTAAAACAAACCTAGATAAAGAACCATGTGATAAACGAATTTATATCTAGCAACCTAAGAAGGTCGAACCATGAATACGCTTTGCATCACCCCATAAACCCAACTGAAAGATCTACTCACACATGTTAAAGTCAATCATCACAACGTTATAGAAGAGAATCAAGACCATAAAACGTGAATAGATTAAGAAATAATTAGGGTTCAGAGGTTACATCTCAATACAAGTAAAGAGATATAGATCTTTTCCCTAGAAACAAAGTAGTAACAAGAAAAGAGAGAGAACAAGGAGATCTAACGAGTAGTTGCTAAGAGAGACGTCCAAGGAGGCTCTCAAAATCTTCAAGTCTTTTCTCCAAGGGCTGATGTCGTAACATGATGTGAGCACGCGAAACCCTAATGGCTTAGAGTTGTATTTATAGAGTTGTTAGTCATGCTCGCCTCCTTTCGTTAGAGAGCAACCCTAGACGTTTTGAGAGCCTCTAGAATAAACCCTAGACGTCTCTTTGAGCCCTAGAGCCGTCGCACCCATCTGCTTTAAGAGAAGAGTTTTTCCTTAAAGATCTTCGCTTGTTTTATCCTTTTTTCCCTTTTTTCGTAGTTGTAGCTTGTTGGAGGAGACATGTTTCTTCTGTATTCATAGAGAAGCTTTCTCTGAACCCCCTTTGGATATCTCGTTTGATCTCTTATACATATTCCTATATTTGTTTGATGGTTTCATTCGATATGTGTGAGTAGTTTCTTTGTTGGGTTTGATGGGGTGATTCGAAAGGGTTTTCATGGGATCATCCATTGCTTAGGTTGTTAGATCTGTTAGGTTTGTCACAGGATTCAATCTTTTAGCTTATTATCACCGCGCATAGAAAATGATTGATTAGTACAAGCGATATCTTAGATTACATTTACTTGACAAAACCTTGTTGGGTCAATTGGAACCAGCTTAGAAGAGCAACGACCGAAGTTCGCTAGAATAGGAAGGACGTTGTGAACAATATTAGACTTGCGCGCACTAAAGCAAACCTCACGACTAGAGCCTTACTAGTTTAGGTCTGGACGTTGTGATTAGTTTAGGTTCTAGCTGACGATAGTTGATGGTTCTACATTAGTGTCTAAGTTCGTGAATCATAAACCAAACTTATTTGATTTCCTTTCAATCCTTGATTACGTGAAACCTTGGAGATGTTCCCTTGACCGCCCAACGCTTTAAGCCCTGATATTAACAAACCGTAGCAATAGTTAGTCATAGTCGTAGTCATTAGTCATAGCATTAGTTAGAGATCATAATAGTAGCATTAGCAGTAGTAGTCAGCACTTGTTAGTAGTAGTTTAGAAGTAGTTAGTAATAGTTAGCAGTAGAAGTAGGAGTAGCTTTAGGAAACCAAACAAACTGCCTCACCTCTTGTCCCCTGTGGATCGAGACCTTAAGTACTACAAGCGATTGGTTGTGCACTTGCGACCTTTCAATTGTTTTTACTGAAGGTTAAAAACCTAAGTCAAATTAGGTGAAACCTGAAAGGTCTTTTAGACTCCATCAAACGTCAGCAAAGATATAGTCGCTTGGAGATTCATAGAATTGAGTAAGCATTACACAAAGGCTGAGTTCAACAATGGTTATTATTCTTTTAAGATGTGATATCCTTTTGCGGAAAAGTATTCGGAGAAAAGTACGAAGAAAGAACATTGGACAATGTATTGTTTTGCAGGAGAAATATACAACATAGATACAAGAAATCTTGTTGAATCGTTGAACTGTAAATTTGATAAAGCTAGGACGTACTCCTTAATACCCCTGCTTGACACATCGGAAGGAAGCAGTCGCTAGAACTAGTGAACATAAACCGGTGCCTTTAGTGGAGAACAACATGCATGATTGGTGGGTTGTTGCTGAAAAATTAAAAGTGACAGAACTAAACTATTTCCAGCTTAAATACAATGTCATCGATGTAGATGGGAAATCATATTTGGTGAACTTGGTCTCCATGAGTTGTTGTTGCTGGTTTTTCGATATTAAAAAGTTATGCACATACTAGCCGCTTACATTGAATTTAATAGGCATGCAGATAAAATCCGTGATATGTTAATGATATCCAAGTTAGGATGACACAATTACAGATATGTATGTTTTTAAAATATTAATGCATAAAAAACCCATAATTATATGTTAATATATGTTACCAAACTGTAAAACTAATAATAATATTTTGAAGATCAAGTAAAACTAAATAAATAGAAAAAACTAAAAAATACAACTATGAACAATTTCGGTGCAACTACTATACTAGGTATAACTGGGTACGAAAAGACTACGCACATGTGGGAAAATAACGGCGCACATCTGAAAAATACCTCTGCGATGCTCGTGTGGTGAACGGATCTTCGAAGAGATCTCCCCAACCAAAACAGAAGAAAAGAGATACTTGGCTTGCGTTAAGTATGAGGTAATTCCGTTCTCATATCCTATAAAATACATGAAAAGTTTAGATTCGTACTATCGATTAGGTATATGAGAATTGGTATATTTTTTGGTCTAGGATGATGGGTTGCATATGCGAAAATATATATATTTTTTTTAATTAAACTGATATTATATTAAATAAAAATGGGCCTCCCACTAAGTGGGCTTGGCCTTGGCCCGTTACAGGTGGCAGAAGTTACAAAATGAGGAAAACGGAAAATCTTCTGCCGTCGCCGGAAAACCGTGGTTGGGATCTTGGTGTAATTCCGGCGAGCGTTTGACCTCCCACTAGTGCCGGCGGGATGGAAGGTCTACGGCTTTGCGGCGAGCCACCAGATCTTTCCCGGTTACAGGAGCATCCGGATCCCGTCTCCGGTCCATTTCCGGTGGCCAACCTGGCCCGCTATGGACCTTCCGGCGTGGTGGATCCCGACAAGCCGGTTCTCCGCTACGAGCTCCTCACCTAGCAAGCTCGCAGACTCAGATCTGTCCCCAAGTTCTCTAGATCTGGCGCTCTCCGATTTCCCGAGCAAGACGGAACCTCGATCAGGTCCGGCGGAGACCACTATGGTGGCGATGAGGGTTCTGTTGGCTCAGGCAAATCCTCAGCATCGATATCCGCCGTGACTAACGGCGCTGCTCGTCTACCTCTGTCGACTTCTGTTGCCGTCGCAGCCCTTCTTCCTCCGGTGGAGCCGCAAGAAAGGGATCCCGGAGATCTTCCGGCGTCTTCAAACCGGTTCTCTCCATGGAGCTTCTCGCCGGTTGAAGAAGAAGCCGCTTCTGCATTGGACGGAGATGGAGGCTACGCCGACGGACTGGAAAGTCTTGCTCACTCCTCCTGCCTCCATGCAACGGTCAAGACTCACCTGAAGCGCAGTGGTGGTGGTGAGGCTACCTCGCTAAGCCGGCGTAAGGCCAGTAAGGAGGTAGCCTCGGAAGCGAGCGGCGGCGGCTGATGTAACTAGTGTAAATTTTTTGGGAGAGAAAAGAAGAGCGCGTGTGGGTGCACGCGCAAGAAAATATCATATGCGAAAATATTGGGTTGATGCTATTCAAGAAGAGACCTGTAACTTAAGAAAGGATGTTGATCAGCATACTAAGAGATTGAGGGAATTCGCAACCCATGATTTCAAAATCTTTCAATTGAAGTTACAACTACAAAACAAAAATGAAGAGACTGCCAAACTAAAGGAGCTATTGGCCTCTTTTGAGGATCGAATCGAGATACTAGAAACATATTGTTTTGATTGATTATGTGGCCTTATCTTTCTTGTTAGTTTTTTATTTGTTTCTCAAGACGTTTGTCTGGTTACTTTTCTTGTAGACTAATCCTTGTTTTTGAATGGTTAAGTGTTGAAATCTATGTTGAATTCGATGTTAAAATCCAAAAAAAACTTAGTTATATTTAATGTTACCAGTTGTACGAAAGAATTAAAAACAATTTAATTTTCCTAGTTATACCAGCTATACCTATTCATATACAAAATATCAACAAATGTTCAACAAAGGAAATCAAGCTACTCTTCACAGTTGTTTTTCCTTGATCGAGTCAAAGGTCTGCATGGATACTCCACTGCTTCTCTCCTCCGCTTTTTAGTCCGGGTTTCACTCTTCTTTTTCTCGATTAAAACATTGATGGGAGGTTGCCAAATTTCTGTATTTGTTTCTTTGGAAGTACCAGCATCGTTTGATAACATCGTATATTGATCCTTTTTTATTATGGTTTTATCATTCTTTTCATAAGGATTTCAAGCATAACATGTATTTTCAAGGCCGTTTTCAAGTATTTTGAGTTTTAGGAAGCTTTTACAAGTTTTAGGGCAAATGAGCCTAAAATGAGCAAAATGGACTTTCCGGACAGTTTTGGACCGTTGGAAGTATTGCATCCATTGGAAACCTTACGCTTAGTCAAATTTGGATTTCTTGGTGCCACTGGAAAGCTTAAAGAGTCAAGATTTGCTTCGAAGTGAAATCAACCAATTTAGAGTTGCCAATCAAAAGTTATGGTCGAACGAAGAGAGCCCTGTCCAGCCGCATGACTAGGCCATGGGCCTGTGGCCAAGAGCCTCTTCAGAGCACGACCAAGACACGACCATGCAGCCAACACACACCACCACCGCATGACAAAGCCCCGACCGTGCGGCCTGTGGAGTCCGAAGTCAATAATCCAAAACGCCGAGTTTTATTGGAGGAAGCCCTAAACCTAACTTAATTGTGACGCCCCAAAACTCTACATACTACATGCTCGCCTCCTTACATGGGAGAGCAACCCTAGATGTTTTGAGAGCCTCTAGAATAAATCCTAGACGTCTCTTTGAGCCCTAGAGCCGCCTCTTCGATCCACTTGAAGAGAAGAGCTTTTCCTTGAAGATCTTCGCTTGTTTCATCCTTCTTTCTCTTTTCTATTAGTTGTAGTTTGTTGGGGGAGACGTATTTCTTCTGTATTCATAGAGAAGTTTTCTCTGAACCCTCTTTGGATATCTCGTTTGATTTATTATATATCTTCCTATGATTTTTTTGATGGTTTCCTTCGATATGTGTGAGTAGTTTCTTTGTTGGGTTTGATGGGGTGATTCGAAAGGGTTTTCATGGGATCATCGATTGCTTAGGTTGTTAGATCTGTTAGGTTTGTCATATGATTCTATCTTCTAGCTTATTATCACCGCGCATAGAAAAGGATTGATCTCCCTTAGTACAAGCGATATCTTAGATTACATTTACTTGACAAAATCTTGTTGTGTCAATTGGAACCAGCTTAGAAGAGCAATCGACCGAAGTTCAAAAGATGCGGAATGATGTTCTGAACAATATTAGACTTGCGCAGTAAAGCAAACATCATGATGAAAGCCTTACTAGTTTAGGTCTGGATTTGTGATTGGTTTAGGTTCTAGCTGACGATGGTTGATATTTCTACATTAGTGTTTAAGTTCGTGAATCATAAACCAAAACTTATTTCATTTCCTAGCAATCCGTGATTACGTGAAACCCCTGGAGATGTTTCCTTGACCGCCCAACGCTTTAAGCTTTGATATCAACCCATAGTTATTTTTGTAGCATCCTTAGTAGTCATTCGCCCTAGTTAGTCATTAGTCTTAGCATTAGTTAGAGATCATAGTAGTAGCATTAGTTAGTAGTAGTTTAGAAATAGTTTAGAAGTAGTTTAGAAGTAGAAGTAGTAGTAGCTTTAGAAAACCAAAACCCTTTCACTTCTTAGTCTCTGCAGGATATTGAGTTTAGGATTTGAATCTGTCATATCTCCTCGTGGATCGATACCTAAGTACTACAAGAGATTAGTCGTGCACTTGCAACTGTTTAATTGTTTTTACTGAAAGTTAAAAACCTAAGTCTCACATGGGTGAAACCTGAAGGAGCATAAAAACCTCCACAAGATTGTCGTCTCGTGGCTGTGAGGAAGATGGAACAACATAACCCGGGTTTCCTGGCTGTGAGGAAGGGGGAGTAGGAGCAACACAACCCGGGTCTCCTTGGAGAGCCTACACTCAAAATATAAAGTTATACTAAGATATACTAGTATTACCATTATACTAATTTATACTAGTTATACTAGTATTACCTTTTGCTCCTTGAAAAACGCTTCTAATGGTGTGATCCTTTTTTCCAAATCAACAAACATTTCTTCAATTGTAGTCAACCTTTCATCCATTTCAGCTATCATGTTCTTTATTCGATCCACTAATTCACACATGTTTCCTATCTCTTCGGCCTCGTTTCTCGCATTCTCATTTGCCTTTCCTAACCGGGAAGCCACATCTTGCTTGTACATCTTGTGGAACGAAACAGTGTTTCCTCTACCAAGCCCCATACAACTATTGACAATCATGTCATTGTCATCCTCTTATTCGGTGATTTTTAACTTAAGATACTCCTCCTCATCTCTAACTGAGATGATACTATCAATCTCCTATGAATGTTAAACATGAAAAAATTAATAAGTTTAACACCCCAAACAAAATTATAATCAATGTATAACTAACCTCAGTTGTACCCAGTTCTTCATAAATTTTTTCAAGAGGAAACCCTTTCAGTTCCCTTTCCTTAAATTTTGATTTGCACATCCTAGGACAATTGATGTCTGCGTCTGCAACATCTTCTCGGAATGTATTTCTTAACATGAGAATTGCCTCAAAAACTGAAAGCTACACAACATACACACATTTAGTTAGAGTTAGCTTCAATTATTATAAATACTAACAATAACCAATAAACTTACCTCCATAGGAATACAAAATCCGTGAATGGGCCATAGAACACCTTCCTTCACAAGACCTCCAAAATGAGTCATCATGTGGGAGATCTCTCCAAGCATATGCTCAAATGACAATCTTTCACAAGGAAATGTCTTACAATATGTGAGATCTTCCACCGCTTTTAGTAATAATGGCTCCACGGATGTAGCATCTTTTCTACATTTTGTCTGCCCTCTGATAATGCTTGCTAAAAAGTAGAGAACCTCCATCCTCAATATATCATGATTACCTTTACTTGGCACCATTTCCAAAAGCTTTTCTTTCACATCTTGAATTCTAATTGTGGATTTGTTTATATGTTCCTTCACGAATTTTAAAGTGCCCTTATCCTTATAGCCGAGTGGATAGTTGCAGTAGTTCAATCCAGATATCAAGGCATGCTCTTTTATGACGTAGCGGATGGGAACGTCATTCACGACGAACCAAGCTTCTTTTCTTTTCTCATTGCATGTCGTTCGTAAAAGGATCATCCACATGCCCATAACCTTGTGGTTGTTGTCCACTGGCATGTGGAATATGTGTTTGAATTGAGGATGCTCTTCAGACCATTTTCTCTCATAAGTGGTAAGCGGATGATTCGGATTCTAACGTTTTCAATATGTGAGATCTTCCACCGCTTTTAGTAATAATAGCTCCATGGATGTAGCATATTTTCCATACTTTCTCCGCCCTCTAATAATGCTTTCTAAGAAGTAGGGAACCGCCATCCTCAATCTATCATGATTACCTTTACTTGGCACCATTTCCAAAAGCTTTTCCTTCACATCTTAAAGTTTAATCGTAGATCGGCTTATATGTTCCTTCACGAATTTTAAATTGCTCTTATCCTTATAGCCAAGTGGATAGTTGCAGCAGTTCAATCCCAATATCAAGGCATGCTCCTTTATGCAGTAGCAGATGGAAACACTATTCACGACGAACCAAGCTTTCTTTCTTTTCTCGATGCATGTCGTTCGTAAAAAGAGCATCCACATGTCCACAACCTTGTGGATGTTGTCCACTGGCATGTGGAATATGTGTTTGAATTTAAGATGCTCTTCAAACCATTTTCTCTCATAAGTGGTAAGCGGATTATTCAGATTCTTTAATGTTTTCAAGGCTTCCTTGATGAAACACTGTGTCGATATCTTAATTTTCTTTATATACTCTGTTTGCGAAAAGTACATCTTCAGAGGTTGTAATGCTACAATCTCCTCCACATCATGTTGAAACAATTATGTTAACCAATTATTACATTACGGCAAAAACAACTAAATAAAAAAAAAATATATAGTTTTACCCAGTATTACTAGTATTACGAAAACAAACTTGTTTTACCTAGCTAGTTTTATCTTGTTTACCCAAACAAATACAAAAAAGTAACTACCTAATTGTCTCCAGTGATACAAATCCAAATTCAAACTAACAACCAAATTGTCTCAAGCAATAACAATCCAAATACTGAAAACTAATTTCGGATTAATGCTAAACAGAAAAGATGAATTATTAAATAAAACAATTGCAGGAAAATTAATTGAAGTTGTATTCAATTAAGACAAACGCTAGATCTTAGATATTCTCAGGAAATATCAGGAAAATCAAGTTATCAAACAATCAGGATTCAGATGAAGAACAGTTCTAGAACTCAAATCACATATATAAAGTTAACCAACTGTCGTTGCGAAAACTATCTAAGTAAAGAAACCAGGAAATCAAATGTCTTTGTAAATCTTAAGAATCTAACCAGCTTTTAGTTCAAGTTTGATTTGTTCACAAAAGCCTTAACCCAAATTTCTTTGCAGATAAGTCTTTTGCTCACCCTAGGTTCTTTCAGGAATTCAATTACACTGTCGTGTCAATTAACAAACCTAAAATCAGAAGTCTAGATGATCAGGCTAGAAATCAGTATGAAGAACAACCTATGGTGAAAAACATCTAAAGATTTAGAATCCTAATCTAACACAGTTAACTCAATAATCCATCAAAATCCTTTGTGAGAAACCCTAGATCTAACAAGCAAACTACTCAGACATAATCAGAGAAGAAAACATCATGAATATATTAGAAAGCATCAAGATATCAATAACAAAAAGGGGGTTCAGGATTACAACTGAAGCAGAAGGAATCAATCTCCCCAAATCTCTCAAGAAACCTAAAACTCTCTATCTCTCTCAATAAGTCTTAGCAAAAGCGTGAATGAATGAATTACAAAACTCTAAAACTCTAAGTAAAGACGAGTAAAGTCGTGTTGGGCTTCTGTGGAAAATGTCGGGAAAGTTTGGGCTTCGAAAACTCGAGACAGCTTCTGGTCCGCGATAGCGTGTCGATCGATACACCAAGGATGGTATCGATCGACACCAAGTCTTGGTGAGCTCAATTGGGCCTACGAATCTGTCTTCTCTGGTACTAAACTCCAATTGCTCCAAAAAGCTCCAAAAACCTTCAAATTGTCCACATTTGCTCCTAAGTAGCTCCAAACACTAAATTACCTGTAATTACATAGAAATAGTAGAAAAACACCAAAAATATATATAGATAGATAGTAATATCATGGTTAAAATCCGTAAAAACCATGATATATCAACTCCCCCAGACTTAGCCCTTGCTTGCCCTTAAGCAAAACAGAAACTAAACCTGTAGAAAGAGGTTTGAAAACGGGAAACTCACCTTTGCCTTAAGTACAATGCCATAGTCATTCGAACCAATCCACATGCCTAGCAGACAAGTCTAAAAGCTAACCACTATGTACTTCTCCGCTGAAATCACAATGAGACCAAGAAACAAACCAGAATTCCGCAACAATCACCATAAAAGCCCTCATCGCCGGGTCTCATCAATGAAACTAGTGCACCGGAACCTTCTAGACTCTTTCATGTACTATACCATGAAAAACAAGACACTTCCAACGCAAAATAACTTACTTTCCCCAAGACTTATTCACTGACGCACTCTTGTTCTTTTATTCTTTTTTTTTTTTTAGATTTTCAGGGTGAATAATGAGATCATCGATAATAATTTATCTACCCTTCTTCTAACCCTGCGCGATCATTCCAGACAAAAGCAGAATAATGAGATCATAGATAATAATTTATCTACCCTTCTTCTAACTCGAAGGAAATAATCTCTTCTTTTTTTTATATTAGAAAACTTTAGTTCTGGGAAAGAGTTATCATTGTCTTTCATGCAAGCCATCAGGTATGAACAAGGAGTCAAGCTCTTAGAAACACTAACCGCATCAATGAGGTAAAAGGAAGAGCTCAGAAATTGGCTCAGGCTTTAGTGGATCTTGTTGGAAACTTGGTTGTCTCTGGTTCACCGCTCATTCATTGGATTTTTCATTAGTCGAATTCAGACTTTATCTGCAGCATTAATCAACCAGGCAATGGACAGAAGTAAAAGGATCATTGTTTCCAAACAGATTTTGACTCAATAAAACAAAAGAAAAAGACTCAAAGTGTTAGTAAAAATCAAAAATCAAAACCAAAACAAAGAAAAATACATTAGTATTTTCCTCCCCCAGACTTAAGTAACACTGTCCTCAGAGGTACCAAGCCATAGGATTGGAAAGAAAAGGAAAAATTAATTGAAAATTTGATGAACTTAGGATTTTTGAAACAGAGAACCTGCTTGACGCGGTGGTGTCGATCGATGCTCTTTCATGGTGTCGATCGACACCATGTATGAAGCATACAATTTTTGAACAGAAATCTGCAATTGCTGAGTTTCTTATTTGAGTTTTCACACATGATTCCTAAGCAAAGCTGTAGAAAACAATCAAACACAAAATAGAAACTACAAAAGCCATTAATAATCCATAAGTTTCAATAAGAATCAACCAAGTTAGATGAAAAATAAAATCCTAAAAAGATAAAAACCAAAAGTACATAAAACTAAAAGGATAGAGTGAAGAAGAACAAGGAGACTAGAATCTAATCATGATCTTCTTCGGCGGAGGAGGATGGAGAACGATGACGACGACGATTAGGACGAACGCAAGCACAGGTCGCTCGAGCTACAGCTCCCCAAAGAGCAGCGATGGTGTCGTACATGAAGCGGCGATACCTCTCTTCATCCATGGTGGCGTGTAGGCATTGGAATGCTTGGAGAGACTAGCTAGCTGAGGTTCCTTAGGTGATGAAATCCTAGTGCTTGAAACATTATCAGAAGAACAAAAACGTGCTCGACAAGAGTCTTGCGGTTTGGTTAAACGCATGGCAGCATGGATGGTCTTCGAATTCTTATTGACAGAAGTACTAAGTTCAGGTTTAGGACTAACATACCTTGACTGTTCAGGTGGTGTCCGAAGTGTGATGGGTGGAGAAGCAGTGACTTCTGAAATGGATTTAGTAGTTGAAGTATCTTCAGAAGTTATGACAGACGAAGTCTGACAAGTAGTGGAAGATGCATTTTGGAGCTTAACCATGTCGGAACTCAAAACTATACCATCGATGTTCAGCGTCATGTGACTTTTCTTCACATCAATAACCGCACCAGCTGTCGCCAAGAAAGATCTACCAAGGAGGATGGGATCAGTAGGCTCATCGTCGTAGTCCAAGACTACGAAATCAGTAGGTATGGTGCATTCACCAACTTGTACAGGCACATCCTCTAAGATCCCAACGGGAATCCTCTTTGATCTATCAGCAAGTACCAGAGAGATCATTTTCTTCTGGAAATTTGTCATCCCTAACCTGGTAGCAACTGAATATGGCATGAGGTTGATGCTAGAACCAAGATCGCATAGGGACTGATGGAAACGCTCATCGGAGATAGAGCAATCCAACACAAAACCGCCAGGATCAGGTAGTTTCTTCAGAAGCCTTTTCTGAATCACTGCACTAACTTGCTCAGAAACCAACACTTCGTTCCTCTTCTCTTTCGGCTTCTTTGGCGCAAGACTCAGAAAGATGGCACTGATGTCACGTGTGAGCAAAGCACCTTGTTCTGGAGTCAATTCGTTCTGCACCATTCGCTTCACAAGTCTCTGCATAGAAGGAGAAGTATCCAGTTTCTCGTTCTCAGGCAATTCCTCTCTGATCTTGTTCAGCATAGCCTTGCATCTCATCTCTTCCATCTCTTTCTTGCTCGTTCTAGCCTTCGGATATGGAACCTTAGGCTTATAGGAAACCGATGGTGGAATAACGAGATATGGCAGCTCTCTCCATCCTTGGTGTCGATCGATACATTTGGTGTTTTGTCGATCGACACTTGTATTTTACAAACTTAATTATCTGTAAAGATAATTAAGTTTAAGCTTAGGATTGCTATCAGTCTTCCCAGGAAGAAATCCCTCTTGTCTTTTCACAGACCCAGCGGTCTGAGCAACCTGAGAATTAAGCTTCCTCACATGAATGTTCAGAGCTTCTATCTTATCGTTCAAGGTTGTGTTGACATTGTCCAGTTTCCCATTCAATTCCACACTCAGGTTCTGTTGTCCCTCCAAGATCTTGTCCAAAGCAGCTTGGACTCCATTGTCTTGGTTCTGAGGAATAGACTTGTAGTAAGGATTGTTGTGATTCTTGTTGAATCCACCGCTGTTGTTCGGCTCAAACTACTTTTGATACTCACCCTTAGGAACATAACCTAGAGATCCTTAAAAACTACTCCTCTGACTGTAGCCACTCTGGTTGAAACCTCTGTTACCCTGCTGATTTCCAAACCTCTGACCCTGAAATCCACCACTGATGTAGTTCACATTCTCTTCATCTTGCCCCTGTTGCTCCTGCTCAGCTATCTCGACATCCTGAGCAAAGTAGACAGTCTTCTTACTTGTAGGGATGCTGTGAACAGTATCAAGCGTAGCTTTTACTTCAGCAATCTGAGAACCATCAGTACTTTTAGCTTGCTTCTTCCTCTCGAAATCAGCATTCTTCGTACTGCTGCTGCTAGCAAGATTCTCGATCAGAACGAGAGCTTTATCTGGGTAGTTGGTGTTGAAGTTGCCATTACTTACAGCATCCATAGCAATCTGATATCTCCAATCAACACCCCTGTAGAAAATGCTCAACAACTGAACATCATTGAACCCATGATGAGGACAGTCTCGCTGATAAGACTTAAAGCGCATCCAAGTAGTATTGAATGCCTTAGTTGATTCCTGTGAAAAACTGGAAATCTTGTTTCTCAACTCCTCTGATCTGGCATTATCGTAGAAATTGTTGAGAAACGCAGTCTTGGTCTCATCCCAAGTAGTGAGAGACCCTGTTGGTAACTGTTTCAGCCAATATGCAGCTTCTCCTCCAAGAGAGTAGGGAAAAAGCTTGCAGAGGAGGTTATCACTAGACACTCCATTAGCTTTGATACTAGAAGCTATGTCCTCAAACCTCTCAATATGGTCAATGGGATGCTCAGTAGACAATCCATGGAATGGGCGAGAACTCACAAGCGTGAAATGAGCAAGCTTCAGCTCGAAGTCATTCCTCTGGAAAGGGGGTGGTCTAATGGCGGACCTATTGGCGTAGAACTGATCTGGGCGGTTGAATTCACCCAATGTTCTACCATTGTTCGGAGCAACTGGTCTCCGACCTTGCTGTAGTTGCAAATCACGTTGTTGCACAGCTGCTGGATTCTGCTCGATCGCTTGGTGTCGCTCGATACCGTCTTCTTGGTGTCGATCGTCACCAACATTTTGCCCAGGCATAACGTTTCCAGCTTCATCAATTCTCTGGCCATTCTCGTTGCACACATGACCTTCTTGGTCCGTAAGAACTCCAGCTTCATCTCTTGTCAGTATCATTGGATTAACCATGTTGTCTGAAGCTTGTTTATGTGCTTTTCTTCCTGCTCGTTCAACCTTTGCTAGTTCTGAATTTGAAAGATTCACTAGCTCGATATCTTTGTTGCTCCTGGTTATGCGATGTGACATACACCTGAAACACACAAGATAAAAGCAAAAAGAAAAATGTGAGTAACAAAAATTAAAAATGCTTAGACAAAATCCTAATTAAAAATCTAATGGTAATCAAAAGAGTCCCCGGCAACGGCGCCAAAATTTGATGTGCTCTCAACTTTACCCTAGAGCTACTCTCTCAAATTAAGAGATCACTGTAGTACTTAGGGATCGTTTCCACAGGGACTCTAGATACACAATAGGCAATTTAATTTCGGATTAGTGCTAAACACAAAAGATGAATAATTAAATAAAACAATTGCAGAAAAATTAAATGACGTTGTATTCAATTAAGACAAACGCTAGATCTCAGGAAAACCTAAAACTCTCTATCTCTCTCAATAAGTCTTAGCAAAAGCGTGAATGAATGAATTACAAAACTCTAAAACCCTAAGTAAAGACGAGTAAAGTCGTGTTGGGCTTCTAAGGAAAACGTCGGGAAAGTTTGGGCTTCGAAAACTCGAGACAGCTTTTGGTCCGCGATAGCGTGTCGATCGATACACAAAGGATGGTATCGATCGACACCAAGTCCTGGTGGGCTCAATTGGGCCTACGAATCTGTCTTCTCTGGTGCTAAACTCCAATTGCTCCAAAAAGTTCCAAATTGTCCACATTTGCTCCTAAGTAGCTCCAAACACTGAATTACCTGTAATTACATAGAAATACTAGAAAAACACCAAAAACATAGATAGATAGATAGTAATATCATGATTAAAATCCGTAAAAACCATGATATATCAAAAACCCACAAATTATTTTCCCTAATTTTACTCGATATTCCAATTCAATCCATGTTAGGACTATTACTTACCTCTGAGTCGATTGGGTCACTCACTGTACGACTCGTATTCAGGCAACTTCCTTCTTCATTCTCTTCTTTCTCATTTTCTTCCTCCTCGTTCTCTTCTTTCTCATTTTCTTCCTCGTCGTTCTATTCCTCGTCGTTCTCTTCTTTGTCATTATCTTCTTCTTTCTCTGCTTCTTGAACGACATCCTCGTTACTCTCTAGTCCCCACATGTGGTTGTGGAGGTAGATTCGGATCCCGATCAGAAATCACATCGACATCCACGTTACTCTCCACTTGAGGTTGTGGAGGTGGAAACAGATCCGGATCTGACATTACATCTTGATTTTGCTCGCGATTTCTGCCCAACTTTGCATTTCTTGTTTTTGTCATCTGCGTTTACAACGATTTCAATTTTACCACAAAATTTCGATGGGGTTTTCACCTAGTTCTACCTAGTTTGGATGGAGAGAAAAGTAACGGTTGTCGATTCGTGTTTTGGGAGAAGTTGGTTTGAATTTTTTTGGTCGATTTAGGGATTTGATTCCTTTTAATTAGGATAGATCCGAGTAAGATCCAATTGGTTTCTAGGTTGGTGGATAAAACCCTGGTAAAAGTTGTAATTTCTTTAATTTTCTTAGGGTAACATTGTAACATACTCTTCTTTAGTAATAAAAATAAATCAATTTCGATTTTTTATTAATGAGGGGATTTGTCAGCTTTTAGTTTTAGAATTGGGGGCATATGAGATAAAACACCGTTCTCGATACCTCTAAGAGTGTCAACATCAGTTTTTTAAATAATGTATCATCATGTCAATATACACTATTTTAAGGAAAAAAACTTTTAAACCAAATTCAGCCCAATAAAATGAATAAACCGATTCAGCCAAATAAACAAGAATAAATCAATTTCTTACACATCGTTACCGACCTCTTTTTCTTCTCAATTCAAGCTTTCTTCTTCGTTATTTTAATGCAACCTTTTAGTGTATATACTACTGTATATAATACACACTGTATAGGTTTGGTTAAGGACTCTGGAATGTCCGGTTTATTAGCTTAATTAAGATGTAATTCTTGGTTCTTATTCGGTTTAATAGTTTGTTGCAGAGTCGATGTATATAACATTTGTAACAACTCTTTTCTTCATTAATGAGAAATCTGGGTTTACATCAAGAACACTAAAATGGTATCAGAGCTTATTCCGCAAATTCTCTTCTAGATCGGCTCAGATCTTTCTCATTTCACTTCGATTTCTTCATTTTCACCGTTTATTTGTTGTTGCGACTCTAAATCTGTGATTTGTTCGATCTTTGGAAGCTCAAAATCGCATCTCTGAGCTCCAATTTCTGTTCGAAACAACACATTTGAGCTCCAATTGCAATAATGGCGAAGCAGAAGAAGAAATCAGTGCACCAAAACTCTTCCCCGATGTCTAATCAGTCTCCGGTGAAGACTCGTTCTCGGACTTCCTTTTTCGCTGATGAAGAAGCTGAAGATTCTCCTAATCTAACTCTTACGGCTACGCGAGGCAAATCCAACACGATTCCGGTGATGACAACGCCGCAAATCACATCTGAGCGCGATAATCCTTTCTTCCTTCATTCTTCGGATCATCCAGGTCTGTCCATTGTAACACACTCTCTTGACGGCACGAACTACAATAATTGGTCAATAGCTATGAGAATGAGTCTAGATGCGAAGAATAAGCTTAGTTTCATAGACGGATCTCTTCCTAGGCCAGATGAAACTGATAGTTCATTCAAGGTTTGGAGTCGGTGTAACAGCATGGTTAAGGCTTGGATTCTAAATGTGGTGAACCAGGAGATATACGATAGTATCTTATACTATGAGGATGCTGCTGAGATGTGGATTGATTTGCTTTCTCGATTCAAAGTCAGTAATCTACCAAGGAAGTACCAACTAGAACAGAACATAGCTACTCTAAAACAGGAAAATCTTGACTTGTCTGCATACTATACTAAGAAGAAGACTCTTTGGGAACAACTTGCCAATACCAAAACTTCTACTGTGATCATGTCAAGGAGTTATTAGAGGAAGCTGAAACTAGCAAGATCATTCAATTTCTTATGGGACTGAATGACAGCTTTGCAAATATAAGAGGACAGATTCTCAATATGAGTCCAAGACCAGGATTAACAGCAATTTATAACATGCTTGATCAAGATGAGAGCCAACGCCTTGTAGGAGGATCAGCTTCCAGAAGTTTCAATCATCCTACGGCTTTCTAAGTTCAAGCACAACCTGTTCCTGCTCAGTCTCAAGTTCTCTTAACTCAGGCTGGAAACCAGAAACCGAAATGTTCTCATTGCAATAAACTTGGTCACACAGCTGATAAGTGTTACAAGCTACATGGATATCCACCAGGTTATCTATCCAAGTGGAAGAAGCCTCAGAACATTGGATCTACAAACCTTGCTGCAACACAATTTCCAGCTACGAGTGAACAACAGCCTGAGAATGAGGTGAATTTTTCTGGTGAAACCATGACTCAAGATCAGATTCAACATGTGATTGCTTATCTCAGTACCAAACTTCAAGGTTCATCCGTTAACAGCACTCCTGATAAGAATTGTGCCTCGACTTCTACTTCTGTACCTATGATCTCACAGGTCTCAGGTACATTTCTGGCTTTATATTCTAACTCCTATTATGACATGTTGGTTTCATCTATCTCTAAAGAACCAGTTGTGTCTCCTAGGGCTTGGATCATAGATTCGGGGGCTACTCATCATGTTACACATAATAGGAGCCTTTATAAAGAGTATAGACCTTTAGAGAATACCTTTGTGACTTTACCTAATGGATACACAGTTAGGATAGAGGGCATAGGACTCATTCAATTGTCTGATACTATCTTTTTACATAATGTGCTCTATATACCTGAATTCAAGTTCAACTTGATAAGTGTGAGTGTTTTAACTAAAACCTTAAGGACTGAAGTTAATTTTACATCTGATGCTTGTTTCATTCAGGATCTTACAAAGGAGTTGATGATTGGTCAAGGTAGTCAAGTCGGGAATCTTTATCTTTTGGATTTTCATGAGAATACTCATACTGTTAGTTTAAAAGGTACGAGTCCCATTTGTTCCTCTCACAACAATAATATAGAAAAGTCTGTTTGTTCTAGTTTTATAGCTGATGAGAATACTTGGCATAGACGTCTAGGTCATCTCTCGCAATCTAAACTGGAATCTCTTGCAAGTGTATTGAATCTTAAGTCAGTAAAAGATAGTAATAAAGGAAAGTCTCATGTTTGTCACATTTGTCATTTGGCTAAACAAAAGCATTTGCCCTTTCCATCTAGACAAAATATGTGTGATGCACCATTTGAATTGATTCACATAGACACTTGGGGTCCATTCTCTGTTCCTACAAAAGATGGTTTTAAATACTTCTTGACCATTGTAGATGATTACAGTAGGGCTACTTGGATATATTTGCTAAAGTCAAAATCTGATGTGTTACATGTATTTCCTGATTTTCTTACTCTGGTTGAGAATCAATATAATGTTAAGGTGAAATCTGTTAGGTCTGATAATGCTCATGAACTGAAATTCACTGAATTTTTTGCATCTAAAGGGATTTTTGCATATCATTCTTGTCCTGAAACACCTCAACAAAATTCTGTGGTAGAAAGAAAGCATCAGCACATATTGAATGTAGCTAGAGCCCTGTTATTTCAATCCAATGTACCATTAGAGTTTTGGGGAGATTGTGTTTTAACAGCAGTGTTTCTCATAAATAGATTACCTAGTCCAGTTCTAGAAAATAAGACTCCCTATGAGAAGCTTACGGGTAAATTTCCTGAGTTCACTCATTTAAAGTCCTTTGGTTGTTTAGCTTATTGTTCTACTTCCCCTAAGAATAGACATAAGTTTAAACCTAGAGCTAGGGCCTGTGTATTTCTAGGATATCCAACGGGTTATAAGGGATACAAGCTCCTAGACATAGAGACACATGCTGTTTCTATTTCAAGACATGTCATCTTTCATGAGGATATTTTTCCTTTAGTATCATCCACTATCTCGGATGATACAAAGGCCTTCTTTCCTCATTTACAGTTTCCTGCAAACCCTGATGCACATATGCCTCTTGAGCAAGCATCTTCTGATGCACATCATCATCAAGATGTGTCATCTTCTCAGGCTTTGATTCCTTTCGAATCTAAGTCTAAAAGACCCAAGAAAACACCTAAACACCTGCAGGACTTTCATTGTTATAACACTACTAGTACTATTGTATATCCCATTTCCAATTATATCTCTTATTCATATATCTCTGAGCCTTTCCGTGCCTTTGTTAATACCATTACAAATCACTTCATCCCAAATAAATATTTAGAGGCCAAGGATTATAAGGAATGGTGTGATGCGATGAAACTGGAGATTGGTGCTATGACAAGGACTAACACATGGAGTATTTGTTCTTTGCCTAATAATAAAAAGGCTATAGGGTGTAAATGGGTATTCACAATAAAGTTTCATGCTGATGGTAGTATAGAAAGGTATAAAGCTAGACTTGTTGCCAAGGGCTATACACAAGAGGAGGGAATTGATTATGAGGAGACTTTCTCTCCGGTTGCTAAGTTAGCTACTGTGCGCATGCTTTATCTTCTTGCTGCTAAGATGAACTGGAATGTGAATCAACTTGACATATCCAATGCATTTCTCAATGGAGACCTCGATGAAGAGATATATATGAAGGTTCCTCCTGGTTATGCTGAATTGATTGGAGAGACAATGCCACCTAATGCTGTTTGTAGATTGCATAAATCCATTTATGGACTTAAGCAAGCCTCAAGACAATGGTTCATCAAACTGTCAACTACACTATGTGCCATGGGGTTTGTAGCATCTCTCGCAGATCACACATTGTTTGTGAAGTATTCTGATGGTATTTTGCTGGGAGTATTGGTTTATGTAGATGATATTCTGATTGTCAGTAACAATGATGAGGCAACACAGAAATTTATCACTGCATTACAGTCATTCTTCAAGCTGCGAGATCTTGGAGAGTCAAAATATTTTCTGGGGTTGGAGATAGCAAGATCTTCTGCAGGAATATCTGTTTGTCAGAGAAAATACACTTTAGAATTGCTCTCCACTGCTGGATTTCTAGGCAGTAAACCATCTTCGATTCCTTTGGATCTGAGTGTTAAACTCAACAAAGAAGATGGCACTCCTCTTACTGATGGCAGAACATATCGGAAGCTTATGGGCAAATTGATGTATCTGCAGATTACACGCCCTGATATTTCATATGCAGTGAATACTCTTTGTCAATTCTCTCAGGCTCCAAGTGATATTCACTTAAATGCAGTTCATAAGGTGCTACGATACTTGAAAGGCACTGTTGGCCAAGGATTGTTCTACCCAGCTGATGATAAACTTGATCTTAGAGGCTTCTCTGATTCAGACTTTGCATCATGTACTGATTCACGGAGGTGTGTTGCTGGTTATTGCATGTTTCTTGGTGATTCTCTTATTTCTTGGAAGTCTAAGAAACAAGACACTGTTTCTATGAGCACAGCAGAAGCTGAATTTCGAGCCATGTCTTTGGCAACTCGTGAGCTTATTTGGTTATCCAGGATTCTTCAGGATATGCACATTCCTTTTCAGGAACCAACTTATCTCTATTGTGACAATCAAGCAGCTCTTCATATCGCCAATAACTCTGTTTTCCATGAGAGAACAAAGTTCATTGACCTTGACTGCTACAAGATCAGAGAATCCATCACCTCTGGATTCATGAAACCGATGTTTGTTAGAACTGGTGGTCAATTAGCTGATGTTCTGACCAAGGCATTACATCCAGCCCCTTTCCAGGATCTCATAGGCAAGATGGGAATCTGCAACATTTTTGCACCTTCATCTTGAGGGGGGGTTTTAGTGTATATACTACTGTATATAATACACACTGTATAGGTTTGGTTAAGGACTCTGGAATGTCCGGTTTATTAGCTTAATTAAGATGTAATTCTTGGTTCTTATTCGGTTTAATAGTTTGTTGCAGAGTCGATGTATATAACATTTGTAACAACTCTTTTCTTCATTAATGAGAAATCTGGGTTTACATCAAGAACACTAAAACAACCAAACAGAGAGAGAACAAATTGATTCCTTTTACTCCATCGTTACCACTTCCTATACTTAATTGCTAATCTCTTCTTCTTCTCAATTTAATGATTTATTCTTTTTCGTTATCTCAATATCACAATCACAAAAACGGAGAGAGCAAATTGTTTCCTCTTACCCCATCCTTTCCACTTCCTGTTCTTAATTGCCCACATTTTCTTCTTCTTCCCAATTCAATGATTTATTACCCACAACCAGAATTATGGCCTCTCTCTCAAAAGGTTATAAAATCTCCATCTTCTCGTTGCAGCCATCACACCCAAGTCTCTAACGCCTAAAATCACAAAACTAGCTATGTCGTCTTCACACAACAACGTCTCCTCCAAACTAATTGCCACACCAAATTTCGATGATCTTGAAGGAGATTTTTTCAACCAATAAATCTCATGCCTATTGATTCATTTGAGGGAGGCTCGCAATCACACAAGAGGCATTATTCTCATGGGTCTGGAACTTTTACTCATCGATGAAAAGGCAAATTCTCATACATTCTTTTATATTCTCATTAGAATTCCCTTTGTTCACCTTCACTGCCTCATACACTTACTATTTTTTGTATTTTTACAATTTAACACTCAACGACTATTTAAGGTTTCATACCAGCTAACATAATTGGATGCTACGAAAACTTGCTGAAACCTAATTTAGTTTACAAGATGAAGCTAGAGATTCATCATGAGCCCTTGCAAAAAAAAATTTAAAGTTTTTTATCACAAAAAAAAAAAGAATTTGTTTCACCAGCCAAACATCAATGGATGCAATTACCAACGTAGAGCAGAAAATTGATTTCCAGAAACTTCAGACTCACCTTTTCAATAAGTTTGCTGCCATTGCTAAAACAAACGTCGACCTTTTTGGTAAGAATCAAATAACCAAGTTAAACACCTACATATCTAAAGGACTATCAGTGTTATTCTGCACAAGAATCCACTCTAAACTCCCAGACGTATTTGGTACAAACATTAATGTCTTTTCACAGTTTCTACTCCATCAAGTTATACTCTGGCCAGTAAGCTTAAAGAATATTGTGATGCTATGGATGTTGAGAAAGGAGCTATGGAGCGCACAAATACATGACTTTGTGTTCTCTCCCTCCTGGTAAAGTTGTTATTGGGTGTAAGTAGATATATATACAGTGAAACTGAATGTAGATGGCAGTTTAGAGAGGTATAAAGCCCGCCTAGTTACCAAGGGATATACACAGAGAGAAGGTCTGAACTATGTTGAAATCTTCTCTCAGGTTGCAAGAATGGCTACTGTTAAGTTTTTACTCTCAGTTGCTGCACCTAGAAAATGGTTTTTAGACCAACTGGATGTCTCAAATGCATTTCTCAATGGAGACTTGACAGAGGAAATTTACATGACAATGCCACCTGGATACCTTCCAAAATAGGGGGAATCTTTTCCACCTAAAGTTGTTTGTAAGCTCCAAAAGTCTATATATGGGCTTAAACACGCATCTAGGCAATGGTTCATAAAATTCTCTCAATCCTTGATATCTCTGGGCTTCCTTGGTGCATCTGGTGATGATACTTTGTTCACTCGGGTTTGGGGAGATGCTTACATGGCTGTTTTGGTCTATGTAGATGATATAATCATAGCAAGAAGTTTCTCTGCGGCCACTTGCTTGTCTTACAGCTACATTGAAGGAATTTTTCAAATTAAGTGTTGGGTCCTCTTAAGTATTTCTTGGGTCTTGAGGTTGCAAGAACTTTTGCTGGAATCTCCATTTGCCAGAGAGAATATATTTTGGATCTGTTGGAAGAGACAAGGCTAGTTGTATGTAAACCATCATCTATCCCTATGGATCCTAGTATAAAGTTAACATTGGAAATAGGAGATCCGTTGGATGATGTGGAGATGTATAGGAGATTGGTGGCAAAGCTTATGTATTTTACTTTTACTCGGCATGATATTACACTTGCAGTACACAAGCTATGTCAGTTTACATATATGCTCCTAAACATCCTCACTTGAAAGCTATGTATAAAGTTCTTCATTATCTCAAAGGAACCGTGGGTCAAGGCTTGTTTTACTCTTCTACATCTGATCTCAAATTGAAGGGGTTTGCAGATGCAGATTGGGGATCATGTCTTGACACTAGACGCTCCATCTTTGGATTTTCTATGTTTATTGGACCTTATCTTGTCTCTTGGAAGTCTAATAAACTGGACACAGTTTCCAAATCATCCGCAGAAGCAGAGTACATGTCTATGTCTGCTCGAGTTCGTGAAATATTGTGGTTAAAAAAGCTTATGACAGACTTATGGATTGATACTACAGAGGCTTCTCCACTTTACTGTGACAACACAACAGTTATTCACATCGCCAATAACTCAATCTTCCACGAAAGTACCAAACATTTGGAGATGGTTGTCACATTGGCAGAGAAAAGGTTCAACTGGGTATTATCAAGACAATGCACCATCAATCGGCTAATGCTTTCACTAAACCATTGTTCCCTACACAATTCTTACGTTTTATTCGCAAGATGAGTGTTATTAACATATACACTCCAGCTTGAGGAGAAATATTAGATTATAGGTTTAGTGTTGGTTATGTTTAATTGTACATAAACCGGTTTGTACTGGATACACTTAGCTTGTATATATACATAGTACAACTCATTCAATAAAGCAAACAGAGATATTGTTCACATTTTTTTTTCCTTCTTCATCATCGACTTTTTTTCCTCCCTAGATTGAGTGAATTGTGATCAAAATGATGTGTCATACACACGATTGACTATCTAACAATTTACTGTTTTGTAAAGTCTCAATCTTTTGGAAATATATTTAAATTCGGTTAAAGGAGCTTTTAACATTAGCCAGCTGCGTAATGAATGGGAATCTTCTTATGTCCTGTGTTGCAAGTGGAAGGCCCAAGTTGGCTGAGTCTGTTGCTTCTTTGACTCAGCTTTTGGATTGTTTCCATACTTTGTTTTACATTGAAAAAGTAATATATATATATATATATATATATATATATATTAAGAATTTAAATATTTTGTTCAAAGTGAAAAAGATTAAAAGTTACAGTAAAATAATTCACACATATTTGTTCCATACCAAAAAAAACAAAAATATGGAAAGCAAATAAATAAATAGTCTACTGACATCAAGAAAAACAACTAGAATTTCGGAATCATTGAAGTGACAAAATGATTTTGAAAAAAACATCGAGAAGACAGTATAGTAAAGAGTCTTAAAAAACCAATGCGATTGGAACCGTCAACGGCGTAAACCATACCGTAAATACTGTAAATAAGCATGTATTATTACAATGTACTGATGTATATCACCATCGAGATATTAATTCGAAAGAGCATGTGAACAATAGTAATAATAGTAATTCATCATCGAGACATATGCATGTAATGTACTCATCTTACTTGGGTTGTCCGATTATGATAGCACTACAACATCTAATTAAATTACAAATTTACAACTAACTTTTTAGTATCATATCCATTCGACAACTCACAACTGAATTATTGAGAAATTAAATTTATGTGACGTACAAATGTACAATACTGTCTCACCTTTTCAACACATGATTCATTATGACATAAAACAAAAATGATTATGACACAATTCATTTAAACACGTGGATATTTTATAACACGATTGTATTGGTCGCATAAAAAGTATTGTTAGAAACCAAAAATCATCTTTTGTCCAAAAAAAAAAAAAAAAAAAAAAAAAAAAAAAAAAAAACCAAAAATCATCATATAAAACAAATATAATAATAATTTTCTTTACAAGTATGGAAGAACTTCTCTAAATCTGAACAAGCTTCTCCAATCTCTTCAGTCTTCACATCTCTTCTTGTCACACTCTTCTCTGGCAAGTTTTCTTCGCTTCATAGTTCTTCAATAAAATTTTGCTTTTCTTTCATCTTTATGTTGAATTTTGATTTGCTTATATTGATTTTTACTGTTTTGGTTATATAGAATGCTTTAAACAATTTGATGTTGTGTAGAATCATGTATTTTCTTCAAAACATTGACGAATTGATTATCTTATTATTATTTGAATTGGTTTTACTTTTTACCATATTTGACTCCCCCCTTTAATATAACATTAGATTTAGATTAGTGAAGTCCTCATCAATTCTCTTGTGCTTTTTTTTTTCTTTATATTTTCATAATTTTAGATGGATATCAACAAAATACATTGAATAGTATAGTTCATATAACAACATAATTTTTTTTATTAATAGCTTAATTAGATAAAAAGTGTGTTTATTATATATAGTGCGTTTTATTTATATGTATAGAATCAAATATATGTGTTGGGAGATTCCGGAATAAGCTTGTGTATTTTTATCCCACCAGGAGATTTCTGATTTCATATCAAAATCCAAATTAACTGGTGGGATACATACAACATTCATAACTAAAATATTTTTTTTAATTCGGGACATACCCATCTTGATTTTAATTTAATTAATGTAAAAATATATATATAACACTTATTCTTATATAGGGAATTATCAAAAATACTACTAAAATAGTACTAAAATACAGTACTACTAAAATATATTTTTTCCAAGAATACCACAAAACTTAAACTAAACATTAAACATTCAAAACTAAATCTTAAATCTTAAAAAATAAAGTCTAAATCCTAAAGTCTATACTCAAAATACTAAATCCAAACCCAAAATTTCAAATTATATACCTTTAAAAATCGTTTTAAGTGTTTGTGGTTTTTTTTGACTTAAAAGTTTGTAGTGGTATTTTTGAAATTAAAACTAATGGTAAAAATTTTAGAAAAAAAAAAACTTAATTTAGTGGTATTTCAAGGTATTACTCTTATATTTGATAAATTCTTATATTTGATAAATTTGAACTTCCAAATAAAAACCAATTGACAATTAGTAGATTGACCTTAACCTTTTATATATTAATGATAGTCCCTCCAAACTTCCGATGTGAGATTTGGATTGTAACCAACAGTATTTAGTTACATCAATAGTTTGTACTTTGTACTACATCGTATAATTAGGTATACTATTAGAGCTTACGGTACTAATTAGTTTCAATTCTGTTCTGATCATAGGATTTAAATCTATATACGAGAAAAATGAAGCAAGACGAGATTTTTGAGCAAGAAAGTGAATATTTGTTTCATACAGATGACGAGGAGAGACTAACAGAGCTTTCAGGCGATAAGAGCTTTGTTGATTCTTCATCATCGTCTCTGTTATCCCAAAACAACTCACTTTCCCACCAATGGCCACGCAGTTCTAGGTAATCATAAAACTCTGTGGAAATTTCAGGAAATCAATGGATATGTTGACCGGAATCACACCTCCGACAACAACCATACTCGACTCTTTCTTCGATAAGAAGCAACAAAGCTCTGTTTTAGATTCATTTCCTTCTTCCGCAAGCAAAAAGCCGCTTCTTGACCTAGACATTGAGGTTAATAACTCTGAAGATGTATCCACTTATTCATCCCTTGAACCTCATCTCAAGTTTTCCGTTCCGGACCTTTCGTTTCCAGACGAAAATCGTAGTTGCTCCATTTCTCAATCAGTTTTCAATGGTAATACCGGTAAACATAATGTCAAACCTTATGGGGTTTACCTCAAAATCGATATAGCGACTACTTCTATCGTCGAAATTTGCTATGTTTTCTTATATGTCTCTTGTAAACTAGATTAGATCTCTTACAACTTTAACTCATCTGGTTAGTTCATCTTAAACCATTTCAATTTTGGGTTACATACTCTATCATATAAACTTGGCTTTGAATACAAATATACAATGTCAACAACTTATAAAATTTTCATCTACAACCAATTAGTAATGAGTGAAATGACTCATATCGCTTTATACTAAATGTTGTAGGAATAAATATACTGTGTGGAGCAGGACTCCTAACGCTTCCTTACGCGGTGAAAGAAGGAGGATGGCTCGGGCTTTTGGTACTCTTTTTCTTTGGCATCATTACTTGCTATACCGGCATCCTCTTGCAGAGATGTGTAGAGAGTTCTCTTGGATTCTATACTTACCTAGACATTGGACAGGCTGCGTTCGGCATCTCTGGGCGTGTCTTTGTCTCCGTAAGTTTTGCTAAATATCCCAAAAATTCTTCTAGAGATCTATAAATAAGATATGAGATCCCTAGCTCAGACATACAACTCAGGTAATTAGAGTTTTATGATGACGGAAACATTTGGTCTTTTCTTAATTTGCAGATACTTTTCTTAATTAGTGCCTTTTATCTTCAGTAAATCTCCATATGACTTGGCTATTTTCTTGGTTTTATAGGGAGGTTGTGTTGAATACATCATTACCATGAGCGATAACTTATCGGTGTTATTCCCTATTACCTCTTTGAACAGTGCCGGAATTTCTTTAGATTCGACTGATATTTTCGCCATTGGAACCACTCTTATTGTTCTTCCAACCGTCTGGCTCAGAGACCTTAGCTTGCTATCCTATCTCTCAGGTTTAACTATATCAAACTCTTTGTTCTATCGTAAAAATTCAGTGATTGAATTATCTTTTATAATTCATACATATATTTTGGTGTTTACTTAGCTGGAGGCGTTTTTTCTTCCATCTTGCTTGCATTTTGCCTCTTCTAGCTCGGATCAATCGACGGAGTTGGATTTCGCATTACCGGACAAGCTCTTGATTTAACTAACTTACCTGTCGCGGTCGGGATTTTTGGGTTCGGGTTGGCAGGTCACTCCGTGTTCACAAATATTTATTCATCTATGAAAGATTCTTCTCAATTTCCTCTAGACCTTTTCAATAGGTACTCAGAAACATTTGCTTAAGTTTGCTTATAGAGCAAAAAACCTCTAGGGTTAACCTATCTCATGAAATTTCTGGCTCTATGTTATGTAGTTTCGGTTTCTGCACACTATTTTACATCGGTATAGGGGTTTGTGGCTACACAATATTTGGTGATGCGATTCAATCCCAATTTACACTAAACATGCCCCAACAATTTACATCATCTAAAATCGCAGTATGGACAGCAGTAAGATCATCATTTTAAACTCATCTCTCCCATCTTTCTGCAAAATATATATACACTAGGCGAAGCTTAGAGGTCGCTGGTTCGAGTGACGCTTGGGACGAAACTAATATTACATGCTGTGGTTTCGGGTTTGGGGGGATTACGGGCTTCGGCTCAGAACCTCCTGGTATTCAAAAAAAAAAACTCTTGCCGTCTAATGATTCTCTTTAACATTTTAGGTTGTTACACCGATGTTGAAATACGCATTAACAATTACTCCAGTCGTGCTAAGCTTGGAAGAACTCGTGCCGTCTTCGAAAAATATGAGATCAAAAGGCGTCTCTTTGCTTTTAAGATCCATTATAGTTCTCTCCACGTTGGTCGTTGCACTCGCATTTCCATTCTTTGGTAATGTCTCTCGCGTGTTACCCTAACTTCCTACTCAAGAAACCTCTTTTTCTCATATGAACAAACTCATTTAGTGTAATGATCTTTACAGCGACTGTTGCCGCTCTGGTCAGATCTTTTATTGCAATGCTTATCGTAAGTATTCAAGAACAGATAAGCCTCAGTTCGAAAAGTAATGAGTTATGATCAGACTAAAGTTTGGGTTTCCTCTGCCTTTAATTTTTCTGTAGGCGTTTATATTCCCATGTCTCTGTTATCTCAGAATCTTGAAAGGTCGACTAAAGAACACTGACGTAAGATACGATGCTTCATTTTTAGTTTCAATTTTAGTCTATAGTTTAGGGGGGAATTTGATTATTAAGCTTAATATTGAAATATTTCAGATTGGAGTTTGTATTTTCATCATAATAATCGGCGTTGTGAGTGGTTGCTGCGGGACTTACTCTGCTATCGCTAGATTAATCGGCGAAATGACTTGAATGGTTTTGTAGAGAAAATGTTTTCTTTTTCTTTTTCGATTAAAAACCCCCTTGGAAGAAAACATTCGAAAGATTGAAATTTTTTTTTATATATGAATGTTAAATTTTATTTAAAAAATTCGTTAACCGCCCGAGGATTATCCGACATCCGGACTCTTTGTTTGCTCGGGTAAATTTGTAATTATCAAAAGTTATGGGGTAAATTTATAATTATCTAAAGTTGTGAGGCAAATTCATAATTAACAAAAGTTGTGGGGCAAATTTCGTAATTACCAAAAGTTATGGGGCAAATTCGTAATTATCGAAAGTTGTGGGGAAAATTTGTAATTATCAAAAGTTATGGGCAATTTCATAATTATCGAAAGTTATGGGGCAGTTTCATAATTATCGAAAGCTTTGGGGCAATTTGTATTTATCGAAAGCTTTGGGGAAATTCCGTAATTACAGAAAGTTGTGGAAAAAATCGTAATTAACGAAAGTTGTGGGGCAAATTCGTAATTACCAAAGTTATAAGGGCAAATTCGTAATTATCGAAAGTTGTGGGGAAATTTCGTAATTACCGAAAGTTCTGAGGCAATTTCATAATTATCGAAAGTTGTGGGGCAATTTTGTAATTATCGAAAGTTTTGGGGGCAATTTCGTAATTTTCGAAAGCTTGGGGCAATTTCATAATTACCGAAAGTTTTGGGAAAATTCGTAATTACCAAAAGTTGTGGGGTAATTTCGTATTTATCGAAAATTGTGGGACAATTTCGTAATTACCAAAAGTTGTTGGGCAATTCATAATTATCAGAAGTTATGATTTTGTGGGTTTTCTTTTCGTACGTGTCTCTTTTTGCGTGTACGTGAATTTCTTATTTACGTTGTTTTTTTTGCATAGATTTTTTCTCTTTCTTTTGGGTTGTATTGTATGTTTTCGTGCAGTTTATTTTTATTACAAAGGTATACTATTTTTTTTTGTTTTGTTTTGAGTGTTGGATAGTTTTTGCAGTATTTTCAATGTTTTGTTTTTTAAGTTAGAGAGAGAGAGAAGAACTTGACCTTAATCGTCACTTGTTCTTGGGTCTCTTCACATTCTTTGCGGCTTATTCCTTCCTAAAAACCAAAACATCTTGTTAGCTACGTAGAAGTTTTAACAGAGTGAGACATATCACAAAATTAGACGAGTCAAGACCATAAACTAAATACAAAACAATTACAACCTAGACAAAAAAAAAAAAAACTTACAGGCATGAATTTATATTCCTAAACAAAATTGGGTTGTTGGCTCATACTTTAAACCTGGACTAGGTAATGCAAAGTCTCCACCAAGTTGACACAAATTGTTCTTTTCACTTCAATTGAAAGGCCATGAGAATTGTGGGAACCAAAAATTACAAATTAAATATATGACAAAAGAATATGAAAATTAATTACCTTAATTATTGAGAAAATGTTTTGCTATCTCGTTTTCTGAAGACTTTTAATTAGCCTGTCATCTTTTAAGTTGTTAGCCCAAAACAGATTTTTTAATTAGAACAAAATAGAGAATAAGCACTAGGAAGCATACAATACTTGATCAGACGTATCCATCTATCTCTATTGTTCTATCGAAATCTCAAAGTACCATTACAAAAAAATAAAATCAGAAGCATTTAGAGTTAAAACACTTGATTTTTACATCAACTGAAAAACCATGAAAATTTTAGAAATATGATCTACAAGAAAACACTGTCTTAACTGACAGAATTACCGACGAACCGAGATCCGTCGGTAATTACCGACAGATTACCGACAGAATAACGACGAATGAGGTTCCGTTGGTAATCCGTCAGTAATTACCGACGGATCTCGGGTCGTCGGTAATATTGTCCGATTACCGACAGATTACAGACAGAAAACCGACGAATAATGATCCGTCGGTAATCCGTCACTAAATACCGACGGAATAGCGAGGATTATCAGGTTTGTCGGTAATCTGTCGGTAATGTCGGATGGAATCTGATTACCGACGGATTACCGATGACAGCATATATCCGTTACTAGAGCCGTACAATGTTACCGATTTATAGACGTTTGATGTTACCGTTTTGTAGCCGTTTGAATTTTAAAAGAACCGACGGATTACCGACGGATGTCCGAAAATTTTTTTCTATAAGTATCCACCCACTCATTCTCAACAACACACTCATTCCCAACATCATTCTTAGAAAAAAACGCAAAAATACATAGAAATGTCTTCCTCTAATTATTTTCGATCGTGGATGGATGAACTAATGCACGATCCCGAGACAGGCTTATTAACAAACGAGTATGCACGAGGTGTAACAGAGTTCATGGAATTGGCTTGTCAGCAACCCGACGTCCAAAAAACTCGTAAGTTGAAATGTCCATGTTCAGTTTGCCGGAATTCTCATAATGTTAAAATTGATCAAGTGTGGACTCACTTGTATTGCAATGGATTTAAGGCGGGTTACAAGCTTTGGTTACTCCATGGAGAAAACCCAAATTATGCTAGTACTAGTGAACCATTTGTTGCGGATAGTTTAGAAGAACATAGAACGGAAGTAGATTTTGGCTTAGGGACTGTTCAGATGGTAAATGATGCATATAGGGAAAATATGTAGTCGATTGGTGACGATAGAGATACGGTACATGAACCTAATTTGGAAGCACAAAGGTTTTTTGGTATGTTAGACGCAGCAAAGCAGCCGCTATACAGAGGATGTAGAGATGGTCATTCGCCTTTATCATCCGCAAGCAGATTGATGACCATAAAGGCGAATCACAATTTGTCCGAAGAATGTGTGGATGATATAGCAGATTTCGTGAAAGATATTTTGCCTGAAGATAATCTTTCACCAGCTTCATACTACGAGATACAGAAATTGGTAGCTGGTCTTGGTTTACCGTATCAGATGATAGATGTGTGCATCGATAATTGTATGATATACTGGAGAAAAGATGAAAGCCTCACACAATGTCGGTTTTATCGCAAACCGCGGTATCAGCAAACGAGTGGTAGAGTTCCAGTTCCATATAAACGGATGTGGTATTTACCGTTAACAGACATGTTGAAGAGGTTATATCAATCTGAGCGCACGGCTGGGCAAATGAGATGGCATGCGGAACATAGAACAGATGGAGAGATTAACCATCCTTCAGATGCAGAAGCGTGGAAGCATTTTCAATCTGTCTATCCGGATTTTGCATATGAGCGACGGAACGTATACCTCGGACTTTGTACAGATGGTTTCAACCCATTTGGAAAGCATGGAAGACAATATTCGCTATGGCCAGTAATCTTAACACCTTATAATTTGCCGCCATCTTTCTGCATGCGTCGAGAGTTTTTGTTCCTGTCTATTCTTGTTCCCGGTCCAGAGCATCCAAAGAGATCACTCGCTGTGTTCCTCCAACCATTGATTTATGAGTTGCAAATGTTATGGGATGATGGTGTTGAAGCGTATGATGTTTCATTGCAACAGAACTTTAAGATGCGTGCTGTACTTATGTGGACCATAAGCGATTTTCCAGCATATGGTATGTTATCTGGATGGACCACTCATGGAAGGTTATCATGTCCATATTGTCAAGATAAAACTGATGCGTTTCAATTGAAACACGGACGAAAAACGTGTTGGTTCGACTGTCATAGAAGATTTCTACCGAGTGATCATCCATATCGTAGGAGCACCACATTGTTTAAGAAGAAGAAGAAAGTGTTTGATGGTCCGCCTCCTGAGTTAGATGGTGATTATTTATTAGATCGGTTAAGAGATTTTGGTGCTGAGATGACTCCTGACTGTGGTGGTAACGGTCATGCTCCCGTTGATGGTGCCGGTGAATATCACAATTTTCACAAGAAGAGTATTTTCTGGAAATTATCGTATTGGAAAGATCATTTGTTAAGACATAATCTAGATGTCATGCATACTGAGAAGAACTTCTTTGACAACTTGATGAACACCGTCTTAAACGTCCAAGGGAAAACAAAAGACAATTTGAAGTCTAGATTAGATTTGCCAGAGATTTGTTCTCGTCCCGAGCTTCATGTAATGGCAAATGGCAAATGTCCGATCCCCGTCTACTAGTTGGATACGATTTCAAAGCAAGAATTTTTTGAGTGGATTATCCAAGATGTCAAATTCCCAGACGGATACGCATCTAATTTGCGTAATTGTGTTGATACGAGAGAAGGAAAATTTATTGGAATGAAGAGTCATGATTGTCATGTTATGATGCAACGCCTTCTCCCATTCGCATTCGCACATCTTTTACCAAGAAACGTCCATGAAGCAATTGCAGGTGCGTAAATATTTAAATTTATTTTAAATTATTATGTATTTATTTTAAATTATTTAAATTTATTTTAAATTATTATATATATATTTTAATTTTTTTTATATTTATTTAAATAGTTATATATGAAGGAATTTCTACAGGTTTTTACCGGATTAATCTCTATTAATCAACCTACAGACAATTCATAAAGCCTAGGATCTAAGGTTTGTAAACCATGAATCATAGAGATCTCGATGATACCTGGAGATTGCAGCGGAATAGAGTCAGGTAATCGGAGATCTGGAAGCGCCTCACGTGCTGCGCCTCTACTGTAGTCCACACTCACACGAACAGGAATCTGCAGGGATGCTAGTGCCTGGAATCAGATCTTGCAGAGGAAACCTGTGTTTGCTGGAGAGAGAGCGACTAGGGTTATGTCAAAACTCGTGCCACATATCCTATATATAGGCACGTGACAAGACCTAATTGTTCCCGGGCCGAGCCGGAACGAATTAAGTCATTGGGCCGAAATCTCTATTTCGGTCCGCATATGGTATCGATCGATACTACCTTGTTGGTATCGATCGACACCTTCCCTCATAACACGTTCCTCGCTTAAGTACATCCTGTTCGCTTAGGTGTGTGACCCTGTAGGTTCAAATGACACTAGTAATGAGTTCATAACTCACAGGTCATGAGCGGTTTCTAGCAAAACGTCATGACCGCCTAGTATCAGATGAATGTCTGATCTCGACAAACAACTATGTCTAGAGTTAGTACAGGAATGATTTCAGGACATTCTCAACAATCTCCCACTTGTACTGGAATCATCTATTCCCATAATCCCTTCGTCTCTATATCTCGATATGGCATAAGGCAAGAACCGTGTCATCCTTATTAAGCCAATATCATGTTCATCGAACTCTGATTTATACTGACAAGACAAACGACTGACATTCAGTTCGTTCGAGTGCGGCCACACATTTCTCAGTATCAAATCTCCGATGGGCCCTGAGATATTTATCTCCCGTTTTACAGGAGGGACAAATTCCATCTTGTTCAATCCCTGTTCCTTCACACACTTCATGATACACCCAATCAATGCCTTTATAGTCACCTGTTACGGCTGACGTTTGACAAAATCAAAGCGGACCAATTCATATGTAAGAAATCATGATGAACTCAGGTCTAAGGACTATACTCTATAGTCGCAATGAGAACCTCTCATGACACTTTATTATCCTGTAGAGTTCTCATTAGCAGGTCATGTCCGATCATATGTTCTCTAACATATATCTATGTGATTGACTTTAATAGTCTTATTAATGACTCCATGAAACTTAGTCATCAGTCAACTCACAATCTAGTCTTACGCGGTTGTCAGTGTCCCACTTTGACAACCTTGACTAGGGACAAAATTAATCTATGTCATTTATTTCTTATAGGGTCTCATAATCAAGTCCTCAACTTGATGACCTATTAAATAACATAAATTACTATGAGACTTTTATTTAAAGACACATTTGAATAATGCTGAAATCAAATTTCATTAATCAAAATCAAAATACGTCTACATGAACACCATAAAATAACTAAAATAAGACAACTCCCACTAAAATCAAGATCTCATCTTAATATCCCTAATGCATATAGCAGCCGTATGACTCTCATGCTTAGGCCTCGGGAGTGGCTTGGTCAGAGGATCAGCGACATTCTCATCCGTTGGAACTCTGCTGATCTTCACATCTCCTCTATCAATGATATCGCGGATCAAGTGATACCGCCTCTCAATGTGTTTGGACTTCTGGTGTGATCTGGGTTCCTTTGCCTGAGCAATGGCTCCATTGTTGTCACACAACAATGCCACTGGCTCCGAGATGCTAGGAATCACACCAAGTTCAGTCATGAACTTTTTGATCCAAACAGCTTCCTTCGCTGCTTCAGAAGCAGCAATGTATTTAGCCTCTGTAGTGGAATCCGCTACGGTGCTTTGCTTGGAACTCTTCCAACTAACTGCACCGCCATTCAGACAAAAGACATAACCGGACTGGGACCGGAAATCGTCTTTATCCGTCTGAAAACTCGCGTCAGTGAATCCACTCACAACCAACTCATCACTTCCTCCATAGATCAAGAATTTATCCTTAGTATTTCTCAAATACTTGAGGATATTCTTGACAGCTGTCCAGTGACTCTCACCTAGATTAGATTGGTATCTACTCGTCATGCTCAAAGCACAAGCAACATCTGGACGAGTACAGAGCATGGCATACATGATAGATCCCACAGCCGAAGCATAAGGAATCATATCCATCCGCTCCCGCTCAGCTTGTGTCGAAGGACACTGCTTCTTGCTGAGAGTAACGCCATGCAACATTGGCGTGAAGCCTTTCTTGGAATCATGCATATTGAATCTGTGCAAGACCTTATCGATATAAGTATCTTGACACAATCCAATTAGCATGTTCACTCTATCTCTATAGATTCTTATTCCAAGAATGTACGCGGCTTCACCCATGTCTTTCATGGAAAAACAACTTCCGAGCCAAGCCTTGACAAACTGAAGCAACGGAATGTCATATCCGAGAATAAGTATGTCATCTACATACAGTACGAGAAATGCAATTCCGCTCCCACTAGTCTTCTTGTATACACATGGTTCCTCTTCGTTTTTGATAAAGTCAAACTTTTTGACCGCTTCATCAAAATGAAGGTTCCAACTCCGTGATGCTTGCTTCAATCCATAAATGGATCGATGAAGCTTGCACACTTTCCCAGCATTTTTAGGATCTGTGAAACCCTCAGGCTGTGTCATGTACACATCCTCCTCCAGAATTCCGTTAAGGAAAGCTGTTTTCACATCCATCTGCCAAATCTCATAATCGTAATAAGCGGCAGTTGCTAGGAGAATCCGAATGGATTTAAGCATAGCGACTGGGGAATAGGTCTCATGATAGTCAATACCATGAATTTGCTTGAAACCTTTAGCCACCAACCTAGCTTTGAATATCTGTATATTCCCATCCACGTCAATCTTCTTCTTGAAGATCCATTTGCACTCTATGGCTTTTACACCATCAGGCAAATCTACCAAGGACCATACTTGGTTTTCTGACATGGACCCCATTTCGGATTCAGCGGCTCCAAGCCACTTTTCGGAGTCTGGGCCCAACATTGCTTCTTTGAAAGTCGCAGGCTCGTCACTGTCAATGATCAACAAGTCATGACAATCCGTTATGAGAAATCCTTGATATCTCTCGGGTTCGTGATGGATCCTTCCGGATCTGCGAACTTCCGGCTCCACAGGTGTGGGTTCTACAACTGTTTGTATTTCCACTTGCTGCTCTTCCTGAACAGGTTGAGTAGCTTCCTGTGTTTCTCGAATTTCTTCGAGTTGTACTTTACTCCCACTACTCTTCTTGGAAAGAAATTCTCTCTCCAGGAAAGTACAATCCCGAGCAACAAACACTTTGTTCTCAGAACGGTTGTAGAAGTAGTACGCCTTGGTTTCCTTAGGATAACCAATGAAGAAGCACTTGTCGGATTTGGGTGCGAGCTTATCGGATATCAACCATTTTACATAAGCTTCACAACCCCAAATTTTCAGGAGAGACAAACTTGGAACGTTTCCAGTCCACATCTCATGTGGTGTCTTTGCAGCTGATTTTGTAGGAACTCTATTTAGTGTAAACATTGACGTTTCTAGAGCGTATCCCCAAAAGGATAATGGAAGGTCTGTGTGACTCATCATTGATCGAACCATATCCAATAGGGTCCGATTCCTCCTCTCGGAAACTCCATTCCATTGGGGCGTTCCAGGAGGAGTGAGCTGTGAAACAATTCCACACTATCTCAGATGATCACTGAACTATTGGCTTAAGTATTCTCCTCTGCGATCTGATCGAAGAGCTTTGATACTTTTGCCAAGTTGGTTATGTACTTCATTTTGGAACTCCTTGAACTTTTCAAAGGATTCCGACTTGTGTCTCATCAAATAGACATAGCCGTACCTACTGAAGTCATCAGTAAAGGTAATGAAGTACTGATAATTTCCTCTAGCACTTGTGCTCATCGGGCCGCACACATTTGTATGTATAAGGCACAATAAGTCACTGGCCCTTTCACTTGGTTTGTTGAAAGGGGCCCTAGCCATTTTGCCCATTAAACATGATTCACATTTCTCACATGATTCATAATCAAATGAGCCCAAAAGCCCATCTTTATGGAGCTTCTGTATGCGTTTCTCGTTTATGTGGCCCAAACGACAATGTCAGAGAAAAGTCGGGTTTTCGTCATTTGACTTAAACCGTTTAGTATTTATGTTGTTAACGGGTATAGTTTGGTTTAGGACATAAAGCACATTCTCTAATGGGGCGCTACCATAAAACATATGATTAAGATTAAAAGAACAACACTTGTTTTTAATCATAAAATCAAAACCATCCAAATCCAAACAGGAAACTGAAATGATGTTTCTGCTTATAGCAGGTACATAGTAGCAATTATGTAAATTCAAAACCAAGCCCGAAGGCAGTGACAATTTGTAGACGCCTACAGCCAATGCAGCAACTCTTGCTCCATTCCCGACTCGCAGCTCTACTTGTCCCTTTTCCAGCGTTCTACTCTCACTTAGCGCCTGCATATTAGTACAAATATGAGCACCACAGCCGGTATCCAATACACATGAGTTAGAACTTGATGAAGTAACATTTATTCAATAACATAAATACCTGGAGAAACCGTCTCGTATGACTTCTTCAATTTTTCATAACCTTCCAGGAATTTCTTGCAATTTCTCTTCCAATGCCCGGGCTCCTTACAGAAATGGCACTTATCAGCTTCAGAAAGACCAGCCTTTGGCTTAGGAGTGGGCGCCGGCTTGTCCTTGTTCTCAACCTGGACAGCTTTGCCTTTGCCTTTTCCTTTGCCCTTGCCAGATTTCTTATGCTTTTTACCCCCTTGCACCATAAGTACATTCGGGGTGGCCTTCTTAAGGTTGGGCTCGGCAGTCTTAAGCATCCCATGCAACTCAGCCAACGTCTTTGTCAAGTTGTTCATATTGTAGTTCATGATGAATTGATCAAAACTTGACGGCAGTGACTGCAGTATGATGTCAGTAGCCAACTCTTGGCTAATGGGACAGTCCAGTCTCCCCAGATTATCTATATAACCCATCATCTTAATGACATGAGGACTGACTGGAGCATCCTGTGGCAGCTTGCACCCAACTAGAGCCTTCACCAGCTGGTGTCTCTCAGTTCGTGCTTGCTCCTGAAACAACGCTTTCAGGCTAGTGATCATCTCGATGGGCGACGCCACGTTCTCATATTGCTTCTACAAGTCCGAGTTCATGGTAGCCAACATCAGACAAGTCACATCGACCACATCATTGGAATGCTTATCCCAAGCATTCTTTTCAGACTGCGGGGCATTGGTGCGATACTTCTCGGGGAGAACTTTCTCAAGGACATAGTCCTTCTTCTCCTGCTTGAGAACGATTCTCAAGTTCCGATACCAATCGAGAAAGTTTGATCCATTCAATTTGTCCTTCTCAAGGACGGATCTCAAGGAGAAAGTGTTTGAATTTGAGCTAGACATGGCTGAAAAAACAAACAAATAGAGGTTTAGTAACGGTGTTCAAGAAAAGAGAAATCTTAACAATTAAGAAAACTCACATTATATTCAACACAAATGTTTCCTCAATGAATATAACGAACCAAAATCCATATTTCATAAAGCTTGAGTGAGCCACTGGCTATCACCCAAATCTTAATTATTTAGGTAAGCAACTCTTTGCTAATCATATCCAATATGACTTTTGGTTGTGGACAAAACATCTTATGTTTCATCCACCTGATGTCTATGGGCCCAGAACTTCTGATGGCCCACTCAAGTCAACCAAATCTATTAATCATGCAATAGCTGATGTCATGCACTGCAAGCCCATCAACCCTATTACCTACTGCCTTACTCATGTAACTACAGATACCTTGCACTGCAAGCCTATCACGCAGTGAAACGAGTCTTGACAGCTGACTAGATTTGGGAAGACATCAAGAAAACTTGATATTTAGTTTGAGGAACTGAACTTTTAATCTTGATGCATATCTCATACGCAGTCAAGAAGGCTTAGATTTTATTTAAAACAATCAATTTAACCCAGTTTTAATTAATCTAAGAAGTGGGGTGAAATTCTGTTCGGTTATGACTTCTGCAGTGCACCGATGCTAGCATCGATCGACACTCATCTGTGCAACCAAAACAATTTCGATGACGGGTTAGTATCGATCGATACTACCAAAAGTTGTATCGACCGATGCTTAACCAACCAAATCGATCTGCGATAACCAGTCAATCCAATTGATCTGGATCGATAACCGGTCAATCAAATTGAACCGTATCGATTTCCAGCTGGTATCGATCGATACAACACTTGTATCGGTCGACACCAACATAATCGCACTAAATCGCAATCAGCCGGTTTAAATCGATTTCATCCAAGCATGATAACCGATTCAATCCAATTGAACCGACTAACCATTCGCAAGGCTGTATCGATCGACACAACCATTGTGTCGGTCGATACCATTAGGTTTCAGAAACTTTGATCTTTGGATCGAACCCTAATATTTTATTAAGGTGTCGATCGATACCATGATCATGGTGTCGATCGATACCACGAAACCTAGTTCGACAAGATTTTAGCAAAAAGGATTTTCACAGAAAACTTATCTAGCAATCTATACATCATATGTATCCGAATTCAAAGTTAAACCTTAGGGCTCTGATACCACTGAAGGAATTTCTACAGGTTTTTACCGGATTAATCTCTATTAATCAACCTACAGACAATTCATAAAGCCTAGGATCTAAGGTTTGTAAACCATGAATCATAGAGATCTCGATGATACCTGGAGATTGCAGCGTAATAGAGTCAGGTAATCGGAGAGGCTGCGCCTCTACTGTAGTCCACACTCACACGAACAGGAATCTGCAGGGATGCTAGTGCCTGGAATCAGATCTTGCAGAGGAAACCTGTGTTTGCTGGAGAGAGAGCGACTAGGGTTATGTCAAAACTCGTGCCACATATCATATATATAGGCACGTGACAAGACCTAATTGTTCTCGGGCCGAGCCAGAACGAATTAAGTCATTGGGCCGAAATCTCTATTTCGGTCCGCATATGGTATCGATCGATACTACCTTGTTGGTATCGATCGACACCTTCCCTCATAACACGTTCCTCGCTTAAGTGCATCCTGTTCACTTAGGTGTGTGACCCTGTAGGTTCAAATGACACTAGTAATGAGTTCATAACTCACAGATCATGAGCGGTTTCTAGCAAAACGTCATGACCGCCTAGTATCAGATGAATGTCTGATCTCGACAAACAACTATGTCTAGAGTTAGTACAGGAATGATTTCAGGACATTCCCAACAATATATATATTTTAAATAGTTATATTTATAATAATTGTTAAATTTGTAGGTGTTGGTGCATTCTTTCGTGATTTATGCTCGAGATCACTTACAATTGACGGTATTCATAATTTGGAGACTAATATACCGATTATACTTTGCAATCTCGAGAAGATATTTCCACCATCTTTCTTTGATGTAATGGAACATCTTACCGTTCACCTCCCACGAGAAGCAGCATTAGGTGGTCCTGTTCAATATCGGTGGTTGTATCCTTTTGAGCGTTACATGTTTCATCTAAAGAAGAAAGTTAAAAATTTAAGCAAATTCGAAGGTTCTATTGTGGCACAGAGCATTAATGAAGAAGCATCAAACTTTGCGGAATATTACTTTCCATCTGATGTTCGTACGAAGAGTAGACGTCCTTCTCGACATGATGATGGTGGCGAGAGATCAACGTATCCGGTATACGTCCCAAACTTGTTTACAAAAATCGGACGAGTAAGCGGAAAAGGTAAAAAACGCAAGCTATCAGAGCAGGAGCATGCTCACGTGCATATGTACATCCTCACTAATTGTGAGGATATTCAAGAATTTGAGAGTTATATATTAAATTATGTCCATAAAAATTTTAATTTTTGTTCTATATATTAAAAGATTTCTAATTATTTTTAATTTCCTATGATAGGATTTATATGGCCATAACACGCGCTTACTATCCACATTACACTGAGCATCAACTTGAACTCTTGAAACAACGAGATTTTGCTTCTTGGTTGCAATTTTACGTAAGTGTTAAAGCAATTAATTTTAATTTCAAATAATAAACTAAGTAATTAATTTTAATTAATAATAATAAAATATTTAATTATTAAATAATATGCTTTATATATTTTGATAGGTATCTGACGAAACTGCGAGAGGTCATACATTTCCCACATGGTTATTAGAGTTTGTCAACAGTCCAAACTACATTACGACGTCATACCCACGATATTGCACTAGAGGATATGCATTTACGATTCATGATGATAGACGTACGAGGACTACTTCTGATCACGGTATTTCGTCTCACTCCGGTGATGCTGTGTACTATGGTGTTCTTAGGGAAATATTGGAGATTCGGTATCCGGGTATGCTGAACTTGAGGTGCATAGTATTTCTTTGCGATTGGTATGATCCCAATACCAATCGAGTTGACAAATTTGGTGTTACATCGGTACATTCAAGACAGAGATTACAAAAATATGATCCATTTATCCTTGCGTCTCAAGCAGATCAGGTATACTATCATTCACAATAATAATATAACGTACATATATTTATCCAAATACTAATAATTTAATTTAATTTTTGGTTAGGTATGCTACATTCGATATCCACGAGTTACGTACAGGGATGACCCTTGGATAACGGTGACGCCAATAAACCCAAGGGGAAGAGTTCATGGAGTTGGTACTAGCGATCCTTTGCAGTCAAACGAATGTGGTATCATGGTCCCGGTTGAGCATGATCTTCACGTTGACCTTGTTGTTGATTTCACAATGTTTGGAGATGCAACGATTCATTCAGAATCAGAGGATTCTGTTGGAGAATTTGATGATGATTCAGATTCTATTCCTTCGGATTATTTATCGGATTCGGATTCGGAGTAGTAACTATCTTATTAATTAATTTGTCTTTTTAAACGTTTAATTTATGATTTTCAAATAATTAGTTATCACCTATTAAACTTAACAAAAATTTTGTTTTTAATTTATTTATAAGTTTGCATATTTAATAAATTATTTATAATATATGAAAGTTAAGGCATTACCGACGGATTACCGACGACTATTATAGAATATGTCGGTAATCCGTCGGTTTTCTGGAAAATACCTGACGGATTACCGACGGATCCTATAATTTTTTGGCCACTACAAACGGTTGAAATAAAAGAAAAGTAAATTATATTAAATTATATTAAATCGTTTTAGGGTTTAGGGTTTAGGGTTTAGCTATACGTGTCCGCACACATTCATTTATGCTTTTTCCAATATATAATAGTTTCAAAAATAGTTTATATTGCATGTTATATATATCTTTTAAAAGATTCGAAATGAATTCATCATAAGTGTTCGTAAACTTATATTGTTACTTATGAAATAGTTTTCATTTGATGATAAGCTACATTTTTAAAAAATAATTTTTTAAAGTCATATAAGTACATCTATATACTTCTAATAGTATAATTTAAGTGTTAACATTGATTATAGTTCTTAATCACTTAATAAACATAAGATTCAATGATATATACCCTAAATCGTCGGTAATCCGTCGGTATTTTCTTAGATTTACCGACGGATTACCGACGACCTAATCAAATCCGTCGTTAAACCGTCGGTATAAGCACGAGTAAATGTGGTTTGACTGGCCAATGGGAGGACATGCAAAGAAACAAGAACCGTCGGTAATCCGTCGGTTCTAAAAACAAACCGACGGATTACCGATGGACCCAATTTTTTTTTCCCGCGAATGGGAGGACATGCAATCAAATCCGTCGGTAAACCGTCGGTATAAGCGCGAGTAAATGTGGTTTGACTGGCCAATGGGAGGACATGCAAAGAAACAAGAACCGTCGGTAATCCGTCGGTTCTAAAAACAAACCGACGGATTACCGACAGACCCAATTTTTTTTCCCGCGAAACATTTCCCAATTATTTTGGAAAACGCGGCATTGACTATTTTATTCATTTAATTGGGTTTCCCGACGAAAAACCGACGGAATGTCCGTCGGTTAGCGCTATTAAATCAACTTCGAGACTCTTCTCTTCTCCTTCATTTCTTTATCAACAATGAGGTATGTTTTCCATTACTTTCATTTCTATATAGGTTTTGAACTCATTTTCTTCTTTATAAAACGATTTGGAATAGATTTGTTTTAGATTAGGTGGATAGTTAGGACTTTTGACTTCTTCTTGTTGAATCGTTGGATTATTTGATATATTGGTGGATTATGTTTGTTTGTTTTGTTGATTGATGGTAGTTTTTTTGTACAAGGATTTTTGGATTAACTTTTTTATAATTTTTCTTTTAATCTTATTTGTATATTTGTATATTATAATCTATGCTTAGTTTTTAGAAATGATTTTACGAATTTTTATTATTTTTTTGGTTTTTTTTAGAGTTTTTTAATTATTATTTGAGCTTAAATATATTTTTTAAAAATATTTTAATTTTCAGTTTTTGGAAATGTTACGAAAATAATTTTCAGCTTAACTATTTTATTTTTATAAATTTTGAATCATTTTATTTTGAATCATTTTATTTTATAAATTGTATATTGTATATGAATTGATGTTAAACAATTCTTATATCATTTTTTGTTTTTTTGTTTGTTATAAGGAATCATAGGGATCAATACGAGGATTTCCTTCGTAGTAGTCGATCTACACAACAACCCGATGTTCCTAGTTGTTCTCAATCAAGAACCCCTAGTATTGTTATGGAGTCGCTGACATCAACGGCTCCCACTGCGATGTCCATAGAAGACTTCGTCTCTCAACCGGGAAGAGAACGACTCCGAAAGCTACATCCCCAAAGAATCGACAATGCAACATGGTTAGTGACGAGATTTAAGTTTGCGACTTATAATATTATAGTTTTTTTGTTTTTATCCACTTACTACTATTATTTTGTGTAAGTTTGAGAGTTCGGGAAACGGGATTAGCAAATCTATTTTGAGAATGATGCAAGGGATTCTCCAAAAATCATATGAAACATTCAATGCAATGCCGAGCAAAGAGCAAGAATTGTGGTTTAAGCAATTTGCGGTAATTTTTTTTTTACTTATGTTTTAAAATTTTATATAGTATCTTCAAATTAATATATTTTTAAAATTTTGTAGCAAGAGTTTAATTGGCATCGAGACTTGACGCCCGAAGTTCGCATAAAATTCAGGCAGGCTGCGGCAAGTCATTACTCCAAAACACTCAACGAATGGAAGCGAAGGTGGGCTAAAGGAAAGAAACCAAAGGGGATTAATGATGACGTTTATAAAGGGTTGCAAGAATATTGGGCGAAGCCAGACACAAAAGAGAAATCCAAGATTAAGCGAGCGAGGCGGGAAAGGAATGTCTGTACATAACGGCGGTGCAACAAGCACTTACACCCGAGCAGAACAACTTGTAAGGTTTTTGTTTTTTTAGTTGGTTTTCTCATATTATTTTATTACTAATATTTCCAATTTTTTTTAGACCCAAAGAGATGGTGTGCCTCCCGATTATCTCGTTTTGATGGAGGATATGCACACCAACAAGAAAACCGGCCAAATTCAAGATCAGCTCATGAAAGAAGTCATCGAGAATTTGAAGAAGAAGAAAGAAGACTATATCTTAACCCAACAATCCCAAGCATCCGAAGATGGATCTGAGCTTCCTACAACCGTCCCACCGGAAATTATCAACCAAATCGTATTGGAGGTATTTATGTTTTACATACAAAATTTAATTACTAATTTTTTCATAATTTGGTTTAAATACTTACTTATATCTTCTTCACTTGTAGGAAACTCCAAAAAGAAAAGGACGAATCTTTGGGCTAGGAAATCTAGGCTTATTTGGATCTAGTTCTTGTTACTCATCGCCGTATGCACGCGATGCTGAGCTATAGAAGACGCTAGAAGAGAAAGATGAACGGATTGCGGCTTTAGAGAAATTGATGGCCGAGGAGAAAGAGGCGAACAAACGTAGAGACGAAGAGGCGAAACGTAGAAACGAAGAGATGGACAAATTCATGAGCGACATGCGTTCGCGATTTCCCGGTTCTAGTTCTTAGTTTGCATTTTAATTATCGTTTCAAATATTTTTGTTTTGGATAATTTGTTTTGGATAATTTGTTTTTATTTTAATTTATTATCAAATTTTAATTTTCATTTTAATTATTTTCAATTTTGATTTCATAATTTATAAATATAGTATTTAGTATATATTAATTATTTAGTAATTATTTTATTTTTAAAAACTCCGTGTTCGTCGGTTTTCCGTCGGCTTTTATTTTTATTTCCGTCGGTAATCTGTCGGTTATTCGTCGGTTATTGAGTTCCTCGGTAAACCGTCGGTTAAAACCGCAAGTTTATCCATCGGCATCTCATCGGTAATTCATCGGTTATACTATCTGACAGCTTACCGACGGCTATTTTACCGACGATTTATTGACGACAATGCCGACGGATATGTCGTCGGTAAACTGTCGGTTTTTAGTTTGTCGGTAATTCGTCGGGGTACCTGACGGATTACCGACGGATGTTCAATTACCGACACTCTAGAACCGACAGCCAATTTTGTCGAGAATCCGTCGGTTTTTAGTTTGTCGGTAATTCGTCGGGGTACCTGACGGATTACCGACGGATGTTCAATTACCGACACTCTAGAACCGACAGCCAATTTAATTTGTCGGGAATCCGTCGGTTAGGACGTTTACCGACGGAATACTGACGGATAGGCTCGTCGGTTATGAGCTGTTTTCTTGTAGAGTATAAGAAAAACACCGAAAAGCATGATAAAGAACATAGTGTGAATAAAATCAGCAGTAAAAGAAACGACTTGACATGTCAAAACTGACCTTAGTATCCAACATTCTGGACAACCTGTTCTTCTCCTTCAAGTCACACTCTCATGACCCTCTCCATCACAGTTTGCTTTGTCACCTTCTCCTATAATTAGTTTTAACCCAACCAATATTAGCAATACGCTACACAAGTGAACTATAATAACTAACATATAGTATTGATAAACTTCTTCTTTCCTTTTTTCATGTGCTTCTCTGTTTCCTCCAGCAAAGCCTGAGCTTCTTCAAGTTCCTTCTCCTAAGGATTCTTTGTTTCCTTCTCTCTGCAAACTCAGCTGTAAGTCTCTTTTATTCTGCCTCCTCGGTTAAGCCGTTTCTGCTCCTCTTCACGTTCCTTTAAAAAGCAAACATCAAATCAAGGAATTGATATCAATCAACACAGCCTAAAAGGAAAGGTATGAAAATTAACCACCATGGAGCAGAACACTACCATTTCTAGTTTCCAGTCTTTTGTGCTCTTTCTCAACAGTACCGGCTAAACTTGGTATTATGCCACATAGTTTTGATGCTTTACTTGGGACAGGATACAGCATAGCTCTTACTTTGCTCAAAGACTCGGCAAAAACAGCCAGATGATCACTGAGTCCATCAGACTCAATACCCTAATATACAAACAGTTGATCGAATAGATTAGTAGTATCTACCAAAGAGTCAATAAGTAAACATGATCTCTGTATCTCTTGGACGTAATGAGATCATGATCTTGTTTCTGCCCAACATTGATCAATTCTACACAAAAACATGTAACACAATGTCAATTCATACACCCCTAAACCAAATCCATGGGACCAAATGACCATTTTAAAACTAAACATTTCGTAACTTACAATCAGCACGCTTCAATCCATTCTCCAGTTTGGCAAAATTCGACATGTTTCAGACGAACAAGGCTATAGACAACGAATTGAATTTGTTACAGAGATAAAAAAATGAATCCGAAAAAATACCATTAGAATCATCTCAAACCCTAATTTCATCTTATAGAATAAAAAAACGCATAAGCGGCACAGAAAATTCAATAACTTTGATGAAAATCCCAACCCAGATCAATTCAATGAGATTCGATTAAAAAACAGTAGAGATCCAAATTGATTAGAATCGAAACTGAGTACTAACCTTGTAGCCGTAATAAGAGAGAAGAGAAAGCGAAGCGGAAGCAACTCTAGGGTTGAAAGATTAACTTTTTTGACCGTTGAAATTTTACAACGTTCTTTTTTTTTTTTGGTAATAATTCATATTTGTTGTTGATTACTTAGTTTGAAATTTTATACACTCTAATATTGAAAACAATTCCATTTTTCATACATTTCACATATAGAAATATGAGATGCTAATAAAATTAAGGGAGATTTGCAAAAATACCCTTTCAGCCATGCTCTTATGCAAAAATGCCCTTTCACTTTTGTCACTTTGTCACTTTGTAAAAATACTCTCACTTTGTAGTAGAAGGACCAAATTGCCCTCCAAACCCTAAAGCTATCTCTCTCAGCACTGTCTTCCCCGATGACGATTATGCCGCAATTCGCAAACGCCTCTTCACCGGTTTGGTCTCCGCCGTTACAATCTGGTTCCTAGATTTCTCCGGTGCGGTGGTGCTGACGAAACGGTCGTCGGAGAAGCTCTTCAAGTTCCTTGACATGTACGAGACGCTCCGTGACTTGATCCCAGCGGTGGAACAATCGGATTCAGATCTGATCCAGGAGATTAAATTAGCTCAGACGAGGCTAGGAGAAGCGGCAGTGACCATCTTCGGAGAGCTAGAGAAGTCGATCAAGTGCGATAATGGAAGAACTCCGGTTCCGAGCGGAGCCGTTCATCCATGACCTCACGTGGCTCGAGACTCTCTGGTTCGATTACTCCGCCACCAAATCCGATTACTACCTATACTGCCACAACATTCTCTTCCTTTTCATTATGTGTTTCAAGATCAGAATCTTGGCTTTAATTTGATATGCTTTGGTGTAGAATCAATAAGGATTTTGAATATTGATGAAGTGAATCGATTAGATTTATACTTTGTTTTTTAGATTTGTGATATTAGATTAGTCATCAATCTTTTAGCTCAGGTTGTATGTAGGTGATGGAGGAGAAAGGCTTAACCTTCATAGTTATCACTTTCGAAGATAATGAATCCATATAACTGTTTGATCTGCTATAAATCCGATTAATTCATGTCTAGGCTATTGTTACATGTATGATATGGCTTCTTAACAAAGATTGCTTCTCTGCAGGTGAAGAGCATTGTAGATTGGCGAGGTTTCTACTTCAGAACCTACATAGTAAGAACACTGAATATGGACTTGGTTTCTTATTACTTATAGAATTGGATGCAAAGACCAAAGAGGAAGAGCTACAAACAACTATTTTAGGCTTAGTATGTTAGTTTTAAGAAAATTAAGTTTCTTCTTAGTTGTTGTTATGTACAGTTGATTATGAATTTGGTCTTCATTGAGGATAAGAAGTTGGTTTTGGATTCTGAATCTTGATAGATTAGTGTGAAGTTATCTGCAAATTTGAATAGCTCTTCTACTGAAACTGCAGTTTGCTTAGTGGAGGAGAGATGCAACTATAAGCTTGAACAACTTCAGTTTTCTACATCTTTTTCACCATTACGAGCACTACTATCAACTCCATATGTATACTGGTTGAATTCGCCATCTCTGTTTATGTGCAGCAATTTTTTGTCATATAAACACATCTTCACACTACAACAAATATGCACATTGTTAACGAGAGAAAAACGCTATAATAGACCTTTGATAGCGTTTTCCATTGTGCTGTATTAAGGCACTGTTATTGTAGGTACCCCATATACAATAGCGTTTTTTAAGTATGCTATGATATACTTTTATATCATAGCGTGACGTAACCGCTGTGGTATCACGCTTTTCTAATTTTTAAAAATGATGTAATAAGTTATTTTTCTTGCTATGTTAGGTGTTTCTACCATACCTATAATATATATTCTTATAGCGCTGTTTTATGGTTTTTTTTTTGCTATTATATATATATATATATATATATATATATTTATAGAGCTATTTATTATTATAATTTGCATAATATAAGCAGAATCTGTTATATAAAAATTAAATCATTCATAACATAAGTTCGAATCCAATCCAACATACATAACCATTACAAGAGATTTTATAATCCTTATGCATACAAGTCTAAATTCATGTAATCTTTAACCTTTGAGAAGAATCTAACATAGGCAATCTAGACAAAGAATGTAAACCTGCATATGAGTCGTTACACGCCTAATTTGAGCACGGCTTCCATTCCATTGCAACACAAAATCTGCCTCTGTGGTTCCACTCCCTCTTTGTCCCTTCACCTCCTCCATTGCACGACAGTTACTCTCTTTTTCTATTAACCTTACACAAGCAACAAAGAGATATAAACTCAGAAACATTGACAACTCTTCCAGAAATAGACCAAACAAAATCTACAACATTCACTAAGAAAGTTCATGCCCACTTTTTTTTATAGATTAAATGCAAACAAAAGGGGAAAAATTCCATTTACATTTTTTGTTTACAAGTTTCCGATTTCGAACAACTAATTGAAATAGACCACATATTAATAAAAGACCGATTCGAAGAAACAAGACTCACTAACCTCAAGATCTACAACTTAAACCCCGCGACTTAGCTTCCAGAATCACCCTACAAATCAGCAATATCCAAAATAGTAAAACAAAATCAGAAAAATAGAGTAAAATCTATAAATCAGATAGTGTTTACTGTAGAATCGATTCTTCAATGAGACCAGAAGATGGAACACTGTCTATCTATCTTCTTTAAACACACACACAAGAAATAAAAACTGCTTACCCTCTGGGTCTTTACTGCGACGCTCACCTTTTTAACACCTAAAATAAAACAAAATTAAGAGACCTGGCTTGAGAGGTACCTACATCATTGACCAAACTTCACACCAGTTGAGCTCAAGATATATAAACCAAACAATGATTACTATTAGAAGTGTGATAATGCTTACCTGACCACCGTTCTTGAGTGGTACAATATTGCCCACAACAAGTCCTCAATTCAGACCCATATAAACTTAACGCTCCTTATAACATTTTTGAACAATATCTTAGTGAAACTTAGCATACTCCATTCTAGCATTCAACCTTCTTTTCAGTGTCTCCTGCAAAAGAAACGTGAATTTAGTACTAGGTCTGGAGGAGCATTCAAGCATTCAAATATTCATAATTTTGATTAAGGACATCAAAATCGAAAATCAAATTAAAAGATCTAAAGTGTCTAACTGTCTATACATAAGTTGGCTCACCTAGTTAGTAGGGTTGCTTTCAACTTGCAGAGTCCTCTGAGTAATGCTCTCCTCCAAGGTTTCGCTTGCTTGTAGTATTCAAATCCATAACTTCATTTTTTTCTAGAACATTGACACTTGTGCCTGACAGTTCAAATCTTACATACACCCACAAAATCATGTGTTTATCACAATTATAAATTACAAGAGAACAGATAAGCATCATACTTTTAGATTCATTAATGCCAGTGAATTATGTATAAAAGCAGCAACAAGTTCACAGAGATTTAGAAAGCCTTGACGATGCATCTAAAAGAACAAAAATCATGTTTTGATATAACTTTTATGTTCTCAAATTAAAACTCTAGAGAAATTATATTCGAACAGGTAACAAAAGTGGATTAAAAAAAAGAGATATTTAGAAAGAAAGTGAAAAACAAACCAGATAGATACAATTTTTCCATGATGAGTCTCAGCTAGACATTTTATCGAACACCTTGTGTGCAAAATGTGCTCATCTACACACAAACTACATAAAGAAAATCAAAACTCAAATTCTTTCACTAAGCAACATCAATATAATGAGAAAACTCTTAATCAACCTATACCCAACCCTAGATCCATCTAATCCATCTTAAATCTCGTGGTCCTAAGCTATCAAAGCAAAGACATAGAGACAAAAGATTTTTGATTTTGCTAACCTCAAAATTGAGACAAGAAGAGAGCTCTCTGTAATTTAGGCGTACCTCAAGCACTAAACTGTGTCCTTAGTCGAAGAAGGGTATAAGAAGAAGATAAGGAAAGGGAGAATACCATTCACGGAGGAGGGAGGTGGAAGATACGGCGCCGATGGGGAGAGGTGGACTCAATCGGGTTGAAGAATTAGAACACGAACCAGTATAGTTCTTGACGGAGAGATTCCATCAAGCTTCTCGATACATAACGTGAGGGGCGAATTCATATTGCAGGAGAGGAAGAAACAAAACTCGTTTCCACCCATGTGCAATTTTCAAAAGATCAAAATTGGGGCTTTTCTATTTGCAAAACAGTGGAATAAATGGATTTGAAGAATCTGAAACTTCAATTTTTCGATCGTTCGAGCTGTTTAGGTTTTCACACAAGAGAGAGAGAGAGAGAGAGAGAGAGCAGACTAAGGCGCTTAAGTGAAATAATAGGTTTAGTGACTTAGGCGCTTTAAGTGAAATAATATTTTCGTTTCTGTTTTAAAGTTTTTCTATCATAGCGTTTATTAGGTGCTATAAAAACCTTACCGAAAAAAATCTCATCTTTCATAGCAGGGACAGAAAATGCGCTATCCTCACCTGCTATGAATGTGCATATTTGTTGTAGTGTCATCTTTATACATCTTCAAGATCAAATGATTCAAGTCTTGTTGTGTTGTGGCGAAGAGCATAATTATCGTTATGGCTGATTTCAAGTCTTGTTGTGTTGTGGTTCTTAGGCGTGTGTCAGGAGAATCCAAGGTGATGAGTCTGGCCACAAGCATTGCTTCTACGATTTGAAAGGATGTATAAAATGCAGTGGATGTTGAACTTTTTCTAACTATAAACAAGAATGCCAAATGGCTCTGCTTCTTGATATGTCTATATTTTACAGGTTTTAAGCACTGATTTCTCATCACTTTAGCATTGATTCATCCCCTGTTCATACCATTTTTAGTCATTTATAGTCACTTTGCATAATTAGTAGGTTATTGCATGAGCATTGCATACATTCTTGCATTTGGAGTTGTTTAGGTACAAAAAGTAGCTGTTTGGTGAAGAAAGGACCCTGCATCGATCACCAGCATCGACCTGAGATCGATCCTAAGGCAGAAAGGTGCAAGCTTTGAAGAACACAAGGCATCGACCAAACTTATCGACCAAACTGATCGATACCTAGGCAAAAAGGTGCAAGCTTTGAAGAACACAAGGCATCGACCAAACTGATCGACCAAACTGATCGATGCCTAGGCAAAAAGGTGCAAGCTTTGAAGATCACGCGGCATCGACCAACCTGATCGATGCCAAGCCTAGCCGCCTTTGACTTTTGTTTTTTAGTGAATTAGGGTTTTGACTTTGCCTAAAGTAGTATAAATACAGCTGTTATGCTGAGACAATGGAAGGATATTATCTTATCCTTAAACTTTTCTCTTATCCCTAATCTCTCTCTCTCTTTTCTCTCTAGAACTCTCAAAATCAGACACTTTGTAATCCAGATCTCTCTTAATCCATTTTGATTTTGCATTTTCTACATTCACAGTTCTCTTAATCTGATCTTTAGCTTTATGATTATGCAATTTATTTTCATTTCTGGGTTTTTGCATTTTATGATGATTTGTGAGTAGTCTGCTTAGGGTTCTTGAGGATGGGTTAGGTTAGTGATGAATCCTTGATCTTCTAGGGTGTTTAAGGTTAGATCTGTTTAGATCCCTTCTGGGTGAGTGTTCTTAATGCTAGTTTCTCTCTGATCAATTGAAATTAGACCCTAGGTATTTCCTGCCCGAAAGGTGTTTGATGAAATGCTTGAACCAACTTTTTCCAGAGATTTACATGTCTAACCCAAGAGATTGGTTGCTTAGAGTGTTTATTGGTTTTAATAGGTTGAATCATAATGCCTGCTTTGCTATGCTTCTCTAGAGAGATCTAGGTTTGGAGGTAGTTCTGCTTGAGGATCTCTACCACGAGAGTGGATTGATCTGTATTCGAACCTGTTGTCTAGGGATTAGCTCTCTGTGAGTTTTTGTTAAACACCTTAGTTGATTTAGGAGGATTCACTGACCAATTATTCCCATTCTCAAGAGCTCTATTTCTTTATCTGATTGTTATTTGCTTGTTTGATCGATCTGCTTTAGCTTCTGCTAGTTCTTGCATCTGTTTCTAATTTCTGCTTTTCTCTTTTGTTCATTTAGGTTGCTAGATACCAAACTGTTACTGCTTGGCTTGAATTAAGTGAATTTGATTGCATCCTGATTGGTCAATAACTCACTCATTATGGATTGACACCCTCTGTGCTGCAACGTCAGTTTAAGTGCTCAGGGAATTGAAACACTCCTTGTTGTCTCTTCTGCTAAAAATATCTGTTTCAATTTGGCGACGTTGCCATTTGGGTGATTTGGTTGCATTCAGGATTTCAGATTACTTGAGATCAAGTTCTTATTTACTTTATTTCGCTTGCTGACTTGTTTGATTGCTGTTTCTGTCCATTTCAGGTACTTAGGCCAGGATCGATCAAACACATCGATCTAGTACATCGATCCAGCTCAACACCTGCATTGATATGGAAAACCAAATCGATCAACCTCCACCAGGTGCTAATGGCAATCTGCCAAGACAGCAACGCAACATTGGGGCTGGTGATACACCCAGTACTCACGCCCACCGTCAGGGAATTGTGCCTCCTGCAATCCCAAACAACAATTTTGAGATCAAGAGCAGTATGATCAACATGATTCAGAACAACCGGTTCCATGGTTTGCCTATGGAGGACCCTCTTGATCATCTCGATGACTTTGATAGGCTCTGTGGCCTAACAAAGATCGACGGAGTAAGTGATGACGCTCTCAAGCTGCGACTATTCCCGTTCTCTCTTGGTGATAAGGCACGGCAGTGGGAGAAAGCTCTACCTCCAGGCTCTGTTACTTCTTGGGACGATTGCAAGAAAGTGTTTCTTGCTAAGTTTTTCTCCAATTCTCGAACAGCTAAGCTTCGAAATGAGATATCCAGCTTTACTCAGAAGACTGGTGAGACCTTTTGTGAGGCCTGGGAAAGATTCAAGAGCTACACCAGCAAGTGCCCACACCATGGCTTCTCCAATGACTCTCTTCTCAGTACACTTTATCGAGGAGTATTGCCTCAGTTCCGACTAATGATGGATACTGCTAGTAACGGCAACTTTCTGAATAAAGATGTAGAAGATGGCTGGGAGCTTGTGGAGAACTTGGCACAATCTGATGGAAACTACAGTGAGGATTCTGATAGAGCTGTGAGAAGCACCACCAATTCTGATGATAAACACAGGAAGGAGATGAAAGCTCTCAATGACAAGTTGGATAAGTTGTTGTTGGCACAACACAAGCAACTCAACTTTGTTTGTGAAGCTGAGCAGGTCCAAGATGGGGAGATCGATCAATCTGCCGAAGTGTGCTACATGCAGAACCAAGCGGGTTACACTCGTGGTTACAACAATTACAGGCCTAACCAAAATCAACAACCATACCAGCCAAATAAGCCTTTCGTTCCTCAGCAGCAGCCGGCTGCACCCACGAGTTTTCCATCTCAGGCACCACCTCCAGATTTTGCAAGTATGTTCCAGCAAATCCTTCAAGGACAGGCAGCTGGTGCTAAAGACATGGCTAGGCAGTTTTCTGACGTACATAATAATTTCCAAGATTTGAATCTCAAAGTTGAGGCACTGACCTCTAAAGTCAAGTACCTAGAGAGCACTAATGCTTCATCCTCTTCTGAAAAGTTTCAAGGCAAACTTCCTGGTAAAGCAATCCACCAACCCAACGAGTTTCACCAAGCTAAATCTATCACGCTTCGCAGTGGTAAGCAGCTTGCTCCCAGAACAGGACCAACTGACATCACTGAGGACAGTGAGGAACAAGATGGGGAGGGTTTCTGTGAAAACGAACTTCAGGGCGAACAACCCACACAAGACCAACAGCATCGACCAACAGGTCGATCCAAGCCACCTCCTGCTGAAAAACCTGCAGTTCCTGAGCAGAAGAAGCCAGAATTCATTCCACCACCCTACAAGCCTAAGCTTCCATTCCCTGGAAGATTCAAGAAAAAGCTGGTAGAGAAGTACAAGGCTCTGTTCAATAAACAGATGGATGAACTCGAGCTGAAGATGCCTTTGGTAGATGCCATTGCTTTGATACCTCAGTCTCACAAGTTTTTGAAGGATCTGGTTAATGACAGGATCAGGGAAACTCAGGGCATGATGATGCTAACTCATGAGTTCAGCGCGTTTATACAGAGAAAGGACATAATAGAAAAGCTAAGGGACCCAGGAGCCTTCACTTTACCATGCTCGCTAGGCCAGTTTGCTTTTGACAACTGTTTGTGTGATCTGGGAGCCTCAACTAGCCTGATGCCACTATCTTTAGCTAAAAAGTTAGGATTCACTAAGTTTGGACCTTGCAATCTCGCCATGATCCTAGCTGATAGGTCAGTAAGATATGCTAATGGAGTTTTGGAGGACATGCCAGTTAAAGTGGGAAATGTGGAGATCCCCACTGATTTTGTTGTGCTTGAGATGGATGAAGGACCCAGAGACCCCCTGCTTTTGGGAAGACCATTTTTAGCAACAGCTGGAGCAATCATAAACTGCAAGAAAGGTCAGATAGAGTTGAATCTTGGCAAAGATCTCAAGATGAGTTTTAACATTAATAATGTCATGAAGAAACCCACCATAGAAGGCCAGCTGTTTTGGATAGAGAGAATGGATGAATTGGCAGATGAACTTCTAGAAGAACTCAACGAACAGGATCATCTCCAAAGTGCTCTAACAAAGAACAGCGAGGAAGGATATTTGCACCCAGAGACTGAGGTTTATCAGAGGATTTTGGACTCTCACAAAGAAGAAGACGAACCAGTGGACTTTGAGAACTTAATGCAGTCGACAGTAGAGGTTAAAGCAGTGGAAAGCGATTGCGCAGAAAATGGGACTCAAGAGCAGGATCGACCAACAGCATCTACCAAACAGGTCGATGCAGGCACCTCTGCGTCAGACGACTGGTCCGAACTAAGAGCTCCCAAGCTAGAACTGAAACCTCTACCCAAAGGGCTAAGGTATGCTTTCTTAGGTCCTAACTCTACATACCCTGTGATAGTTAATGATGAGCTCAATAATGATGAATTGCATTTGTTGCTAACTGAACTCAAGAAATTTAGAAAGGCTATAGGGTATTCGTTAGATGACATAAAAAGGATCTCTCCTAGTCTATGCATGCATAGGATCCATCTTGAACAAGAGTCATATTCTAGCATTGAACCTCAGAGAAGATTGAATCCAAATTTGAAAGAGGTAGTTAAGAAGGAGATTCTTAAGTTGCTAGATGCTGGAATTATCTACCCCATTTCTGATAGTAATTGGGTTTCACCTGTGCATTGTGTTCCTAAAAAGGGAGGCATAACTGTAGTGAAAAATGACAATGATGAGTTAATCCCGACTAGGACAATCACTGGCCATAGGATGTGCATAGATTACAGAAAACTGAATGCTGCATCTAGGAAAGATCATTTTCCACTGCCTTTTATCGATCAGATGCTGGAGAGACTTGCTAATCATTCGTTCTACTGTTTTCTTGATGGATATTCTGGATTCTTTCAAATACCTATTCATCCCAATGACCAGGAGAAGATGACATTTACATGTCCTTATGGTACCTTCGCATATCGAAGGATGCCATTTGGATTATGTAATGCACCTGCAACATTTCAGAGGTGCATGATGTCGATCTTCTCAGATCTAATAGAGGATGCAGTCGAAGTCTTCATGGACGACTTCTCTGTCTATGGGGACTCGTTCGCATCTTGTCTCTCTAATTTGTGCAGGGTACTCACTAGGTGCGAAGAGACGAACCTGGTACTGAATTGGGAAAAATGCCACTTCATGGTCAGAGAAGGGATTGTCCTTGGGCACAAAATTTCTGAGAGAGGCATTGAGGTTGATAAAGCCAAGGTTGAGGTTATGATGCAGTTGCAACCCCCATCTAATGTGAAAGATATCAGAAGTTTTCTTGGTCATGCAGGCTTCTATAGAAGATTCATCAAGGATTTTTCTAAAATTGCAAGACCTCTCACAAGACTTTTGTGTAAAGAGGTTGCATTTGAATTTGGAGAAGACTGTCTCAGGGCATTCGAAGAGATCAAGCGGGAACTGGTTAGTGCTCCCATTGTGCAAGCGCCTGACTGGGATTTACCATTTGAGATAATGTGCGACGCCAGCGACTATGCGGTTGGTGCAGTCCTTGGTCAGAAAAAGGACAAGAAGCTCCATGTGATATATTACGCGAGCAGGACCCTCGACGAGGCGCAAGTGAAGTATGCCACAACGGAGAAAGAGCTTCTTGCCATAGTGTTCGCATTTGAGAAATTCAGGTCCTACTTGGTTGGCTCTAAAGTGGTGGTTCACACGGATCATGCAGCCTTGCGACATCTTTTAGCTAAGAAAGATGCGAAACCAAGACTGCTGAGATGGATTCTATTGCTTCAGGAGTTTGATTTGGAGATTAAAGACAAGAAGGGGATCGAGAATGGAGTGGCAGATCACCTATCCAGAATGCGGATAGAAGATGGAATCCCTATTGATGACTCGATGCCTGAAGAGCAGCTGATGGCAGTTCACACTTTCATAGAGAGTGTTCCCTCAAGAATAGATCTGGTTGAAGTGATGGTGTCGAAAGAGAAGCTTCCTTGGTATGCAGATTTTGCTAATTACTTAAGCTGTGGAGAAGAGCCTGATGGTCTAGATAGTTACAGCAAGAAGAAATTCTCCAGGGACATTAACCACTACTTTTGGGATGAGCCTTACTTATACAAGAGGGGTTCTGATGGTATGTTTAGAAGGTGCATAGCAGAAGGAGAGGTGCAGGGAGTGCTCGAGCACTGTCATGGATCATCATATGGGGGGCATTTCGCCACGTTCAAGACAGCCCAGAAAGTTCTGCAAGCAGGTCTATGGTGGCCTAGCTTGTTTAAGGATGCACGAAGCTTCATCACTAAGTGTGATGCCTGCCAAAGAATGGGCAATATCTCAAGAAGAAATGAGATGCCTCAGAACCCAATCTTAGAAGTTGAAGTGTTTGATGTTTGGGGAATCGACTTTATGGGACCATTCAACCCACCCTCTTATGGGAATCGATACATCCTGGTTGCAGTGGATTATGTATCTAAATGGGTTGAGGCTGTGGCTTGCCCAACAAATGATGCTCGAGCTGTTATTAAGTTGTTTAAAAGCACCATTTTTCCCAGGTTTGGTGTGCCAAGGGTAGTGATCAGTGATGGAGGCTCACACTTCATCAGCAAGTTATTTGAGAACCTTCTGAGAAAGCATGGAGTCAAACATAAGGTGGCCACACCTTATCACCCTCAGACTAGTGGCCAAGTGGAGGTCTCAAACAAATAGATCAAGGAAATTCTTGCAAAAGTTGTTGGTATCTCTAGAAGAGATTGGGCTGTCAAGCTCGATGACACTCTTTGGGCATACAGGACTGCATTTAAAACACCAATAGGGCGAACTCCATTTCAGCTACTCTATGGAAAAGCTTGCCATTTGCCAGTGGAGATTGAGTACAAAGCCATCTGGGCAACAAAACTCTTGAACTTAGACATCAAGACAGCTCAAGAAAAGAGGACAATGGACTTGCATGAATTAGAAGAGATAAGGCTTGATGCTTATGAGAGTTCAAGAGTTTACAAGGAAAGGACTAAGGTATTCCATGACAAAAGGATCCTGCCAAAAGACTTTAAGGTAGGAGATCAGGTGCTTCTTTTCAACTCAAGGCTCAAGCTGTTCCCAGGAAAGCTCAAATCAAGGTGGTCCGGACCATTCAGTATCAGAGAGGTTCTACCCTATGGAGCCATCACTCTAATTGGCAAGGATGGTAATGAATTCACAGTGAATGGACAAAGAGTCAAGAGATACCTAGCCGACTATGCCATCCCAGAGGGGTCCTCAGTACCACTCTATGAACCCGACAACGCCTAAAGGGAAACAGGAAGTCAAGCTCAGTGACTTTAAACAATCTCACTTGGGAGGAAGTCCCATGTCTATCCCTTTAGTTATTGCTTTTAGTTTTTGGTCTTTTTGAGTAATTTCTTTAGTCTTTCAGGCGGCTTGGGAGAAGGGAAACGAATGAGGGCACGACACAGCTGGGACAACACGCAGTGGCGCATGATCGATCACCAGCATCGACCAAATAAGTCGATCCAGGTCAATCGATCAACGCCATCGACCGTTTAGTTCGATGCAGATCACTCAAGCCACATGACTCGACTTAACAACTCGAGTCAGGAGCCCCCACCTGCCTACACTCCTTCTTCACACAGCCTTGAGGTACCACTCCAACTCCATCATTGTACATACCATTGCATTTTTAGTTGTTTCCAGTTTTTATCTTGAATCTTCTCTAAAATTTCTCTTACACAAGGGACTGTGTAATTTAAGTTTGGGGGAGGGTTCAGGGTGTATTTGACATTGTGTTTTGTTTTCTTATTTTCAAATTTTGCATCCTTGAGTCTGCATGCATTTCATCTAAGGCATAGAAAAACCATAAAAATTTGAAAAATTTTGAAAAAATTTCTATAAAAAGAGTGTTCATGTAGTTTGCATTTGCATATAGGATTGAGTCTAGAATGTTTCATATAGGACTGTTGCATCCAGCATAGGGGACTATGATGAATTTAACCTTGTTAGCTTGCTTAATTTGCTAGGCTAGAATCAGAGCCCTCGTTGTTAGATCTGTGATGCATTGTGATTTAGTTTGAAACGTAAGGCTGAAACAAACTTGGAATTCTTGAATTGCATTTTGGTCCTAATTGAAGCATGTTGTGACTTGACATCATTTCCTATCTATAAGAACCTAATCTTGACTTGCAATTATCTGGTTGTGCATTGCGTGCAAACTCATGGATACCATACACATATTTGGATCATCTTATCCTTTTTACCACTCTTGTTGATCCAAGTAGCTGATTCCCATCATTGGAACAGTTTCTCCACACCCTTAACCTATCCTTCTTTCAAGCCAATTGTGATTTTTCTGAGCGTTAGGCCTTTTATGGATTGAGCTTGGTAGAAAGTGTTAGGTCTGAGCCGACAGGAATGTAACCTTGTGTAGTTCTAGTTCGCATTTTTCGGACTAGATAGGACTAGGTGAGATCTTATTGCTGGGGTTTGGTATTGGATTTGTGCTTATTATGGTAGAAAAGAAAAAGAAAAGATTGATGCTGAAAGAAAAGAAAGAGTCTTTAGGAGGGAGAATTGGTATAAGTGTCTAGTAAAGGATTTGGAGAATGAAAAGTATAAAAAAAAATGGTTCTGAGCAAAAAGAAAAGAAAGAAAAAGAGAAAAAGAAATGAATAGCAAAAAAAGCTTTGATGTCTTAAGAAATAAGAAGAAAAGAGAACCAAAGTGTTTAAGAGAAAACCCCAATCCGCTAGATGTATGAGAAAGAAGAAACTCCTCCTAAGACTAGATCAAAGAGTGTATGGGTATGCTCAAAATGAGCTGAAACTAAAGGGTAGATCTAGGATAATCTGGGCTTAGAAAGATAGGATTAAAATCGTTGGGTTACCTTTGGGTAGACAAGGTTTTATTTCTGTATGCATCTATTGGAACTTACCTTTAGCCTTCTTCTAAAGCTCAATCCGCTTTTTGAGAGAACCCTGATCATTATTGTTAAACCCACTCTAAAGGAGATCATCTTTATCTCCAGCCTTTCTTACCTAGCCAAATGAGTTTGTAAGCATTGCATAACTAGATTCATGTTCCTGCTTAATGAATGTTAAAGGAATTGATTGATATGAATGCATGTGGAGATGAAAGATTGGAATCAGTTCTTGTTGTGATGAGTTTGTCTAAAGTTTTTAATTAGAACTCTTTTGCTCTGCATTGTAGAACTAATAACTTGGACTTTGATTCTAACTAGATAATTAGCAAGCTTTAGGTTCTGAGACCCCACTTTCAAACCTCTCTTCCTGCTTATGATTTGTTTGCTTGAGGGCAAGCAAAGACTAAGTTTGGGGGAGTTGATATGTCTATATTTTACAGGTTTTAAGCACTGATTTCTCATCACTTTAGCATTGATTCATCCCCTGTTCATACCATTTTTAGTCATTTATAGTCACTTTGCATAATTAGTAGGTTATTGCATGAGCATTGCATACATTCTTGCATTTGGAGTTGTTTAGGTACAAAAAGTAGCTGTTTGGTGAAGAAAGGACCCTGCATCGATCACCAGCATCGACCTGAGATCGATCCCAAGGCAGAAAGGTGCAAGCTTTGAAGAACACAAGGCATCGACCAAACTGATCGATGCCTAGGCAAAAAGGTGCAAGCTTTGAAGAACACAAGGCATCGACCAAACTGATCGACCAAACTGATCGATGCCTAGGCAAAAAGGTGCAAGCTTTGAAGATCACGCGGCATCGACCAACCTGATCGATGCCAAGCCTAGCCGCCTTTGACTTTTGTTTTTTAGTGAATTAGGGTTTTGACTTTGCCTAAAGTAGTATAAATACAGCTGTTATGCTGAGACAATGGAAGGATATTATCTTATCCTTAAACTTTTCTCTTATCCCTAATCTCTCTCTCTCTTTTCTCTCTAGAACTCTCAAAATCAGACACTTTGTAATCCAGATCTCTCTTAATCCATTTTGATTTTGCATTTTCTACATTCACAGTTCTCTTAATCTGATCTTTAGCTTTATGATTATGCAATTTATTTTCATTTCTGGGTTTTTGCATTTTATGATGATTTGTGAGTAGTCTGCTTAGGGTTTTTGAGGATGGGTTAGGTTAGTGATGAATCCTTGATCTTCTAGGGTGTTTAAGCTTAGATCTGTTTAGATCCCTTCTGGGTGAGTGTTCTTAATGCTAGTTTCTCTCTGATCAATTGAAATTAGACCCTAGGTATTTCCTGCCCGAAAGGTGTTTGATGAAATGCTTGAACCAACTTTTTCCAGAGATTTACATGTCTAACCCAAGAGATTGGTTGCTTAGAGTGTTTATTGACTTTAATAGGTTGAATCATAATGCCTGCTTTGCTATGCTTCTCTAGAGAGATCTAGGTTTGGAGTTAGTTCAGCTTGAGGATCTCTACCACGAGAGTGGATTGATCTGTATTCGAACCTGTTGTCTAGGGATGAGCTCTCTGTGAGTTTTTGTTAAACACCTTAGTTGATTTAGGAGGATTCACTGACCAATTATTCTCATTCTCAAGAGCTTTATTTCTTTATCTGATTGTTATTTGCTTGTTTGATCGATCTGCTTTAGCTTCTGCTAGTTCTTGCATCTGTTTCTAATTTCTGCTTTTCTCTTTTGTTCATTTAGGTTGCTAGATACCAAACTGTTACTGCTTGGCTTGAATTAAGTGAATTTGATTGCATCCTGATTGGTCAATAACTCACTCATTATGGATTGACACCCTCTGTGCTGCAACGTCAGTTTAAGTGCTCAGGGAATTGAAACACTCCTTGTTGTCTCTTCTGCTAAAAATATATGTTTCACTTCTACAACTTCTCTTATCTCTTGTTTTTATTTTTAATGTTATAAATGTTTTTTTTTTAAAACATTTTATTGCCATTACAAAAAAACAAAATTCTCACTTTTTTATTAAGATCCCATAAATGAGTCTCTACCAATACAGGGGGGAAAATCAAACTAAATAACCTAAAACTCTTAACTTAAATTAAATAATAAAATATTGCATCAGAACACATTAAGGTTTCTCCCGATAATTATGCTCTTATAAAAAGCATATAAAAAGCTTATAAAAACCATGTAAAAATCATATAAAAATCATGTAAAAACCATGTAAAAATCATATAAAAACCATGTAAAAACCTTATAAAAACCGTATAAAAGCATTTGCTGAGAATTTGTATGAAAAATCAAAATACTTTGTAAAAACTATGTAAAAACCATGTATCAACCATATAAAAACCATGTAAAAACCATGTAACAACCATATATAAACCATGTAAAAACCATATAAAAAGCTTTATAAAAACCGTATAAAAACAGTATAAAAGCTTTTGCTGAGAATCTGTATAAAAAATCAAAATACCTTGTAAAAAACATGTATCAACCATATAAAAACCATGTAAAAACCATGTAACAACCATATATAAACCATGTAAAAACCATATAAAAAGCTTTATAAAAATCGTATAAAAACCGTATAAAAGCCTTTGCTGAGAATCTGTATGAAAAATCAAAATACCTTGTAAAAACCATGTATCAACCATATATCAACCATATAAAAACCATGTAAAACCCATATAAAAACCATGTAAAAACCATGTAAAAAACACGTATCAACCATATAAAAACCATGTAAAAACCATGTAACAAGCATATATAAACCATGTAAAAACCATATAAAAAGCTGTATAAAAACCGTATAAAAGCCTTTGTTAAGAATCTGTATGAAAAATCAAAATACCTTGTAAAAACCATGTAAAAAACATGTATCAACCATATAAAAACTATGTAAAAACCATGTAACAACCATATTTAAACCATGTAAAAACCATATAAAAAGCTTTATAAAAACCGTATAAAAACCGTATAAAAGCCTTTGCTGAGAATCTGTATGAAAAATCAAAATACCTTGTAAAAACCATGTAAAAACCATGTATCAACCATATAAAAACCATGTAAAAACCATATAACAACCATATATAAACTACGTAAAAACCATATAAAAAGCCTTATAAAAACCGTATAAAAGCCTTATTGTATACGATTGCTAATTAGCTCCTATAATGTGCACATGGAGATCTAATCTACCAAAATGATATACTAATCGTGAGATTTAATTGCTGCTAATCAGCTCCTATAATGCATCAGTAACATCATTAGTTGAATTGAGAAGTCATATAAAAACCAAAAAAATTATATAAAATTCACATAAGTATCTTTTTAATCAAGAAAGTGTAATAAGATAAAAATCATGAAATATTTAATACATGATAACTTAAGATTAAATATCCATTGGTAAGTTAGTTGGACAATTTGGACTAAGCTATACATTGGAGTATTGCAAACGTCAAGTAGCCGGTGTGACCTCTTGCCTTGCTATTTTCGGCAAGAGAGGCGAGAGAGACGAGAGCAAAGGAGGTGGTCTTAGACCATGATTATCCCTAGTCCTTAAAAAATGTCCTTAAAATTTTTTATTAATATTTTTATTTTTTAGTGTAAGAGTTGGTTGTAAGAAACATTTAAACTGAGTTGATTATTGGTACAACTCTTAAGATGTTCTTAGTAATAAATCTCAAGATTTCAAAAAGGTCTCAAAAATTAAAGACAATTGGAATATGATGTAATACAATCTCTCACATTTGTAACTTAGGAAATACTCAATCTGCAAAACCATTTGATCACAAGAACAATGCCACCAAACCGGAAACAACCATGGCGATTGGAGCACCCTGTAGAACCATAGCTCAAGCTGCCTCAGGAAACCATTGATGCCAACATATAGCTGAACATGACATTGCATCAACACTTCAGTTATGATGAAGTAGTGACAAAGAAAAAGACATATAAGAAACAGAGAGCAACGAGCAACCTCAATCTCCTCACTATCATTAACATTGTTCTTAATCTTACACTTATCACAAGTAAAAAGCTCTTCACCTTTAACATAAGGAGAACAACGAGTATGAACCCAAACACCATAATCATCACAATTCACCATCTCTTCTCCATCATCGAAATTCACACCACAAACACAATCCACAGTCCAAGATCCATCAACCCAATCCTAATTTACAAAACATCAACAATGAAAAACCAAGGAAAAAGTGAATTTGAATTGCGCTTAGACATTGAAATTGAAATGTGAAGAAGAAAACGCTAAATCAAGGTACGAGAAAGTGTCCAGAGATTTGAATTCAGCATTTGGTATCTTTGATTAAATTATCAACTAAACCTACGAACCCTAAGTAGATAATAAATCGATTCCAGAGTCCAAACACATACAAGAAATTGAGCACATCAATTTGAGAGAGACTGTACCTTACGAAATCGCGCCGGCCACGTAGCTCCGGCGGGAGTTTACGGTCATGGACTGCGTCAATCACGGTAGAGAAACGGTCTGTAGTCTTCTTCTCCCGTCTCTTAGATCCCGCCGTCAAATCATCAGGAGACGACCACCAAGACGACGAAGACGAATAAAAGGCGAAAGCTCTATCGAAATCAGAAAAATCGCCGCCGTTAATCGCAGATGAAGTGATATCTGACGCCAAGATGCGATTTCCGAGGGAGAAATACGACCGCCGTGACGAGGATGACGCAACCAATGACCTCGCGAGACGAACCGCCATGGCCGGAGCTCAGGTTTGTCCCCTTTGAGAAATCGCCAACGATAGAAACGGAGAAGAATAGAAAATTTGTGAATCTTGGTCTTAGGTTTGTCTCAGAAGGGTATAACGGTCTCTTCAGTACCAATTAGAGAGGGGTAAATTACAGAGGGGCATTTTTGCAAAGTGGGGCATTTGTCTCAATTTCTCTAAAATTAAAACAAATTGCAATTGTAACGGTGTGAGTTGATGAAAGAAACGATTTTAACATTATCATATGGCGTCATTTCCATGCATCTCTCTTATTTTCTCACAGATTCTCTTCTTTTTTGGTAAATTAAAAAAAAAAAAAAGTCTTGTATATATGCACAAAACATATCCGTATAGTCCACTAGAGCATATTAAATTATACTATAGTAGCAAATAACATAGAGTTTTTTAAGACTGTGATATTTAATAGTCAAACTTTCAACTTTTAAAACTAAATTAATTTTATCTATTTTTTAGTATGTACTAGATCGAAAACCGCGTTATGCCGCATGTCTTTTTTCTTAAAATTTTTAAATTTAAATATGATTTACGATAATTAAATAAAATTTTAGAAATTAAATTATAATCTCTTTTTCAATTGGTAGTATATATATATATATATATATATATGTTATACAAAATAAAAATATCCTTATCTGAATTACCAATATTATCCGTGTCTGGGTCACTAGTCGCATTATCCAACTATATAATTAAATGATCCGTGTTATGGTTTATAAGTTTCATGAAGATGATTTTATTAAAAAAAAAAAACAAAATGTTTCATGAAGATGAGCATGGAGAAGTTGTAGCTAAAAAGACTTTGCATACCTTTGACAGAAACGGTCTTGTTTTTGTTTGTATGTTAAAAACGACGTCGTATAAAAAGGAAACATGAGGCCTAATAATCGGAACAAAAACGTTTTCAACAACGGCTATTTTGTGATTAATAAAAGAAGGCATTTTTTGAATAACAAATCTCTCGGATTCTTCTTTATAACTTGCCCATATCTCTTCCTTGTCTTTTAAAATTTGAATCCATTCTTCTGAAATGACACAGAGGAGCGCATAGAGAGAGAAGCAAGCATCTCGTGGGTAATGTATCGTCTTCTTTCTCTTTGATCCTTAGGGTTTCTTAGTTTCACCCATTTTTGAATCGCTTTTACTCTCTCTCTCTTTGCAGTTCGAAACTGAAACATATCCCGTTTCAGAAAACGAAGATCCTTACTCTGTTTCACAAACCAAAATTCTGTATTGATCTCTTCTTATCTCCTCTGTTTCGTTCAAAATCTTCAATTAATTTCGTGATTTCTCAGTTTCTTTCCGTAATTCTTGTTTTTAGGATTTTACAAGATGAATGATCTGATGACAAAATCGTTCTTAATTAGTTATGTGGAATTGAAGAAACAAGCGAAGAAAGATATGGAATCTAATCGCGATTTGGAGAAAAGTCAAGACTTTAAGTTCGATTTCAGCCAAGCGGATCGACGATTTCGTACCTGTGTAGCTCCGATCATTGGCAATGGTACTATTTTCTTAATTTCTTTTGATTTCTGTTTTGTTTATTTTTTAAATAAAGATTTTGATTACTATTTTTTAAACTCAAAACAGATTTTGATTATTTTGTTTAAAAAATAATAAAAAATAATAGTTGACCAAAAAAAAAGGTTTAAAAAATAATAATAAAGAGTATGTTTTTCACTTTTGATTTTCTGATTTTATAAATATTTTATGACACAAAATGTTTTTATCTTAAATTAATTTAATTGTTAAATTTTAATACGTTGATAACAAACTGAGCTTAGCATCCCATCCTTAGAATTTTTTCTGGTTCGTTAGAGATGTATAAGTTCAACATGTTTTCACGTATTGTAAATTTAACACTTAAATTTATTTTTATTTTTTAAAAACAATAATAATATTTTAAGTAAAGGATTTTAGTAATACAAAATGTTTTTATTTTAAATTAATTTAATTGTTAAATTTTAATATGTTGATAACAAACCGAGCTTAGCATCCCATCCTTAGAATTTCTTTTGGTTCGTTAGAGGTGTATAAGTTCAACATGTTTTCACGTATTGTAAATTTAACACTTAAATTTATTTTTTTTAAATAATATTTTAAGTAAAGGATTTTAATAACACAATTTTTTATTTTAAATTAATTTAATTGTTAAATGTTAATACGTTGATAACAAACCGAACTTAGCATCCCATCCTTAGAATTTTCTTTGGTTCGTTAGAGGTGTATAAGTTCAACATGTTTTCACGTATTGTAAATTTAACACTTTAATTTAATTTAAAGTTTTTTTTTTCAAAAATTGTGTTTTACGTAAAGGTTTTTAATAACACAAATTAGTTTTCTTTTAAATTAATTTAATTGTTAAATTTTAATACGTTGATAACAAACCGAGCTTAGCATCCCATCCTTAGAATTTTCTTTGGTTCTTTAGAGGTGTATAAGTTCAACATGTTTTCACGTATCGTAAATTTAACACTTAAATTTAATTTAAAGTTTTTTTTCAAAAATTTTGTTTTACGTAAAGGTTTTTAATAACACAAATTAGTTTTCTTTTAAATTAATTTAATTGTTAAATTTTAATACGTTGATAACAAACCGAACTTAACATCTCATCCTTAGAATTTTTTTGGTTCCTTAGAGGTAGTTCAACATGTTTTCATGACGACGAAAAACAGAAAATGAGGTTTATCTTTGAATAATAAAGGTCGAATGCATATAATTCTGAGTACCTGAAATTATTATTTGAAGTCGAATCATTCATGTATTGAGTATGATAACACTTAAAATCATCCTTAAAAGTGACATCATTCATGGAGGATTTATCATCTAACTATTTGATAAAAAAAATATTATTTTATAAAAAATGTTTTATCTAACAAGTTTTTGACACCTAAGCATCAAATTTTTATAACAATAACATTCACAAGTTTTTATTGTATGTAACGTTATTAATTTTATTAATTGAAAGACCATAATTCAAATCTTTTCAATGTAATTTAAACTATAATTGAAACACCATAAATACGAATGTTACCTATTGTTATAACATAAGAATTTAATTGCTCATCTTATATAAAAAAAAAAATATAAACGCTTGGATTCTCTAGTTTTGTCTTGGGCCTGAAGGCCCTGAACGAACAAACACAAATACCAAACCTCTTTTCCGAGTGTTAGCATCCCAAGCTGCTTTGAGGCGGCTAAAAACAAGTCCTCGCCGCACACACGAGCTCGCAGTGTGCGCTCATAAGGCGCCTCATCCACGAAGACGGAAAAAGGGCATATTTCAACCCGAACAATTTTAGTGGTGTTTTTTCATATTTGTACTATTAGACAGTGCTAATTCCAACCTGAAGTAAAGTTATTTTGACAAAAAACTACTTCAACTATCAAATTTAGGCCAAAATCAACATTGACCGAAATTATGTTAGTCAACTATGCTGAGTCAGCTGCCACATGTATAATTTATACTGAGTCAGCTGTCACGTGTCATATTTGAATTTTTCGTCAAATTTGTTTTTCCGTCAAAACCGCAAAATCTCGTTTTCTCGCTATAATCGCAATATCTCGTTATCGTTTATCCTGTTTTAGCCAACAACAAAAAACTTGTTTTCCACCAAAACCGCAAAATCTCCATCTTGGTCAAAACCACAAAATCTTGTTTTCCCGCCAAAACTACAAAATCGTTATCTCACAAAAAATGCAAAATCTCGTTTTTCTGCCTAAACCACAAAATTTTGTTTTCCCGCTCAAACTGCAAAATCTCGGTTTCCACCAAAATAAATATTTTCATTTTTCCATCAAAGCCATAAAAATTCATTTTTCCACGAAAACCGCGAAAACCGTGAAGTCTTGTTTTCTATCAAAATTATTTTCTGGAAAAACAAGATTTTGCGGTTTTGAAGAAAAAACAAATTTTGACGAAAAATTCAAATATGACACGTGGCAGCTGACTCAGTATAAATTATACACGTGGCAGCTGACTCAGCATAGTTGACTAACATAATTTCGGTCAATGTTGATTTTGGCATAAATTTGATAATTGATGTAGTTTTTTGTCAAAATAACTTTAGTTCAGATTGGAATTGGCACTGTCTAATAGTACAGGTAGAAAAAAGCACCGCTAAAATTGTTCAGGTTGAAATATGCCCTTTTCCCCAATAATAAATGGGCATCTTTTGTTTAGGTTAAGTGAAACAATTAAGACTTAGTAGTATAAATATGTGTTGTTGTTGTAAAAACAATTAAGAAACGTAACTCTATGAATAGGGTTCTTGTGTTGCAGTTTTTTTTGTTAAACTTGTGTTGGAGTTTATATCATAGAAAAGAGAATAACAAAGATAGAATTAATAAAAAGAGAGGTTTAAGAGAAACCCAAAAAAAATTCTTCTGTCCATAAATTTGATTTTTTTTTTTCAGATGAAATTCAATATTAATTATCTTTAGAACCAAATTTAATTAAATAAAATAATACAATTAAAATTTACATGATCAAAATTTATTTCCATAGAAAATGTGTTTTAACCCAATTACGTTAGAACAATCAATAATTATTATCTTATATTTTGTTTGTAAACTTTTTGATAATAAAAATCAATTTGTATGGTTTGTTTAGTAGCAGGAAAATAGATCCGGCTATTATACTTTCACAATCTTTAAGTTTCATAACAAGTATTTTAGGCGGAAAGATATGAAAATAAAAGATGTATAAACATATTTTAGGAAGCGAACACATTTTTGGTCATAACCATTTTGCAAAGACATTTGAAGCCATGTATATATTTTTTTGACAACTTGAATTCTGAAACTTATATTGTTTTGTACCTTTTCATCCTCCTCTTTTTTCTTAGAATTGTTTTTTAAGGTGTCCACTTAAGAAAATACAAAAAAATAAATAAATGTGGTTGACAAAAAAAATAATTAAAAAAATAAAATAAAAATAAATTTAAATATATCCAAAATGCTTATTTAATTCATATCTATTGTTATTAGTAGAAATTTAAGTTAACTAAAAACAAAAATAATTAAGTAAATTAATAAAATTAAAAGTTGTAAAATAATTGAAAAGAATGACAATAACTATCTATTTGAGTTAATGTCTTAAATTCTAACCTACAATTTCTATATTTGTCATTTTTTTGTTATTTGACTATTTTGCTTATCTTTTCCTTATGTTTTGCTTATGTTTTGCCTTTGTTTATTTTTTTTTTCATTTTTATCAATATTTTCTCAAACCATAATTAATTATTCTATTGTCATAGTGTGTATAGATTTCGCATTTGTAATAAGCATAGTGACAAACACAAGAGACGAAGTTGGGATCCATATATAAGTTTTATCTCCAATTTGATAAACATTCTATGTTTACTTCTCATTGCACGACGAAGAAGAAGAAATGACGGTTGAGTTAGTATTTCACCGTCATTTTTATCGAAGCCAAAGAAGACGAAGCCCTGGGTTTGGTGTGTCGCATGTATCATTTTTATCCTCGCCATTCTGCTAATCTTCGTTATGCTTTCTATACTCGTCATCAGACCAAAGCTCCCTGCTTTCGAGATCGAAAACGCGAAGTTGAACTCTCTCAACCTCGATTTGATGGTGTTTTTGACTTTCGAAAACCGCAACAAGAAGATAAAATTAAAGGATGTGAACGGGTTGACACAACTCTTCTTCAACAACTATCTGATTGCTCAGCAAGTGATGGAGCCCTTCAACCTAAGAACACACGAGAAGAAGTTTGGATCCCTGAGTTTCGTCTCAAACTTGATAAACCTTCATGCAAAAACCAAGATGGAGCTCCAGAAACAGCTTCATAACAACAAGCTGGAGTTTCAGATTCTAGATACATTCAAAGTCAGAGCCACTCTCGGATTGTTACACTACTCGTTTATGCTTCTCGGGAGGTGCGAGTTTCAGATGACGTCTCCACCAAACAGAGTCCTGCTTGCTCATCATTGCAGAACGAAGAAGAATTGAGGTGACTTAGTATTTTATATTTGCATTTGTTAAATTAGCACGTAGTTTTTAATTAGCACGTAGTTCATTATGACAGGTAGAATGGTCAAAGTATTGTGTGCATTTGTTAAATTACATGTAGTTTTTAATTGGGCAATTCTCTAAAATACCATCATTTTTGTTTTTAGGACAAAAATACCACAAAACTAAAATTAAATTTTAAATTTTAAAATTCTAAACTCTAATTTCTAAACACTAAACCCTACCCCCTAAATACTATACCCTAAATGTACAATAATCAACCCAAACCAAGGATTTAAAATTCCAAACCATTGAACAATAATTTGGTATTAGTGGTATTTTTGAAAACAAAACCAAAATCATGGTATCTTAAGGAATTCCTCTTTTTTTAATTAGCACGTAGTTCATTATGACATGTAGCATGGATCAGAGTATTGTGTGCAACTCCGACAAACGAAGAGCATTTCTCGGCTGGACTTGCAAAGGTTTTGGCAGAAAAATGGCAAGTTGACGTACGACTCAAGGCAATGAATAGTTATGAGAGTTCAGCTATCTCTGCACACAAAGTTATTCTGGTCTCTTCTTTCATCTTCTCTCTTTATTTATATCATCATCTTATTCAAGAATCAATTCTAGAAATTTGCTAATGTTTATAGTTAACTAGCTAGTGTCCCTTGTGTGAAATGCTTTGTTTTTTTCTGTGTTGTTAATGAAGTTTACTCACTATCTCGGAGATGTGGGAATTAGACGAGGTCAAGACTTCAAAACAATCACTAACTCGGAGATGAAACAAGAAGAGTTAGAAGATTTTGTTGAGTTTATATACAGTCATGGCTCTATGCTTTCTGGGAAAGCGAAGCAACATGCTCGGTCACTCTATCTTGCGGCTGATAAATACGAGATTTTGCATCTACGAGACCTATGTAGAATCGAGCTCGAGCTTATATCTTCTCTGAGTTTGTCGAATTCTCTTGACCTCCCTGAGCTCGCTCAAATCCCTTTTGACAAAGTCCTTAACGATGCAGCCTTTAGTTATGTCGAAAAGAATATAAGTAAACCAAGCGAATAGTGTAACGTGTATATTGTTCTTCTTAATGGTATTGTATTATAAATACCACATTAACCAAAAAAAAAAAGAACTATAGGTACCGGCGCTCTTAGACTACAACGCATTAATCTTCGAATGTGTTGTTGATTGCTTCGTAATTCATAAGGAGAGAATTAGTTTCTATCTAAAAAAAGTGAGAACTGGTGATTGATATTGTAAAGTTGTTCTACCATATATATATGGTCCTTGACGTTAGTGAATGATAAACAATCTCTCTCTAGGAAAAATGCAAAAACGAGTTACTCTTTTCGATATTTCTTTTAAGTATGATAGCTCTGTTTGTAACGAGTTCAACATTTTTGTCGTGGAACCCAAATCCTACTATGAAGATATATAGCGATATACATTATTCGAGAGTGAAACACCGGATTAGCATTTAAAGAAGTAGGTTCAACATTATCAAAATAGATAATTGGTTGTAACTAAGACGAGACACCAAACTCCTGAAGTAGATAATTGGCTCAACCCATTTGTGTTTTGAAGCCGTGTCTGTTACAGCACGGAACTCCATTTTGAAACCGTATCTGATACAACACGGAAAAATGTGGGAAACAGTGAATATTGTTAGACCGTTATCGAGAAACTTATTTAAGATTAAATTTTTTGAATGTTATAAATTCGTAAACGAAAGAAAATGAAAAGTTCAATGGTAACATCAAAAAGAAAAAATAAGTTATTAAGCTTTAAATCCAAATTTCATCATTTTATTAACATTGTAGGTCAAAAAAAAAAATGAGAACTAATAATTTATTTTTAGCTTTCAGTGACCCATTATATTTTGAACCATAATCCTTGGCTTATGTTACTGATGCTCTGAACCGGCCTTGAATATTGTATTCGTGGAAGAGTATGTGAGCTACTCTGAACAAGCCCATGTTGGAGCTCACAAGGTCAGACAGAGGTTATATGAGTAAAAGTATGATATAATGAGAAATTTATGAACAATTTAGATGGTTTAGTTATATATTATATATGTGTATATATATATTTTTTATTTGTTAATAAAATAAATATATTTATATTGCAACATATATTTAAAATTATGAAACATGTTTGATTATTTCAATATCCCTTTTAATTTTACTCTAAAAAAATAAAAACAGTTTTAAAAAGAAAAATCATATCTCTAAATTTCAATTTAAAATTTGAATTTATCAAAAATATGACTTAAATTTTGTGAACCAGATCTTGACATAAAACCTGGTCACCGGTTTTGCTGGTTTTTGACCGATTTTAACAATTTAACTCAAATCCGGCTTTTAAGCCAACCCGGATTCTGCTACATGGGCGATTCCCGGTTCGGTCCGGTTTTCAAAATACTACAACTAATGTTCAAATGAATTTCATATTAGTGTTTTAACCTTTAACACTCAAAGTGAAATATAGATACATTTTGCTTATGCATATTATGGTTCATATAATAATCGTAATATAATTACATCTTTATTGTATAATGTATTTATCTATAAAGAGCCAATAACTGAATCATTCCAAACAAATTATTATTTTCTTTAATTAGCACCACTTTGATTTTGTTATACAATTTTCAAGAGAGGAAGACGAAACTAATTAAGAGTTTGGACTTGGGAATTTCATTAACGTTCTGTCTTGTCCATTTCCAAAGTCTTGAAGAGTCATTTTGACCGTACGTTTTCATTCTGTTCTCTATATAATCCACCATCATTTTCATCATCAAATATATTTGAGCATTTCTATTATTATTATGGAAATTCCAACAAACAAAGAGCTTTTCTCGGGTGGACTTGTAAAGATTTTGGCAGAAAAATGGCCAGTTGAATAGTAATGAGAGTTCAGCCGGTGACTCATTTAAAAGTAACGACGACACCTTAGCACATACGCGGCAAATACTTTTAACGATTTGAACTCCGTCGACGTCTATTTTATAGCCGCAGAAAGTGATCGCAGCGATCGTTAAAAGAACAAGCCCAATGAGAAAGTTTATGAACAATTTTGATGGTTTGGTCCTTCTCAACTTTTTTTGTTTGTTCTACTGTTCGGACATAGGCAGTCGAATCCACACTTATCATGATAGTTGCTCATAGACGATATGTTTCGAGGAAGAAGCTTCTTGGATTAATAGAACACGTTATCATCTGACCGCTTTTGAAACCTACATGTAGCTGCACTTGCTGACTCCAAACCACCCATATTACAGTCATTAAAATTCTTTTTTGCTATAGAATTGACTCTACTTAATTTCCTTCACTTTTGTTTCTAGCAATGCACCCAAAATAAAAAGAATTTCTCCGAACCCAATCTTGTATGACCAATTGATTTTGTGTTTTATTGAGCTCTCGAATATTGCAAAAAAGACCCCGACATCTCGTTTTTTTTTTTTTTTTTTGTCAAACAAATCCTAAATGTATATAGAGTCAAATTTATTGTCGTATGTTTGTATGCATTAGTTACTTAAACTTGCATGTCTTCTTTTTTATTGAACCAGAAATTATGATTACTAGAGTATATATGTTCATTCATCCATCACTGCGGAAATGATTGTACATCTTTCAAAAATTATTGTTTATTATATGTGAAAAAACAAACAAAAAAATCATCCACCAAAAAAAAACAAAAAAAAAACAAAAAAATCTATTATTTGTATAGATAAAAAGTATACATTTCACATTTGTGCTCCTTATTTTCTTTTAACTTGTTTTAAAGTATATCTTTAATATGTCTTCCTGTTTTATTGGGATCAATTGTTGGTATCCAAAAAATCATCCCTAACAACTAATATTAATGTTCAAACTTTTATTAAAATCAATTTTATAGTTAGTCAATTTCGTGGTAGTGTTTTAAGTATAATAGTAATTCATCATCGAGACATATGCATGTGATGTACTAATCTCATTTGGGTCGTCCGATTATAATAGCACGACAGCTTCTAATTAAAGTATAACTACTTTATTACTATCATACCATATCCATTAGACAACTCACAACTGAATTGTTGAGAAATTAAATTTATGTCACGTACAATAAAAATGATTGATTATGACAGAAAACAAAAATGATTATGACACAATTCATTTAAACACGTGAATGTTTTATGACATGATTGTATTGGTCACATAAAAATTATTTTTAGAAAACAAAAATCATCATATAAAACAAATATAGTAATAATTTTCTTTACAAGTATGGAAGAGCTTCTCTAAATCTCAACAACTTCTCCAAACTCTTCACATCTCTTCTTGTCACACTCCTCTCTGGCAAGTTTTCTTCTCTTCATACTTCTTCAAATGTATTCTTTCATCTTTATGTTGAAATGATTTGCGTATATTGATTTTTGTATTCTTTTGGTTATATAGAATGCTTTAAATAATTTGATGTTGTGTAGAATTATTTGTATTCTTTTATTTATATAGAATGTTATATATATTATTATATTCCCAAACATTTATTTGTATGTTTTTTTTTTTCAAAACATTGACGAATTGATTATTATTTCAATTGGTTTTACTTTTTACCATATTGGATTTTCTCTTTTTTTTTGAAATCGATATATTATTTAATATATAAGATTAGATTTAGATCGGTTGAGTCCTCAATTCTCTTGTGCATGCAATAATATTTTTATATTCTTAATTTTTTCATATCTTTCACATGGATATCAACAAAATACGATGAATAGGTAAAGTTCATATAATAACATAATTTTTTAATATTAGATTGATTAGATAAAAATTGTGTTTATTATAGAGAAATTCTTTTAGATATCATTATTTTGGTTTTGTTTCCAAAAATACCACAAATGTCAAATTATTGTTCAATGGTGTGAAATTTTAAATCCTTGATTTGGGTTGATTATTTTACATTTAAGATATAATATTTAGGGAATAGGGTTTAGTGTTTGGAATTTAGAATTTAGATTTTGAAAATTGCAAATTTAATTTTAATTTTGTGGTATTTTTATCCAAAAAACAAAAATCATGGTATTTTAGAGAATTGCCCTTTATTATATATAGTATGTTTTATCTATAAGTATAAAATCAAATATATTTGTGTTGGGAGATTTCGGAATAAGTTTGTGTATTTTTATCACACAGGAGATTTCATATCAAAATCCAGATTAACTTGTGGGATACATACAGTATTCATAACTAAAATATTGTTTATAATTCGGGACATACCCCATCTTTATTTTAATTTAATTAGTTGTTAAGAAATAACGTATCAATAGCTTACTATAAATACACAAAATGATTTGTCCAAAAAAAAAAAATATATACAAAATGAATTCTCTGAAAACAATTATATAAAATACTTATTTTTTCATGGGTACCATTTAAATATATTTTTATCAAAAATACTACAAAACTAAAAGTAAACTTTAAACATTCAAAACTAAATTCAAACCCAAAATCTTGAATTATAAACCTTTAAAAATCGCTTTTAGTGTTTATAATATTTTTAGACTAATATGTTTGTAGTGGTATTTTTTAAAATAAAACTAATGATTGAAATTATAATTTAATGGTATTTTAAGGTATTACTCTTGTGTTTAGTTAGATCAGTAGTTCGTACTACATCGTATAGTTAGGTATACTATTAAAGCTTACGATAGTTCACTTACTAATTCATTTCAACTCTGTTCTGAATTCTGATCATAGGATATACATCTACTGATCTACATACGAGAAAAAATGAAGCAAGACGAGATTTTTGAGCAAGAAAGTGAATATTTGTTTCGTATAGATGACGAGGAGAGACAAACAGAGCTTTCAGGCGATAAGAGCTTTGTTGATTCCTCAACATCGTCTCTGTTATCCCGAAACAACTCACATTCCGATCAATGGCTACGTAGTTCTAGGTAATCATAAAACTCCTCTGTTTTTTTTTTGTTCTTTAAAGCTTAAGTGATCTGAAGAAACTAATTGCTATCTTTAAGTTTCGAACCGTGTAAATTTTCAGGAAATCAATGGATATGTTGACCGGAATCACACCTCCGACAACAACCATACTCGACTCTTTCTTGGACAAGAAGCAACCAAGCTCTGTTTTAGATTCATTTCCTTCTTCTGCAAGTAAAAAGCCGCTTCTTGACCTAGACAATGAGGTTGATAACTCTGCAGTTGTATCCACTCTTTCATCCCTTGAACCTCATCTCAAGTTATCCGTCCCGGACCTTTCGTTTCAAGACGAAAACCGTAGTTGCTCCATCTCTCAATCAGTTTTCAATGGTAATACCGTAAACATAATGTCAAAGCTAATGGGTTTCACTTCAAAATCAATTTAGTGGAATATATATTCCATTTCCGACGAATTTCCGACTACTTCGGTTGGTATAGACCATTTCAAACGAATTTCTGACTACTTCTGTTGTCGAAATTTGCTATGTTTCCTATATTTCTCTTGTAAACTATATTATATATCTCTAACAATTCTTGCTCTGAATTTCTTAACATACCATTTTAACTCTTCTGGTTAGTTTATCTTAAACCATTTCTATTTTGGGTTAGATACTCTATCATATAAACTTGGCTTCCAATTCAATGTCAAAACTCATAAAAACTTTCATCTAAAACCAATTAGTAATTAGTGAAATAACTCATCGCTTTATACTAAATGTTGTAGGAATAAATATACTGTGTGGAGCAGGACTCCTAACGCTTCCTTACGCGGTGAAAGAAGGAGGATGGCTCGGGCTTTTGGTACTCTTTTTCTTTGGCGTCATTACTTGCTACACCGGAATCCTCTTGCAGAGATGTCTAGAGAGTTCTCGTGGACTCTATACTTACCTAGACATTGGACAGGCTGCGTTCGGCATCTCTGGTCGTGTCTTTGTCTCTGTAAGTTTCTCTAAATCTTCCAAATATTCTTCTAAAGATCTACAAATAAGATATGAGATCCCTAGCTCAGACATACAACTCAGGTAATTAGAGTTTTATGACGACTGAAACATTTGGTCTTTTCTTAATTTGCAGATACTTTTATGCTTGGAGTTGTATGTAAGTATTTGCGCATACGAAAAGACTTTATTAATGCTTTATATCGATCTTCAGTAAATCTCCACATGACTTGGCTATTTTCTCGGTTTTATAGGGAGGTTGTGTTGAATACATCATTACCATGAGCGATAACTTATCGGTGTTATTCCCTATTACCTCTTTGAACATCGCCGGAATTTCTTTAGATTCGACTGAGATTTTCGCCATTGGAACCACTCTTATTGTTCTTCCAACAGTCTGGCTAAGAGACCTTAGCTTGCTATCCTATCTCTCAGGTTTGACTATATCAAACTCTTTGTTCTATTGTAAAATTCAGTGATTGAATGTCTTTTTTCATTCATACATTTATTTTGGTTTTCTCTTAGCTGGAGGCGTCGTCTCTTCCATCTTGCTTGCATTTTGCCTCTTCTGGCTCGGATCAATCGATGGAATTGGATTTCGCATTACCGGACAAGCTCTCGATTTAACTAACTTACCTGTTGCGGTCGGGATTTTTGGGTTCGGTTTGGCAGGTCACTCCGTGTTCCCCAATATATACTCATCTATGAAAGAACCTTCTCAGTTTCCTCTAGTGCTTTTCACTAGGTCAGAAACATTTGCTTAAGTTTGCTTATAGAGCAAGTAACCTCTAGGGTTAACCTATCTCATGAAATTTCTGGCTCCTATGTTATGTAGTTTCGGTTTCTGCACACTATTTTACATCGGTATAGGGGTTTGTGGCTACACAATATTTGGTGATGCGATTCAATCCCAATTTACACTAAACATGCCTCAACACTTTACAACTTCTAAAATCGCAGTATGGACAGCGGTAAGATCATCAATTTAAACTCATCTCTCCCATCTTTCTGCAAAATATATATACACTAAATTCTTTTTCTAATGATTCTCTTTTACATTTTAGGTTGTTACACCGATGTTGAAATATGCATTAACAATTACGCCAGTTGTGCTAAGCTTAGAAGAACTCTTGCCGTCTTCGAAAAGTATGAGATTCAAAGGCGTCTCTTTGCTTTTAAGAACCATTGTAGTTCTCTCTACGTTGGTCGTTGCACTCGCATTTCCATTCTTTGGTAATGTCTCTCGCGTGTTACCCTAACTTCCTACCCAAGAAACCTCTTTCTCTCATATGACCAAACTCATTTAGTGTAATGATCTTTACAGCGACTGTTGCGGCTTTGGTTGGATCTTTCGTTGCAATGCTTATCGTAAGTATTCAAGAACAGATAAGTCTCACTTCCAAAAGTAATGAGGTAGGATCAAACTAAAGTTTGGTTTTCCTCTGTCTTTAATTTTTCTGTAGGCGTTTATATTCCCATGTCTCTGTTATCTCAGAATCTTGAAAGGTCGACTAAAGAACACTGACGTAAGATACGATGCTCCATTTTTAGTTTCAATTTTAGTCTATAGTTTAGGGGAAATTTTGATTATTAAGCCTAATATTGAAATATTTCAGATTGGAGTTTGTATTTTCATCATAATAATCGGCGTTGTGAGTGGTTGCTGCGGGACTTACTCTGCTATTGCTAGATTAATCGGCGAAATGACTTGAATGGTTTTGTAGAGAAAATGTTTTCTTTTTCTTTTTCGATTGAAAACCCCCTTGGAAGAAAAACATTCGAAAGATTGAAATTTTTTTTTATATATGAATGTTAAATTTTATTCAAAAAATTCGTCAATCGCCCTGAGGATTATCCGACATCCATACTCTTTGTTTTCTCGGGTTATTTTTGTGATACATCGATTCTTGAGGCCAAACCCCGGGTGTATCAATCTTATTGCTGGTCCCCTATTTTAACGGGTGTTGCTCTTATCAAAAAGGGATCACGGTTCCTAATTGGTCATGATTCTAACATTCGTTTGGTCAAAGATAACTTGCTTCCTACACACCCTCCTAGTCACCACTATTGTTTCTCAGGAAGAGTTAACCGTTAAGGATCTTATTACAGGTGTGGGTTCTCATCGTTTTTGGAATGTTGAGAGGATCAATAACCTTGTTGGTCCTCCGGATTGTGACATCTTACAACAAATTTACCTTCCTCGTTTATATACACCTGGTAAACTTATTTGGCCCTACAACAAATCGGGAGAGTATACTGTTCGTTCTGGTTACTGGCTTTTTACCCATGATCCCTCTAATATCGAACCTATCCCGGATGCACCTCATGGCTCTGTTGGCCTTAAAATCAAGATTTTGCGGTTATCGATTCTTCCGAAAATCAAACATTTCCTTTGGCATACTCTTTCTCAAGCCATAGGCACCGCCACGCGACTTCGTTCAAGGGGTACTTACGGTCGATCCTTTGTGTCCACGATGTCATATTTCTGATGAAAGCATTAACCATACTCTATTTACTTGCCCTTCATCACTTCTAATTTAGCGCTTATGTAAGGCTCGGTCCGGGGCTAAAGCCCATGAAGCAAGGGTTTTAGGCATCACAAAAATATTTACAATTTAGAGGCATCAATTTTACAAAATTTTATAGTAGTGTAGTGGTCAAACCCTTTAATATTATCCCTCATAGAGAGGGAGTTCGAGGCACATGTATGATTGTTTTTAAATATTATTTTTTAATGTTTTTGTTAGTGGGCCAAATTTTTTTTTTTGCTTTAAGCATTAAAATAGTTCGAGCCAACTTTAAGCAAATTCGTCAATTTTTTGCTTTATGTAACAGTCCGCTACGACCTGACGATTTAATTCGTCGCTAATTCGTACGAAACAAAAATACCTGTAAACTCAAATGATTTCAAAATTAAAAGTGGTAATGCGAAAAATTGTCAACGACAAATATCCTCAAATATGTAAGAAATTTATCAGAATTGAGATGATACATTGGATTCTACGACATGTATAATTTATTGTGTTTTGACTCGGGTTTACGTGTGGATATCCGATGACTTCCCAAACTTTTTTTTTTGTCAACAACATAAATTGATTAGCTTAGTGAAGGCAATTTGGCGGAATGTGGTTTACAAAAGTAACACATTGCGGCAAGACACGAACTTTTCGTGCCAGATTGTCCGCTTGTACATTCTCGCTGCGATGACTTCCCAAACTCTGTCATAAATTTTTATAAATTTAAGTTATCATGATTAAAAAGGATGTGTTTTGATATGAATTTTTTGTTTGGATTTAAAAGAATTTCCAACTAGATTTAAAAATTCATCAAAAATAAGATATAAATATATTTTGTCGGAAATTCAGCAAAAATGGGGATAATAGTAACATATGTATGTACATCTACTCTTTTCGACAAATTTATGACGTGCTTCCGACTAATTTCTAATACTCCTTATCCTTTAGTGACTTGTTTACTCTTTTCTGAGAAGTTAGCAACAAATTTTTGATAATAGTAACATTATTGATAATTTCCGATGAATTTTGGACAACTTTTAATTTTTACAAAAATTAGTTAGTATTTTGACAAATATATTTCCGAAGAAAAATTTCATTGAAAATACATGTCAGAATTTGCAGTTTTTTTTTTTTTTTTGCGTTATATATTGTGTTACCATTGTTTTCAATGGATATGTGTGAATTAATTAATGTGATTTGATGCAATGTTCCTAATATCTATTGTTATTATCTAAAATTTAGTTAGTTATATTACTAGGCACACTAAAGCTTCTCGAGAAACATCAAATGCTAATAATACCAATAGCTTTATAATTTTGTAACACTTAGCAAAAAAAAATATTAACTATTCAATCACAGTTCATTGTTTTGAGGCACATTAAGATTTAATGAAAATAATTTTGATCACAATACTTAGCCCACTATTAAAATTAGCCCTACGTATTCTGTCAGACAATACCCGAGCAAGTAAATAGCACGCGCTCGAGAACCCTAGAAACGTGAAGTCAAAACCCAAAATTTTCCTCTGATCAACGGCGATTAATCTCACCAATGTTGCGTCCAGAGAAGAAGAGAAATGTGTCACCTGAATCGTCCCCAAATCCATCACTTCCATACGATCTCATAGTTAGCATCTTAGCCCGCATCTCGCGATCGTATTATCCAAATCTCTCCTTAGTTTCCAAAAGCTTCCGATCAATCCTTTCTTCACCGGAGCTAATTTACCAAACCCGAACCCGCTTAGGCTGCACTGAGGCTTTTCTATATGTGTGCTTACGTTTCCCTGATGAAGCTAACCCTCGCTGGTTCACTCTCTACCGGAAACCTAATCAAACCCTAACCAATCACACCACTAAGAGGAAGAAGAAGAAGAAGAAGGCGTCAAGTGTTCATATTTTGGCTCCAATCTCATTTCTCAACTCTCCTCCTGTGGAATGGTCAGATATCATATCTGTTGGTCATAATCTGTACGCCATTAGTGCCAATATAGAAAATGCTCCTTACTCTAACGTCCCTTTTCTTGACTGTCGAACTCATACTTGGCTTGAAGCTCCAAGAATACGATTGGCTCACACCGATGATATATTTGAAGGAGCGGTGTATTTACCAGGAAGCTCCGAAAAGCCAGATTCTTTGAATTGTGTTGAAGTGTACAACACAACGACTCAGACTTGGAAACCGGTGCCACCCGAAAAACAGGTAACCGAATTTGAAAATTTGGAAGGAAAGATTTACAAGAACTTTGATTTAGGGTCTAGTAGGAAATGGCTGACTTTTCACTTTAAACCAATGCATTTGGCATACGGATTAGTAGAAGCGGCTCCGGATTCATATCGACGTTCTTGTTGTATGATAGAGAACAGAACCTATTATTATAATGATGGAGAGTTTACTTGGAAGGAATTTGTGGACTATGGTGAGAATGCAGTTTGGAGAAAATTATGGGGTTTAGAAGGGCTACGGAAGTTTGCTAGTTATTGTACTGTTAAGTTGGTGGACTGTGGCGGCAAGCTGGTGGTTTTGTGGGACAAATATGTGCCTGCGAGTCGGTATAAGGAGAAGATGATTTGGTGTGCTGAGATTTCGCTTGATAAGCGCAACAGTGAAGAGATTTGGGGGAAGGTCGAATGGTTTGGCGCGGTTCTTAAAGTCCCTAAGTCTTACAAAATCTTGTGTGCTACTGCTGCTACTCTTTGATCAATGACTCAACAAAGGTTTGAAGCTTTCTTATATTTAGTATGTCACAATTAAAGGAATGTCTTGTGTTTTTAAAAATGCAATTGACATTGTTTTCAGCTTAGAAACATCCGCACTCACCTTGCTTGTTGATGATTAAAGCTTATTATGTGACTTGTCTCTTTGATAAACCCTTCGATGACAAACTCTTTCTAGATCTGCTACTGTTTGATTAATGACTCATGAGACTAATGGGTGATATCGTTTTTGTTCTGAATATATGTATGTGGATTCTATGATGAATGCTTCTCTCATGCCTTTAGCGACATTGTTTCACTTCTTAGCATATGCACTAACTTGTTGCCCCATTAAACTTACTTTGTCTATGAAAAATACTTTTGTTTGTGTTGCATAGAAGAGTACGGTTCTGTTTACATAGACGGGAAGAACTAAAACAAGATACTATACAGTTACTACTTGTTTTGTCTATTGTACAATCCTTTGGGATCTGTCATTTATGTAATTGAAAACATGGTTTGGGACATGTTTTGTGCCATCGGCCGCTAAAATGCTTTTAAAAGCACGGAACCGAGCAGAAGAAACAACCAAGACCCATCTCGAGGTGGAGAAGAAACCGGCAATCCTCTTTTGAAAGTATATAGTGAACATTTTTATTCAACGAAAACGAAGAAATCTCTTACACGTTATATAACCCAAACCTCACGACCAAAATGTTCCGAAGAGATAAGTAGACTCTGTTTCACATGTATCCTCTAACTTTTCCTTTTAGTAAATCTTTTTTATTACTTAAAATTGGGACATATCACCAGGTTTTATAACTTATCTCGTTTAAAGGCTTCGGTTTATACCCTCTTGTTAGATGTGTTTATCGATTTTAGAGTTTCTCGAATTAACAACACCTCATTTTTGTAATTCTTGTTGGAACTTATAAGAGTATCATTGTGGAAAGATTAGTAACACTTCTTTTTGTTTTTTTCTTTTAATTAGCTAGCAGGACCTATTTTATATCTGGAGGAACTAGAGCCGCGTAATCTTGAACTTACCAATGTGCCTCGGTGCTTACTATCGACTCTCGAGTTTGTTGAGAATAAAGAAGTGATTAAAGGAGATAAACCCGGGATGAAAAGTGTAAGGAACATTAAGAAAACCGCGATGAAAGTCTTAAAGCACTTGGATGAAACTTGTTAGGTATATTCTTGAGAATTATGTAGTTATTAAGAAACTCACTTTTTGTTTCTCTTCTAAAACAAACCAAGTTTCAGACATCTCAAAAGGAGCTTCTTACATTTACTTTAAAACATGAGTAAAAATTCTCATGGCTCTCAAAAGTAATCAACAGTATATCTGAAGTACCAACCAGTGTATCCTCTCGTAGGTTCGAATATGTGACATGTGCAATGAAACAAGACTGGTCTAATGAAAAGGACTCTGCTTCTGCTTCAGCAATCCTCTTCTTCACATGTTTCTTTCTCGGAGACTTTCCTTTTATGACTGGTCTAATGAAAAGGACTCTGCTTTTGCTTCTGCTTCGGCAATCCTCTTCTTCACATGTTTCTTTCTCGGAGACTTTCCTGTTTTCATAAAAGTTGGAAAAGTTGGACCTCATCGATGTTCTTGAAAAATCAACAAATCAAGACTCATTTACATATTGACTTACCGGAAAACGGTCCCTCCCCCCCCACAAACTTATTTGCTTTATCGTATTCATACATAGAACTTTGACTCGTGCCTATAACCACATGAACTTAACCAAAATTTGAATTTTCTACACGAACAATCCAAATGCGGCCGAAATCAACAAATTGGTTAACGGTGTTACTATTCCGTTAGAAGATGCTGAATAGGATGTCACGTGGAACCACATACATTATTTTTATCGTATTTATACGCAGAACTTTGAATCGTGCCTATAACTACATGATCTTAACCAAAATTTGAATTTCCTACACGAACAATACATTCACATGTTTCTTTCTCGGAGACTTTCCTGTTTTCATAAAAGTTGGAAAAGTTAGACCTCATCGAAGTTCTTGAAAAATCAACAAATCAAGACTCATTTATATATTGACTTACCTATATTATCTTTATTGTCTTCGTCTAGTGAAGACTCTAGTTCTGTTTTTAGACTCTGTTCCATCCACAAGTTTCCTGAGTCACACCGAGTAAAACTTTCTAATCAATTAATTCATAACCAAAATGTGAATTCCATGGGAAGATAAAAACAGAACACAAACTTACTGATGTTTTCCTGATCATCATCAAGACTATCGTCGTCGTTAGAAGATTGTTCATATTGAATCTTACAAGAACTAGCTCCAAAACTCGTGACGTGGAACACCAAAGCTTCTTCGTACGTGTCTGAAAATGATAACATCTCGTCATCTCCTATCCGTAAATCATTTTAAACATGAGTGAGAGCCATTAGAAAGTAACAAAAAGAAGCATGAAAGTTATACCGCGAAGAACACTAAAAAGAAAAGAAAGAATAAGCACAAATGGTGAAATGAGCATAATAATATCAACAGGTGGTACCTGACCGAATCTTTTTCCAACAATTAAGACCTATGGAACAATCTTATCGGATTCTTGGCTAGTCTTCTCATCCTCCTCTTTAATCCTGTCCAAATCCTCCAGAGGGTCACTCTCAATTAAATTACTAAACCTTCCATCTCCTCAGTACCGAAGGTCTCAATCAAAGTCACTGATGGACTCGTAACCATATACGATTCTGTATCCGATCCCTTTAACATTCGTCTCTAATGATCTGATGGGATCACAAAATCGTCTGAACTATATAACTCTTGTTTGCATGGAAGACCTTATTCTTAAATTTTACAAAAGATAATATTAGAGCATGATCAAAGATGCTCCTAGACGCACTGTTTTAAATATCATATCGAGTACATATCGCATTATATAGTTTTTCAGTTTTTCCTATATCTTATTATATAGTTTCAACTTGTAAAATGTTTCCTTGTTTTTTTTAATCTATTTAAAAATATATGAAAATAATTAAAACAAAATAAATTAAGTAATTTGTAAATATTATTAAGAATATCTAATTTTATTTTTTTTTAAATGGTCTGGGTTCGGGATATCGAGTTACTGAGTTGACTCAATATTAAACTGGGCTTACACAAAAGGCTTTTGGACCCATAATAAGCCCATATAATTTCAGTTCACTTGAACTGAAAAACGGCAATGTCACCACTTCCAGATTATATCGTCTTCTTCCCGAAACATCTCACAAAATGGGAGAGATCAAAGCAGAGGAAGAGCCAACTCCAACAATCTGTGCGTTTTTCACCGTCAAGATTCTCGTCTTCTTTCGAGTAACATATTACTCCATTTGTAGGTTCACCGGGTTCGGTGTCGTCTTCACAGACTTCGCTGGGTTCAAGCTCAATGTCGTCTTCTAACACTTGGTCTGAGCCAGATTCATAGCTCCCGTTCTCTTCGGTAAAGATTCTTGCACCACAGTCAATAACGTCGAAATCGTTGGAGTTGCTGCTTAGTTCAAGCACTATCTCTCTGTTCATATCAGATGGGTAAAACTCAAGAAAGCGAGAGTCGAATACAAATAGATGTTTCGTTCGAAACTTGTGGACTTCACCGACGTAGACCAACATTTCAACTGGATAGAAGTCGTCTTCAGCTACGCCTACGCGACGACACATTAGTTGGGAATAACCAAAGACTTGCTGCTTATAGGAAATCACTACACAAACCACAAATCCGCTGTAAGGGTTACCGTCTGGACGAATGTTCAATGAGTTGACTCTCCCTCGGTGATCGAACTCTGCAGGCACTTCACTTCCTTGTAAGAGCGCCACTCCTAGAAAGAAAGAGTGTTGAAATATTGCTCTTCTTGCTTGTTGACCCAATTTGAAGCAGTTGATGAAAATGAGGCGCGCGCTTGGAGTGTTCAAAGGGCTAAATACGTTCTCAAGTGCCTCACAATCTTCTGCCATTAGGGATTTGAGCGAACGAGGGAGCTTTGGCAATGATGAGAGTCTTTTGCAGCCAGATAGATTAAGGGTCCTTAGCTGATGAAGAGCTTTAATGCTATCAGAGATCCTTTCAATATCAGAATAGCTTAGGTCTAGCTCTGTGACATTCTTGGGAAGATGTGTTAATACCTTGAGCTTTCTGGTTTTATTTATACTGAGAGACGTGAGACGAGACCACATGCTATTTGATGCAGGCACATCTTCAACCGCTGTCTCTGATATACATAGTTGTCTGATGTTCGTTGACATGACTGGAATGTTTCTCAATCTTGAGCATCCTTTCATAAAGACTACTTCAAGGGATGTCAAGTTCATGTGAGGTGGAATGACTTGTAGGTTAATGCACCCAGTCATCCATAACTTCTGTAGTTTATGAAGATTCGAACAAGAGGATGGAAGCTCGATCAAGCTCTCACAACCTATCAGATCCAACTTCACAAGATTTGTAGCCTTTGAAAGATTTGGAAGTTCCTTCAAATGAACAGATCCTGACAAATCCATCTTCTTGAGATTTGTAAGCGGCTGCATGTAAAACCATACAACAAACAGAGAGAAAGAACATCATATAACATAGAAGAGAAAGTATACATATTCATATTATTAAAGTACACCACCAACCTTGATTCCTTCCCATAGCTTCTCCAACTTGCTATTCTTCATACTAAGTTCGACAAGATATTGAGGATTGAATGTAGGAGGAAGACTCTTGCTAGGATATGCTTCCCATTCTAGTAACCTTAGACCGCACGGAAACTCCATCTCCTCAGGTATATGCATTCTATCATTCCCATCATATCGCCTTTTGTAAACTCTAAGGAATCGGAGCTCAGGCATTCTTTCAAAAGCTTTCTTGCTGATGAATAGTTCACTCATTCTTGATATATCAAATGATATACCAATAATGTTCCATGTACCCTACACCAAATTCCGAATAAGTAGCAATTGTTAAACACCATAGCTAGCATTTTTTTTCATCAAATGATTAATTTAAAATATAACTTAATGAACTAAGAATATATCAAATACAAGAGAAAAAACTTACTTTGGCACGTCGAAGAACATCACAAATCTCCCGAGCATTCGTTAGAATCCGGCGTTTCGCATGCTCTTGTTTATGAATGGCTTTATTACCCATTTGTTGTAGTAATTTGTGCATCACTATTCTTCCCCCATATGCGAGACTCATTATGAGAGATCTGTTTACTAGGATCTTTAACCCCCGTTTGACATATAAGTCACTGTCAGCCAACATGGTTTTCACAAGATCCAAATCTTTATAGTTGAAGAAGACTGCAATGAGGAGAAATAGCGTTTGTTCATTCTCATCTAAACTTTCATAGCCCACTCTTAGTATGTCCTCGATATCTCGATCAAGAATAGCTTGACTATCTCGATCAAGAGTAGTTTCCAGACTGCTCACTACGTCTTCCCATTCAGACTCCTCCTCCCCACGCAAAGATGAACCCACAACACTTAGACCCAACGGAAGGTTACCACAAAGTTTTGTAACTCTTACTAAAAGCTTATCAAAACCATGATTGTGAGAGTTTTTCCTAAAAGCATATTTACATAAGATCTTAAGAGCTTCTTCATCAGATGGCAATCCTACATGGTATGTAATTTTGATACCGTGTTGCTGCAAAATCTCTTTGTTTTCTGTGGTAATTACAATCCTACTTCCTGCACCAAACCATGTATTCTCATTCGCCAACGCTTCTAATTGCTTTATATGGTTCACATCATCAAGAACGATGAGCACCCTCTGCTTGCATAGCCTTTCTTCTATCACACCTGAATGGCATATCCTAATACTATCAAGGTTCAAAAGCTCTGACAGAAATTGCTCCTGTAAATGCAACTTATCATTACTACTATGATAGTTTCCTTTAAGGTTGTCTACAAAGCATGTAAGCTGAAACTTATTAGAGATTTGACTTTGCAAAGCCCTGGCGATGGTAGTTTTACCAATGCCTGCAGGACCAGTGATTGCAACCATCCTAACGTCATCTTTATCTATATCTAGCAAACAATTTAGCTCTCTCAAATGAGCTTCAAGTCCAACCATGCCCTCAAAATCTCTAGATGGTGTAGCAAACAGTTTATCTGAAACATCTCTCGCAATTTTCTTCACCATTTCCACCTCATTTTCACTAACAATAGAGAAAGAAAAGGAAAGCACTGTTTCCATCAAATAGTCACAGATAAGATTCCAGTGTTCTCAATACTTTATGACATGGATTTCTAATATTTATTTAAAGAACATTTCCTTATAACACCATTAACAGTTTAATTTTTCTCTGGTGACTACAACATAACATAACCCAATAAATAAAAACTAACCATTTTAGGAAGTCTTCTCCAGCAATGTTGCTCACATCAGTCAAAGCTTTGCGCCATTTCTGTCTTTCCTCCTCCGTTTTATCTTTACAAGTTTCATTGAAAGCGATCCCAAATTCCCCGATATGTTTTCGTACATCGGATGGCTCCACTCCATAGAATATGGTCATCACTATCTGTCCAATAGTTTTTTTGCACTCCAATATCTCAACCAATTCATCCAAACACCAGCTTGACGAAGCATATTTCTTGGAGAGAATAACGATCGAGATCCTTGACTCTCTTATACCATCTGTGAGTGAGGGAGCTATCTCATCGCCTCTCACCATCTTTTGATCATTAAACATAGTGATCCCATTGTTTTTAAACTGTTCCCGCATGTGACTAAGAAGTGTCTTACGGACATCAGGCCCGTGAAAGCTCGCAAAGACATTGTAACTCCAGTTGCGAGTCGACAATGAACAAGAAACAGAAGCCATGAGAAACAAGAGAGAAGGAAAAAGGGTGAAGAGAAGTTGAAATCTGAATGATTTTCCTAAAAGCTATATAAAAACAAATTAAAATAAATAAATAAAAAGGAATCCTTCCGTGTATCGTCGAAAAGCGTTGACTTATGCAAGAGAGACCTTTATATGAACTATGATAAAAGGTTTTCTTGTTCTTTACCTCAAGATTCAAGACCTAAGACCTTGAGCGAATTACGAAAATTGACAACCATATATTCGTAGTTCTTTCGTGGTGGTCTTTTAACTTTGGGGAAGAACTAGAAATTAAACGAAGTATTTAATCGAACACTTGTTGTTGTTAAATCATATATGAAGGAGAAAATGGGCATCCCGGCCCTTAATTGTTGACTAGAGATAGAGAGATTAGAATTATTAATCCAACACTTGATGTTGTTAAACTGGATCATGCATATACTTTGATCGAGAGAAAAGTCAGTTTATAGTAACTAGTTATAAAATATATTAGTTAGAGATCAGATTGTATACATTAATATATATTCAGAGTCAGCTAGCTAACTCAGTTGATTAAAAGTAATCCATGGTGTAAGAATCTCACTTGAAAATATGAAAAGTATTTATACCATGTTGACAATTACTTAAACTAATTGTCAACTTGCCGATGATAAGGCACATGCTTCTGGTTTTATATATAACTTGTCAACTTGCCGATGGTAAGAAGTGGCAACGCCATTTGCGCTAATAGATCGTGAGTGCCTGAGTGAGTAGTACATGGGCGTTTAAGTTTAGACAATACATGTTGTAGACTTGTAGTTACAGATTTAAAAAAAAAAAACTACAATAATCCAATTTAATAATCTATACAAATTTACTTCAAATATTTTTCTACCTGAAAAGATTTGGAAATAATCTGTTTTTATGTGGAAAAATAACTAAAATATTTTTTAATAATTAAAATTGATATAAAAAGTGTAAAATTATGTGGTATTGACAGGTCATAGAAAGATTACGTGCCAAATAGATAGATATGCAGTTATTACTAAAGTGTGTTAGACTTAGTAGATATAGATTATGCACCATGTTCTCATGTATGGTCAAGACTTTCTTCAATCTTTTTTTGTTTTTGTTTCTTAACTTGTTTTACAGTATCGAGTAAATACTTGGAAATAAACTAATATCATATGGTATGATTTTAGAGCGGAGGAGGATTATGGGATTTGATTAAAAACTTTCTTATAATTCGAAAAAAAAAAAACTTTCTTATTTTTATTTCTTTCGTTACTGAATGAGCTGATATTTTCAGATCACGCTCTCTGAGTTTCAAGAGAGAAGCATACTTTAATTCCATCTCATGAAATTTGGCATTTTAAGCATCCAAGTCACGTTTCACATGCAGAGATGCATTCAGATTTGGTTGTAGATGTTTCAGCTGTCATTGACCTTACCCGTTGTTCTTGAGTTTCAAGAAGACTTTTGGCTTTAGAGAGCTCCCTCTTAGTCTTCTTCAATGCTTCCATCCTGACTTCATTCCTACCCGCGCTGCTTCCCTAATATTCTTGTTTATTTGTTCCAAGTCAGCGATTTTCTTATTCGCGACCACTAGATCTTTGTAATCTTGACTCGCTAAAATCTTTTCATAGTAGTCGACTATGTCATTAACATTAATTAGTGGCAGCCTGATTACCAAAAGGGGAGTTAGAACATAATTAAACGTAACTCCAAATTAAGTGGAAAAAAGATTCGGTCAGGTACCACTGTTGATATTATTATGCTCACTGATATTCATCAGTTGTTGTATCAATGTATGAATGTCCAGTTGGAATTATGCATGAGTTCAACTCAGGTGTGGTTCATGGGAACCTAGGATGTTTACTCATATGATATATGCCGCATTCTCGGATAATATTACGATGCTGGAGTATATAGTCTTTTAGTTTGATTTCTATGGAGCAGTTCTTTGATATGACAGATGTGCCTTTTGAGAGTAATGTGCCACTCGGTTCTTACTGTATTGTGTTTTTGGTAATGGAATATGGGGTTACAAGAAAAGCTTTGGCTTATATGAGTTCAATGAACCCCGTCCAGTCTAGCAGAAACTCAAGCTAGAAATTTGTTTAAAAAAAAAAAAAAAGAAATCTCTTAGATGTTAAATAACTGAACCTCACCACCAAAATGTTCCGAAAAGATAAGTAGGCTATGTTTCACATGTATTCTCTAACTTTTCATTTTAGTAGATCTTTTTAGTTACTTAAAACTGGGACATATCACTAGGTTTTATAACTTATCTCTTTAAAGGCTTCGTTTTACACCCTTTTGTTTGATGTGTTATCAATTTTTTTTAGAGTTTCTCGAATCAACAACACCTCACTTTTTTAATTCTTGTTGGAGCTTATAAGAGTATCATAGTGGAAAGATTGGTAAAACTTTTTTTTCTTTTAATTAGCTAGCAGGACCTATTTTATATCTGGAGGAGTTAGAGCCGCATAATCTTGAACTTACCAATGTGCGCCTCGGTGCTTACCATCAACTCTCAAGTGTGTTGAGAACAAAAGAAGTGATTATAGGAGAGAAACCCGGGATGAAAAGAGTAAGGAACATTAAGAAAACCGCGATGAAAGTCTTAAAGCACTTGGATGAAACTTGTTAGGTATATTCTTGAGAATTATATAGTTATATTAAGAAAATCTCTTTTTGTTTCTCTTCTAAAATAAACCAAGTTTCAGACATCTCCAAGGAGCTTCTTAGATTTACTTTAAAACATGAGTAAGAATTCTCTTGGCTCTCAAAAGGAATCAACAGTATATCTGAAGTACCAACCAGTACGTGTATCCTCTCGTAGGTTCGAATATGTGACATGTGCAATGAAACAAGATGATTTTCTTATATATTTTTATGTAAATTTTAATTGGTTCTCACTTCTCAGTAAAATAAAAGAACGTCTAAATAGTGATTTGGATTTACTGATGGATTTTAGTCTCAATAAATAAAGAGTCTATACAGATTATACTATTATTTAACGATTAGATTTTTGAAAGCTCCTCACATGTCACAAGTAAGAAACTATCTCAAGTTACTTATCTACCAATTATCCCCACAAACATACACATATTGCCGTTAAAAAGTAAAACTGATGAAACTGAGTACCTCTCACGTCCAAAGACTATTAGAAATCAGCTGAATATTACCGAGTTTCAATCTTCACAAATACGTAAATCATATCATTTACTAACGAAACTACTCTCTCGATTGTTGAACGAGTTTAACAAGGATATGAAAAAGTTCATGTCATCCATTTCCGAATCTTCAGTTCACTTTTAGACTTGATGATTACTCGAGGATCTTGTTGATTTCCACTACTTTCTCCCCTGTGTATTTCCAACGTTATAATGTTAGAAACAAAGACCCAAAATAGTAAAAGGAAAAAGTGTTCATCAGCATACATATCATACCTAACGCGTCTATTTCCTTCAGTGAAGCATCTTAATGTTGTTCTTTTATCTCAAGTTCTGACCGAATCCGTCTTACACCAGTTAAAGCGACCACAATACTGTATTTTACAGGGGAAAATAAAATTGGGGCGACTCGACTGGACAGTACTGCGTCATCTTGCTTTTGACAGACAAAAGGGCACATTCGTAGAGGTCAGAGAGTTTCTTACACCTGCTGAAAATGTGGTCCACTACGTGAGGAAGGCATGGCTTGAATTGGCAACCACCCAAAAAAAAATTTGACTTGATGATGATTGGGCTACTCTAATAATATCCTGTTTCCAAAATTTTGCATATGGTAATTGAAGGATGGAGATGGTCTAAGTTCGCCGAGAATCCCAAAGATGAAGATTAAAGGTCTTCAAAAATTTCGAGGTAAACAAGGTATGTTTCATTTGTCGAATTATATCACTTGAAATTATATAAAGAGCTTTTATTTTTATAACCAAGTCTACATCATTAAACATGGTAAAAAAATTTAATAAAATTATTAATATATATATATATATATATATGTTACTATTTATAAGACTAAATAAAGTAAAATTTGCCCGTGCATTGCACAGGTTCTTACCTAGTTATTATGAATATATAATAAGATATATATATAGTTGTCAAAACAAAAATACAAAGAAATTTATAAAATTGGTTACACTCTCTTGATAATTTAAGTGAGTATAGGGATATATTTGTTGATATTTTCACACTTTTTTCGTAAAAGTACAATAGTATGTGTGAGCCTCTCAATTGTTGCAGTGAAACAAAGAAAAAATTCAATCAACAATGATAAAATAATATTGAAGTGACTAGAAGAGTAGAAGTACTACCTCTTTCATCATTAGTATTATTCATATTATTTTGCGCGTTACGCAATTGAGTCTGATAATAAGTCTCCAAAGCCAATAAGGTGCGAACTTCTGCATCTATGCGTCCTACTACATGATCCACATTTGCATTTGTCTCTCTACAAAAACACTGTTTCAGCCACATAAACATTCGGTGTAAAAGTAAGAGTCGATAAACATTATATCCAAAACGATAGTAGAAAAAAGCATAAATCTGCATCATTGAAGATTCAAAATGGTTAAGTACTCTATAGAAGAGAAGCACAAGCGTGTTCTTCATTTCAGCTGAATCAGAAATGAAATGCAAAACATGTAAAGGGCAAAACGCAATCAAAATAGCAATGATAAGAGAAACACAAGAGCGTTCTTCATTTCAGCCGAATCAGGGTTAATATGCAAAACAAGTAGGAAATGCAAAACTCAATCAAATGAACATTGATCGAACCATTGAACCAACGATGAGAACTTGGAAGGTACAAAGCAAATGGCGCATGGGTTTTAATTATTTTTCGACCGACTGGGAAAAAGTTTTGATTTTTATTTTTCTATGCAGAATTAGATTGTTTGAATTTGAATGGGTTTATTCAACTCCGGTACTAAGTTCGCCAAGAATCCCAAGAAAAAAAAATTAAAGCTCTTCAAAAAGTAATAGTCAGGGTAAACAAGGTATGTTTTATTTGTGGAATTGTATCTTTTGAAATTAATTAAAGAGCTCCTATTTCATAGCCAAGTCTATTATTAGTGTTGGTGTATTCCCTTGTTATTTTTCACTGTACGTTCATCTCAGTACAATAACATCATTGTACAATATGATAAAATGTGCCGGGATGTGGCTACCAGAGGGCTTGAGGAAGCTAGCAAATTCGAGGAGATCGAGATACGAATCGAGTAGGACCAGGATCTCTTTTACTTGCTTTAGCAATTTTGACCATTATGTTTTGATTTAATTTACTAATTTACATGTAACTTCAGGGCATTTGGAAATGAAGGAGATATAGCCGAAGAAAATGCTAACTACCATGAGACTTTGCGGTTGATTCTTGTTAAAGAAGTGAGGAGCATTTTATTAGTTTGCTTACATTTTTAAAGGGATTTATAATGAAACCTTTGCCTATCACCTTTTTGTGAACACAGTTGGGTGACGTCGAAAGACTCCAAAAAAAACATATTGAAGCATTGGAGGATGGAGATTTCGCCACAGAAAAGACTAGGCAATTTTGTTTCTTTTTAAACTCTATCCATCTATCTATAGCTATCATGAAGTCGCTGATTAATTTTGAAGATTTTACTGATTACCATTATCTTTTCCCCTGTTTTTCCAACATCATATTATCAGAAAATCTATAACTAAAATAAACCATACACACTATAAAAAGTAGTGTTCCATCAATAATTCAGACCATACCTAATGCATCGATTTCATGCAGCAAAACTTCTAAATTTTGTTCCTTTATCTCGAGCTCCGACCGAAACCGTCTTACATAGGTTAAAGTATCCACAACACTCTGTTTCACCTTTTACACGTGATCAGAGATTGAGCAAGGTTGAAGTGGTTGCTTGCGCTTCAAGTTTCCTGTATCATCACTTGATTTGTTTAATGCCCTTGTGCAGCGAGATGGTCCTCCTTCTGCAGAGACTCGAGTTTTCTTTTCGACCCGGTTCTCTGTTTCTTCTTCAGCATCCGGAGTCTTACAGCCATCAACTGATGCTTGATTCACCTGAGTACAATTCGTTTTAACACCGTGATTTCACAACAGCAAAAGCCAGGAACTAGGACTGTAACTGATTTAGTGGTAACCTTGGAACAGATCTTAAGAATAGGAGATGTTCCTCCTCGAATAACCTCCAATGTGAAGGGATCACCAACGTTCACTAGATGCGACTTCCACTCTAAGCCATCTTTGTTCACAATAGTTACCTCTCCTGCTTCCACGATCCCGTTCTCTCTTGTCAACGATGCAGGAATACGCTGTACATTTGCAATACAATTAAGCCAATGACAACAAAAAAGTCTTAAAAATTAAAGCCCTAAAACAAAGGTGTTGAACTTACAAGTTGACTTGACCTTAACACGTAAGGTTTAAGGTCTAATGTCAGAATCCTGTTCTGATGCATTGGAACAGTCTTTGAGCAATCCTCAGATTCAATCTCATCACTTTCACTATCAGAAACATTCCGTTTTTTGTTTGCTTTGGAAGAGTTTCCTTCTGAGGTGTTAGAACACAGTTGTAGCACAGGTTTTATTCCGCTTTGGACTAGCTTAAACCTACAGAAAGATCCGGCATTGATCCCATTATTACGGCAAAAACTTTTCCAGCCTCGACGCATAAAAGCCTGACCATGTTGTTTGTTGTGTCTAAGAAGCAGAGTCCAAGATTTTCCATGTTCATTCATTAGATCAATCTCACACTGTCTCCTATCCAGACTATTTGACCTTGCAAATTTGCATGAAAGCCACTGCAAAATCACAAGTTAATTATACAGTGTATAGCAAATGAATGGAATGAGAATTGTATTAAAGAGTCAAGTGAAGTAGTAGTAACCATAAAATCTTGGCTTATACTTGAATGTGTGACTTGTGCAACAAGATATGATTTTTCTAATGAAGACCTGACGTGTGCAACAAGATATGATTTTTCTGAGAGAAACTGCGTCCGAAGGGTGTGACGTGGAAGACCATGTTTCCGTTGTGCCTGAAACTCAAAACGTCGTTGTCTCGAACACAGTGGAAGACGGAGAAATCTTTCCATCCGGCGGCGAATCTCCCACCGTCCAAATCCACTTCCCAGGTTCTGTCCGAAGCGTCTGAAGTCAACTTCATTTTCGTTGACTGAGAATCTTACCCTTGAAGTGATTAGAAATAAACCTAGCAGGAATCATCTGCAACAACAACAATGAAGAAAGACTAAACCAATTGATACATTGTAACCAAGAAAGAGAGAAGGTGAGAGATAGAGAGAAAGGGGAAGGTACATGATTGGAGTTTTGTCCAGACAGATCTATGACGAAGAAAGCTTTGTTGTTTGGGGAGGAAATCAGTGGATCCGCCATTGTTGAACAGCTTCTTTGAAGTTTGCCTTTTCGAATTCTAGTTCGTTGGCGTTATAGTAGTGTTATTCATTGTTATTAACTCCCTGATTTATTGTCAATAAACTAATTAATGACAAAGATATTTCGAGACAAACGCCTTAAACGGCATGGATAGGCAAACTAATTAATGTCATGTATAACTCAATTTGGGTGAATTAGTTAATGTCATAGCATTAATTTTCATGGTCTCTTGAACCAACTCTTGAAGTGTTTGGGTATGACTCTACAAATTTGCAAACAACTCAGTGAATAATGCCACATTCGAGTCGTATTCCCGAACACTTTCTTTCTGAAAATCGTTTTTCATTGCCAAATAAAAAAACTTTTCAATTCCACCCAAAAGCCTCTCTAAGGCCCTCCACGTTGCGGTGTTATATCTCTCACTTCTCCACTAGTTTTTTCTTCTCCCTCTAATGCTTTAGCTACCCACAAACCTATATATATATATATATATGATGCACTGATTTAATTTAGCGTACGGTAATCAAATTGAGTCCAATAGAGTTCTTTTAGAATTGGATTAGATCTTGAGTACGAACCCCTACTCCAAAGAGATATGAGTCGATCGCGAAAACCAATAATTTTTTGAAAAAAAAAGATGTGATGTATACTAGTATTTAACTAGTATGTCGCAATTCAAATAAAACTAAAATCAAATTTCGGCATCAATTATCATGTAAAAAGTAAAAGAAAATTATGTAAACATGATTTGTAAAAATTAAAAGTTAAAAGATAGACGTACTCACATGAAAGAAACAACAAAATAACAAGAACAACTACTTTCCTCAACACAAGTTTCTCCATTTTACTAATATTGATTCTAATTATACAGACACACATGCATACACACAATATAAATGTAGCTAGTATATAAATATATATGCACATATGCATATAAAGTATAAAGTAAGGTATGAGGTGATTCTTTTCCAAAAACTTACAATTATACATAAAAGATAATAATATTTTGTTAAAGGGTATTTAAAGCATAGAACCAATCAAATATATTATATCAATTTCTAATTATTATATTATTAATAGTATAGATGGAATTCCATTAAAGAAGATTACATATTCAATGAGTTTTATTTTTAAATAAATTAATCATAAATATAATTTTCAGTTAATAACATTGTAAATTATGTTTTCATTTTCATAAATATTTATGAGCTTTATTTATATATTTAAATATGTATATATAAAAAATCAATATGTGAAAATAAATATATATTCATTACTCATTAGCCTATTTGAATTAATGTTCTCATATTAGCAAAACAATCTTCTTTTGATGGAATTAGTGTATCGTATTGATATTTTGTTGAGAATGAAATAAATATATAGGGATATTCTAGGCAGGAGAATCTTGGATCCGACCCACGTGAACATAAAAGGAAAAAAATTATTGACATTTATATTTAACTACCCATATTTCATCACCCATAATCTTCTAGTGTATACACAAATCGTAAGCAAATTTATTGTTGGAATACCTAAAATTTAACTGATGACTTGGGGCAGTTTGATGAATGGTTCGAACGATGTGACCCTCTAAAGAACGAAGAGAGTCTTTGTTGTTGGAGACCGCTGTTCAACTTCTGCTCAGTGGTCACGTTGAGGTGATGACGATTGACCGCTAATAAAACACGTCCTAGAAATGCAGAACACAGTTATTATGATCACAAATAAAGACCATTTGTTTGAATCTTAACCTAACTGAGAGGCTGGAAATATAAAAATCGCAAAAAGATGTAAAACAATATGAGTTTGTTCAGAAGTTTTAATATGGTAATTAGATATAGTTTTAATATGGAAATTACTAATTACATTCATATCCAAAATATAGATAACAAACTAACATATATCTTGATTGAAAATTCTTAAATTGTACACAGATTGTTCCGAAGTTTTGAATTTTTTTATTTTGGGATGAAAAAATTTCCTTTTTTTAGAAGTATGGAAGTCTTCAAACGATTTCAGCAGTTTTTTTATATTTATTTTATGAAGTTGTAATGATTTTTGGGAGTTTTATGAGATTCAATTTTACAGTATTTTTCTATGTGAAATTCAGAATTTCAATATTTAAGGTCGTTATGTTTATTGATATATTTGGATGAATTATAGTTTTTTGGAGATTACGTAGAGCCGGAAACAGTCCAACCCATGAACTTAGTAAGGCCTAACTCATATTCTCATCAATTTATTTAATTGACGGCCTTATTTTCTTTTAAAAGGAAGGACAGGTTTAGCCGCTTAACATTTCATCTTCGCATTTCGAAATTCAAATTAGCGAAAAATTCCTTGCTGTGCTGAAGATCGCGATGAAGAAATCTGGTAAAAATGGATTCCTACTTCTCTTTTCATCTTCTATGCCGATTTGAGTTTGAATTCAGATCGTTCTACTATCCGCTGATTTTTATTTAGCGATGCTAATGAAAACTATGAATCTTTTTTAAAAATAGTAAACAATTTAGACATGCGCAAAAAAAAGTATATTTAAGAGGTTTGGAGTCTAGACCATTGGTTTATAACTTTATATATATAACTAGTATTGAACCCGTTATGCACGGGAGTGAATTCGTATGTATGTGTGAGATGGTAAAGTGATCGTTCTCTACTTGTATAGTTGTCAAGACTAATTAAACTCGCTATGATTGTGGTGACACCCGTCTTGCTTTCTGTGTGGATGGAGGAATTAGAAGCTTTGGAGTTGGATTCCATCACTAGAAAATACTATGGCAAATATAAGGAATCCAATCTCCTCCACATTATCAAGACTAAAGGTGTCATTCTAACAACATATAACATGGTATCAGAGCCCGATCCACACATGTCCAACCCGATCCGACCCAAAGTTGGTCCAATCATCGACAAGGCCCAAAATTGTTGCCGTCGATCTAAGCCCGAACATTCCGAGATTAATGGCCAAAGAGCCATCATCTCGAGGGGGCGTATTAGGACATAATGTCCCACATCGGAAGTTGGAAAGGATCCTAAGCAATATATAAGGGATATGGGCCACTCCACTCATTGCCAATTGGTTTTGAGTTGGAAGCCCATAGAACTTAACATGAGATGGTTAAGTGATCGTTCTCTACTTGTATAGTTGTATCATAGATAATTTTTTTTTTCTTAATTTTTCAAATGAGACTCAAAATAGGATAGTTGGCAAAATAGATAAATAAGTTAAGTTATAGAAAAATCAAACAAAAAAAAACAATAATTGTAGAAAAGCAATTTATGTTTAATCTATAAATATTCAAATTTGGATGCTTTAAAAATTCTGAAAAAAAAAATAGAAGTAGGTGAAAAATAAAAATTCCGAATAAAACTTAAAAAGAATAAGATTCTAGAGAGAAAATGAAGTGGAAATCGTGGTAATTTGTTGTGGGAGTTAAAAAAGGAATAGTTGCAAAAGAAAACTCCTAATAAAAAGGAAGTATTCAAGAGAAAATCAGAAAAAAAAAGATTTTGTGGAAATTTGAAGATGAAAATATTAAAATAAACTTAATTTAGATTTTTGTGGAAATGACACCTAAACAAATGTTAAGGTGGTGTAGAATGTTGCAGTTTTTGTTAAAGTGACTTGTGATTTAGTATAATTAGATAATATTTTTTAGTTTAGTTAATAATTTAATACACTATCAGTTATGGCTTCTCTTAGAGCTTCTCCCACTAAGAAGTGAAAAAGACTTCACTAAAAAGCAAATATCAAGAATGAGAGAGAAAGAAAAAAAAGGGTTATATAGATATGAAATAAGAACTTAAATGGTGTAGAAAAGTTGGTTTATTGCTATCGTGGGATACATTTTTTGAAAATAACTCATATGTTTTCCGTCCTTGCAAAATTACTATAACACCCTTGATTTTTTTTTTTAACTACAAAATGATTTAAAAGAAATTAGCATAATCCACGTCATTAATTGTAATCACACGTCGACAAAAACTTTAATTCTCAAAACAGAGGGAAGGGAAACTCAAGAGTCCATTTTTCGCAACTGTTCACGGCGAGGAAAAAAAAATTCTCTCTTCTCTTTCCGGCGATTTCGAACAGTAAACCCTAAGTCGGCCCAAATATCGTCATTGCCGGTCGTTTCTCCGTCATATTTCGTCTCAATATCAAGGAACTCGAGTGGGTTTCTTCATCTTCCATCGATTCCTAAAAAATCTCTGCTTTCATCACTCTCGGTACGTTTGAATATATCTATTTTTGAGTTTAAACCGTTATATGAAACATAGAGTTACTGGATTTGGTGTCTGGTTTATAACGACTGAGTTACGGGTTGTGTTAGGGCTAATTTCTGGTTTATATTGGTAGATGTGGCTTTTTATCGGTGATTATTATGGCTGATTTCCGCCGTCGTTGTGGCTGATTTGATAGATCTGCTGGATTTGGTGTCTGGTTTATTACGATTGAGTTACGGGTTGTGTTAGGGCTAATTTATGGTTTATATTGGTATATGTCGCTGAGTTTCTTTATATGTCCTGATTTTATCGATGCATTTGTGGCTGAATTTGGTTATGTCTCGGCTGAGTTAATATTTACTATACGGTTGAGTTATACTATCCCAATGCATTTGTAACTGAGTTATTATTTATGTTATGGCTGAGTTGTGATTTATACTCTGTTTGATGTAATCTTCTTTCTTATCAGATGGATGAACAAAGGAATTACCCTCCAAGACTGTATGCGGAAGGGCAGTCTAATCTTGAGAATAAAGATCTTAACCACAATGTTCAACTCGGCCAAATGGATACATTAATAATTTCCGTAGGTGAAACCGTGTGGAATGAAATAAAGGAGCACCCAATTGGAATAGCAGCCAAAATATATGAGAGAGCCATTGTATGGTCTGCTAAAACTGTCCACTACATGCTATGCAGACAGTTAAGAGTAAGGAAGAATGAGGTTTGGTTTCTCATTGGTGGTAAACCTATAAGATTTGGGTTGAATGAGTTTGAGCATGTCACGGGTTTGACCACAGATCCGTTGCCTACAGAGCCAATTTGAACCTGAAGTTGAGTACAGAGAGTTTTTAAGAGAATTGGTGCCTGCTTCTCTAGAAGGAGGTCTCACTGTTGCTCCCACTTTATATGAGCGTCTGGATGGATTAGGTAAATGCCGGGAATGGCCACCACAAGACATTAGGCGTAAATGGATGGGGAGGTTGTTCCTGATAGCAATTGGTATCCATGGACTTCGTCACAACTCTATAATCCCTTTGGAATCTGCTAAAAGAGATTTTGATGATGAAGCCATGAATAATTATCCATGGGGTCGGGTAGCATTTCAGTCTCTTCTTGGGTCTATCAAGACCCTTAGTCCTACCGGAAGGACGTACACTGTCAACGGGCTGGTGTACGTATCACAAGCATGGGCTTATGAATCTATCACATGTTTTGGAGAACTTCTTGGTAACCCATCCGACGGGGATATGAGTCCTCTGTTGCGATGGCAGGGAAACCGCACACGAAGAGATTTGGGTTCGGTCATTGATGAAGAAATTGAAAAAAAAGGAAAGGTAAGATTTAAACTGAGTTAAAATTATTATTGATGGTTGAGTTATTGATGGTTGAGTTATTGTTAATTGATAGCTGAGTTATAATTGGCTGTGACTGAGGTATGGATTATTGTGACTGAGTTGTGATTTATTGATGGTTGAGTTATGGTTTATGATGATTATTGTTTATTATATCTGATGTTGTAGGTGCGTGTAAGGCATATGATTGAAAATGCTAGAGGGCTATATCCTGAGTGGCCTGATGAACCAGAAGACCCAAAACTTGATAATCTGATCCAAGACATAACTGATGAGAAGTTTGTCTCAGACTTTTGGGACAAGAAGATGCCTGAGAATGAGAAGAAGAATAAGAAGAAGAAAAAACCATATGATAAGGATGATTCTCAACATCCCAAAAAGAAGCATAAAGGCTTGAAGGAGAAGGATAAGGATGTTGATTTTGATGTTGATTTTGATGAATCTGTCAGGAATAAGAATGATGAAGCAGAGGTAATTGATATTGTATATTGTGTTGATATTTAATGTTTGGTTAGCTTGCTTATGCGTTTTTTTGTGTATATGTGTTGCAGTTTTGTAATGAGAAGGCAGATAATGTGTCGCTTAGAAAACTCATTATGGATATGGTGGCTAATTTCAGAACAAGATTTGATAATCTTGATACAAGCATGAACGACATGTCTTCACGGCTAGAGAAGGTGGAGAGTGAATTGACAGACTTGAACAAGTGGAAAGATTCAAACCTTTTCCGTATCAAGAATCTGTTGGCTGTTAATTCATCCACAGCTGGATAGCCACTATCAACTGTGGGTATAAAATCATCCTTATCCGTCGACGCATCCACTCATGTAAAAGATCTCGTCGACGTATCCCGTCGATCTATGCAATCTGCAAGTAGTCATTCTCTGGTAAGATAACAGTGCCATACCAACGACTGATTTATCATTATTTTATTTGTAATGTCAGGAATAAGAATGATGAAGCAGAGGTAATTGATATTGTATATTGTGTTGATATTTAACGTTTGGTTAGCTTGCTTATGCGTTTTTTTGTGTATATGTGTTGCAGTTTTGTAATGAGAAGGCAGATAATGTGTCGCTTAGAAAACTCATTATGGATATGGTGGCTAATTTCAGAACAAGATTTGATAATCTTGATACAAGCATGAACGACATGTCTTCACGGCTAGAGAAGGTGGAGAGTGAATTGACAGACTTGAACAAGTGGAAAGATTCAAACCTTTTCCGTATCAAGAATCTGTTGGTTGTTAATTCATCCACAGCTGGATAGCCACTATCAACTGTGGGTATAAAATCATCCTTATCCGTCGACGCATCCACTCATGTAAAAGATCCCGTCGACGTATCCCGTCGATCTATGCAATCTGCAAGTAGTCATTCTCTGGTAAGATAACAGTGCCATACCAACGACTGATTTATCATTATTTTATTTGTAATGTTATACAGGGGAAGGATGCCAAAATTCCTGATAATGATCTCGTTGAGGTGGTGGCTGCTTCGAAAGCTAATGTTAAGAAGCCTGTTGGTGTTAAGAAGCCTGCTGGTGTTAAGAAGCCTGTTGCTAATTGATGAGTCTTATTTTTATTGTTTTTAATCTATGTTTTAGGATTATTATTTGAGTCAACTAACCTATATTAGATAGATATTAGGACTATATGTTTCACTTAGTGTATTTCAGGTCTGAGAAGCAAATATTGGAAAAGAAAGAGTTTTGGATCATTTTGGATGCAATTATTCATATGAAGATGGAGAGTCCAGCAGACCCGTCAGAAGTATGGCCTCAGACGAAGACCTTCCCACCATTGGATCGTTCTGATATTTTTATACAAAATAGCCACGGATGTTAGTTTTCATCTCCAAGTGGTTTGAAGGAAATCCAACGGTGCAATCAAGAGTTATGGCCGATTTACTGAAGACATGCTAATCTGCTGACGAAGCCGACGCGGACGAGGGTCGGGATCAACCGATCCACAATTGGATCGATCGATCCTAAGAAGAATTTCGGCCCAAGCCCATGAAGACATGGACCGATCGATCCGGTCCATGGATCGACCAGTCCACCGCCTCTTTTGCCTCTTCTCCAAGACTTTCCATTTCTTTCTTTCCTTTTGTTGCTCTCCCTTTTACTATATAAAAGGGGGCTCGCCCTTGTATTACACACACCGAAAATCAGAATTCATTTTACTACTTTTCTTTAGTTTGTGGGCAAGAGACCTAAAAGCTCTCTAGCTCCTTTTTAGTTTCATTTTAGGAAATAAAGATGTTTTCATTTATTGAATGCTTTGTTTTCTTTTCCATGTCCTAGTAGTTTCCTTATTAGATTTAGGGTTTCGGAAGGGATGTGATAAATTCGCTAGGTTGTTAGTCCGGGAATTTAGATTATTAGTTCTTCATCTATTGTTGTTCTTAATGCTAGAATTAGACTGATCACCTAATTCTAAGATCTTAGGCGATTAAGCTAGGCACGAGAGTGGTGTTTAGTCGCTAGAATTAACATTAGGCGAGCAAGATTTCTTAGCTTGGCAAGCGCAAAGCTCTTGTTTTGATATCTTGTGAACATATCAATCTTGTTATTAATGCTAGTTTTACTTAGGGAAGGCTAGCGTAAAGCGTTCTCTAAATATTGCTAAGTAGGTATCTGCGCGAGAACCGACTTACCTTATTATCGTGAATTGAGTTCAAGAACGATTCTTTAACATTCCTTTACTTCGATTTGCTTGTTGTTTCACATCCTGGAAGAATACCCTAGACCTAATACTTGTTTTATTATTTGAATTGTCTTTTGAATTAATCGTCTGCTTGAAACAAATCTCTTAATTTTCTCCTAGCTATATTTAGTCTAATTATCTTATAGTGCAACTTTGGTCTCTGTGGATTCGACCCTTAAATACTAAAACTGATTGCCGTCTTTGATCCGGTAGTTGTTTTATTCTAGGTTTTATTTGACCATCGATCAAATTGGCGCCGCTGCCGGGGACCAATAGATTGCCTCTAGGATTTTTAGAATTGAATTAAGTCTAGGTTTTTCGTTTTACTAATCTATTTTATTTATATTATTTAGGTGAACAATGGAAGAAGCTAACCAAGGAGCACGAGCCATGAACCAAGACGTCCTTGATCCTGCCACCCCGCCTGCCAGACCGATCGATCCCTCTGGAGGATCGACCGATCCGTTTCATACGCCCCCAAGACGCATCACTCTAAGGTAGCATAACGCGCCGGATCAATTCTTCAAGACCCGGTCAGCCATCTGCCCACCTACTCCTGAGGTGGAAGACTACCAGATCAAGCACAGCCTGATCTCTCTAGTTCAGAACCGTATCTTCAACGGTTCAGCGTCGGAGAATCCTCTTGACCACATCGAGACCTTCGAAAGTTTATGAAACACTACAAAGCAGAATGGAGTGCCCTACGACTATCTAAGGCTTACCCTCTTCAAGTTCTCTTTGGGAGAAAAGGCTTTGGGGTGGCTCAAACTACTTGAACCGGGATCTCTTACGACTTGGGAGCAATGTAGAGGAAAGTTTCTCAACTATTTCTACACCAAGTCTCGGTCCGCGAAGATGAGAAACAAGATCGTTACATTCTCGCAAGAGGAAGGTGAACTGTTCTGCGAAGCATGGCTGCGATTTAAGGAGTATCTGAGAGACTGCCCACATCACGGGTATGCAAGAGAGAATCTCATGAACATCTTCTATTGTGGAGTTGATTTCGACTACCAAATGGCATTAGACACGGGAAGTCGCGGTGACTTTTCCACAAATACTGCCGATGAAGCCACCCTCCTGATCGACAATCTAGCGGCAAGTAGCAGCAACAAGGTCTCCGATGAACCTAAAGAGGACACCAATGCCTTCAAGGATCTCAGCTCTAAAGTGGATACTCTCCTGCAAAGGAATCGACGTGTCATACGTCGGAAAACTTCCAATGATCCAGACCCTAACGAGACTGAAGAGCTTCACTACTTGGGAAGGCAAGCAAACTTACAAGGCTATGGAGGGTACCCCTCTCACGTGTACCATCCTCCGCAAGGTTTTCAACCTTACCCCGGTGCGTACCATGAGCAAAATCCACAAGAAAGTCGACTCGAAACCATGATGCGTACTCTTATGGATAGTCATCATCAAAGCTCCAGCAACATCAACGTCAAGATTGACAGCATGTACAATGATCTTAACGGGAAAATCGAGACGTTGAGCACTCATATGCGCATACTCGAAAACCAGGTGGCACAATCCGCGTCCTATGTCCGAGCACCGCCAGGAGTACTCCCAGGCAAGCCAGAAGACAACCCCAGGGAGTTCATGCATGCAATAACGCTGAGAGGCGGAAAAAAGTACGATGCACCCAAATGGCCAGAAGGTACCGGTCCATCTGCTGGACGGACCGATCGATCTGCAGCACAGACCGATCGGTCTGCACAAGAAGGTAGCCACAGACAGGAAGCAGCGACCGATCGATCCCCTTCACAGATCGACCGGTCTACCACCAATAATGCCCCTGCTTCCACAAGAGTCAATCCATTCGAAGTGGAAGATTTCGACGAGATACTGAGGGATCCTGAGAACGAGGAACCGCCTGTTCCAGTTCCTAAACCTGCGACAGCACCACTACCAGCAGCTCCACGCAAGGCACCTTTTCCAGTTCGCAGAAGGAACGCAATGCGCGAAAAGGAATACGACAAGATGAAATCAGTAGTTGGGGATCTCCAAGTGAAACTTCCATTCGTCGAAGTCGTTCAAATGGTTCCATGCCTTAAGAAGCTCATGAAGGACATTCTGACAAACAAGGCTAGCTTAGAACAAGGAGTTATGCATCTCATGCACGAATGCAGTGCAATAATTCAGGATCAGCAACCAGAAAAACATAAAGACCCTGGTCCATTCACTCTGCCATGCTCGATAGGAGACTTGGAATTCAAGAAATGTCTTTGCGACTTGAGAGCAAGCGTGAGTCTCATGCCACTTAGTATAGCGCAAAAACTCGGTCTTTTCACCTTTAAACCAACTAGGGTGACTCTTGTGTTGGCTGACCGATCAACGCGGTGTCCATAATGGGTTATCGAGAATCTACCGGTTAAAATAGGAAACAGTTGTATCTTAACTGATTTCATTGTCTTGAAGTTCGACAAAGAACCGCGAAATCCCATCATTCTTGGAAGACCATTCCTCGCCGCCGCCGGAGCCTTGATTAACGTGAAAGAAGGAAAAATCGAGCTCCGAATGGATAATCTTATAATGGAGTTCAACCTGGAGAGGCTCGCCAAGAATCCCACCATTGACGGTCAAACTTTTCAAATCGATGCAGTGGACGAATTAGCCGAAGAAGTACGCGACGAGGTGTGCTCAACCGATTACATTCAGACGGCTTTGACCAAACCTACCCTTTCGCTGTTCGGAAATTATGGAGCTGATACGACAACTCGACGATGCACCGGTCGTGGAGCAGAAGGCATCTCCCCCACCGTTAGTGGACAGACCGACCGATCCTCTTGAAGGATCGACCGGTCCTGTTTATGCCGTCGATACAGAAGCCGAAGCGGACGGACCGATCGATCTGGACCTTGGACCGATCGGTCCCACTCTTAAAAACCCTTAGAAACCAGAAGACGATTGGAGCGAATCCTCTGCACCAAAGCTCGAGCTAAAACCACTTCCTGCAGGGCTCAAGTACGCATATCTGGGACCAAACTCCACGTATCCGGTGATCATCAATGCTAATCTTAACAACGTGGAGACGACACTTCTACTTAACAAGTTACGTAAGTACCGGAAGGCTTTAGGATACTCTCTTGACGATATCACCGGTATCTCCCCTAAGCTCTGTACGCATCGCATTCATCTCGAGGATCCTTCTAAGTCCTTCATCGAGAACCAAAGACGATTAAATCCTAATCTTCGAGAAGTAGCGAAGAAGGAAATTCTTAAGCTTCTAGCCGCTGGTGTAATCTATCCAATTTCCGATAGTACCTGGGTGAGCCCTGTCCACGTGGTACCAAAGAAAGGTGGTGTAACTGTCGTCGCAAATGAGAAGGACGAGTTAATACCAACTCGTACAGTTATGGGCTTATCGGACGGCGTACAAAACACCAATTGGTACTACGCCATTTACAATGGTCTACGGGAAGGCTTGTCACTTGCCAGTTGAATTTGAGTACAACTCATTTTGGGCCACGAAGCAAATGAACTTCAACACGAAGACTGCCGCAGTAAGACGCATGATCCAGCTTAATGAGCTCGACGAGATTTGAATGAATGCTTATGAGAGTACTCGGATCTACAAGGAACGCACTAAGGCTTGGCATGACAAGAAGATTGTTCCTAAGTACTTTGCAGTTAATGATCGAGTTTTGCTCTTTAATTCTCGATTGCGGCTTTTTCCTGGGAAATTGAAATCTCGCTGGACTGGCCCATATCTAGTCACCGAAGTTCGTTCCTATGGTGCTGTGGTCCTTGCGCGTAACGATGGGAGCGAATTTATTGTCAACGGGCAACGTTTGAAGCGATATCTTGCCGACGAAGTGATAGAACAGCCCCAGTCACTTCATTTGGTTGATGCTCCACCTGCCTAGGAACATCATACGGTCGAGCTTACGACCTAAACCAAGCGCTGAATGGGAGGTAACCCATTGTGAACCAGCTCTACACGCAGAATATGCGCACTCTCCAAGTTCATCTGTGTTACATTTTTGTCTTGGATTTTTCTTACACACCGGGACGGTGTCAAGTAAGTCTGGGGGAGGAATGTAACCATTCGTACTAACATTTTTATCTTATGTCTTTTTGTTTTTATTTGAGTTGTTTTATTGAGTCAAAATAGTTGGAACTTGGAACTTCTTTTGTGAATCGTGTGTTCGTACTAACGTCTTCTGCTATCCGTCATGAATGCTTTTGAAGTGCCGAAGATTGAAACGCCATAGCTGAACAACTCACCAGAAGTCCCTATCTCTTGGAAATCCGATTGACTTGGCGTTGACTCCACCCATGACAAGATGCTAATTTGGACTTAATCTTCTCAACTTGGGGCTTGGTATGCATCGAACGCGACCTCTGACTCAAGCTTTCCAAGACGCGCATAACTTCGAAAAAGTATGGATTCCCCTCTCTTCTCCTGAATAAGAAAAAGAAAAGAAGAAAAAGAGAAAAAGAAAAGAAAAGGGATGTGGTAAACAAAGAAGTGGGCCGAGGGATGTGTGGTTACCCCTTGCATACTTCGGACTCATGAAAACCAACCCCGGGCTAAAAAGAAAAGGAGATCGATAGAAAAAATAAAATGATACCCTAGAAAAGTAGGGAGGAATCGATCTCAAAAGACTAAAAGAGAAGAGGAGGAAAGGAACCATAAGAAGAATGTCTTGGAAGCTAGAAGAAGGTAAGCGTCTACGCGATCTTTGATCGATACTCCCTCGTTGAGACCACATGCTTGTAAAGAAATGAATGTAGGGAGTCAGCAAAGAAGATTTTGGAGCTTCCTTGAGATCTCGGGACATCAGTACGGAGAGTTGCTAAGCCAATGGTTAGTACATGTTGTAAGCTCAATCCTTTGAGTGATGGATTCACGGAAGATGTACGGAGATTCTCGAGAAGTTGTAAGTTCTTGTTTTCAAACCTTTCCCTTTAAGATTTCGGATTGTTCTTGCTTGAGGACAAACAAAAATTCAAGTCTGGGGGAATTGATGAGTCTTATTTTTATTGTTTTTAATCTATGTTTTAGGATTATTATTTGAGTCAACTAACCTATATTAGATAGATATTAGGACTATATGTTTCAATTAGTGTATTTCAGGTCTGAGAAGCAAATATTGGAAAAGAAAGAGTTTTGGATCATTTTGGATGCAATTATTCATATGAAGATGCAGAGTCCAGCAGACCCGTCAGAAGTATGGCCTCAGACGAAGACCTTCCCACCGTTGGATTGTTCTGATATTTTGATACAAGATAGCCACGGATGTTAGCTTTCATCTCCAAGTAGTTTGAAGGAAATCCAACGGTGAAATCAAGAGTTATGGCCGATTTACTGAACACATGTTAATCTGCTGACGAAGCCGACGCAGACGAGAGTCGGGATCGGCCGATCCACAATTGGCAAGCGGAAAGCTCTTGTTTTGATATCTTGTGAACATATCAATCTTGTTATTAATGCTAGTTTTACTTAGGGAAGCCTAGCGTAAAGCGTTCTCTAAATATTGCTAAGTAGGTATTTACGCGAGAACCGACTTACCTTATTATCGTGAATTGAGTTCAAGAACGATTCTTTAACATTCCTTTACTTCGATTTGCTTGTTGTTTCACATCCTGGAAGAATACCCTAGACCTAATACTTGTTTTATTATTTAAATTGTCTTTTGAATTAATCGTCTGCTTGAAACAAATCTCTTAATTTGCTCCTAGCTATATTTAGTCTAATTATCTTATAGTGCAACTTTGGTCTCTGTGGATTCAACCCTTAAATACTACAACTGATTGCCGTCTTTGATCCGGTAGTTGTTTTATTCTAGGTTTTATTTGACCATCGATCACTAATCTGCGGTCTCCTGTATTGACGAGAAATCTGAAGACAAAGCTTGGAAAGGACAAAGAAGAAGGAAAGACTAGAGACTTAGAGTCCAAAAAAGCAAAAACACAGGAAAAAAATAGAAAAGCACTGGAGAAAAAAGCAATAACAGATGCCAATAAAGATTTAAAGGATGAACAAGCATTGGAGGGGGAACCGTTAAAAAGGCGTAGGGGAAGACCTAAGAAATTCATTGTCAATCCAGAGGGGAATGGAGAAGAGTTTATATCAGCTGAAGCAGCTTCTGAAGCAGGTTCTAAAAAAGCTGATGATGCACCGAATACTTTAGATAGTGAAGCAGTTAAAGCTGATGATGCACCGAATACTTTAGATGGTGAAGCAGTTAAAGATGATAATGTGGCTGATGTAAAAGCTGATGGTGATGATGTGCATGATCTACTTGATGGAAAAGCTGATGTTGATGAACCGCATAAGATACTTGGTGAAAAAGCTGGTGATGATAGTGGAAAATACAATAATGATGAAGAATTAGCAGATTCCACAGCTGATGTCAATAAGGACGCCATGCTCATGATACCTGAGTCTGAGGATGATGAGGATGAACAGCTAAGGCTTAAAATTATAAGTGATATCAGGAATCAGAGTGTTAAGCTGTCCATTAAGGGGAAAGATACGAGTAAACTAAAAGATAAGCCAACATGTGTTTTTCCTTATATTAGAGACGACGGACTGAGCTGCATGAGGAAGAACTGTGAACCTTCATCCGCAATATAAGATCCTATGTCACCTGTTGATCCGGATAGATTAAATAAACTGAATGAACAGATATCATCAACTCTGAAGTATGATCTTGTTCATTAATTTGTTAATTACAGCTTCTTGTTAACAATGTTGTTTTAACATGTTGACTTGTGTTTGTCTGTCAGGGGCATCAAATTGGGAAAGCGTGACGACCCTCGTGAGTTCTATAGGATCATCATTTCCCCGCGAAAGTCGTGGCCCGCCACGGACCAAACGTGGGGATGGCTGAACGAAAGTGTAAGTTTTACGACTGAGTTATTCTATGACTTATTATTCGAAATAGCTGAGTTATTATATGACTTATTATTCATTATGAATGAGTTATAATTTTTCGAATTAATATAGGCTACAACTGAGTTGTGCTGACTTGTGAATTATTTCGGCTGAGTTATACTAATAATTTTAATACGTTACGGCTGATATAGACGTATTATTCATTATGACTGAGTTATGCTTTTTTATTTCAGCATATCAGTGCGTACCAGAGAATCCTCAGACGAAGGTTGCTTACAGAACCCTGCCCATATCATAGCAAAGGCATTGCGTTTGTAGATCAGTACTTCACCACTGCCATGGTCCTTGATTATCATCGTCAGTTCAAACAGAATCCTAAGCACTTCAAGTTTAACGGGACCAACTACGAAGCTGTAGTCAAAGGTTTGTATCCGGAAGATCAAGCGACTCGTATGACGTGGCTATCTGATGTTTGGCATGTGTATTTCATTGTACAAAGCGGAGGTAATCATTGGTTCGCGCTGGACGTGGACCTGATTCGTGGCCACATTGATTGCTACGATAGCATATATGAACCGGAGAAGGAATCACAAGTTCGTGAAGCTTGTAGGCCAATTAGGGAAATGATTCCGCACATGCTGAACGATACAATTTCTATCTCCTTCTCACGACCTTATAGCTACAAGCCGTTTACTTTCAGATGGAAGAGTCCAAAGAATGTTCCTCAAAACAAGTATCCCGGAGACTGTGGTGTGTTTGCGCTAAAATACATTGAATGTCTCGCCCTTGGTGTTACTTTCGATGGCCTATCTGATGCGAACATTCAGGATTTACGGCTTAAGATGGCAGCAGATATAGTGGCGGAGGAACCTGATATTTACAATGGATTTATTAACTAAGGAGGCAGACAATTTTCTATGTAATTTTATGTTTTATTTCTAGAAATGTTTATTTTATGGACATTAGATATAACTCAGCCAGAACGCATTATTAGTACTTCAATTAACAATATAAATCAGCAGTAATGCATTTATGAATCAGCCGTGAAACGGAAATTATTAATAAATCAATGAACAATATAACTCAGCCACAATGAATCGTTAAATAATCTATTAAGCATTAGTTGTACATTAGTTAACAATATAACTCAGATATTAGCCGCCAAAACAAATGTTAACAAACTTGGGCGCGAAACCATAAGTTAACAAACGCAACCTTTCGCATTTCTCTCCGTATTTTCTCTATTTATATCAGATTACCCTCATATTGTTTGTCATTTTCTCCATTTCTTTCTGTTACATATTCTTATCGACATGGAAGGTGTTCCTCAAATCAGAAGTCAGTTTCACGGAGATGTTAAAGCGATCCTATACGCTGCTGATCGTGAGAATCTCTCCGTTCTAAACCCTGGTAGTGGTTTTGGTTTCAATCTTGTCAAAACCTCTTACACGTTTAAAGAGTTCGATTTCAAGCTACATTGCGCATTCACAGATATCCTGAGAGACAATTGGGTGCATGCGTGGCCGACTTCTCGCTGCATTCCATTCCATTATAGGAAACAATGGTTTTTAACACTCGCGGTAAGCAAGCACCGATATTTCCCTTGATATTAAGCAAACTAAAAATTCAATGTTGTTTCTTATGAATATCTTAATTTTATTTCTTATTTTATTATGAGTAGCGTCAATACACGTGGGATCCGAGACATACTTTTACGGTGTGGAACCAGTTTAATTTGGTGGTACGAGAAGTATACCGAGGAGAGATTCGTCATCTCATTTGGAAGCATAGAAATAATAAAGATAAGCCCTACTGGATGAATAAGAAAGTGTGGAAAGATTTTCTTTACATTTTTAGGGAAATTTTATTTTAATCTATTTTCAATTATCTGAAAATTAACTTTTGTGTTAGTTCACCCATGTATTTTGACAAATGAATATGAGAAATCAGACATGAAATTACTTATGAACAATATAACTCATCTAGAATGAGATAAATAAATCAGCCATGAAGCATTATTGATACACCAATTAACATATAATTCAGCCACTATGTGATATATACGCAACCTTTGTGTTAGTTTTCCGTGGAACGAAAATTTGTCTCGAAACCATAAGTTAACAATCGTAACCTTTCGCCTTCCTCTCCGTTTTTTTCCCTATTTATATTAGATTACCCTAATTTTTCTTCTCATATTTTGAGCTTATTCTCCCTGTCTAATATTCCAGCGAATTTTCTCTATTTATATCTGTGTTACATCTTCTTCTCGCCATGGACGTTATTCCTTCCATCAATAGTCAGTTTGACAAAGAGGTTGAAGCGATCCTTAACGCTGATGGGCGTGAGAATCTTCTCGTTCTAAACCCTGTTGACAAAACCTCTGACACGTTTGAAGAGTTCGATTTCAAATTATATGGCGCCTTTAGAGAGATCCTGAAAAACAATTGGGAGCATGTGTGGCCGACTTTTAGCTCCATTCCATTCCCCTATAAGAAAAAATGGTTTTACACACTCGCGGTAAGCACTGATATGTGATATTAAGAAAGCTAAACATTTATTTTGACTGTTATGGATCAATTTTTTTCTTTTTCTTTTTTCTTATGTGTAGCGTAAATACTCGTGGCATCTGAGGCATACTTTAACGGTGTGGACGCAGTTTAATTTGACGGGTCGACAAGTATACAGAATGCAGATGAATGATATCAAGCTCAGAGTGAGATCTCATAGCGATAAGCCCAAATGGATGAATATGAACGTGTGGAAAGATTTGGAAGATATGTTTAATGAATTTGGTTGTTTCTGATTTTTTCTACAAGTTATTGTATTGTATTTTCAATTATCGGAAAATAAGCAGATGTGTTAGACCATCTCCGACAATAGATATGGTCTTATAGATCTAAATCAATTTTTTAATTAACTATTTCAAAAAGGGTCTCTTACTCACATGGGCTACAACCCAGCGAAACAACGAATGAATTTGTTGTACCTCAGCCATGCCGTCATAATACCAGCCGTTACGTTTTAATAAATCAGCCAATACCCGAATATATTATATGTGATTTTTATTATCAAAATATCTCAAAATAATTACATATGTATTAATTAAGTTAAAATACAAAATTATAATGATTTAAAATAACATTATAATGCAGCCGCTGTGTGATACTCTATATACGCAACCTTTCGTATTCCGTCTTGTGTTCTCTATTTATATACTAGATTACCCTTGTTTTTCATCTCATAATCCATCTCTATTTTTCTTCACAATGCCAGAAAGTTCTCACTCTTTGTTGCCCAACATAGATCCAATTGAATTTGATGATGCTGATTATGGGATCCCTAGTGTTTGTTTATGTGGTGGAAGGGCACTGCTTGAATCTTCCATGACAAATCCGAATCCGGGAAGACTCTTTTACACATGTCAAGAAAGATTTGTAAGTTGGTCAATGTTTTGGTCGAATTTTTAAACGGTTCAATTTACGAATTAATTTGTTAAATTTTGTTTTCAATATGTATGTGTAGGATGGGGGATATCACATTTCGAAATGGTGGAATGAAGCTATGATGGAGGAATTAACAAAGTTAAGACAAGAAATTCATGCGTATACTAATATGAATGAAATGCGTGAAACTCTTATTGTTCATAGAGACGCGATTGCTCACCTCCATGATCTCCAATTGGAAAACAAGAATGAGTTAGTTAGGCTGAAGGCGATGATTGACAAAAAGAGGGAAGTAATAGCTAAGGAGTTGACGAATGCGGTTGTTGCGGTTTTTGTTGTTCTAGCGATAATAATCTATTTGTTTAAGTAGTTTTGTTTACCATGTATCTTCACTAATGATTATGAGGGTAATTCAAAACAAAAAATCGACTCAGTCAAAACTCAGTCGTAACGTATGTGTATGCCGCTGAATTCGGAATTTTTAATAATGATTTTTTCTAACAACTCAACCGTGAATATAAAATAACTCCGTCGAAACAATCGTGTGTGAAAAAAAGCATTCGAAAATTTGAATTTTTTTAATTCCTTTTGTGAATTAAACTTAATTTAACGGTTGTACAAACGTGATGATTACTGAATTTACTATGCAGATAGCAGACGACACGTATTGATGGGTTGCGTTTCCCCATAAACAATAATTTGGGGTAAAGCGTGTTAGTCGATTCCTTCGACAAAGGTTAACACAGCTGTCTCGTTATGATAACTCGGCTCAACCACGAATTCAGTAGATGTGAGTATTTTACACTTTCATGTAAAAACTAAGTTAGAATTGACATTTCTACGAAGTTTACCTGATAAATATCACGAAATTACCTCATGTTTGTGTATTTTCAAACCTATCCATCAAAACTATATAACACATACCAAAACCCTAAACCATAAACCCTTACATTGTCATACCCTATTATGCTTTACTTGGACAGCTTCACGAATTATACTTTGTTTCATGAATTTTTCTTGTTAGTGAATTATTGTACATTTCTTGCTTTTACTACTGATTTATTCTAACAACTCAACCGTAGATAGATCATAACTCAGTCGTAACGTATGTGTGTAAGAAAAGAATTCAAAATTTAGAATTTTTTTGAATTCTTTTGTGAATTAACTTTATTTAACTACTGGACAAACGTGATGATTACTGAGTTTACTGTGCGGCTAGAAGACACGTAATGATGGGTTGCGTTTTCCCATAAACACGCTTTTCCCCAAAGAAAATAATAATTTAACAAAAAAATTTAAAAAAAATAAAAACAATTCTTCCCCAAACGAAAACTCAATCTGCTACACAGATCCCGAAGGCGAACATTTAGTTCTCTTAACATTTTGTTCTCTAACATATGTTAGTGGAGTCCTATAAACACGCTTTTCTCAATTTTTCCGATTTATGATAAGTCAACCGTGTCTTTACGATAACTCATCTTAACCTCGAATGCAGTAAATGTGATTTTTTTTAACTTTTCATGTAAACAACGAGTTTAGATGATCTTTATCTGAAAAAAATCATGAAATTACATCATGTTTGTTCATTTTCAAACTTAATCTGCGGAACGATATAACACAAACCCTAAACCCTAAACCCTAAACCATACATTGTCATACCCTATAAGCTTTACTTAGACAGAGTTAACTCTTTCATTTTTTTTTATTTTTTTTTTGTGAATGGGATGTGAATATACTGTCAATAAACTGAAAATAAATAGATATGTAATAATAATTGTTTTAAATATATGTAAAAAAATAATTTTTCAATAATGATTTATTCTACCAACTCAGCCGTAAAGAGAACATAATTCAGTCGTAACGTATATGTGTAAAGAAGAATTCGAAATTTTGAATTTTTTTGAATTATTTTGTGAATTAAACTTGATTTAACGGCTGTACAGACGTGATGATGATTACTGATTTTTGATTTCGGATAGAAGACTCGTAATAATGGGTTGTGTTTTCTCATAAACACGCTTTACACCAAAGAAAAGAATACTTTAATAAAAAAAAAAAAAAAACAACTCTACCCCAAACGAAAACTCGATCTGCTTCACAAATCCCGAAGACGAACATTTTGTTCGAGGAGAAACATTTTCGCCCAACACTTTATCTCATTCTAACATATGTTAAATCCGTTATCTCGATTTTTTTGATTTATGATAAGTCAGCCGTGTCTTTATGATAACTCAGCTTAACCTCGAATGAAGTAAATGTGAATTTTTTTTACCTTTTCATGTAAACAACGAGTTTAGATGACATTTATCTGATAAATATCATGAAATTACATCATGTTTGTTTATTTTCAAACTTAATCTGCGGAACGATATAACACAAACCCTAAACCCTAAACCATACATTGTCATACCCTATAAGCTTTACTTAGACAGAGTTAAATCTTTCATCTTTTTTTTTTTTTGTGAATGGGATGTGAATATACTGTCAATAAACTGAAAATAAATATATATGTAATAATAATTGTTTTAAATATATGTAAAAAAATTATTTTTCAATAATGATTTATTCTACCAACTCAGCCGTAAAGAGAACATAATTCAGTCGTAACGTATGTGTGTAAAGAAGAATTCGAAATTTTGAATTTTTTTGAATTCTTTTGTGAATTAAACTTGATTTTACGGCTGTACAGACGTGATGATGATTACTGATTTTTGATTTCAGATAGAAGACTCGTAATAATGGGTTGTGTTTTCCCATAAACACACTTTACACCAAAGAAAAGAATACTTTAATAAAAAAATAAAAACAACTCTTCCCCAAACGAAAACTCGATCTACTTCACAAATCCCGAAGGCGAACATTTTGTTCGAGGAGAAACATTTTCGCCCAACACTTTCTCTCATTCTAACGTATGTTAAATCCGTTATCTCAATTTTTTTGATTTATGATAAGTCAGCCGTGTCTTTATGATAACTTAGTTTAACCTCGAATGAAGTAAATATGAATTTTTTTTACATTTTCATGTAAACAACGAGTTTAGATGACCTTTATCTGATGAAGATCATGAAATTACATCATGTTTGTTCATTTTCAAACTTAATCTGCGGAACGATATAACACAAACCCTAAACCCTAAACCCTAAACCATACATTGTCATACCCTATAAGCTTTACTTAGACAGAGTTAACTCTTTCATTTTTTTTTTTTTTTTTTGTGAATGGGATGTGAATATACTTTCAATAAACTGAAAATAAATATATATGTAATAATAATTGTTTAAAATATATGTAAAAAAATTATTTTTCAATAATGATTTATTCTACCAACTCAGCCGTAAAGAGAACATAATTCAGTCGTAACGTATGTGTGTAAAGAAGAATTCGAAATTTTGAATTTTTTTGAATTCTTTTGTGAATCAAACTTGATTTAACGGCTGTATAGACGTGATGATAATTACTGATTTTTGATTTCGGATAGAAGACTCATAATAATGGGTTGTGTTTTCCCATAAACACGCTTTACACCAAGGAAAATAATACTTTAATAAAAAAAAAAAACAACTCTTCCCCAAACGAAAACTTGATCTGCTTCACAAATCCCGAAGGCGAACATTTTGTTCGAGGAGAAACATTTTCGCCCAACACTTTCTCTCATTCTAACGTATGTTAAATCCGTTATCTCAATTTTTTCGATTTATGATAAGTCAGCCGTGTCTTTATGATAACTCAGCTTAACCTCGAATGAAGTAAATGTGAATTTTTTTTACCTTTTCATGTAAACAACGAGTTTAGATGACCTTTATCTGATAAAGATCATGAAATTACATCATGTTTTTTCATTTTCAAACTTAATCTGCAGAACGATATAACACAAACCCTAAACCCTAAACCCTAAACCCTAAACCATACATTGTCATACCCTATAAGCTTTACTTAGACAGAGTTAACTCTTTCATTTTTTTTTTTTTTTTTTTTTTGTGAATGGGATGTGAATATACTGTCAATAAACTGAAAATAAATATATATGTAATAATAATTGTTTTAAATATATGTAAAAAAGTTATTTTTTAATAATGATTTATTCTACAACTCGGCCGTAAAGAAAACATAATTCAGTCGTAATGTATGTGTTGAATTCGAAATTTTGAATTATTGATTTTTTTTTTTTGAATTTTTTTTTAATTCTTTTATTTATTTTTTTTTTTTTTTTTTTGCTTCAGAAACCCATAGTTTGATTAACAGCAATTTCGTCACGACTGAATCTTACCAATGTCGTCTCGAGTAAAGAGGAAGTATAAACGATCGCTTCAACGGTCACCTAAATCGTCCCCAAATAGGGAAGCACTTCCAATGTCGTCTCGAGTAAAGAAGAAGTATAAACGATCGCTTCAACGGTCACCTAAATCGTCCCCAAATAGGGCAGCACTGCCATCTGATTTCGCTTGAGATACGCAACAGTGAAGAGATTTGGGGGAAGGTCGAGTGGTTTGATGCAGTTCTTTCAGTCCCTGAGTCTTACCACTACGTGGGTGCTCTTGCCGCTACTGTTTGATAAATGTCTGGCTTTGTTTTCTGACGATTGACATTGCTTACATAGTTGTTTATTGGCTATTATTGTTTGAATGTTTGTTAAACTTTGTTGAATGGGTTGCAGTTTATGTTTATGTTGTTTGCGTAAGTAAAATTGGTATCGTAACTGTAAAACAGAGTAACTCAGCAACCGTAAAACAGAGCAGAGTAAACCAGCGAAACCACAAATGGTTATGCGTTAACTCAACATTTCTTTATAATAAATCAGGCATAACATAAATGAATTTCCGTTATATATCAATCAGCCATAATGTAAAAATACATATGAGTTTAGTCAGCCATATCGTTATATATAATACAATTGAATTATAATGCGTCAAAATAATAACCCGATTAAATATCGAATGCAGTAAATGTGAATTTTTTTGAACTAATAACTCAGCCGTCACCAAAAAATATAATGATTTTATTCTAACAATTCAGTCGTGAATATAACATAATTCAGCCGTAACGTATGTGTATGTATGTGTATGCCGCTGAATTTGAAATTTTGAATTTGTTTGAATTTTTGAAATAAACTTTTTATTTTACTACTGTTGAAACGTGATTATTACTGAATTGACCATGCGGATAGAAGACATGTAATGCTGGGTTGCGTTTCCCCATATACACGCTTTTACTGCAAAGAAACGACAAAGATAAATCGACTCATCCCCAAACAAATCTTCACTATTCACCCAAAATAAAATCACAATTCCAAACCCTAAGAAAAAATACTCTTAATTTCATATCACTAATTTATTTGATTTCTCTATTCGTCTCAACTAAAAAATGAGTTCTTGTTCCGAGTCATTAGTCGGACTCAGTGACCTTGGATTTCCGTCGAAGTGTGTGTGTGGATTAGGTGTTACGATTTTTACAGCGAAAACTCAAGACAATCCTGGCAGACCGTTTTTCCGTTGCGAAAGTAAGAAAGATCCAAAGGAGTGGACAAATAAAAAAGATGTATGTAGATTATTTTGGTTTTCTTGATGTTTATGTATGTTATTGTTGCTTTATTCAATCTCGTTTATTTGTTATGAAATAGGGTCACTTATTTAAGTGGGTTGAGGATGCGGTGTATGAAGAGGTTGAAGATGCATTACCAAAACTGGAACTTTTGGTAAATGATATAACAAACGTTAAGTCAGAGGTAAGTGATGCTATACAAGAACTGCGATATGATGTGAAGTTGAGTAAACTTGAAATCGGCAAGTGCAAAGTCTGGTTGAAAGTGTGCTTTGTCTGGATTTGTTTTCTGACGATTGGCATTGCTTACGTACTAGCTGGTAAATCAAAGGAAACAAATTGAATGTTGTTTCTTGGCTATTAGTGTTTCAATGTTTGTTAAACTTGTTTAAATGGGTTGCAGTGTGTTTTTATGTTTAAGTTGTTTCTTATTAAATGGGTTATAATTTAATAAAATTACTCGGCCATAAAAAAGACTACTCAACTGTGAAAACAGAGTAACTCATCAACCGTAAAACAGAGCAGAGTAAATCAGCAACTGTAAATTATTATGATTTAACTCAGCCTTTCGTTATAGTAACTCAACCATTGCATTAATGAGAATATTTTAGTATAGGCGGTCGAAGCTCTTGATTTTCTCTTTTCCCAAAGCGATGCAAATCTTCAGTAATTATAGCGAATAGACTTATAGACTTATATAATTATAGCGAATAGACAGTAATTATAGCGAATAGACTCATAGACTCATGATGGAAGTTACGTATATATGTAACCATGTACACCTTTTTCGTGGTAAATAAATAAGTCGCAGACAACCTTTCATATCACATTGCTTAACCATATCTCTTATTTCAATTTTATTTTTTTAACAATAAAAACACCAATGGATTTCTATCAGCTATTTTGCTTCCTATGTTATTTGTTCGTATACTGAACTTTTATGGACTGTTTTATGTCAAAAGTATATATTATGGATGAGTTATAATTCGTTCGGCTGAGTTATAACACCTTGACGGCTGTTTTATTGACGTAATGTCTATGAGTTATGATCATATAATACGGCTGATTTATGTCGTGGCTGATTTACGAATGTTTTGATCGTGAGTTATGATATTTTCGATTTGTTACGGCTGATATAATCAAGATTGTGTTGTAACAGAAATAAAACAGAAATAAACACAGAAATTTCCAAATAATGTCACGAATGAACATGAACATCTCAACAATACTACGCTGGACAAGTCGTTGCATTATGCCCAACTTGTTTACATCGAGAACATGCGTGTTCCTTCCTAGGGCGTTTTTTTTCCAATAGCAACTTCCAACGATGATTTAATCCTAATTTTCTTAGGTCTTCCTGGCGGGTTTACAACAATCAGAGGTAGGCACGGTTGGTTAATTATATGTTGAGGAATAGGTATCGCCGTATCTGAAGGCATAATAGAATCAGCGTATGCTCTAATCAAATGGTCGGTCGTGTAGTGAGGACTGCACAGCCCTATACGAGACACACCCATATGTTCTACAGCTGCGATTGCATGGATGCATGGTATTTTTTCGAGGTTGAAACGACGGTAAGTGCAACTTTTTGCAGGCAAAGTTACAACATGCAAAGAAGTATTATTTCCATGTGAGACATGCACACGTGAAGAATCAATCGGTTGTACTGCCAAAAGTCTTGCTGCGGAGACACGGCGCTAGTAGATAGAAAATAAACAAATAACGTTAAGGCTGATTTATGAGAATAATGTCTGACTTATGTAAACGATTACAGCTGAGTTACCTGTAAAAGTTTTTCAACACCGCGTGAGAGCGTTGTGTGCTGCGAGTTTGCATCCTCTCTCCGTTCGGCAAACCATCTAGTCATCATAAGCCGAATCGCTTCTAACAGTCGAACTATGGGAAGACTTCTAGAACCTGACAGTGCATTGTTCATTGATTCCGCTATATTCGAAGTCATTAAATTGTATCTGTTACCCGGGAAATGAACACGCGCCCACAGTCTGATATCAGCTCTTTGGAGGTATCCATGCAGTTTAGGATGAGCCACTGCGATTTCATTGAACGCAGCATTGAAATCATGCCGCGTAAAACACCTTGCCGCCTCTTTCACAAGACGGAACACCTGTTTTCCTTTGAATTTCACCAAAATATTCTTATACAGATGGTAAGTGCAAATTCCACGAGAAGCCGACGGATACACCTCGCGAATTGCTTTCCCTATTGACTTATGCCTGTCCGATATTATAGCAAGACTCGGATCATCAGGAATAACAACTTTTAGTTGCGTAAAAAACCACCGCCAGGACTCATCATTTTTGGTGTCAACAACACCGAAAGCTATCGGAAAAATCTGAAAATTACCGTCCTGAGCTAGGGCTGTTAGGAGCGTCCCTTTGTAACTACCATGTAGAAACGTACCGTCGACAACAACAACTTTGCGCATGAATTCAAACCCAGCAACACTCGCACCAAAAGAAAGGAACACATATCTGAATCTTGTAAACTCATCAATTTGGAGTTTTGCGACTGTACCCGGATTTGCCTGTCTTATCATGTATAGATAAGAAGGCAATTCTTGAAAACTAAGCTTAGGAGTCCCCTGATCGAGCAGCCTTGCGTGCCTTAGCGTCCTATATGACTTCCAGTAATCCATCTCTTGAAACCAACATAGTAATAAATTAGCCGAATTATATCCCTAACTCCGCCATAAAGTAAATATAAGTCAGCCATATATATATATATATATATATATATATATATATATATAATAAATCTTCCATAAAGTAACTATAATACAGCAATAAGTCAACCATAAAACACTATATAAAGATCTCTATTACCTTTATACCAAATATCTTATTTATGAGTACTCCGACGCTTTTAGGTTTAACGGACAAACCAACGTCACCAAGATAGTCTCTGTAAAGATCTCCCAGAATTTTATAAGTTGATTGTCGCGATCGATGAGAACGTTCCGTCACAGAACATGTGTGTTCCGAATCGTATATACGAACATAAAAATCTGGCTCATCCCCCTCCTTTGTAGATGCACGAACTTTCCAAAGACAATCTTTCAACCAGCACTTGATAACCACTAGATTCTTATTTGATGTTGGTACCCTAAAATCAAATCCATCCCTTACTGCAAGAAGTTTTACTACAAGCTCAAACGCGTCTTTGCTCCTGTATCGTTGTCCTACAGATAGGTGTAGGGAAGACATCTCCAAACTTAAAGCTTTCGATGTCCCTTTTGCGCCGATCGTTATATCTGACGAATTCCCTATTGATCCGGTCGTTACAGCTGCCGAATTCCCTTTTGATCCGGTAGTCTCATTCTTGTGAGGACTCTTCTTTGGAGTCAGATTTTGTGAATCTTCGTCTTTTTCCGGCGACTTGCCGTATGCCGTGAAATTTTCGTCATCCGATGACTCACCATCGGAATCGTCAAAAACATCAAATCGGCTTGAAAATTCATCATCTTCTTCTTCGTCGTCTGCTTCTCCGTCAGCTACATTCGCTTTTTCGGCAGCTTCATCTGCTACTTCGATAGTTTCATCGTCTTGTTCGTAGTTGTTTTCACTATAATCAATGCATACACCATGAAATCTTGCGTCTGATGTTGAGTCAGGACTGATTTGTCGTTTCATCTTCCCTCTCGATCCGTCCGTCCGACTAATTTCGCACAAATCCGTAAACTCCGCACAGAGTTGTAGACTCTCGACTTTGGCTAGGCTTATAAAAGATACCAGCTGTCGATGGTTGGATAAATAAATTGGTGGAGTACCAAGAGACATATTTTTCATAGCCTTGTTCGATAACCTGTAGCTCAGCTTTACCCGATGGCTCACCTCATTGAGTTCGTAGTCATCGAGAACCAAATTTTCAAGCTCGCATAGCTTTGTTGTTGCATGTATGTGCACAAATCTACACCCTCGATGATCGGCGTTAAATACAAATTTGTGTTTCTTTACCCAATCACCCGAGACTACCATTATCGGAACCGAATCCATCATATATCGGAAAAGGGTGAAGAAAAATCAAGAAGAAAGAGGAAGAAAAATCAAGAAGAAAGAGGAAGAGGATGACGAATTGGATCACTGTTGAAGTAAAGAACAGAGTGAAGGAACAACAGATATGAGATTGTAAGAAGACGACGTTTCGTATTTCTCTTGATGATGATGATGACGTGGAAATATGCATCCACGTCACTGATGTCATGTGAAAGTCAACCACCAAACGAACAAGTAAATAAATTATCTTAAACCAGCCACTAAACAAATATTAAGTCAGCCTTAACATGAATACTATTTCAGTAATTAATAAAGGAAAAAATGGCTGCCAAATTCAGCCGTTTAATGTCGTAACTCAGACCGAAAAAGTTTACCTCAGCCGTAACATTAGTAAGTCAGCCGTCAAAACATACTATGGTAGTAATTAATTTTTCATTAATAAGTCAGCCGTTAATTGGCTGAGGCTTCATTAAAAAAAGTAAGTCAGTCGTAACGAAGAAAAAACTCAGCCAACCAGCCAAAGTTAACTCAGCCGTAACCAGATAATGACTCAGCGAAATGTTGACAACTCAACCATCATTTTATAAATTAGCCATGACGTATAGCTGGGTTATGCTAGTAAGTCAGCCGAAGTCCTATAACTCAGACATAATTTAATAAGTCAGCCGAAACCACTGGATGGGTTATACGTGTAAGTCAGCCGTTTACTCACAACTCATCTATTTTATTTAAACCAGTCGTAACATAACGTAACTCTGCCGTCATTTGATGCTGCGGCTGAGTTCATTAATACACGTCAGCGGTATCTGACGTGGCAGCGCGTTTTTTCTGAAAAGTAATGATATTCCTTGTAATTACGTTTTTTCTTATAACATGTAACAGGGGCACACTGCGTATGAAAAATATGGGCGAAATATGACAGTAATAAAAAAAAAGTTTTGGATGGTTCTCGTCATATCACATAATTTGTGTCCCATCTGAGTAAGAGTCCCTATAGATATACATACTAAACTCAATGAATAATGCCACATTCGAGTCGTATTCCCGAACACTTTCTTTCTGAAAATCGTAACTCGGTATAGAGAATATTCACATGCAAGAAAAATATAACTTGAATGTACTTTAACTTTATGTATTTCTTCTGTTTCAATATGTTTGTTTTTCTAATTTTTTCACAATTAATTTAATGCTACTAAACACCAGACTTCTCATTCTCGTGACTAATATTAACACCACTTTTCATTTCAATAATCATATTCACTATGTGTTGAATCATGAGTTATATTTGGGTCTCTTCATATATCTACCAATGTTTTGATTGAAATTGTAAAACTAGAAAAAAAAAAAACTTAAGAGAAAAATGCTTTATAAGTTAACATGTGTATTGGTAACCGTAGTTTAAGATTTATATAAGTTTTTTTGAAAAAAAAATGAATATATATAGTATAAATGTAAGAATGGTTGAAAGAAAATAGACAACTAAGCCTGAATATGTGTATGTATGTATATGTGAAGGTGAAATGGGATTTGGACAAATATGGCAGTCTTTGTTTGTTTATTGAAGGAGATGTTTGTGTTCACCCTTTTTCTTCTTTGTTTTCTTTATCATTGTACTTGAGCTTTTATCTCATTATCCCTCCTTAACCTTCTTTACTCCTTTAATCATTACCAAATCCTTCTTACATAATTTTTTTTTTTTTGCTTAATATTGTATTCTATTACAAATATGTACATGAGATGTATTGATACTATAGGTCAATAACGTTATCAAAGATTTGATGGAGGGCCTATGTGTCATTCTTCTTCTCTTTGCTGTTTTTACTTGTTTTAGCGTTTAGGGCTGACCAAATCTTTGCCTTGTGCTCTGTGCTTGCGTCTCCATCTCATTCTGGGTAAATACTTATATATAAATATATTGAAATAAAAATGTATTTATATCAGAGAGTCTAGCTAGTTGATTTGGAACTAGTTAGTCATTGGATACCAGTTTCTTTAAAATTGAAAATCGATTCATTGCTTTTTTATTCCAAAAAAATTGCATACGTACGTTAAATCCTAGGTTGTTTGACATATTTACTACTAATAGATGTGAAAGTGAAATTACTACTAATAGATGTGAAAGTGAAATTTCAAGAAATCTTTTTCAACCATTTTCAGACAATGAAGTGATCATTATGTAAATTAAAGTAGTATTTAAGTTTATATATTCAAATTAGATAATATATTTTATAACCTTCTTTGCAAATGAAATATGAATGATAATTATATTGAGTTTTCATCGATGTGCAATTTTTAAACATCAACCAAAAGAAAGGGATGTTATCTAGTTTAGTTTGAAAAACTAACGTTTATTTTTATCTATATATAAGTCAGCATATATAATATCTAAATAAATATAATTTTTCTAAATTAAAAATAGATACAAATCTAGCAAAAATTTGCGATATCTTCAATACATGTCTTGCTCCTTATAGGTTTAGATATTCGTGATCTTCTATGCTCTTGTAATCTTGTAAATTTGTATGCGTTTAAATTTGTATTCAAAATATCGACTTTATAATAGTCATAAAAGTCATTATTATAATATTTATAGGATAGTGTATCATCGCTATATCGTTATAAACTGTTTCTTGGATTATCATCGCGATATTTAGTTGTAGAGTTATTATTCGATGATTCATGTATTTTTTATATTTGTTACCATGATAAATCATTAAAATAGAATTAAAAAATTGTTGCAATGGGTTATGTTGATTTATGTAGATGGAGTGTAGAATTGTATGAGACTACAATAGTCAAGTTACAAGAATACTTATATGTATATAGAGATATAAATAAACATAAATTTCAAAACTTATAATATACAAAATTTGATAATATAAATACAAATATCTAAGATATCTTTTTTATTATGTTTCAGTTTAACCATCTAAGAATAGGACCAATTACGGTTGCTTTATGCTTGTAATCTCCGTCATCGTGTATATGGTTGACCTTCCAACATAGTCGATCACTCGACATAGTTTAACAAAACCAAACATCGTTATTTAGTAATTTTAAGAGTTTTGTCTTCATCCTAAATTCTATCTCAAATGAATCAATATTGCAAAACGAGGAGAGAGACGTTAGTGTTATTTTCATAAATCAATCAAATAAAATGTTTATTGTATCTCCACCCCTTTATCCCGGGATTTTTATATTAATAATTCGGAGTCAATACGATAATTATATAAGGTTGACCAATTTGATGCCGCACATGTCAATCTTTTTACAAAGTACAAACGCTAGTCGTCGAAAGAGTAAGTGAATATTTGAAAGAAAATAAATGAAATAGCATCAAACATCGCAAGCTCTCAAGTATGATATGAATCCATTTCGTTATTATCTTCTTGTTATTTCCTGGATTCAACATTTTTTTTCGTTTCAACATCATTCTATCATTCTATTAATTGAAAGGTTCATAGAACCATATTGAATGAACATTATTTACATAATTGATATATTATGAGCAGACACGGACATTAGGTTTACGAGGAAAAGAAAAAATAGAAAAAGATGAAAAAATGTTCTTATTCTTTTTTATTTCTTCCAAATAAATTTTAAAATACAGTCATTTAATTAGCGTAAACACCATTTTCACTAAATCGGAGCCGTCTATATAACAAAATATACATCAGTTATAAATTCAACATCATTTCTATAATTAAACATCTAAAGTTCCTAAATAAGAGAATCAAGAATTTAATAAATAATACCCTATACTTACTCGGTTATACCCACATGCATGACAAAACAAAATCTCTTCTCTTTCATATGTTCTTGTTCAATGATTTGTTACAGTTCAAATTCAAATTATTGAATCCATTTTACATGTATGGTTTACGTATATATGCACATTGTGACATATATGGAGGCTGCGGACAGCATGAAGGTTAGAACGAAATTTGGGTTTGCTATTTTTGGCGAAATTCCAACGCCAAAAAAGACAACTAAATAGTTGCTTAATGACTATATTTGATAGATGCTTTTCAATTAAATACTTTAATTTTTCCCTTCATTTTTTCATTTCATTCTTTTTATTTCTTCTTGGACGACAGTCTTTCTTTTGTCTCTTCATTTGGATGGTAGTCTACAGCTATTGTTCGTTGAAAATGATACAAACATATGCGTTTTCTTTTCTATTAGACAAAGTATGGTAAACTCATCAATAAATTTTAGGAATTTTTGTAAAAACATATTTTGGACAGAAAGAGTGCTTATTGTATAATATTTCCAACCAAAAGTTTTAATTAATAGAAAAACATTTAAGTGACATAGTAGAGTTTCGTTTCTTAAAAGAAATTACTGATCAGAAAAGCTAATCCACATATAGTTCTAAAAGTTAAAAAAAAAAAAAAAAAAAAAGTTTAAGATAAAGGACAGTTACATGGTCAACCGCACCTTTACAGTACAACACATGGGAAAAAAACATTACCAAAAAATATTTTTATGAAAATTGTGGTTATACTAGAAAATAGAAAATATGTGAATTGTGATCAAGTGTGTGAAATATGTTGTTGTCTTAATTGCAGTATAAGATGATTGTTATTTATATCCTTAAATTTTGGTTATTTAATTATTTTATATTCACTATGTTTCATTTTGTATGATGTTTAAAATTTTTATACATAAATTAACAATCACTAAATTTTAATTGTTTCAAATTATTATTTTTATCTACATAAAAACAATTCAACAAATGAAAAAACAAATAGAAGAATATACAAAGTCAAAACAATAAAAAAATAAAATTTACATTGAATTAAAAACAACAAATAAATAAGCAAATAAAACTTTTTAAAAACATAAATTATTATGAAACGAAATGAATATAGTATTGTTTATGTTACCGTCTCCTCACATTTAATGAGAGTGTTGATTAATATTATATGATTGTTTACTCTTCTCTCTTGTACTCTTGCTTCTTCTTTTTTCATATGTTCTTATGTTAAGAAATAAAATGTTTGTGCAACGAGTAATAGATAATAAACATGCATAAGGAAATTAATGATATTTAGGATCGGTATGGTGTCTTACCGGATCACTTGGTTTAACCCAAATTTAGTCTGATTATATAATCTAAAATCTTGTTACGTCATGATATTTATGGGTTTAACTTTTATATCTACGTGGACATATACAAGCATGTATATACCCTATAGATAATTGCACAACGGCTCTGAAACAAGAAAGACGAGAATACGAAGAAGACATATGGAAGAACTCAAAAAAAAAAGTAAATACAAAAAACAACAAGAAGAACGAACAACAATGTCTCTTTTACCTCGAGAAAATAAACTGTAATAACTATATACACCAAGACACGCAAATGTCTATGTATAATGTAATGTATATCAATTTATGTGTAACTTTTTTCAATAGCTTCGAATCCTAAGAGCCAATTTTTTTTTTTCATCAAAAGAAAAAGAAAGAGGAAAGAAAAGACAGAAAATTTTAGTGTCTTAACGTATGTATATACATGTTTTTTAGCTATCTAGTTATGAAAAAAAAAGAGAAATAAAATATAATAAAAAAACGAAAATTGAAGAGCATCGGGTTTGAAGTTCTCCCTCGTGGATTCTTTCCCTTGGACACTTCCTCACTTCACCTCGATTCCCATTCACAAGTCTATCTATCTCTCTATAGATATAGACGTTCACATGCATATATTATATTATTTTTCTATAAATATATCCGTTAATTATATATACTCCCAATAAATTTACAAAAAATTTGGTTACCTTAAATCTAATAAACTATCAATGTAAAGATTGATGCTAGAAGCTAGTGTAAATGGCGTGAAGGCTTTACTCTAAGATATACACATTTTCGTATACACTAATACTATATACTAATATCTAAAATAGACTAAAACCATGTTTTGATGTTGTTATACATTATTGTTGTAGGTGTAAAATATTAATTTTGTGCAATCACGTAGTTGAATGCATTTTTTCATGTAAAAACAAAAAATATTTATTTATGAAAGCGTTTTGGGAAAAAGTCCAAACAATACTTTCGATTCAATGGCAATGGTTTTTCTTTTTAGTTTTTTGGGTTTTAGTTTTTATTTTTTGGTTGTTGGTTGTTGGTTTATAGTTTTCAATTGTTTGTTCTTTTCTGTAGATTTTAAATTTGTTTTTAATGATTTTTTTTGTTTTAATGAATGGTATATTTCTTTTTAAAACAAATAATGAAAGGTAACTTTTGTGTTGGTTTTTTTATTATAATAACTTTAAAAATTAAAAACTTAACTTATAGGATAGGTTTTTGATTACTTTTATGAAAACAATGTTCATATCATAAGAATCGATCAATCACAGCGGGACACTTGAAAATCAAATTAAGGTAAAAGCTCTCATAAAAGAGTAGTCCATATTACCAAAAGTCTCAAGATTAGACGCACGCCAGAAATTCATAAAGAGATAACGTGCATAGTTAAAAGTGCACTAAATATATGATGTTGTTATCATCACGAGCATTTAGCCTTCCTATACAACATATATAAGCTTAACGTTCCTCAAATCCAATCTACATGCATACCTCTGTAAAAAGTATTGGACTCCCCTAGTGCCATTGATGGGGCAAATGATTTAATCCAATGACTGAACTATATGATGAGCTCTAGTCTAGGATTTAATAAAAAGATATTAAACCCATATGATGAGCTCTAGTCTCGGGTTATGCCAATTCTTGTTCCAACGGTTTAGATATTATGGAACACATTTTCGTAAACCCAAGTAGATTCGTTTGAGTTCCAACAATTATCATAGTGATTTGAGACCATTATTTATAAGGTGATACTTGGGTTTACATATCTTTTCTTTTTTTTGTCGTCAAAAAAAAATATATGTAAACCCATGAAGTATCACCTTATAAATAATGGTCTCAAATCACTATGATAATTGTTCGAACTCAAACAAATAGACTTGGGTTTATTACGAAAATGTGTTCCATAATATCTAAACCGTTGAAATAAGAATTGGCATAACTCGAGACGGTCCATGGTTCATGATTAGTTATAATAATGAAATCACTGTGAACCATAAGAAATGGTGCGGAAATTTCTTATGCGTTTATATATTATGGGTTGAAATCTATTCGAAACGAGAAAACGTCCACATGAAATTTCTTTTGTTTATTGATTTTGTTGGTCTTTTTTGGTCAAAAATATATCTTCATGGGTTATTCTTTTATTTGAATGAAATTATCTCTTAATATTTTGTAAACTACTTATAAATCAGGGTAGTCATAGAATTAGTTGTAGTTTAAGTTTTAATTTGATTGATCTCCGAAAATTTTATCATTATACCTCGAAGTTGAGACTATCAACCAGTTACATGAAATCACATCACATCTTTCAATTTGAAAAGATCTTTAATTTTTTTCACTTATAAAATGGTCTATTGTTTCCAATTGGATTGTATTACCTTATATAGGTTTATTATTATTTTTTTTTTTATATAGGTTCATTTGTACAGTATTAATTATTAATGAATATGGATAGAGAAAACCAAAAACAAAAAAAAAATGTTGTAAAAGAAAAAAAACAACAACAAAAGTCAACGGGAGAGGTTTGACTCAGTACACTACCGTTCAGAAAGCAACGGAGCCACGCTAGTCGTTCCAATACCCACCAAGATCTATAAAATCACAAGTAGGTTTTATTTACACACATAGTCACATTTAGTAATATGATATAGATTCATAATATTATAGTATTGAAAATTTACATTGTATACCACAAGATTAATTACCAATTCATCTTGATTAGGTTTGAAGTTTCATTCTCCCTCTTGCTCACTTTCAAAAGACAACCACTGATCACTACTATATTATTCAATTTTATAATAGAGTTAATTACTATTTAAAAAATAAAAATAAAAAACTTTGCATCTTTCCAAAATAATTCTCAATAAGTTGATTTTACAGCTATCGATATCGAACACTAGTTGAATGTAAACAATATTTATTTTCTATAAAAACACTTCCAAAATAGCATATTAAATTATTTATTTAGTTTATTGTTGTTCGTGAAAACTGTTTATCGTAATTGTATATGTTGCAGGTAATTTATCATCATAATGTGTTAGATCAAATAATTTTAATGATAGTATAACAAATAAAAAAAAATCTATATTTATTCGACATTTGTACCCAAAAAAGAAACTATTTATTCTAGTTATCAATCCAATTTGTGTGGATTACTATTAGTATGCAATTGTTTTCAAACCAATAATTGGATGTAAATAGTTTTGTACCCGTGTTAGGTAATTCCATTGGTCATATTAAGATAAAAAAGATATGTAAAGATTACTGAAGCAAAAGAAAACAAATAGTTATATCTTCGACCAATAGCTTTTAAAACAAAAAGACAACAAGTAATGATATAAACTAAGGTTTTAAAAGAAACAAGAACCACCCAACCAACATTAAATTTTTATTCTTTACAGATTGAATAAATATAAACATCACTCCCTCTCTGCTTCTCACTTACACACAATATTATACACATATAAATATATTTATATCCCCCCGTGTGATATCAACAGCTGTATCAATCTTCTCTCTTCACAACACACAAACCTCTCTCTCTCTCTTTCTAGTCTTACTACCATGTCGGAGAAACGATTAGGCATGGTGGAGAAAACTAACAACAAGAGACAAAGAGTGACTACACAAGCTCCTGAGTTCAGCATCAACGACCACCATGATGTTCTTGTAGAAATCCTTCGGCGACTAGACGCACCATCTCTTTGTTCAGCCGCGTGTGTGTGCCGTCTATGGTCAGCTGTGGCTCGTAACGACTCTATATGGGAAGAGCTTTGTTTCCGACAAGTATCACCACGACCTTCTTTGTCTCTTCGTTCCGTTGTGTCGGCTCTTGGTGGCTATAGATGTCTTTACTTCCTCTGTATCCGTCCGGTCCTAGCACGACTTCCTAAGCTTCTTTGGACACGTGACCAGCTTCAACTCTCTCTCTCTCTTTACTGTGTTCATTACTATGAACGACTCTACGTCGGCGCGTGGCTTGGAGACGCGCCACCTTCATCGCTCATGTTCCTTCGGAAACCTGTTAACGTCGTCTGATTCGCCGGCACCGGAATCGGAACAATAACGGTCACTTTTTTTGGTTTCTACGATTATTAATAAATTTATTAGTTCCCAAGAATTGTATTCTTTTATTATCAAATTATTTTTTATTCCGACTTTTACGGTTACGAAATTTCGATTTCTTCATTTCATTACAAGATTTTATTAATAAACGTGATCTTTCTTTTTTTCCACTAGTAGATACTAGATACTGCCAACGCGTAGCTGTTTTGTCTCTTCTACTTTTTTTCTTTATATCTAATCTCCAACATCATTACATTCACTGATTATGCCATATGAGATGTTTTTTTTGTTTGGATTAATGTGAAAATATAGTAAAGAGAAAGTTCTTTACTCTATTTTTATCTTTTTGGGGAGGATACTTTTATTTACTGCAAGATAGTTAAGGTTCTAAAAAAGAGTTGCTAAATGAAATTTTGTTTGAATCTTCTGATGCGATTAGTAATAATGAAAAGTGGATTTTATGGTAAATTATGAATTATCACCAAAACAAATGTTCTTATACAAAATAATTCCAGAAAATCGTAGCTAGATAATGTTACTCTAGTGAGTAGTGACTAACCAAAAATCTTAGAAGGATTTTTAGGAAAACCAGATATAGAATTTAAAGCACTTTCAACTTTCAAGGCGAGTTTTTTAGTGAGTCTTTCACTATTTTAAAAAATAAAAAAGAGAGAGAAGTGAAAAATTTTCAAGGAAGTTTCCCATTTTGGAGCTCTATAATTTTTTTTTTTGAGACATTTCTATCTCTATAAGTGATTCAACTTTTTTCATAAAAGTAAAATTTAATTATATGAAAATGTCAATATTCTATTATTGAGAAACTCAAAATGAGTATTTTTACTTCCAATCTTACATAGCTTCATTGTAAGAAAAACAATTTTCATGAACCAAAACAAATGTTACTACTTATACCAAAAAACAAGTGTTGTCCTTGTTGGGGTCCTGGGGAGAGTCTGTCTCCAAATGTGTCTATTACCCAAGACTATTTAACAATAGTTGGGTGAACTAAAACACTCCAAATGTCTTGAATAAATGTAAAATATTTTGTCTTTTTTCCAACATTACAGAGTAGCTTCGGTTTGGTTGCTCTCACTCGGTTAGATTAAAATACGTTCTGTGATTCAAAAACAATATCATATACTGATACCTAAAATAAAATTTATAAACGGTAAGAGCATGATTTTTTATTATTTATAAACAAATTTTGATGGTGATGATAATTTCAAAAGAATTAATGCAAATTAGGAACTCCAATACCTAGATTTGAAGTGTTTTGTTGTTTATCATTTATGTTTTGTTTGTTGTGGAGTTCTATGTTTTTATTTGTATTTAAATTTGTGTTCAGTTTTTCACCTGTGTAGTTTAAATTATTATAGCTTTGTAAAAATATATTAATTTAGGGAAAATCACACATGAAAGCTTCAAGGTGACAATGACTTGCACTTTAAACTTTCACAATAAATCATTAGTGTCAAAATTTTACTGTTTAAAACTTTCAAAGTGGCTTTAGACTTATGAATGTTTAGAATTTACATTGTTAAGAAAAAATTCCATTAAAATTTAGATTTACTCTATAGCCTTGCCCAATCAGACGAAACTAAAAAAATATGGGGTCTCGCGGGCCGCGGGGTATGGGAGGTCGAGATGGACCGGATTATTCGATTTGACATGTCTACCACCACACAATTGCTTCAATATCATAGGTGGCTATATTTATTGATTAATACTTTTGTGGCCTGAAACTAGAGTTTTACGAACTTTAGAAGTCGGACATGTATGAGTTTCATGTTATCAAGTGTCCACAAGACTTTGTTAGCTCACCCACATACTTTAGTTCAGCATCAATTTTGAAGTTCCATTGCGCTTATGTAAGTTTTAAAGGAGGTTACCTAAAATTATTTCGCGATCAAACAGCCTAAAAGTAGCCTTTCGCGATCAAATACATTGGAATACAAAGCTTATAAGGGCAAAAACTTTAACACTTTAACAGGCTAACGGTTTAGTCATGCCATCATCTTCATCATACATAAAGCTAAATTTTTTTTCTATAAATAATCATATGGTACATTATATTAAATAATGTTTAAACATGTTTAAACATTACTGTTCTAATAACAATAAATGTTTGATAGTTTTCTTTTATATACAAATTGAATATTTACTAAATCAAATATACATGTAATTGATAACTAGTCCAACACCAATACGTTCTGGTCAAGTACTGGTGGATTGATTTAAGAAAGCAATGTAGATATCTCTCTTCCCGGATCGGGATTTACTGAGGCAACTCATCTTTCAAAATGTTTGAATGGCTTTATTTTTGTGGTCCATCACTTAACGTTTTTAACGAATCTATATTACAACAAAAGTACATACAAAGATATCCAATTTGTGGGCTCATCTTATTTTCTTTTAATTTTGCCAACATATGTATTATATTTGTATGTTTTAACTCCAATGGTGATCACTATCATAAAATCACTAAACTGTTGGTTTGTTTTTTTTTGGTGTCGCTGCAACAAATAACAGCCTGCCTTGATATAGACATTCCTACATCAACATTGGCCCATATAAAACTTTTGTTTACTTCCCTCATTTTTCCTACTTATATAAGCTTAATTATGTGTTGGAAAAAATATAAGAAATAAATATGTGCATTATAAATGCTTACTGATTACATACACATTTTTATTTTGTTTTCTATATATATGATAATAGGGAAAATTCAGACTTGTATTTATAGAAGCTATTTATGTACATGCAAGTGTGACAAAAAAATATTGTTCCTAATATTTTATAATATAAGAAATTTATCTGTTTAAATGGACATTTGTTTTAAAAATAGATGCAAGTTATAACAGAGTTTTTGTAAATTTCAATATAAAATTTTATTGTTTGTAATTTATTCTTATTATACTTGATAAATACGCTAATAATTATTTTTGTAAACATATTTATTTATTTATTTTTTCTCTACTTAGTTATATAAATTTTAGATGATTTAGATTTACATTATATTAGAGTTAAAGACTATGATATGTATCAATCACAAACGATTTAAATCGTCTGACTAATCTCAGAGGTGGCTTAATTTGTCCGATTGAGAAAGAAACCCACCTTTTATTCAAAAAGGGTCCAAGGTTCACTTGGCATCGCAAGAACCGAGTGACATGCCATCAGCGTTGATTTTAACAACCTAGTACCCTGAATTTATTCTAGATGGGAATCAATTCAGCAAAAAAGGATCTACATTCCTTTCTTAAGTCAATTAGTACTTATCAACTAAGTGACGGTGCCCTAATGATTACCATTTGAGAAAAAGTTGTTCTATTGGTAAGCTCGAAATTTATCAAGTCATTCTATTTGGTCAGTCAAAATGATGATATGCTGTAAATCCATTAGACCAGGGGAGTGGAGAAAGTGTGAAAGTGGATGTAAACTTTTTTTTATTATTATAATTTTAAGAGAGATAGAAAAGAGAGAGAAAAAGAAAGAGAGAGAGAGGGAGAGTGTGTGTTACACCCGAGTGTAAAGTTACACCCGGGTGTGAGGAGAGAGACAATTTTTTTTTTTTTTATTACCACTAACATCCTTCAGCTTTCTCCACTGCCCATGCTCTTAGAATTCGATGAGTTTGGGAAAAAGCTAACTTCCTATATAATTTTGAAAATTTTCAATAAAGTTTGTCAAATATATGTCAAATTTGTCAACTACTCAATGGATCTGCCAATCATCAGTATACTAATATATCAAATATATGCAGCCTGTCAAATATCCATGCAATTTGTCAATACAAGGGTAGATTTACAAACTTAAAAATCAAATCATACTAATGAGTTTGGAAAACTTTGTAAAATATGACAAATACTTGTAGAATATATATACCAACATATCCTTTGGATCTTTAAAAAAAAATGGCAGGTTAATTTAAAATTGAAATTTGTCAATATGTTGGAAAGAATTTCATAAAGTCTGCTAATAATTTTGGAAGACTTTATAAAATCTGTCAAATACCTTCCAAATGACTATAGAGAAGATTGATATCCAAGTTTAACAATAAATTTGTACGACTTTTGTAAAATCTGTTAAATGTCCGCAAGTTTGTAAATTATCTACAAAGTTTACCAAAAAAAGTACAAGATTAGCATGTAAAATTTTCTAAATATTCATATTACATGTCAAATATCTATAGAGTTTATTATATATTTGTAAAGTCTGCAAAATTTGGAAAGTATTATCAAATGTATTTTAGAAAAAAAATTTATTCATATTTTTAAAGTTATTGTAACAAATTGCTTTGTCGATTCATGTTATTTTAGATTTCTTGAGCTTTGCATTTTAGAGGTTAAGAGGACTTTTTGCGCTTGATTTTTTTTTCTGATTTTTATCAGTGTCTCTCGTACCTCTTTATAGCTTGAGAGAAGATCTTCTTCATCAGAATCTGAGTCTGTGACTTCCTTTTCATCAATGAACTCCGTAATTCCTAATAGAGCAAATAAGTTTGAGATTTCTTCCTCATCGTCATTGTCTTCTTCTGATTCATCTTCGATTTTTTTTTGGTTTTTCAGATCACTAACACAATCTTCTTGAGAGTGCCCCATGCCTTTACAATTTGAGCACTTGACTTCACGCTTTTTAATCGTTGGACATTCACGAACAAAGTGTCCAAATCCTTTGCACTCATGACATTGCATATCAGCTTTTTGTGATCTTTTGTTGTCTTCCGTGTTTCTTTTAAATGAACCAAATTTTTTATGTCCTTGTCCTTGCTCAATCTTTCTCAAAGCTCGATCAAATCTCCTCATCAGCAGACTTACATGATCTTCTTCTTCAGATTTGCTTTCACATGAGGTTAGGGCCAGACTTTTTGGTTTCTTTATCCCTCCAAATTCTAACTCATGTGCCTGAAGCATACCAACAACTTCTCCAAAACTGAGATCCTCTGTGTCATTAGAAACATTTAAAGCTGTAACGCCCGTGAACCGGATTTAGTTAAGGCGTGTCGATCGACACCACTAAGGGTGTGTCGATCGACACTAACGTTCTCGGCAATTGGGCTTTTGGGCTTTTGATTGCGCGATTTCGTTCGGTTTAAGGAGAGAAACCCTAATGGGCTCGTTTATAAGCATAGAGGACGCGACCTAGGGCTTCATTAGCCTCCTTTGTCGTTTTCTAGAGAGAAAAATCAAGAGAAAGTTTCTGTGAGCCTTTCTGAGAGTTTCCTGAGCCTGTTCTAGAGAGATTTCTCGGTGGAAAGAGAGATCTGAGCCTAGTGGTGCGAAGGGGTGGTGAAAAGGGTCGTTCTCCTTCCTGTTCTTGTTCAGAATCTGATATGTCTATATTTTACAGGTTTTAAGCATTGATTTCTCATCATTTTAGCATTGTTTCATCCCCTGTTCATACCATTTTTAGTCATTTATAGTCACTTTGCATGTTTAGTAGGTTGTTGCATGAGTATTGCATACATACTTGCATTTGGAGTTGTTTAGGTACCAAAAAGAGCTGTTTATGAGAAAAAGAGTCTGACTCGACCAAGCCACTCGAGCAACAAGTCGATCCACTCTTTGCGAGCTTCCTACTAACTTTTCGGTTGGGATTCAGCTTCCGACGTCTTCATCAAAGTTGTAGGAAATTAAGTTAGCTTTCCAATGCCGGTGGTTTCAGGTCAATCGGAGTTGTGGTTCGAAAGTTACGCCTGTTTTAAGGCAGCATCGACCTGCTGCATCGATGTGTGGTCGATCCTGAGGCAAAAAGGTGCCAGCTTTGAAGATAACACATGCATCGACCTACCTAATCGATCCAGTGATCGATGCCAAGCCTAGCCGCCTCAAATCTTTGTCTTTTAGTGTTTTTAGGGTTTTGCTTTTTCCTAAGTACTATAAATACAGCTGTTTAGTGCTGAGACAAATTATGCTACCTAAGCTTTAGTTTTGCTTTATCTTTTCTCTCTTTTCTCTCTTTCTCTCTAAACTTTTTAAGCTTTTGTAATCCAGATCTCTTCTAATCTATTAATCTTTTGCACTTTCTACATTCACAGTCTTTCTAATCTCATCTTTATCTTCATGATTATGCTGTTTATTTTATTTTCTGGGTTTTTGCATTTTTTGATGATTGCTGAGTAGTCTCCTTAGGGTTCTTGAGGATGGGTTAGGTTAGTGAAGAATCTTTGATCTTCTAGGGTGTTTAAGCTTAGATCTGTTTAGATCCCTTCTGGGTGAGTGTTCTTAATGCTAGTTTCTCTCTGATCAATTGAAATTAGACCCTAGGTATTTCCTGCCCGAAAGGTGTTTGATGAAATGCCTGAACCAACTTTTTCCAGAGATTTACATGTCTAACCCAAGAGATTGGTTGCTTAGAGTGTTTATTGGCTTTAATAGATTGATTCATAATGCCTGCTTTGCTATGCTTCTCTAGAGAGATCTAGGTTTGGAGGTGGTTCTGCTTGAGGGTCTCTACCACGAGAGTGGATTGATCTGTATTCGAATCTGTTGTCTAGGGATTAGCTCTTTGTGAGTTTTTGTTAGACACCCTGGTTGATTAAGGAGGAATCACTGATCCATTATTCTCATCCTCAGGAACTCTATTTTGTCATCTGATCACTTGCTGCTTGCTTCATCTGTTTTAGCTCTTGCTAGTTTTTACTTGTTCTTGCATCTGTTTCTTTTCTCTTTTGTTCATTTAGGTTGCTAGATACAAACTCATATCATTGGCTTAGATTAGATAGTTTCATATAATCCTGGTGCGTTAATCTCTATCCTCCCTTGGATTGACACCCCAAGTACTACGATGGTATTGGGGAATTGATGACCCTTTTGGATCCGAAAAATCCACTCATCAATTTGGCGCCGTTGCCGGGGAGGTTTAGCATTAGGCATTAGGATTTTGACGCTATTTGAGACTAAGTATTCTTTTCTTGCATTCAGTTACTGACTTTTTTTCAAGTGTTTGTTCTTCTTGCAAGGTACAATCACAAGGGAGAAAGCATGGCTTCAGATATGACTTCAATGTTGAAGGCTTTATCAGAAGCTCAAGAAAGAGAGATGACTTGGAATCCCACTAGTCATCATGGTTTTGAAAGCTCATCCACTTACCAAGACGAATTCCTCAATGGGAACTTTCCTCCAGTGGACCAGTATGGATATGGTGAGAGCTGCCAATCTTGGAACATGGCGCATCACTATGGAGCAACTTACCCTTCCCCAACCCCTAATGAAGAAGAGATTTACAACATGCTGCAGTTGCTTTTGGAAGGACAAGAGGCGTCTAACAAGATGTTGACGGACCAAACCTGGGACATGGAGACTGAACATGGAGAAGCTCATTCTTCCCCAATCTCTATAGAAGAAGAGAATTACAACATGCTGCAGTTGGTTTTGGAAGAACAAGAGAAGCTTAACAAGAGCTTTTGGGAAGAACAAGAGAAGCTTAACAAGAGCTTGGGTAGGATTTCTGCTGATATGAGGGATTGGAATCAAGGCTTAACAGTTGCTGCACCAACACATGAAGAGAATGCTCAAATCAAGGATGACTTCCTACAAGAAGCTGAGAAGACTGTGGCATAATTTGAATTACTTCTTGGTTGCACGGTTGATGAGAATCTTGTGATAGGATATGAAGATCCTTGTGACGATGGTTTGGTGGCAGAATGCTTGGATAATGAAAGGATGCACATGCAACTCATATGCCAGCAGGAAATAGAGGGTGCAAAGCCTAAGGAGAAAGCGGAGATTCACATTGAGGAAGCCACTAACGAAGTTAGACCATAATTATCTCCAACAGCACAACCCTTTGACAAGCATCTTGATACACTTTTAACCCATGAAGTGAGCTTTTATGATCCATGGAAGATACCATCTGAGGAGATTCGGATGAAGGAGTTTAAGGGATGGTTCTATGATGAATATGATCCTGGTGATAAAAATCCTTGCTACACTCCTCTCTAAAAAAAAGTGGAAGGAGAGTCAAGCTTTGAGACTTTAAACAAGCTCACTTGGGAAGAAGTCCCATGTCTATCCTTGTACATATTGCTTTAATATTTTTGGTATTTTTGATGTGTTTCTTTAGTATTTCAGGTGGTTTGGTGGAAGGAAAATGAGTGAGGACACAAGACAGCTGGGAAACCACGCAGTGAAGCAGCATCTAGCACCAGGATCGACCTGTTTGGTCGATCCAGGCCACTCAAGCCACATGACTCGACTTAACAACTCGAGTCAGGAGCCCTCACCTGCCTACACTCCTTCTTCACACAGCCTTGAGGTACCACTCCAACTCCATCATTGTACATACCATTGCACTTTTAGTTATTTCCTGTTTGTATCTTGAATCCTCTTTCAAATTTTTCTTACACAAGGGACTGTGTAATTTAAGTTTGGGGGAGGGTTTGAGATGTATTTGACATTGTGTTTTGTTTTCCTATTTTCAAATTTTGCATACTTGAGTTTGCATGCATTTCATCTAAGGCATAGAAAAACCATAAAAATTTGAAAAATTTCGAAAATTTTCTATAAAAAGAGTGTTCATGTAGTATTGCATTTGCATTTAGGATTGAGTCTAGAATGTTTCATATAGGACTGTTGCATCCAGCATAGGGGACTATGATGAATTTAACCTTGTTAGCTTGCTTAATTTGCTAGGCTAGAATCAAAGCCCTCGTTGTTAGATCTGTGATGCATTGTGATTTAGTTTGAAACGTAAGGCTGAAACAAACTTGGAATTCTCGAATTACATTCTGGTCCTAATTGAAGCATGTTGTGACTTGACATCATTTCCTATCTATAAGAACCTAATCTTGACTTGCAATTATCTGGTTGTGCATTGCATGCAAACTCATGGATACCATATACATATTTGGATCATCTTTTCCCTTTTTACCACTCTTGTTGATCCAAGTAGCTGATTCCCATCATTGGAACAGTTTCTCACACCCTTAACCTATCCTTCTTTCAAGCCAATTGTGATTCTTCTGAGTGTTAGGCCTTTTATGGATTGAGCTTGGTAGAAAGTGTTAGGTCTGAACCGACAGGAATGGAACCTTGTGTAGTTCTAGTTCGCATTTTTTGGACTGGATAGGACTAGGTGGGATCTTGTTGCTGGGGTTGGGATTGGATTTGTGTTTATCATGGTAGAAAAGGAAAAGAAAAGATTGATGCTGGAAGAAAAGAAAGAGTCTTTAGGAGGATGAATCTGTTCTAAGTGTTTATGTTCTAGTAAAGGATTTGGGGAATGAAAAGTATAGAAAAGATGGTTCTGAGCAAAAAGAAAATAAAGAATAAAAGAGAAAAAGAAGTGAATAGCAAAAAGCTTTTGATGTCTTAATAAATAAGAAGAAAAGAGAACCATAGTGTATGAAAGAAGCCCCAATCCGCTAGATGAATAAGAAAGAAGAAACTCCTCCTAAGACTTAGATCAAAAAGTGAATGGGTATGCTCAAAATGAGCTGAAGCTAAAGGGTAGATCTAGGATAATCTGGGCTTAAAAAGATAGGATTAAAATCGTTTGGTTACCTTTGGGTAGACAAGGTTTTATTTCTGTATGCATCTATTGGAGCTTACCTTTAGCATTCTTCTAAAGCTCAATCCGATTTTTGAGAGAACCCTGATCATTATTGATATACCCACTCTAAAGGAGATTATCTTTATCTCCAGCCTTTCTTACCTAGCCAAATGAGTTTGTAGGCATTGCATAACTAGATCCATGTTCCTGCTTAATGAATGTTAAAGGAATTGATTGATATGAATGCATGTGGAAGTGAAAGATTAGAATCGGTTCTGGTTGTGATGAGTTTGTCTAAAGCTTTTAATTAGAACTCTTTTGTTCTGCATCATAGAACTAATAACTTGGACTTTGATTCTAACTAGATGATTACCAAGCTTTAGGTTCTGAGACCCCACTTTCAAACCTCTCTCCCTGCTTATGATTTGTTTGCTTGAGGGCAAGCAAAGACTAAGTTTGGGGGAGTTGATATGTCTATATTTTACAGGTTTTAAGCATTGATTTCTCATCATTTTAGCATTGTTTCATCCCCTGTTCATACCATTTTTAGTCATTTATAGTCACTTTGCATGTTTAGTAGGTTGTTGCATGAGTATTGCATACATACTTGCATTTGGAGTTGTTTAGGTACCAAAAGGAGCTGTTTATGGGAAAAAGAGTCTGACTCGACCAAGCCACTCGAGCAACAAGTCGATCCACTCTTTGCGAGCTTCCTACTAACTTTTCGGTTGGGATTCAGCTTCCGACGTCTTCATCAAAGTTGTAGGAAATTAAGTTAGCTTTCCAATGCCGGTGGTTTCAGGTAAATCGGAGTTGTGGTTCGAAAGTTACGCCTGTTTTAAGGCAGCATCGACCTGCTGCATCGATGTGTGGTCGATCCTGAGGCAAAAAGGTGCCAGCTTTGAAGACAACACATGCATCGACCTACCTGATCGATCCAGTGATCGATGCCAAGCCTAGCCGCCTCAAATCTTTGTCTTTTAGTGTTTTTAGGGTTTTGCTTTTTCCTAAGTACTATAAATACAGCTGTTTAGTGCTGAGACAAATTATGCTACCTAAGCTTTAGTTTTGCTTTATCTTTTCTCTCTTTTCTCTCTTTCTCTCTAAACTTTTTAAGCTTTTGTAATCCAGATCTCTTCTAATCTATTAATCTTTTGCACTTTATACATTCACAGTCTTTGTAATCTCATCTTTATCTTCATGATTATGCTGCTTATTTTATTTTCTGGGTTTTTGCATTTTTTGATGATTGCTGAGTAGTCTCCTTAGGGTTCTTGAGGATGGGTTAGGTTAGTGAAGAATCTTTGATCTTCTAGGGTGTTTAAGCTTAGATCTGTTTAGATCCCTTCTGGGTGAGTGTTCTTAATGCTAGTTTCTCTCTGATCAATTAAAATTAGACCCTAAGTATTTCCTGCCCGAAAGGTGTTTGATGAAATGTCTGAACCAACTTTTTCCAGAGATTTACATGTCTAACCCAAGAGATTGGTTGCTTAGAGTGTTTATTGGCTTTAATAGATTGATTCATAATGCCTGCTTTGCTATGCTTCTCTAGAGAGATCTAGGTTTGGAGGTGGTTCTGCTTGATGGTCTCTACCACGAGAGTGGATTGATCTGTATTCGAATCTGTTGTCTAGGGATTAGCTCTTTATGAGTTTTTGTTAGACACCCTGGTTGATTAAGGAGGAATCACTGATCGATTATTCTCATCCTCAGGAACTCTATTTTGTCATCTGATCACTTGCTGCTTGCTTCATCTGTTTTAGCTCTTGCTAGTTTTTACTTGTTCTTGCATCTGTTTCTTTTCTCTTTTGTTCATTTAGGTTGCTAGATACAAACTCATATCATTGGCTTAGATTAGATAGTTTCATATAATCCTGGTGCGTTAATCTCTATCCTCCCTTGGATTGACACCCCAAGTACTACGATGGTATTGGGGAATTGATGACCCTTTTGGATCCGAAAAATCCACTTATCAGAATCGTTCAGTTTTCCCAGTGAAAGAGGTGAGTGCATGACTGAGGGCTTATCTAAGCATTAGATTCCTGTTTCTCGGTTGTTTTGATTGATTGATTGATGGATTGACTGTTTGATTGTGTTTCTGTGATTTTGATGGTTCTGTGGGGACTTGTCTGGTCTCTGTGAGGATCGCTTGTGCGAGTTAGGGCACTAGAGAAGGATATTCGTGATGTGGAGATCGCAGGAAAAGTGTCTGCGCGATCGGTGTCGATCGACACCAAAGGAGTGTGTCGCTCGACACCAGTCGGGCCAAGTGTCGATCGACACGAGTGGAAGTGTGTCGATCGACACCAGTCGCGAGCAGTGTCGATCGACACGGTTGGTCGGGTGTCGATCGACACCCGTTCGTCAGACTGTCTGTTGTCTGGTTTGTTTGTTGGTTGTTGATTTGTGATTTGTTTCTATTGCTTGTGTGTATAGCATGTTGCTTGGGAGGATTGCCTCACTAAGTATTTATGATAATACTTACGCATCTCATTTGTGTTGTTGATGCAGGTAAAGGCAAAGTATGATCGTGGAATCATGGCGAGGAAGAGGGGATGATCTAGATACTCGTGTGTTGTGATCATCTGGTTGTTGTTGTTTCCGTTTTGGTTAGGTCTTAGTTCTGGAGTTTGATAGAACTTGATCTAGGTTGCTGGTTTCATGTTTCCTGTGTTATAACTCGTTGTTGGATAATTATTATTTATTTAATTGATTTATTTTAATACTTAAATGCTCTTTCCCGTTGATATTGATGTGGTATTTAGTGAGTATGGGATCACTAGATATGAGTTAATTAATTTTTAAAAAAAAATGGGTTGGGGTGTTTCAATTTGGTATCAGAGCGGAGTTCGGTTCTAGGATGTGTATGAATTTAATTTGTGAATTATTTTCTTGATGATTGTTGAGTGATGAGCTAGGGTGTTAGCATGCTGTGAATTGATTATAGAGTATTTAATCGATTGCGTGCTGTTGAAGTTCTAGTATCATCCTCTCCGAGGCTTAAACGAGATTCCACGGTAAGTTGTGTGTAGTATTTTGTTTGTTCTAGTTTCTTAGCTTTCTGTTCGTGGGTAGCGCATATGGCTAGAGGAGCTGGAGTTTCCGGTAGAGGTCGTGGTCGCGGTAGAGGCGAAGCCGCGATGGAGCAGCTTGTGGGTCCGCAGCCTGAGTTTGAGGAGGCCGGGGCGATTGGCGGTCCAGGTGGCGACGCAGCCGGTGGAGCCGGAGTGGGGGCTGGTTTGGCTGGTGTCGGTGTCGGTGCCGGTTGGCAGGACGTTGGTGCTGAGGGCCTAGGAGTGTTGGGTGCCGCAGCAGGAGTAGCCCAGGGTCAGGAGGGAGGCTTGGCGGATCTGATGAGGCTGTTGTTGGAGCGGTTGCCAAGAGTGGTGCCAGTGCAGGCCCCAGTTGCGCCGCAAGTAGTGGCAGAGGTACAGCCTAGAGCTGCAGTTGCTGGAGGTGTTCCGTCATACATTAAGATGATGGAGCAGCTGCAGAAAATTGGTACTGGGTACTTTGCGGGTGGTCCCAGTTCTGAGGAGGCTGATTCGTGGCGGGATCGAGTTGAGAGGAACTTTCGTTCCACTAGATGCCCAGAGGAGTATCAGGTGGATTTGGCAGTGCATTTCCTGGAGAAGGATGCACATCTGTGGTGGTGTAGTGTGATCGCCAGGAGGAGTCAGGCGGAGATGACTTGGGCGGACTTCGTGAAGGAGTTTAACGCCAAGTATTTTCCGAAGGAGGCGCTTGATTGCATGGAGGCGCGCTTTCTCAGACTGTCGCAGGGAGAGCGGATGGTCCGGGAGTATGATCAGGAGTTTAACAAGCTTCTGGTGTATGCTGGGCATGGTATGGAGGAGGATAAGACCCAGATGAGGAAGTTCCTGATGGGGCTTTGACCTGACCTGAGAGCGCGGTGTAGGGGTTTGAACTGCACTACGAAGGCAGGTTTGGTGGAGGTGGCTGCTGAGATTGAGGGGGATCTCCAGGGTGAGGAGGAGACGGTGAGTCCGGCGACCCAGCCGAAGAAGACTCAGCAGCAGGTGGCACCTGGCAGGGGCGGCAAGCCTGCGAAGGGGCAGAAGAGGAAGTGGAATCATCCTTCGAGAGCTGGTCAGGGTGGTCAGAGTGGTCAGGGTGGTCGTGCTGGTTGCTTTTCTTGTAGGAGTCTGGATCACAAGGTAGCAGATTGTCCTCGGCGAGTGGAGACCAGGGAGTGCTATCACTGCAAGGAGAAGGGACATCTCAAGCCGAATTGTCCTAAGCTGCAGCGGATGGCGGTGACAGCGGTGGAGCATGGAGTGCAGCAGGATGCGCAGCCGCAGGGCGGGTTGCAGTTGGCGCATGTAGCAGCACCACCGCAGAGTTACACCTCGTTCGAGAGGGGCGAGCCCAGCACCAAAGCAGCGATCACTGGTAAGAATTCTAGAACTCAAACTTTGTGAATTTCTGTAGTTTTAGATAAATCTCTGTTGCGTGTTGAATGTTAGGGTTCTTAGCACATAAGGTTTGTGTAGGGACCTTATTGGTGGGCGCTGTAGAGGTCCATGTGTTGTTTGACTCTGGAGCATCTCATTGCTGCATTACCCCGAAGTGTGCCTTGCGTGGCGACATCCGAGGGAGCCCTGGTGGGCAGGTTGGGCCTGTTAAGGTCGCAGGAGGAGGGCTCTTAGAGGCTTTTGGGAGAGCTAAGGGTGTGGATATTCAGATTGCAGGGGAGTCGATGCCAGCAGATCTGATTATCTGCCTTGTGGAGCTGCATGATGTTATTCTGGGAATAGATTGGTTGGGCCATTACAGAGTACATTTGGACTATCACCGAGGGAGAGTTTCGTTCGAGCGGCCAGAGGGGAGGTTGGTGTATCAGGGAGTGAGACCTACCTCCGCGAGTCTCGTCATCTCAGCAGTGCAGGCAGCGCGGATGGTCGAGAAGGGCTATGAGGCATACATGGTGACAATATCTATGCCGGAGTCTGTGAGGCAGGCTTCAGTGAGTGACATTCGGGTTGTTCGGGAGTTCGAGGATGTGTTCCAGCCGTTGCAGGGATTACCACCTTCACGGTCTGATCCTTTCACGATTGAGTTGGAACCAGGGACATCGCCGTTGTCTTTCGGCATTTTGAGTTTGTGGTTATGCCTTTCGGGTTGACTAATGCACCAGCGGCGTTCATGAGGCTGATGAACAACGTGTTCCAGGAGTTTTTGGATGAGTTCGTGATCATCTTTATTGATGACATCCTGGTGTATTCTAAGAGTGCTGAGGAGCTTGAGCTGCATCTGAGGAGAGTGATGGAGAAGCTGCGGGATCAGAAGCTGTTCGCGAAGTTGAGTAAGTGCAGTTTCTGGCAGCGAGAGATGAGCTTTCTGGGCCACATTGTTTTAGCAGAGGGAGTTTTTGTGGATCTAGAGAAGATTGAGGCTATCAGAGATTGGCCTAGACCGACGAATGCCACGGAGATCAGAAGTTTTCTTGGGTTGGCAGGTTACTACAGGAGGTTCGTCAAGGGATTTGCGAGTATGGCGCAACCGATGACTAAGCTTACAGGGAAGGATGTTCCGTTTGTGTGGTCACCGGAGTGTGAGCAGAGTTTCGCAAGAATGAAGGAGTTGTTGACGAGTACACCAGTGTTGGCACTGCCGGAGCATGGAGAGCCTTACACAGTGTACACTGATGCCTCGACAGTTGGTTTGGGTTGTGTTCTGATGCAGCGTGGGAAGGTTATTGCCTATGCTTCGCGGCAGTTGCGGAAGCATGAGGGCAACTACCCTACTCATGATTTGGAGATGGCAGCAGTGGTCTTCGCTTTGAAGATCTGGAGGTCTTACCTTTATGGTGGACAGGTGCAGGTGCTGACGGATCATAAGAGTTTGAAGTATATCTTCACTTAGACAGAGCTGAACCTGAGGCAGAGGCGGTGGATGGAGCTGGTGGCTGATTATGATCTGGAGATAGCTTACCATCCTGGTAAAGCTAATGTGGTTGCAGATGCACTAAGCCGTAAGCGTGTGGGTGCTGCTCCGGGGCAGAGTGTGGAGGCCTTGGTGAGTGAGATTGGTGCTTTGCGGTTGTGTGTAGTTTTGCGAGAGTCGTTGGGGTTGGAGGCTGTGGATCATGCAGATCTTCTAAGTAGAGTTCGGGTGGCTCAGGAGAAGGATGAGGGTTTGATTGCAGCTTCTAAGGCAGAGGGCTCTGAGTATTAGTTTGCAGCTAACGGGACTATCCTTGTGCATGGGCGGGTTTGCGTGCCTAAGGATGAGGAGTTGCGACAGGAGATCTTGAGGGTGGCTCACGCGAGCATGTTTTCCATTCATCCGGGAGCGACCAAGATGTACCGAGACCTCAAGCGGTATTATCATTGGGTCGGGATGAAGAGAGATGTAGCTGACTGGGTCGCTAAGTGCGACGTTTGCCAGTTGGTGAATGCTGAGCATCAGGTTCCTGGTGGTTTGTTGCGGAGTTTGCCCATTCCGGAGTGGAAGTGGGATATGATCACTATGGATTTCGTGGTTGGGTTGCCTGTGTCGCGGACCAAGGATGCTATCTGGGTGATTGTGGACCGTCTGACTAAGTCAGCACATTTTCTGGCCATCAGAAAGACCGATGGAGTAGCGGTTTTGGCTAAGAAGTATGTGAGCGAGATCGTGAAGTTGCATGGAGTACCTGTGAGTATTGTTTCAGACAGGGACCCCAGGTTTACTTCAGCTTTTTGGGATGCCTTTTAGGCAGAGATGGGCACTAAGGTGCATATGAGTACGGCGTATCATCCTCAGATAGATGGGCAATCTGAGAGGACAATCCAGACACTAGAGGATATGTTGCGGATGTGTGTCCTGGATTGGGGTGGTCATTGGGCGGATCACTTGAGTCTGGTGGAGTTTGCTTATAATAACAGCTACCAGGCGAGTATTGGGATGACTCCTTATGAGGCGTTGTATGGGAGGCCATGCAGGACACCATTATGCTGGACCCAAGTGGGGGAGAGGAGCATATATGGTGCAGACTTTGTTCAGGAAACCTCAGAGAGGATTCGGGTTCTCAAGCTGAACATGAAGGAAGCTCAGGATCGCCAGCGGAGTTATGCTGATCAGAGGAGGAGAGAGCTTGAGTTTGCAGTTGGGGACAGAGTGTACCTCAAGATGGCCATGTTGCGAGGTCCCAACAGGTCTATCTCTGAGAACAAGTTGAGTCCGAGGTACATGGGTCCATTTGAGATTGTTGAGAGGGTGGGACCAGTGGCATACAGGCTGGAGCTGCCAGAGGTTATGCGCGTGTTCCACAAGGTGTTTCATGTGTCGATGCTGAGGAAGTGTCTTCACAAGGATGATAAGGTATTGGCTAGGATTCCTGAGGATCTTCAGCCCAACATGACTTTGGGGATGAGACCTGTGAAGGTTCTCGAGAGGAGGATCAAGGAACTTCGGCGGAAGAAGATTCCTTTGATCAGAGTCCAGTGGGACTGCGATGGAGTGTTAGAGGAGACTTGGGAGCCAGAGGCGAGGATGAAGGCAAAGTTCGGGAAGTGGTTCGAGAAGCAGGCGGCTGCTTGAGTTGCCTATCCTTGGTTTCCAGTTTCAGAGTTTTAGAGTTTTGAGTTTTGAGTTGTTGTTCTTATTTTTCCTTATGTATTTTCGTTTAGAGTTGTAACGATTATGACATTTTGAGGATTAATAAGATGAGTATTTTCTTGGATTTGACTGGAGTTGTCTTATTTAAGAATGTGTTGCGCGATTGCTAAAAAGGGAAAGTTTCCTGAAAAGGAAATTTCTAATTGTGGAAAGTTCGAGAGAGTACTCGAAAGCGGTTAGTATTGTTGCTCCAGGGACATAAGTGTCCTGATGACTCGAGAGGGGCAGGGTATGCTCCTGAGGTACCGGTAACTCGAGGGACTTGGTGTCTTTAGAGTGCGACGGGTACGGTGGCTTCGGGTGACGATCCGAGAGCACGCTTTAGGGTGACACCCGACGGCGAGTTTGTAGTATTATTTTCTCCAAGTGTCATAACTGGATGACTTTGTGGCTGATAGTGAGCGGACACAACTCTGGGTTTTGACTTGTGAATGGAGAGAATAGTACGTTTGATACCTGAGATACCGTAGGCCGAGGCCTGAGAGTAGCGGTTTATGCTCGAAGACTGTGGTCTGAAAGTGGAGTCAGAGGGGGTGAGCAACAATGACTTGCAGAAATCGTGAGTTTATCGTGCGGAGAAAGTGCGAAACCGACGTTCGGTTGTTCAGAGTTTTGCGGTTTGGAGGTGTTAAGCTAGATTCGGGGACGAATCTATGTTAGTGGGGGAGAATTGTAACGCCCGTGAACCGGATTTGGTTAAGGCGTGTCGATCGACACCACTAAGGATGTGTCGATCGACACTAACGTTCTCGGCAATTGGGCTTTTGGGCTTTTGATTGCGCGATTTCGTTCGGTTTAAGGAGAGAAACCCTAATGGGCTCATTTATAAGCAGAGAGGACGCGACCTAGGGCTTCATTAGCCTCCTTTGTCGTTTTCTAGAGAGAAAAATCAAGAGAAAGTTTCTGTGAGCCTTTCTGAGAGTTTCCTGAGCCTGTTCTTGAGAGATTTCTCGGTGGAAAGAGAGATCTGAGCCTGGTGGTGCGAAGGGGTGGTGAAAAGGGTCGTTCTCCTTCCTGTTCTTGTTCAGAATCGTTCAGTTTTCCCAGTGAAAGAGGTGAGTGCATGACTGAGGGCTTATCTGAGCATTAGATTCCTGTTTCTCTGTTGTTTTGATTGATTGATGATGGATTGACTGTTTGATTGTGTTTCTGTGATTGTGATGGTTCTGTGGGGACTTGTCTGGTCTCTGTGAGGATCGCTTGTGCGAGTTAGGGCACTGGAGAAGGAGATTCGCGATGTGGAGATCGCAGGAAAAGTGTCTACGCGATCGGTGTCGATCGACACCAAAGGAGTGTGTCGCTCGACACCAGTCGGGCCAAGTGTCGATCGACACGAGTGGAAGTGTGTCGATCGACACCAGTCGCGAGCAGTGTCGATCGACACGGTTGGTCGGGTGTCGATCGACACCCGTTCGTCAGACTGTCTGTTGTCTGGTTTGTTTGTTGGTTGTTGATTTGTGATTTGTTTCTATTGCTTGTGTGTATAGCATGTTGCTTGGGAGGATTGCCTCACTAAGTATTTATGATATTACTTACGCATCTCATTTGTGTTGTTGATGCAGGTAAAGGCAAAGTATGATCGTGGAATCATGGCGAGGAAGAGGGGATGATCTAGATACTCGTGTGTTGTGATCATCTTGTTGTTGTTGTTTCCGTTTTGGTTAGGTCTTAGTTCTGGAGTTTGATAGAACTTGATCTAGGTTGCTGGTTTCATGTTTCCTGTGTTATAACTCGTTGTTGGATAATTATTATTTATTTAATTGATTTATTTTAAGACTTAAATGCTCTTTCCCGTTGATATTGATGTGGTATTTAGTGAGTATGAGATCACTAGATATGAGTTAATTAATTTTAAAAAAAAATGGATTGGGGTGTTTCAAAAGCAGCCTTGTAAGCCATGAATTTTGCAGGTAAACATTTTAGGAATTTTTTAACCAATTTTTTGTCTTTGTATCTCTTCCCAAGAGTTAACGCTTCCTATGCCAAGGAACTAATTTTCGAACTAAAATCTGAGACCGATTCATGTTCTTCCATTCTAAGATTCTCAAATTTTGAGGCCAACATTTCTTTTCTTGAGCTTTGCACTTTGGTTGTTCCTTTATAATGGATCTGCAAGATGTCCCAAGCTTCTTTTGCAGTTTCACATCCTTGAATTAGATCAAACTGTTTCCTTCCAACACTACAATGAATGGCAGTAAGTGCTCTAGCGTTGAACTTGGCTCTCTTTAACTCCTCTTCAGTCCAATTCGCCTCAGGTTTCTCAATGTCTTGGCCAGCTTCATTCTTAATTTTCGGTTCTTCCCACTTTTCAAGGACAGCTTTCCAGGCTAGGCGATCAATTCCACTTATTACGGATTTGATTCTAGATTTCCAGAAACCGTAGTTTCCATTATCAAGTATAACCTTCGCCTTGTTAACCAATTCTTGATAGCTCTCCATCTTTTTTCTTCTCAGGATCTCACCTGTATGCAATCCTCACAAGTGACTGCTCTAATACCAATTGAAAAAGCAAGAGCTGTAGTACTTCAAGAACTAGAACAGAAAATAACACAAAAGGGTTTTCTCAACAACACGTTCTTTGATTAATAGAAAATCGGTTACAATTGTTTCTCTCAACCTATTTTCTATTCTCTCAAACACTAATTCTCAGATCACACACCGATCTACTTCTCCTCTTAACGTCTTAGTGTCCTACTTGCAAAAAGTCCGGAAAAAAAAAGTACATGCAAGTATGATAATATGTCTATATAAATTTTTACTTACTTTAATATGTCTATATAAATTTTGGATGATTTAGATTAAAATTATATTAGAGTTAAGGACTATGACATGTATCAATCACAACCGATTTAAATCATCTGAAATCTTAGAGGTAGCTTAATTTGTCCGATTGAGAAAGTAGCCCACCTTTTATTCAAAAGGGTCCAAGGTTCACTTGGAATCGCAAGAACCGAGTGACTCATTGTAATAACTCGTGTTCATAAGTAAAATTTGTAAGTGAGGTTAGTGACAAAAACAAATCAGAAAAGAGTAAGGACAACTCTAAATTAAAAATGTCAGAATATGAGGACAGTGAAAAGCTACAAAAGTCATCAAGGAAGTCAAGAAAAATATTTTCTATCTTGGAAAATATTTTTGGTGAAGACACAATGGACCAGAAATGATCGTTTTACAGTTTACAGAAAACCGCACAGTTTACATAAGAATTATTTCGAAGACTAAATAAATTCAAGAAAAATATTTGGAGGTAATGGAAGTAGTCTAAAGGCTTTGGAAAAGTATTTTGGAGAAGAAAATAATTTTTTAGAAGCATCGGAAGGATTTACAGAAGTTTGGTGGCGAAAAACTGTAAATTTACAAAAACACCATTTTTCACCAAAACGAAGCTAGAATCATTAACCAAAGGGAGGTTATGATTTTATTTAAGTTAATGGGAGTATTCTAAGTCCAAGAAATACATAAAACCAAGAAGCGAGTGTACGGAATTATAATCCGTTATTTTCCGCGAACGAACGGACGAAGAAACTACACCCGAACAAGCAAGAAATCGAATTTGGCTTAGCTATGAAGGAGGGAGCTCGTGGGCTTTGGATTACATGAGGATTGTGGCTCAAAATACACAAAACTTGGAGCCCAAGTTTATGCATGAGAAGGCTGAGCCAAGTGTCAAAAATTTTGTACAAGTGTCCTTGCATGTAAACCATGGCTTTGGATATAAAAGCAAGTTTTCTTCCACCACCACCAAAGGTTGGACATTTTCATCAGAGAAAGAGAGTTTTGAGAGTGCTGAGAAGTGAGAGCTTGAGTATTGGAAAAGGAGAAGAAGCCGAGCTTGAAGGTGAAGGCTTTGGAGGTGTTTTCGGCGGAGGATTTTCACGGTGGATTCAACCTCAATGATGTGTCCCAAAAGAGACTAATTAGGTTTCACCTAAATAATCCTAGGTTTTAAACCTCTTGTAAGACACAACGTTAAGCTGCAAGTACACAGCTAATCGTGTGTAGTACTTAAAGATCGATCCCACATGGACTATTGAGTGCACAACGAGTTTGTATGGAAGAGAATAGGCTAAGACCGGAATATGGAGGGGGTTTTTGGTTTCCCAAAATCTAAGCTACTCCAACTATCCTAGTTCTAAACTACTTCTAAGCTACTTCTAAACTACTACTAATGTAACTAAGGCTAACTACTACTACTTCTAACTATGACTAACGATTCTAGGCTAATGATTACTACTAACTAAGACTACTAATGGCTATTGGCTAATGACTACGGTTTACTATCAAGACTAAAGGCGTTTGGCGGTCAAGGGAACATCTCCCGTGTTTTACGTTATCAGGGATTGAAAGGAAATCAAATAAATTTGGTTTATGATTAACGAACTTAGACACTTATGTAGAACTATAAACTATCGTGAGTTAGAGCATACACTGTGGTGTATGTTTGAGGATAGTTGTTAATAATTTTTTATTATTATAATTAAAGAGAGAGAGAAAGTGAGAGTGAGAGATACAGAGATAGAGAGAGATAGAGAGAAGAAAAATTCTGATCCAACCACATCATGACACATGCCCCTTACACCCAATGCTAACAAGCTCTTATCCCACACCCTTTTCCATACAAATAGAGAGAAAAAAGATTATTTTTGTATATTTTATTACTCACACCCTTCTAAAAAATAGACCATTGCGTATGGTCGAACCTAAACCAATCACAACGTCCAATAAAACAAATAAATAAAAGGATCGTTGGTGGTGTAAATGAATTTGATATTTTTGTCTTTTTCTATTAGTTCCCACGCACATTGGACTCCATATAGACGAATATATCATATCCAATTCAAAATCTGGTGTAGTTTTCGTCTAAATTAAATTAATCACTTATATATATCAGACGACTCTTAAAATCCATTTCATCTAGTGGATGAGCAGCGAGGGGCGATGGGCTGCTTTAGCTTGGTTTAGCTGTGTTGTTTTTTGGATTTGTTCCGGTTGATACTTTGGGTCCGGTCTGTTGTTTTGGTTTTGGATGAAGCGACGAGCGCCAGATGTATAAGTTTATGACTTGTTGACGGTGCGACATAGGTGCTCTCTTCGTTGGCTTTGTGGACCTAGTTTTAGTGTTTCGGTTCCTTTGATCGGAGTTTGGTCGATCGGTTTCTGTGGAGTTTGCAGGTTGAAGTATTGTCATGTAAAGTCGTGTTCAAAACCGTTTCTTAACCGGGTTTTCAGGATTTGGAAGGTTTGGCTATTGGGCTTTCCAAGCGCATGTCCAACTCCTCCCCTTAGTATGATATTGTCCGCTTTGGGCTCATGTGTCTTAGTCCGCACGGATTTGTCTTTGGGCTCCTCCCAAAAGGCCTCATACTAGTTGGAGTTGGACACTACTTATATATTAGACACTTTCTGTCTAAACTTCCGATGTGGGACGTTGGTTTGACTCCAACAATCTCCCCTTCAAACCAAGAACCACATGTGGATCTTAACACGCCTCTTCGAGATGACAACTCCATCTCGAACCGATCCCTCACTCGGATCGATAATAAGCCCCTTTCTCGGGCCCCCATTACTCGGGTTGAGGTATGTCCGCATCCACTTTTTTTCTAGGTCCACCAGATTCTTAACATTGGGCTCTGATACCAATTCAAATCTCTGCAACTTCGAGATTAGAACAAGAAAGATTAAAGAACAACTTTTTAGATTTATTGGGCTTTCCAAGCCCATGTCCAACTCCTCCCCTTAGTATGATATTGTCCGCTTTGGGCTCATGTGTCTTAACCCGCACGGATTTGTCTTTGGGCTCCTCCCAAAAGGCCTCATACTAGTTGGAGTTGGATTTCTTTTATATATTAGACACATCTTGTCTAATCTTCCGATGTGGGACTTAGATTGTTATCCCAACAATCTCCCCCTCAAGCTAAGGACCACACAACTCGTGGCTTCCCACCTTAACGATACCTGGCACCATCTTGTACTGTCTTAATCGCAAGGTCATCTCGAAGGCTTTCTTTCCCACAACGAACATGCCAAGCCTATCTTATCTTAACTGACTTGTTAAGATTCTTGGGCTTCTGGCTATCTTCAACTTCTTTGAAGATTCTCACAGGCTCTTGGATCGATCTTTGCTCTGATACCAATTTATTGGGCTTTCCAAGCCCATGTCCAACTCCTCCCCTTAGTATGATATTGTCCGCTTTGGGCTCATGTGTCTTAGCCCGCACGGATTTGTCTTTGGGCTCCTCCCAAAAGGCCTCATATATTAGTTGGAGTTGGATTTCTTTTATATATTAGACACATCTTGTCTAATCTTCCGATGTGGGACTTAGATTGTTATCCCAACAATCTCCCCCTCAAGCTAAGGACCACACAACTCGTGGCTTCCCACCTTAACGATACCTGGCACCATCTTGTACCGTCTTAATCGCAAGGTCATCTCGAAGGCTTTCTTTCCCACAACGAACATGCCAAGCCTATCTTATCTTAACTGACTTGTTAAGATTCTTGGGCTTCTGGCTATCTTCAACTTCTATGAAGATTCTCACAGGCTCTTGGATCGATCTTTGCTCTGATACCAATTTATTGGGCTTTCCAAGCCCATGTCCAACTCCTCCCCTTAGTATGATATTGTCCGCTTTGGGCTCATGTGTCTTAGCCCGCACGGATTTGTCTTTGGGCTCCTCCCAAAAGGTCTCATACTAGTTGGAGTTGGATTTCTTTTATATATTAAACACATCTTGTCTAATCTTCCGATGTGGGACTTAGATTGTTATCCCAACAATCTCCCCCTCAAGCTAAGGACCACACAACTCGTGGCTTCCCACCTTAACGATACCTGGCACCATCTTGTACCGTCTTAATCTCTGCAACATCGAGATTAGAACAAGAAAGATTAAAGAACAACTTTTCTTTATTGATTTAGAAACTTCTCAAAACTAAATCTCTCTCTCAAGTCTTATGGAACAACTCTCCATAGTCTTGTATTTATAGGTCTAGGCAACTTCCTATTCCTATTATGAGAAAAGGAAAACTTACAAAACTTATCAATTAGAACTTATTTGTATTTTCCTATTTTCTATCTCCTCTAGCATCTTCTAGAAGGAGATTGCTTTGTCTCCAAGTCTTGGAATTATCCAACATTCACCCCCTTAATTCCAACTTGAACTTGGGGCAAATGTATAGCTTGAACTCCGATTAAGCTCCTCATCTCCTTGAACTTGATCTTAGCTAAAGCCTTGGTGAGTATATCCGCCTTCTTCTTAATCTTGTAGATCCACTTCACGCCTATGGCTTTAACTCCAATTGGTTTATCAACAAGCTTCCAAGTCTCATCCCTTGCGTTTGAATCCAACTCGGATTTCATTGCGTTAATCCATTCTTCTTGGTTTTCTGCTTCAAGAAAACTCTCTAGTTCACCGTCTATTGTGAGAAAGGTCTTGATTGACAAACTTGTTTGCTTTTCGACAATCCGATCGAATGCTTCACTTTCCATGACACCAAAGCTCACGTTACCTAGCCGAGCATGCCATCTCCATGTTTCTTCATCGTTTTGAGCTTGTAAACACATCGGGTAAGAGATTTGCATTGGCATTTTGTAAAGTCTGTTTGGAGCTCTTGTGACTCTTACGAGTAACCTCCCACATGGATCTCTTAGAGTTAAATAATCATCTTTCATATATACCTCACATCCATGCTCCGTAACTTGTCCAAGACTTAATATGTTATGCTTTAAGTCAGGAATATAGAAAATTTCTTTGAGTGCTCTTCTTTCTCCGGTCTTGCACACAAAGTCAATCGTACCTTTCCCAACAATATCAACATATGAGCCATCTCCAAATCTCACTTTTCCCTTAACCTCCTCATTCAAGCTGGAAAAGAACGCTTTGTTTCCCGTCATGTGATTACTTGCTCCGTTGTCTAGATACCAAACACTTGCATCGCCTTTGTTGTTATCATAGACCTTTGGATTCACTTTGTCTTCATTCAAAAGCACAACTTCATGAACATAAAGAGCATCCTCCTCCTGAGTTTCATTCAAGTTTGTCTCTTGATTCAATGGTTTCTCAGGACATTGTGTTGCATAGTGTCCTGGTTTATCGCATCTCCAGCAGATTATCTTAGAGAGGTCCTTCTTAGGCTTCTGGTTTTGCTCTTTGGTTTCACTCTGGTTCTGCCCACTAGTCCTTTCTTGACCTCTGCCTCTACCAGAACTATTACTCCCTCTGCCTCTACCGCCTCTGTTTCCTCTTCCTCTAGCTTCACCGCTTTTGCTTGTGTTTCCGTACAACAACTTCCCCTGATCTTCGCTTTGAGTCTGCCCAGCTACGCGATCTTCGTATGCCTTTATGCGTTCGACTATGTCCTCAAAGCCTGTTGTTTTTAGATCTAGAACTTGCTCCAGGGAAGCTACGATCTGAATATATTTTTGTGGAGGAAGACTTGTTAAGAACTTCTTAACCAGCTTAGTCTCCTCGATTGTTTCTCCTAACGAGGCTGATTGAGCTGCAATCCCTGATATCTTGCCTGCAAACTCATCAACCTTGTCTGAGTCACTCATCTTTAATCGATCTAATTCTGCCATAAGAGTTTGCAATCTACCTTCTTTCACACGGTCTGCTCCCTGATGACGCGCTTTGATTGCATCCCACAGCTTCTTTGCGGAATCTTGCTCTCCAACTTGCAGAATAAGTGACTCCGGGATAGATTGGAAGAGCAGGGCTGTCGCCACATCATTCCTCTTTGGATCGGCAGTCCCTGGCTCAATCGTATCCCATACTTCGCTTACACGAAGTAAGATCTTCATCCTCATCGCCCACACGGTGTAATTAGTGGTCGATAGCATCGGACATTTAATCGACGGAGCTCCGAGCTCCTTTGTCCGTTGAGTTATGTCTCCCATCTTGGCTTACGAACTCACACACAGGTCTCCTCTTGATCTATGCTCTGATACCAATTCATTGGGCTTTCCAAGCCCATGTCCAACTCCTCCCCTTAGTATGATATTGTCCGCTTTGGGCTCATGTGTCTTAGCCCGCACGGATTTGTCTTTGGGCTCCTCCCAAAAGGCCTCATACTAGTTGGAGTTGGACACTACTTATATATTAGACACTTTCTGTCTAATCTTCCGATGTGGGACTTAGATTGTTATCCCAACAATTGACAAACTTGTTTGCTTTTCGACAATCCGATCGAATGCTTCACTTTCCATGACACCAAAGCTCACGTTACCTAGCCGAGCATGCCATCTCCATGTTTCTTCATCGTTTTGAGCTTGTAAACACTCGTACAGTGAGTTTCGAAGAGTTCTCGCCAGACCTGGTAATTCATCTTGGTCATGTCGAGTGTGATAGGTATGTAGGCTTTGATTTGCGAGATGCCAAAGGGTTTGTCGGTGAGAGCGGGACGTAGTGGGTCAGCCATGGCGAGAGGAGAAAAGTGAGAAAGAGAGAGATAGAGAAGACGTGAAGAAGAAGAGAGAAGAATAAGAAGAGAAGAGAGCGGAGATTGGATCGAACGCTGAGCTTGGTGGCTAGGGTTTAGCGTCTGATAAAGAGATGTTCTAATCTCAATAAAGAGATTTGCATTGGCGTTTTGGGATAACAATCTAAGTCCCACATCGGAAGATTAGACAAGATGTGTCTAATATATAAAGGAAGTCTAACTCCAACTAGTATGAGGCCTTTTGGGAGGAGCGCAAAGACAAATCTGTGCGGGCTAAGACACATGAGCCCAAAGCGGTTTGACTCCAACATTGGCTTCACATGCTCGTGGCTCTTTCGGAATTATGTGTGAGTGCAACATAATGAGTTTGGTTTCCCTTCGGTCCCCTCCAATAAATTGACAATTTGTGTGTCTTTTCTTCCTGCTTCCAATCCAGCTAGTTTCCTTCTTAGTCCTTTTTGTATTTGCTAAATATTCTACTCCATTTGGAGTTTGTAGAAAGGCTTGTTATATTTTGAAAGTTTCTTTTTTCTTTGGGCGTGTAGTTTCCTTTTCTTTTGGGCTTTTTTGTTTCCCTCGTGTGGGTTTTGACTCTGGTGTCTCTCCAACCAGCTTGTCTATTCGACAATGTATGCCTCTTTGTGCCTGGAGTCAACAATATCTCTTTTTGATGAGGGTTCTTTTATGTAATTATCGTATGGAAAATACCTTATACAAGAAAAAGCATATGATTAGAGCTAGTAACCCACATGCATTTAGTATCTAATATATATGCATATAGGTCATATGTCATATAACCAAACATGTACATTTTCATGTAATATGCAATAAGTTTACTACATATATCACAACTTAATCTTTCATCTTCCAAACGGTTTTCAAAGTGAAATGTACATCCGATGTAGGATCCAATATCCCAACACTTGAGAACCCAAATTTTTTTTTATAAATACACCATGATTTTAAAAATTATCAATATTCTAACTTAACAACATTGATTATCTGAATATTATATTTAAAAACCAATATAATTTTACCAAAAACAAACCTTTAATATTGAATTGTCTTTTCCTAATAGATAATGCCCCAAAAAATTAAAGTATCATAATTATAAATAAAAAACTGTCTTTAAGTATTTAAAAGTCTTCAAAAATATTATACTTATAAGAGAAATTCTTCAAAATACTATGGTTTTAATTTTGTTTTTAAAAATATCACAAACATAAAATTATTTTTTTATGGTGTAAAATTTTAAATCTTTGATTTGAATTGATTATTTTAAATTTAGTGTATATTACTCCCTCCGTCCCACAAAGATCCTTATTTTAGGATTTTCACACAGATTAAGAAATAATTAATAGGTAATCATCAATGATATTAATTTTTTACAGATTACACTTTCCCATAAATATTAACCAATAAAAATTAAAAAAATTCATATATGTATAATAAATACTTCTTGAACTTTGCAATTTCTTAACATTAATTAACAAAAAGTGTGTTGAAAACTTAAAACTTGTATCTTTGTGAAACAATTTTTTTTCTAAAACTAGGATCTTTGTGGGACGGAGCGAGTATTTAGAGGGTAGGGTTTAGTGTTTAGGATTTATGATTTAAAGTCTTATTTGGTTTTAGTTGAAAACTAGAAATAATAATCTGGTCCATCTGGATGTGATAAATGTATTCACTTCAAATTTCAAAAACTTGAGCGTGCAAGAAAAATTAGAAAAAATGAAGTCAAAAGTCAAAAGTAAAAAGTCAAAACAACGTTAAGTCACCTGTCACCGGCTGGTTCAGTTACCTATACATATAAAAAACCGGCAGCTGTGTGTAACGTTAGAACTTTAAATTAAAAAAAAAAAAAATTATTCTTAGCCTAACATTTTGTCTTTCATCACTCTTTATTCTTCTTCTTCTTCCTGACGTCTCTCTCGTTCCGGTGAGTCTTTCTCCTCCGATCTGTTTATACTCTCTTTGTTTCTTCTTCTCTGAAGTAAAAATCAAAGGATCTTTCTTAATCCAAGTTGTTGAAGTTCACAAAGCTAATTTGAAAAATCGATTCTAGAGGAATCAATTTCAGTTTACGATTACAGTTTGATTTAATGTATCTAAGTTTAATTTAGTTGATATTTATCTATTTCCACTATCAATTTTATAAGATTCTTCGTTTTTTTTTGGTCCATTTTGTTTGACTGATTTTTTAGGGATTTTGACTTTTTTTTTTCTGGGTTAAATTCAAAATTCATAGCTTTGATTCATATTGTAATGATATTATCATTTTTTTTTCTGGATTAAATTCAAATTCAGAGCTTTGATTTATATATTGTGATGATATTATCATTTTCTGATTTTTTTTTTTCTGGGTTTAAGTCAAATTGAGAGCTTTGATTTATATATTGTGATGATATTATCATTTTTTTTTACGGACTTATTTTTTCTGGGTTAACTTCAAATTCAGAGCTTTGATTCATATTGTGAATTTTTTATGATATTATCATTTTTTTATTCTGGGTTAAGCTCAAATTCAGAGCTTTGGTTAATATTGTGATTGATATTATCATTTTTTGAATTTTTTTTTCTGGGTTTAAGTCAAATTCATAGCTTGTATTCATATTGTAATGATATTATCAATTTTTTTTATTTTTAGGGATTTGATATTTTATTTTCTGGGTTAAAGTCAAATTCAGAGCTTTGATTCATATATTGTGATGATATTATCATTTTTTTGATTTTTTTTTTCTGGGTTAGAGTCAAATTCAGAGCTTTGATTCATATATTGTGATGATATAATCAATTTATGAGGTTTTATGTGAATGCAGTTGTTTAAATTAATGGGAACATCATCTGGTTCGAATCATCCTCATCAAATGTTACCACCACGTCAACAACAACGAAGTGGAGGGCTTGAAACAGCTCTATCACTCGTCTCTGCGGATCAAGAACCACGTCGCGAGTCACCAGCCGAGAGTGCGAGTTCGCAAGAAACATGGCCACTCTCAGACTCGAAGAAGACAGTGAGTCAAAAGACTGAGCCTGATTCTCATGAACAGACTATGAATGTGATACATAATGTGGCGAATGCGGATAAGGTATCGGTACGGGATATAGCTAGGGAAAGAGTTGAATTAGTTGCGGAGAGAATGCATAGATTACCGGATGAGTTTCTTGATGAGTTAAAGAATGGTCTTAAGTCTATTCTTGAAGGAAATGTAGCGCAGAGCGTAGATGAGTTTATGTTTTTGCAGAAGCTTGTTCAGAGTCGATCTGATTTGAGTTCGACAACACTTGTTAGAGCTCACCGAGTGCAGCTTGAGATACTTGTAGCGATAAATACTGGAATCCAGGCGTTTTTGCACCCGAATATCAGTTTGTCTCAGACGTCTCTTATCGAGATTTTTTTATATAAGAGATGCAGAAACATAGCTTGCCAAAACCAACTACCGGCTGATGATTGCTACTGCGAAATATGCGCCAACAGGAAAGGGTTTTGCAACCTTTGTATGTGTACGATCTGTAACAAGTTCGATTTTTCAGTCAATACTTGCCGGTGGATTGGATGCGACTTGTGTTCCCACTGGACTCATACGGATTGTGCTATTCGGGATGGACAGATAAACATGGGATCCTCTGCTAAGAATACATCAGGTCCAGGAGAAATAGTGTTCAAGTGCCGTGCTTGTAATCGCACGTCTGAACTGCTTGGTTGGGTTAAAGATGTGTTTCAGCACTGTGCACCAAACTGGGATCGGGAATCTTTGATGAATGAACTCGACTTTGTTAGTAGGATTTTTCGCGGAAGCGAAGATCAACGAGGTAGGAAACTATTCTGGAAGTGTGAGGAGCTTATGGATAAGATTAAGGGTGGTTTGGCAGAAGCAACTGCTGCTAAATTAATATTAATGTTTTTCCAAGGTAATCTGCTACTTACTTCTAGCAAGTTTATACGTTTATTTATTTACGAGTTAACATTACTGTCTGTCTAATCTAACCATTTTCGTTACCATGTCACTGAAGAGATTGAATTAGACTCCGCAAAGAGCTTTGAGAATGGAGATGGTGGACGTCTGATAGCACCTCAGGATGCATGCAACCGAATTGCTGAAGTTGTACAGGAGACTCTGAGGAAAATGGAAATTGTGGCGGAGGAGAAGATGAGGATGTTCAAGAAGGCACGAATGGCTCTCGAGACTTGCGATAGAGAGCTCGAAGACAAAGCAAAAGAAGTATCAGAACTGAAAGCTGAGAGACAGAAGAAGAAACTTCAGATAGACGAGCTTGAGAGAATTGTGAGGCTGAAGCAAGCGGAAGCAGACATGTTCCAGCTTAAAGCCAACGAAGCAAAGCGAGAGGCTGAGAGGTTGCAGAGGATTGTACTCGCAAAAATGGATAAATCCGAGGAAGAATACGCAAGTAACTATCTGAAACAGAGGCTGAGCGAGGCCGAGGCAGAGAAGCAGTATCTATTCGAGAAGATTAAGCTGCAGGAAAATTCAAGGGTGGCATCACAGAGCAGTGGCAGTGGAGGAGACCCGTCACAGGTGATGATGTACTCAAAGATCCGCGATCTTCTTCAAGGATACAATCTCTCACCCAAAGTAGATCCTCAATCAAACGAGCGCAATCCTTTTAGATCCAATCCTTGATGCTTCTTCCTCCCTATTTATATAGTTTTCATATCCTAAATATCATCACTTTGTAGCCGTGTAGGATCTGTTTACTGATGTTTTTTTCTAATTTGTGTGTTGTGACTTTGTTGATATGAAGTTGTGTTTATCTATGATGTTGTTTCTTTGTTGGTTGATTAGGTAATTAAGGAAACTCAGAGAGAGTTCATTGTGCAAACAATACATTGTATTTGTCTATACTTTGCGTCTTTCCTTTTATGTCTTTTCTACAACTCTTACATGGCTTTGACTTTTGAGCTATCTAACCCTTCGTGGAGGTTTCTGATAAGAACCTGAAGGACTCTTATACTGTCATCGAGTGGATTCGTAGCTCGGAAAATCCTTCCGACCAACCAAGACTTCCATTCGGCCTTTGTCATTATTTCACGAGTTCAACACAAGTTCTAGTACAACCGGAAAATTCTATAACTTCCGTGAGGTTTTAAGGTGTAAACACAAAAGATGCGCAGCGGAGCTTACTCTATCCAAAATCGCATATGGTCTAACTTGTTTCCAACTTTATATGTATACGATGAACCACTGATTTTTGTCGATAATAGCGCAGTTTTGAGAAACAAGCTTGTACTCACTTCAAACAAAACATTCGAGATTTGCCTGACATTTTTTGTTTCATATTTTCTTGTGTTCAACTCATATGCTCTTTGATTTGTAATAGACTACTCATCTCTTTCCTTTAGTGCAGTCTCTAGTTAAAAATTAATTGTAGAACCATGGTCAAACTGTATCAGCATAGGAGGATCACGACCATGACCACACAAAAAAATGTAGATTGTAATGCAGTAAGCAACGAAAATGTTGTATTAAAGCTCGGCCCAAGCCAAAAAAACGTGAGTGTCAACACCTCAAAAGTCTGCAAACAAATAACAATGTTGTCTTTGTAAAATCCTATATTTAATATTATTGATTATTTTTTTTTGTATTTGTAAATTATAATTGGGGATTTGGGAATTCAAAATTTAAAATTCAAAAATTCAAAATGTTATGAATAATAACATTAATAACAGAATTCAATAGAATATACGATCATAGATATGAAAGCACTATTTTAATTTTTAAACGACGATACAATAGCAATATAAAAAAACCGCTATTAAAAATGGCAGACCTATTATCACGGAAGATGTCAAAGTGTTTTTCTTAATGCCAAGGTATTGTTAGATAGCGTTTTTCCGATGCTAAAAATATTGTAGAGTTCAAAACTTTCGTTTGAGGTTGAAAATCAGTGTTAAATTTGAGATTCCTTCCAACAAAGGAAGAATAACTCTGTCTATAAATGGCTCAATATGATATTCGGGAAATGAAACTATAAGAAAATGAAAGTAAATGATTTTTTGTTGAAGAGTGATATTGATACAATATGGTTTTTGGAAAATAACAAAGCCATTCTTGAACTAAAGCTTCCCTTGTACCAGCTAAACATCCTCATTCTTCTATATGTTCTATATAAAGTATAATAATGGCTTGAATTATGGATCATTCTCTACTTCCTTGTAAATATCATGTAATAGCAACATTGTTAGGAAAAGTTATTGCCATTAACGTTTCCATTGTCAATGATTTTACCGGAATATTTGTGTTCATAATGTAGAAATCATAATCCAATAACTTAGTTAATCATTTCGATGTTGAAAAAAAAAAGTTAATCATCTCGATACTCCATTGTGACTTCTCGCTGTTCCAACAAAAGATTTACAAATTCTTTTGATCCATTTTCACCACAAACTGTCTCCCTGACAAGTTATGTTTGTGGTGGAAGCTAAAATAGTTATACAAGAAACAAATATATAATAAGTCCCTAAATAATTTTGGTACATTAATTAAGCCACCCAATCAGAGTTTTAGCTAAGGCTTTTTTCTTGCTTGTTCTCTTTGGACTTGTTGATTCCTGCTCTCCCTTTCTTTGGTTGGTCTTTATTGTGAGTTCCCCAATTCGGTCTGTTGCCGTTCTTGTTCGAGTATAGCATCATCTGTTTGGAGTTTTGTCTCGCTCCTTGTTTCTACACTAAAGACCTGCTCGATTTTTGGTCAAATCAAAGACTTTTATTAAGGCGTAAAAATTTTGTGGTTCTCGACAACTCCGCGTCCGGAAAAATAGTGAGTCTTCTTCTCAATGATTTGCTTCATTCTTTCCGGATATAAAGTCTAAGATTAAGTTATTTGGGAGGTACTCTGGTTTCGCTACAGGAGGTTTCGTCGCTGTGGTTGGCTTTGCTCATCCGGGAGTAAGGGAGGTCTTTTCATTCGTCTATTTTGTTAGAGATCTTGTAGTTAGTCAATGTTTATCATTTCTCTTTTTATGGATTGTAACTTCATCGTTTTTACAAGTTTCGCGATAACGTATAGTCTTTGCTTCTCTTTCTTTAGCTATGTTTTTTGGGATATCTTATTACTTTTCCGACATATGTAAATATTTCATCATGTATCATTCTATAGTTTTTTTAATTAAATTCAAATAACAAAAAAAATTCCTACACTAGTCAATCCCTAACTTAAACGAAATTTTCTACAAAACAGAGACATTTTGTCGTCTTTATTTTCGTATATTTACGTTTTTTATCGAAATTGTGTTTATAGTTAAGATACATTGCATGCCACTTTTTTTTGCTCGACGTAACTTAAATTTTTTTTTTTTTTCAATCTCTCTTCCGATGTTTTTTTTTTAAAAAAAATTTGATAAAATACTATGGTTTTAATACATTATTTTATTCGCATGAGATTTTCCTCTTAACAGCTATATAAATATCTGTTAAGTTCACATATGTATATACGAGTTTGTTCACATATGCTCGGTGTCAGGAACCATCATTCATCTTTTGTATTGATACGAAGAAACCAAAAGTTTGCATTTTCCCTCTTGGGTTTTGAACTCAGGGAACATCTTTCATTTTAATTTAACATAAATCATAAATGGCTAATAGTTGTACCTTTTATTTACATCCGAATGGAGAAAGCGGATTAGGCGGAGCGGATCAAGCGGATCAAGCGGATCATGCGGAACAAAAGCGGATCAAGCGGATCTAGCGGAACAAATGCGGATTAAGCGGATCTAGCGGTTCAAAATGTATGTTTGAATGGTGAAAGCGGATCAAATAATGCGGATCAAATATTTATATTATAAAAAATAAAAATTGTAAAAAATATATTTTACATATTTTAATACGTATTAAAAGAAAAAAAAATTGTATTAATATAACATGTTATTTATATTTATGCAAATTAAAATTTATCAAAAATATTTAATATATTCATATTCAATTAAAAATGCTACAAATATATTTATTGTCATAAATACAAAAACATTAAACAGAAAAATACTTAAAATACAACATAATAAAAAAAACTAATATCGAGTATATGTATAATTAAATAATATTAAATCAAATTTCGTAATACTAATTTATCATTTTATAAACATGTATTTTTCATATATACAATTATTATAATAGATACAAATATGGAAAACAAAATTCAGATTAGTAGATAAACATTTTTGTAACTTTTTTTTGTTAATAACGTGTATTATATCAGATTTAAATACATGTGATAATATAACAATAACATTTATTTGAAAAAAACTAAACCTTGAATTTACTTCTATAAATACATTAAAGAGTTTAATTAAAAAATAATACTGCAATATTAAACAGGCAAAGCGTTTCATCCTTGAAACACACACATATTCATGTGGTTTTACTGTTGAGAGTGGAACACAATTTCTCTTCATATTTTTGAACCGCAAGCGGTACGAACATTGTTTAGTATTATTTTTGTTTTGAACTGCACATAACATATTTTTGTGCTGAATGGCAATATAAAATATGGATGCTCCGTTATGTGTATGAACCGTCTTATTCCCACTCTCCATTCAAGGCCTTAATATGGAGTATTTTACACTATATGCAACATTGATAATGATAACTAATAAAATGGTAATATTTATTATAATTATATTCCTTTTTTTAATCTTTTTCTAGGTAAATAAAATAGATAATAACACGTTGTAGATATTTTTATATATCCATATATATTCCGGATGGTAACCATACCGTACCACCGCACTGTAACAACGTTAAAATATTTACATATTCATATGTATTTATTTATTTTCGTTATTATTAGAACCACACCGTATTTCTTCCGTAGTTAAAAACGTAGTTACTATTCGGAACTTTAATTTAAATAATAAGAGACACATAACTTATTTTATTATTATTTTCAATGTGGACATTTCAAAATTTTTAATGTACTTCCATTATCGTCATTTACGCATACATGTACTTTCGGAATCCACATTATTCTTTGCCAGTACCAAATTACTTTTAAATATTTCAAACAATTTAATTTCATAATCATCAATTTTAAATTTTTAATGGTACATGATCATTTTACCCTCAAGTGGTGACACTATTACCCAAAAACTCAAGACCAAGACTGACAAAGGATAACAAAAAGTCTCGTCCAAACAGTGTAACTGGAAAGTCATGTTAGTAGAAATAAGAGAGAAATAGCTGTTTTCGCTCATTTACTCTACTTTTTTTCTCTCCCAATTATGTGAAAATGAAAGAAAAATAAGTCTTACACATTTTTAAATTTTTTGTTTTATATTTCTGTTTCATTTTATTTGGTGTTTTAAGGTTTTTGTACATCAATTAAGAAACTAAATTAGTGATCTACTTTTTCTTGTTTTTTCTATATTAAAATATTATATATCATCTAAAAATTTATTCAACCAATGAAAAAATGTTTTAGAAAATACAAATGGTCAAATTAAATTAAAAAAAGTATTAAATTTTTGTATAAAGTAATAAAAATTTCTTCTTTAAAAACAATTTTTTCCGTAAAACATTAATTATATTAAAACAGAGAGAATATTATCATTGGACTAAATTTACATGACAACTCTTTATTACATGGGAACCACTAGACTTATATCAGTTATCGATCTAGTTAAACCAAGAAGACAGCAATGTAAAAAGAGTTAGCATTGGATTATTCTGTAGTACATGAATCACTCTCTTTATGAAGTTTAGGAAACGACAAATAGACAGAAGATTTCATGAATCATTTATATACAGTATGTTTTTTTTTAAACGCAATCTCTAAATTTTTGTTAAACGTGATATCTCCATAATGGAAGCGTTGTCAAAAAGAATTAAAGAAACGAAAAAGAACGGCAAAGGGGTTTGTGTACTTGTGTTGTGGGGTCACCATGACACAACATTCACTTACAACAAAGAGAGAAAAGGTGAAAGATTATATTCTATAAATTTCTTAATTAATTTTCTTTTGTTAGTGCTTTGCAAAATTTAGGATTAGATTGATGCTAGAAAGTGGTGTAAGTTAAAACGATATAAAAAAAATTAAAAAATATAAAAAATAACAGTATGAGATAGAAGTGTAAAAATTTAGTGTTTATTATTGTTGATTATTAAGACAGTAAGTCTCTTATTGAAAATTACAACTTTTGGTAATTTAGTGTTTATTATTGTTAATTACTAAGACAGTAAACCTCTTATTGCAAATTACAATCGAAAATTTAGTCTCCACTTTGATTTGGAGCCTGAATTCTTCTATTCTAAAAAAGTTTTAGCTTCAAATATTTTTGTATCATAAAAAATCTCACAAATTCATATAATAATGTGTCAATTTCAAGATACAATTCAGGGCAGTTTATATTTGACCAGTGTTTGTTTTTTTGTACTTTTCTTTACGATCCAAAATGTTTCCAAAACATGGATACAATCGTTTTTATATTCAATATAAATATGCTATCAGAAAATTTAAACAAAATTAATTTGAAAACTTTCAACCTTTTGCATACGCATTAAACCAATAAAAATCAACTTAGTTCGTGTTTTTTAACAGTTGTGTGGCATGGAATCACAACATTTGAATTCAGCATTGTAGTCTTCTTTTTTCTACCCGGTCAACTTTCTTTGACTTTGATTTTCTTTGGTGTTTTCTTCTTTTTTTGATATATTTTAATAAAGCCAACTAGTTTATTTTTCTTTATTTTTCACTTCTTTTTTCTATATTTAATTAAAATGAAATTTATCTGACTAGTATATTATAATATAATGGTTTTTGTTATTATTACTCGTCAGTTTTGCATAAATTAATCGAATTGGAATTAAAACAAAATAATCGAACCAAAATTTTAAAATATGCGAAAGACTCCTATTTTATAGAACCGGAACCAAACCAAAATATTTTGGGTCGATTCTGGGGTACACTACATCAACTATACCGCTTCTTCGATATACATCCTAAACATTATGTCTAATTTTAGATATCCGAAAAAATTATACATACTATTACTATATATATATATATATATATATATAACCAAAAAATATTAAAATACTCAAAATATCTAAACAAACGAAATTATCTAAAAATAGCTAAAATAAATACTCGATAATACTCAAAAATATCTAAAATACATGAATGTATCCTATCCTAATTTTTTCGGTATTTATATTCAAGCATACATTATTTTATTGTCGACAAAAAAGGAATTAAAATTCACTTTTAAAAAAGGATTAAAAATTTTATATTATTGATACTTTTTTCTTAAACTAAGATTGGAGATAGTGAAAGTTGAAAAAAACGGATTGAGACAAATATTGGATTGGGGACATGTATCTTATATTATTGGATGTTTTCAATAAATAAAATGTCGTGGTGGTGGGAGCGACATGAATGAGTGGTATAATCGTAAATCACACGCCGGTTTAAGATTCTGTCTCTTTCTCTCTGATAAGAGTTAAGACTTCTGTTTTGTCTTTCGAGAGCCATTCCCATGTGCCTTGTCTCTAAGCACTTTTAAACTCTTCTCTTCTCTTCTCTCTCTGGTTCACATGGAACTTCAATAACATTCACTAAAATTTAAGGTTTCTCATCTCAGAAAAAAAGTCAGGTGGGTACTACTAAAATTGGACACTTGAACAATTCTATTTGATTTTTAATTCCTCAAGTCTCTAACATTAATTTTTTGTTGCTCTTTATCTCCTATAAATATGATCATATCAGGTCTTAAATCATCTTTCTCTCTTGATCCTCTTGGAGAATTCTTTGATTCAAAGCTTATGGTTCTTTATTAACACAAAAAGGTATGAATATATTGCTTTATTATGTTGCTTTTTTTTTTTGAGTATTTTTGCAGTTAATTACATAGAATTGAATTTACATATAGAGGAATTGGGTCGATCTGAGTTACAAAAGTATGTTAGGGTAATTTAGTGCTTCTTTAAGATGGTTTGGATGAGTCGAAGTTTGATGGTTTTTTATAATTGTAGTTATTGTGCAGATCATTTAAGGTGTGACTAGAAATGTACAAGCAGGCTAGAGAAGAGATTGAGGCTTACTCTTTTGAGCCTAACTCTGTTGGGAAGCTTAGGTACTTACCGGTTCACAACTCTTGTAAACGGTTTTGTATGCTTGAGCCATCTCCTGACTCTCCTGATTATAATGCTCTGTCTATTGCTACATGTGAGGATACATGTGGCTCTTGTGTGACTGATGATTTGAATGACTTCAAACATAAGATTAGGGAAATTGAGTCGGTGATGATGGGGTCTGACTCTTTGGACTTAGTTTTGGATTGTACCGACTCATTCGATTCCACGGAGTGTCAAGAGATTAATATTTGGAGATCAACTCTTGAGGCTATCTCGAGAAGGGATCTAAGAGCTGATCTTGTTTCATGTGCAAAAGCTATGTCGGAAAATGATCTTATGATGGCGAATTCGATGATGGAGAAGCTGCGTCTGATGGTTTCGGTTTCTGGTGAGCCTATCCAACGGTTGGGAGCTTATTTATTGGAAGGCTTAGTGGCGCAGTTATCTTCATCGGGTAGTTCTATATACAAAGCACTTAACAGGTGCCCTGAACCGGCTAGCACCGAGCTTCTTTCTTACATGCACATTCTCTATGAGGTTTGCCCTTATTTCAAGTTTGGATACATGTCAGCAAATGGTGCCATTGCTGAGGCCATGAAGGAAGAAAACAAAGTTCACATTATCGATTTTCAAATCGGTCAAGGGAGTCAATGGGTTACTCTTATCCAAGCTTTTGCAGCTAGGCCTGGTGGGCCTCCTCGGATTCGTATAACGGGTATTGACGATACAACTTCAGCTTATGCTCGTGGAGGTGGCTTAAGTATTGTCGGAAACAGACTCGCCAAGCTTGCTAAGCAGTTCAACGTTCCATTTGAGTTCAACTCAGTATCAGTGTCAGTTTCCGAGGTTAAACCTAAAAACCTTGGAGTCCGACCAGGAGAAGCTCTAGCCGTTAACTTTGCCTTTGTACTTCATCATATGCCGGATGAAAGCGTGAGCACCGAGAATCACCGGTACAATTTTGTTTCGAAAATTTTTTTAAACATAGGACGATTCTTTTGTTTTGTCCCTTGATTCAGTTGAGTATATTTTTCAGGGATCGGTTACTGAGGATGGTGAAAAGCTTATCTCCCAAGGTTGTGACTCTGGTGGAACAAGAATCAAACACAAACACGGCCGCCTTCTTCCCGAGGTTCATGGAGACAATGAATTACTATGCCGCAATGTTCGAGTCCATTGATGTGACTCTCCCAAGAGATCACAAACAGAGGATTAATGTGGAGCAACATTGTCTAGCGAGAGATGTCGTGAACATCATAGCATGTGAAGGAGCTGACCGGGTGGAGCGACACGAGCTCCTAGGGAAATGGAGGTCACGGTTTGGAATGGCGGGTTTCACTCCTTACCCATTGAGTCCCCTAGTGAATTCAACCATTAAAAGTCTACTTAGGAACTACTCGGACAAGTACAGGCTAGAAGAAAGAGATGGAGCCTTGTATCTTGGTTGGATGCATAGAGATTTGGTCGCCTCTTGTGCCTGGCAATGAGACAGAGACATTTTCTAGTGTGATTGCAATTAATGTGTTTCTACTTGTATGCAATTTTAGTCGTTCATTTGAGTCTTCAAAACATTAGAAGAATCTTATGTCTACTACTAGAGACCAAGAGACATGCTCAAAGCACAATTGCCTAAATGTCAAAGTCAAGCTTTCCCCAATTATACTTCACAAGTACACACGAGTGGACAAAGACAGATTCTCGTCCTTGAGCGTATTTTTGAATAGTAAAACCAATGCCTTAGGTTTTGGATTCTTCTTGCAAGACTGGTCTTGAAATGGTGGAGATCCTATCCGAAATTTCTAAAAATAAATCGATTTTTTAATAAAACAAAAATAGTGTCTATTCGTAGTGACATCTCAACGTCTTCGATAGTTTTTGTCGAGAACGCGTGTGTAATGTGTTGAATTTTAGTTGACACATCAACAATCTACTTTTTGATAAATCAATCATTAATAATCTTTGACATGCCCAACTTTTTTATGGTTTAGTAAAAGCAAATTGTAGTAAAGCTAATACTCTAAGCTACTAAAGAAAAAGCTTATGATTCTAAGAGTAAGAGCACAAAATGTTATAAAAAATTATTATTCGGTTCTCACAAAAAAAGTCACATATTTGCTAGAGATAGAAATAAACTTATTTTTTAAAAATAAGATAAACAAAAATATAAATAATGCTCTTGTTATAATAACATCATATTGGACTTATAACCGGGCCCAATAAGTCCATCAGGATTATTCATTATGTATTGTATCCCGATAAACTTATATATATTCCCAAGAGGATCAATAAGAAAATCAGTTCCATAACACGTTATCAGCACTTTTGCTCTGAAAAAAACCCTAGCTGGCCGCCGCCCAACAACTCGCCGCCGCCGCCGCCGATCACTCAACTCGCTGCCGCCGCCGATCACTTGCTCCTTGTTCACCGAGGTCTTTAGCTCCCGGTCCTAATCCGTACAACCCTTTAAGGTGAAAGATGTCAAACATTCAGAAAGTCGAGTTCGAGGCCCTCAAGGTCTCCGGTGAAAACTATCTCGAATGGGCCATGGACACCAGGATTTACCTCAACTCAAAGGGACTGGGTGATTGTATCCAAGCGGATAACAAAGCCTCTGCTAAAGACCGGTCCCAAGCGATATTTCATATCCGCCATCACTTGGCCGCGAGCCTCAAACAGCAATACCTCACTACAACTCCGAACTCTTTCGGATAGTTTCAATCATGAAACTATGTGGTGAAGAGATGTCTGATACTGATCTCCTCGAGAAAACATTATCGACCTTCCACACTCAAAACATTGTGCTTCAACAGCAATATCGTGCAATGAAACATACATTGTACGAAGATTTGTTATCCTACTTGCTCTTGGCCGAGAAAAACAACGAGCTGTTAATGAGGAACAGTGCCCAGAGGCCCCCGGGATCGGCTCCAGTACCAGATTCCCGAAAAGAATCCTACTATGTCCAGCAAGACAGATCCTCAGATCGTGGCCGTGGACGTGGGAATGGACGTGGAAAGCGTGGACGCGGAAATGGAAGTGGCAACCGACATAACCTCGGTTATTGATGGGACCCGACCAACCGGACCGCACACGGATGACAGCCGGGACGAGAGCCGGGACGAGAGACTACCCGGGATGACCCGTGGGACACAAGAAACGATCAAGGCACCTCAAGTCGTACCAGGAGCTACCACAAGGTCTAAACCAGCTGCCCGCAACCTCAGAGACAAGTTCAACAAGTTCGCGGATAGATTCTTGGAGTCATACGACCCTCGGTCATATGACCCGACCGGACACGGCCTAGCCAGACCCGAGGTTGTCCAGTCCGTCTTCACCATCACTAGGTGAAGACCCCAAGTCGCTTTGGTACTTGGTACTCTTTTTCCTCAACTTGGGTTTATCCCACGTGGTTTACCAAGTGAGGTTTTAATGAGGCCAACGTAACTTAGTGCATGGCTATGCATCTCCGAACGACGTGGCCATCTTCTCTTCCTTGCAAAATAAAGCCGTTAGGCTCTTCTTGTTTGTGGTTGTAAGTGGGACGCGTATACCATTTGTTGACCCGCGTCTTGACCAAGTGTTTTAGGTTTTTAGAGCTCCCTTGTAAGTGCCTATATAAAGGCCACTAAGTCATCTTTGTAAAGTTTACCCTACTTTGATAATAAAAGATCTATCTTTTCTCTTTCGTTTTTGCAACGCAAAGAAACCCTTAGAACATTTTAACCGGGTTCAAATCTTCTAAGTCTAGCCGTATCACAAGAAGAGTCATCACTTGTATGTCGCTACCTCACTCCGCCATCGCAAACCATCTCTTGAGTTCACCGCCGGGTCGAGATTCTCACCGGTTGTTTCTCTCCGCTTCACACCCTTCTCTTGGACCTTGACGAGTCGAGTTTCTTATCGTCAACCTCCATCCATCCGATCTGCAACCCTTGTGACCCGTAGGCCCTTACTGATCCAAGCACCGACCGTTCCATCGTCCCGAAGGTGTCTTCGTGACCGCGTGACGCATCAGTTATGGTCCTGGTAAGGGAAGTGGTATCTCTAAACCAAACCGCCCTGCCCTCCCAACCAATCAGCCTGCCTGCACCAGATGCGGAATGTTCAATCACTGGACAAAGAATTGTCGTACTCCCAAGTTTCATTGCGATTGTATCAGAAACATGGGAAAGCACCTGCTGAAGCTCACATGGCCCAGCAAGTTGATGCTAATGACTCCACCATCGAGCCGACCGATCCCATGGACTACGATAACTCATATCTCCTCGATTGATACTATGCTAAGGTCAGTATGATTGAGACTAATAATGCTCTCAAAGCCCGATTCCAAGACTACACTATTTGGCATGACCGGCTTGGTCATTCCGGTACGACCATGATGCGTAAATTAATCCAAAATTCTCAAGGACACACCCTTCGAGAAATCCGAGTCTTCCCTCAGCACCTCACGTGCACAGCTTGCTCCCAAGGGAAGTTGATCACTCGGCCTTCACCAGTCAAAGTGTCCAAAGAGACATTACATTTTCTGGAAAGAATCCAAGAAGACATCTGTGGTCCCATTCACCCATCTTCTGGAACATTCCGGTACTTCATGGTACTCATAGACACTTCGACCCGTTGGTCGTATGTCTGCCTATTGTCTTCTCGGAACCAAGCTTTTGCTAGGTTGTTGGCCCAAATCATCAGATTAAGAGCCCATTTTCCAGACTTTCCACTAAAGACTATACGTCTTGACAATGCTAGTGAATTCACTTCCCAAGCGTTTAATGATTATTGTATGGCCATGGGGGTAACCGTTGAACATCCTGTGGCACATGTCCATACTCAGAATGGACTTGCTGAATCATTCATTAAACGAATACAATGGATTGCTCGACCATTACTCATGAGGTCGAAGCTCCCGGTCTCAGCTTGGGGACATGCAGTATTACATGCTGCTGAATTAATACGCATCCGACCATCTAGTGAGCATAGATATTCCCCATCCCAATTATTAACGGGTCATGAGCCAGACATCTCCCATCTCAAAACATTTGGGTGCTCAGTCTATGTACCCATTGCTCCACCACATAGAAAAAAATGGGACCTCAAAGGATGATGGGAATATATGTTGGTTTTGATTCTCCCACCATCATCAAATATCTCGAGCCGACGAGACCTATTTAGGGCCAGATATGCGGATTGCCAATTTGATGAATCGGTATATCCAACATTGGGTGGAGAGAAACACAAGTTGGTCAAAGAGCTATCATGGAATCAAACATCCTTAAATTGGCAAGATCCTCGGACTCTAGAATGTGATTCAGAGATCCAAAAGTTTATACACTATCAAAAGCTAGCTAATCAATTGCCAGATTCCTTTGCTGACCCGAACAAAGTAACCAAATCGTACATACCAGCTTGTAATGCACCAGTACGAATCACTGTCCCAACGGGACAAGTTCAAGTAGCTACAGAGTCTGCATCACGAAATAAACGTGGCAGACCTCTAGGTTCCAAAGACAAGAATCCACGGAAATCAAAGAAAGGTGCAATAATTGAACCCGTGATTCCCAATATAACAGACATAGCGCGCGTTGAGACTCACTCTCATGAACCACCAGAAGAGGTTCGGGATGCCGAATCTCTAGGTTCTGACGAGATCGATAACGATGAGATCTCTATCAATTGCACAATGTCTGGAATCCAATGGAACAGAAAAGAAGTCGACTTAAATGCACTCTTTGCATACAAAGTAGCACTTGATATTGCGAACACGCAAGAGGATCTAGAACCCACGTCTATCACAGAGTGCACTCATAGAACAGACAGGCTAAAATGGAAAGAAGCCATAAACGTGGAGTTAAAGAGTCTCAAACTCAGGAATGTGTTTGGTCCGATCATCTTGACACCATTCCATATTAAACCAGTGGGCCATAAATGGGTCTTTGTGTGTAAGAGAAATGAACTCGGTGAAGTCGTTCGTTATAAAGCACGGCTTGTAGCACAAGGATTCTCACAGAGACCCATAATTGATTATGAGGAGACTTATTCTCCGGTGGTGGATGCAACTACTTTTCGATTCCTCATAAGTCTGGCCATAAGAGAAAATCTAGATTTGCGGTTAATGGATGTTGTCACCGCATATCTCTATGGGCCCCTGGACAATGAAATATACATGAGATTACCAGATGGCATATAACTCAAAGATAAGCATGCATCTCGAGATCAGTACTGCATCAGGCTGAAGAAATCCTTGTATGGACTGAAACAAAACGGACGTATGTGGTATAACCGGTTAAGTGAATATCTCATCAGAGAAGGCTACAAAAACGATCTCATTAGTCCATGCATTTTCATCAAGAAATACTCAAACAAAGGATTTGTAATCATAGCAGTTTACGTGGATGATCTAAACATCCTCGGAACATCTGGTGAAATCTCCCAAACAGTCGACTGCCTCAAAGCAGAATTCGAAATGAAAGACCTAGGCAAAACTAAATTCTGTTTGGGTTTACAACTTGAGTACGTCAAAGGAGGAATCCTTGTGCATCAATCGACTTATACTAAAAAAGTACTCAAGCGATTCAACATGGACCAGGCCCACCCATTGACCAGCCCAATGGTTGTTCGGAGCCTAGGATTGGACAATGATCCACTCGGTCCCAAGAAGGACGATGAAGAAATTCTCGGTCCAGAAAAGCCATACCTCAGTGCTGTAGGAGCGTTAATGTACCTGGCTAGTCACACTAGACCATATATTTGCTTTGCCGTGAACCTCCTAGCTCGCTTCAGCTCATGTCCAACTCAAAGGCACTGGAACGGTATCAAACACCTCCTAAGATACCTTCAAGGTACTAAGGACTTAGGACTATTTTACACTAACCACAACAAGAATGGACTAGTTGGTTTTGCTGATGCAGGATATCTATCGGATCCGCACTGTGGTAAGTCACAGACTGGTTATGTTTTCACGCATGGAGGAACAGCTATCTCGTGGAGATCTATGAAGCAGACAATCGCTGCAACCTCATCAAACCATGCAAACATTTTGGCCATTCATGAAGCCAGCAGAGAATGTGTCTGGCTACGATCCATGACTCAGCACATCCAGTCAGATTGTGGTATGGACGAAGATAAGGAGCCTACGGTGATGTATGAAGACAATGCGGCATGTATTGCTCAACTCAAGGAAGGTTATATCAAAGGAGATCGGACGAAGCACATCCTACCAAAATTCTTCTCAACCTCAGATTGGCAGAAGGATGGTACGATCAGCGTTTAACAGGTCCGATCCAGCGAGAACTCCGCCGACCTTTTCACCAAATCATTGCCCGCTTCAACACTCAGGAAGCTCATCCATCAAATAGGAATGCGTAGACTTAGAGATCTACAGTGATGCTCTAATCAGGGGGAGTAATGCGTGTTGTACTATTTTTCCTTCACCATGGTTTTTCCCACTGGGTTTTCCTGGTAAGGTTTTAATGAGGCAACATTCCCCAGCGCATTATCGAGATCCCGATTGACCATCAGGTCCGGTTACTCCGTCCAAGGGGGAGTGTTATAATAACATCATATTGGACTTATAACCGGGCCCAATAAGCCCATCAGAGTTATTCATTATGTATTGTATCCCGATAAACTTATATATATTCCGAAGAGGATCAATAAGAAAATCAGTTCCATAACAGCTCTCTCTTTTTCTTTTTATACGCTTGTGTTTAGGTAAAAACACAAAATTTAGAAAACGATAAATGTTCTGTCATTAGATAACATAGACTATTTAATATTTTTCTTAAAATATAACAAATAGAAAGAGAGATTGCATAATACGAACAACCAAAACATACTAAATAAATATAAATTATGCATAGAAATTTTTTAAAATTAAATAAAATGAAACAAATGAAACTTCTAAAACATCTAATAAAAGAGAATAAAGGAAGTATATTTAGAAATAAAAAATAAGTTTTCTATATATATTCATATATACGAACAATTTTCTAAAGCTTTTTTGGTTTTCCGATAATTAGATCTTCCTGAATTCTGTAATTTTGGTTAGTCATTTCGGTTGTTGGATATTGGTTCTTGACTTCGATCGGTCTTCTTACACTTATGGCAAGCTCATTGTACTTTTATGGAGTACTTAGACCATACGCAGTATTGTTTGAAAGATTGTTTAGGAACTCAAATCTCTTTATTAATCTTAAGGAAAATAACTCAAAACCTTAAGCTCTCTCTCACAATCTCAATTTCACAATCTCTCAAACTCTCTCTCAAAAACTCATGGTTATGTCATAGCTCGACACCCATATTTATATAAAACACCAATCCTATTTCTAATAGGATAACACCACATAACTCCTAAATATTATCTCAATCTTTAGATAACTCCTAAAGATTCTTGTTCTAGAACATTCTAGACTTACTTCTTATTCAAGTTTACTTCAACATTCACCCCCTTAAACTTGAAGTTATCACCACTCACATCTCTAACTCCAATGAGCTCCCTCATCTCCTTAAATTTGATTCTTCCCAAAGCTTTCGTCAAAATGTCCGACTTTTGTTCTTCACCTGGAACATGTTCAACCTCCACTTGTTCATTCTCAATACATTCACGGATGAAGTGATACCTCTTGTGTATGTGTTTGCTCCTACCATGAAACACCGGGTTCTTGGTTAATGCTATGGCTGATTTGTTGTCGATTCGAATTGCCACTTTCTCACATTCTCTTCCAGTTATCTCAGCAAACAACTCTTGGAGCCAAATGGCTTGTTTTGCAGCCTCAGTAGCAGCCATGAATTCAGCCTCACAAGACGATAAAGCAACCGTCTCTTGCTTTTGTGTGCACCAAGTGATGGGACATTCATTGAAGTAGAAAATGTGACCTGTTGTGCTTTTCCCATCATCAATGTCAATATTGTGACTATTGTCGCTATATCCGATCAGACCTGCACTTGAAGATCGCTTAAACATAAGCCCATACGACAAGGTTCCTTTTAGGTACCTTAATACTTGCTTCAGAGCTGCGCCATGAGACTCCCTCGGTGATTGCATATAGCGACTGAGCATACCAACTGCAAAAGACAGATCAGGCCTAGTGTGGAGTAAGTAACGGAGACAACCAATGGTTCTTCTATAGCTCTTCTCATCGATACATCGCTCCTCTGTTCCCTTTGATAGTTTAATGTTTTGATCCATTGGTGCCTGAGTTGCATTACACTCGTTCATCTCAACTTCCTCTAGGATTCTAGTTGCATACCTTTCTTGTCTCAGAGTTATGCCACTCTCATGTTGTATTACTTCAATACCAAGATAGTATGTTAGTCTTCCAAGGTCACTCATCTCGAACTTTGTTGCCATCTCCCTTTTAAACCCAAGTATCATCTTCATGCTTGAGCCTGTGACCAAAAGATCGTCTACATATACGGCGACTATGAGCAGATCCGATTGCTCTTTCTTTCTGTAAAGTGATGGCTCTTTTACACACTTGATAAAACCTAGCTCCTTGAGAGTTTTGTTTAGCTTCTCATTTCATGCCCTTGGTGCTTGCTTTAATCCGTAAAGTGCTTTCTTCAACTTATATACTTTGTTTTCACTTCCCTTAATCTCAAATCCTTCAGGTTGTGAAACATATACTTCTTCCTTTAAATCTCCATGAAGAAAAGCAGTTTTTACATCCAGGTGATGTACTTCCCAAGTGTTTGAGGCTGCCAACGCAATAATAAAGCGAATTGTCTCTATTCTTGCAACCGGGGCAAAGACTTCATCAAAGTCAATTCCATGTTTTTGTACGTAGCCCTTTGCGACTAATCTAGCTTTATATTTGTTGACACTTCCATCAGGATTGCGCTTGATTTTAAACACCCATTTAAGCCCAATTGGCTTAGCTTTGATCGGAAGATCAACCAAATCCCAACATTTGTTCTTTACTATCGAAGAAATCTCATCTTCACAAGCGATTATCCAAGATTTTGATGTCGCAGCCTCAGCAAAATCCCAAGGTTCCTCATCTAACAACAGTAGTAGAAACTCTCCATCAATCTCAGCAAGGCATTCATAATCGTTTAGGTAGCTCGGTCTGTGGCGTGGCCTAGTTGACCTTCTAAGTTGTGGCACTCCGTCTTCTTCAATATGTTCATCATCGCTACTCTGATTTCCATCAGAATTGTTTTCCTCATCTATTTCTTCTTCCACAGCTTCGTTCTTTGTTACGTATATGTCTCGACTCGAAATTTCACCTTCTGCATCAACTTCTGCACTTATTCCTCTATTACCAAAGTTTCCAAGGGTCAGTTTAAACTTGCTGAACTCTTTACAAGTTCTTTCTCCCTGATTATTCCACTTCCAGGCCTTTTCTTCATCAAAAATCACATCTCTGCTAACAACTATCCTCTGTTTTGCAGTGTCCAGAAGTCGATATGCCTTTGAACCTGGTTCAGTTCCCAGATGGACCAAAACACGAGTCTGATCATCCAATTTCTTCCTCCCTTCAGTTTCTGTCTTCGCATAACAAATGCAGCCAAAGACCTTTAGGTGCTCAAGATTTGGTTTAACTCCTTTGAATACTTCATAAGGAGTCTTTGGCACAAATAGTGATCTCGTAGCAACCCTATTAATCAGATACGTCGCGTGCCTCACTGCTTCACCCCAGAGATAATTAGGTACACTCATGTGTTTTAGAATGCTCCTGGTCATCTCTAAAAGGGTTCGGTTTCGTCTCTCAACTACACCGTTTTGTTGAGGCGAATAGGGTGCTGTGAGATGTCTCCTAGTCCCATGTTTGTTACAGAAGTCTTGGAACTCATATGACATGAATTCTCCACCTCTGTCAGTTCTAAGTGTTTGCACAGTGTTTTTTGACTCGCTTTCGACTAACGCTTTAAAGGTTTTGAACTTGTCAAGAGCTTCACTCTTCTCTCTCAGCAACATGGTCCACATATAGCGAGAGTGGTCGTCAATAAGTACAAATATGTATCGTTTTTGAGCTGGCGTCGATGGAGTAATAGGACCACAAAGGTCTCCATGGATGAGCTCAAGTGTCTGAGTAGCCCGATACGTAGTTGCTTGAGGAAAGGGCTGCTTTGTTTGTTTGCCCAGTAAACAAGACATACACAACTCTTTAGCAACTTTTATGTTTGGAATACCAGTTACCAGACCTTTGTTGATCATCATCTTCATTGCTTCCACGCCTATGTGCCCTAGTCTTGAATGCCACTTTGATGACTCAGAAGAAGTAATTGATTGCAGACATTTTATAGTCTCAACTTCCAAGCTTACTTTGTACAATCGATTTTTAGACCTGCTTGTACTCACCAGCAATTGACTGTTTTCATCAAAAACCTTCAGAGATTCTCCTTTCATTCTTACTTCACAGCCGGTTTCAGTGGCTTGTCCAAGGCTCAATATGTTACTCTTCAAGTCTGGGATGTAATATACGTTTCTCAGCACTTTCCTTTTACCATCCGTAAGAACAAAACGAATTGTTCCTTTCCCTTTTATGTCGATCCTCGAATCATCACCAAATCTAACCTTCCCATTAATTGTTTCATCAAGCTCAGAGAAATAAAACCGATTCCCACTCATATGATTACTCGCACCGTTGTCTAGATACCACACATTACTCGTGTCTAGGTCAGCTTCAAACTCCTTTGGCTTCACTTTCTTCTCATTAAGATACACTACCTCATGCATCATCAATTTGTCTGCTTCCTGAGTATCGTCTCCTTGTGTTTCATCTTTCTTCTTCTCCACTGTTTCCTGAAGCTTGAGTAATCTATCAGGACAATCAGAAGCAAAGTGTCCCAACTTATCACAGCGAAAACAGGTGATATGAGTAGCATCGCGTTCTTGCAGAACTGGCCTATACGATCCATACTGATAACTACCGAACCGGCCTCGTCCTCTTCCTCTATAGCCTGAGCGACCTCTTCCTCTTCCACCTCTGTAACTTTCTTGTTGAGATTGTCGTGAATCAGCATTGGCATACATAAGTTTCCCTTGATCAGTTTCTTGTGATTGTTCTTCACCTTCTTCGTAGACTCTGTCTTCATAAGTTTTAATTCTCCCAACAATATCTTCGAAGCTAGTTGTGTTGAGATTAAGAATTTGTTCAAGAGATGCAACGATGTGTATGTACTTTCTTCTTGGTAAGCTCTTAAGGAATTTCTTTACGAGTTTTGGTTCCTCAATGATTTCACCGAGAGACTCTGTTTTAGATGAAATTGCTGAAAATCTTTCAACAAAAGCATCAATCGTCTCGTCATCCTTCATCTTGATTTTGTCAAACTCAGCCATCAGTGTTTGTATCCTAGCTTCTCTTACTCTCTCAGCTCCAACATGTCTTTGCTTTATTGCTTCCCAAGCAGCCTTCGCAGTTTCAAGGTTACCAATTTGTAAACACAATGCTTCCGGAATTGATTGGAGCAGCAGGGCAATCGCTAGGTCATTCTTTGCCTCGTTCTTGTTCCCAGGGTCGATTGTTTCCCATGCTTTGTTTACTCGGAGAGTTGCCCTCATTCTCATGGCCCATACGGTATAGTTTGTATTATTGAGCATCGGGCACTTGATAGAGGACGCTCCGATATCTTTATTCTGTTTCTCATCATCGGTTGTTGACGTTGAAGTGTCTTCTTCCTTCTTTGACATGCTTCTCTCGTTCTTTCACCTTGCTCTGATACCAAATATTGTTTGAAAGATTGTTTAGGAACTCAAATCTCTTTATTAATCTTAAGGAAAATAACTCAAAACCTTAAGCTCTCTCTCACAATCTCAATCTCACAATCTCTCAAACTCTCTCTCAAAAACTCATGGTTATGTCATAGCTCGACACCCATATTTATATAAAACACCAATCCTATTTCTAATAGGATAACACCACATAACTCCTAAATATTATCTCAATCTTTAGATAACTCCTAAAGATTCTTGTTCTAGAACATTCTAGACTTACTTCTTATTCAAGTTTACTTCAACACGCAGTGCAGCACTCAAAGGGGGGGGGGGGGGGGTGTTAGCATTAAAATAAAGAGATTTAATGGAAAAGTTGGAGAATATACAGATTTGGGATGTTATCCCACACCCGGATGTAAGCATTAAAAAAATGAGAAATATTACATATCTCTCTATCTCTTTCTCTTTCTTTCTTTTCTCTTTCTTTACTTATAATAATAAACAATTTTTCACACCCATACTAACATATATGCCATTGTGTATGGCCTTATCTATGCATTCAACACAAAAAAGTTTAATCTCTAGTTGACGTTGCGTTATAGTTCTCCGATATTGAAATCAGAAAAATAGATTACTTGACTAGTGTGATTAGTAAAAAAATAAAAACACGATCACACAATTTAAGTAGACTAAAGTGTTGGTTCGAGCTAATAGTAGTGACATATTTTAGGATTTTTGAGCTTTAATGAAGAATAAAAGATTAATTCTAGGAGACGAATGAAATACTTCCAGGAAGCAAAGAAAAGTAATTAACTATACGAATTTCTTCTTTAAAGATTTTGATTGAAGTTCAATATATATATATTATAATGATATACTTAGAGAATTATTTTGTTATTCCCACTTATTATCATTTTGGTTTTATCTCCAAACTATTTTTATGATTGTCTTCTGGCGTAAGCATTAAAAGAGCTTGATTAAGACCAACACAGGTACTCCACAAATCCAACAATCAATATTTAGGCCTCATTACGACTGGAAAAAGTCTTCGTTACTAAAAATGAAATTCTAAAACTTCCAATAATATAGGTAAAAAAAGCGAACGGTGGAGAAGAAAGTGAACGTTCAAATCTCTTTCCTCCTAGATACTATATAATGGCAGCAGAACAAAGGAACAAAACATAAATTAAAATAAAAAAGATCTTCAAATAATAAATAGTCAATACTAGTGTATTACTAAAAAATTAAAAATAAATAAAAGTAATCACTAGCTAGTGACAAAAAAAATTCCCAATTATGGGTCGTGTACATTTTGGAGTATCAGCATTTTTTGTTTTTTGTTTGTTAGGTTTATCAGCTAATGCAAAGGTATTCAACATTGGTTCTCCTCCAGGTTCTGATATCACTAAGGTCAGTTCTAAAACCTAACTAACCATACATTGGTTTCTTGCTCTCCAAGCAATTTAAAAATCTTTGTAATGTAGGCATTGTTGAAAGCATTCAATGAGGCATGCCAATTCCCAACAAAGAGCACTGTTCTGATCCCAAAAGGTGAATACAAGCTTGGAGAAATCGAAATGATGGGTCCATGCAAAGCTCCGATAAGGATTGCTCTTCAAGGTACCGTGAAAGCTGACGGAAACGCTAATGGAAAGGAGAAATGGGTCTCTTTCCGCAACATTAATGGGTTTAAGTTGAACGGAGGTGGTGTTTTCGACGGTGAAGGAAACGCAGCTTGGAGGGTTAATAACTGCCACAAGACTTTTAACTGCAAGAAACTCCCCATCGTATGAAAAAACCTTACTTTATTATATATAAGATAGTTTTGCGATTAGTTGTTTTTATTGATGTTTTGGTGTCATTTTTCAACAGAGCATAAGGTTTGATTTCGTGACCGACGCGAAAATTAGAGGCATAACCTCGTTAGATGCTAAGAACTTCCACATTAACGTTATTGGTGCAAAGAACATGACATTCGAAGACGTCAAGATCGTTGCTCCCGCTGAGAGTCCTAACACCGATGGTATCCACGTGGGAAGAAGTGACGGAATCAAGATTATCAATTCATTCATCTCCACAGGAGATGATTGTGTCTCTGTTGGAGATGGGATGAAGAACCTTCTTGTTGAAAGAGTTACATGCGGTCCAGGACATGGTATTAGTATTGGAAGTCTTGGAAGGTACACCCACGAGGAAAACGTTAGTGGCATCAAGATTGTTAATTGCACCCTTCAAGAGACTGACAATGGGCTAAGAATCAAGACATGGCCTTCTGCTGCTTGCACCACAACCGCCACTGATATTCATTTCGAGAATATCGTTCTCAAGAACGTCAGTAACCCCATCCTTATCGACCAAGAGTACTGCCCATGGAACCAATGCAACAAGCAGGTACTACAAAATTAAACTGGTCATCATTTTTCTTTGAGATGAAAAAAGAATGAAATTTGGCTTGGGATCTTGGTTATATTTAACCAACTAATGGTGATCCGGTGGTTGAATAAGTCACCTAGGGATTTTGGAACTGTTATTGATTCAACTCAAAATTAATTGGCTATAAGTGAATTTATTTATATCATTTATATATCATTTAGATCATTGTCCAACTTCCGATGTGAGATAATATTCTCAATATGTCCTCTCAAGATGATGATTCTTCTAGCCATTGAACATGAAATTTTTGGAAAAGTATCGGCCGACCAAATTTTGGTCTCTGGTCGATTATAGATCAGGATGGGCAACGATTTTGTTAATGGTCATGCATTGTAGACGCTTTAAATTGCAGAAATACACGAGTTTCCTTTAGACTCCGAAAATTAGTATGTATTTTGATCTAGGAACCCTAGTTAAAAAAAAAAAAAATAGACATGATCATGGAGAGCCCATGAGCACTACTTTCATATTGGTTATGATTTCAAGATGTTTAATGTTTTCTTTTGTTCGTAGAAAGCATCAACCATCAAGTTGGGGAACATAAGCTTCAAGAAGATCAGAGGAACATCAGGGAACAAAGACGCGGTGAAGCTTTTGTGCAGCAAGGGACATCCATGTCAGAACGTGGAGATCGGTGACATTAACATCAAATATACGGGAGCCGATGGTCCAGCGACGTTCCAATGCTCAAACGTATCTCCGAAGCTGATGGGAACTCAGGTTCCAAAAGCGTGTAGCAGCCCGGTGACAAAGCCACCACAGTAGAAGCTCAGAGTGTATATAAACTCATAAACAAACTAAATGTACACCTTCGTGTATGTTGTATGCTTTCAGTTGATTTCTTTGTGAAATAACTTATTTTTTTAATTAAAAAAAACAAAAAAAAACCCTTTTTTCCCATTTGGCCGTCCAAAGATTAAATTTGCTATCTATATTGTACGAAACGAATAATTGTTGGAAAAAATATATTTATAAATATAATTTGATAATAAGTAACTAATTCCTTACTGCAAATTATAGTAATTGAGAAGGACGAGTTATGATTTGTCTGGTATCGATTTAAGTTTGGGTTTTGTACCTTTTAGTACGTATAATATTCTCTAGTAATGAATTTAACTGTTAAGTTTTTGAATTTTTTTGGAGAACATAAAGCATATGATGCTATTTTTAAAGGAGTCTACTAGAAAAAAATTGACTGTAATGCACGTTTCTAAAATTGGGTTAAACATTTAGCATACGCTTATAGAATATTTTATTGTTAGACACCAATATCATAATCATATTTCCGTTGATCTTCGCAAAAATTAATTGTCTGTGTTAATTTACATAGCCAAAGTAAATAGGGCGTTTTATGGTAACTTTGGAAAAAAACTTGAAAATGTGGTATTGTAAAAAACTTTTCAAGTACTTATATGTTTCAAATAATGAAGAATGTTTTTTAAACCTATCAAAAGGGGTTGGTAATATAACTATATAAGTAGCCTAAATCAAGAAAAGAGAAACAACACAAAGATAGAGATAAATTGTATGTTATTGATGATGATGATTACATTGACCATGATGCAATTACCAACAATGGGAAATAAAACATATGCTTATTGTTATAACAAGTGCCAACACTCGTGCCAAACTTTTTTTTGTAGGGGTAGAGAAGTGCATTTACGATTGTGTTGGTATGTATAATGTTTATGTTATTGATCAAGACTATCTTATTCAAATAACAAAGGTGGTGGTACGAGTTACTAAGCGTGACACACAAGAAAGGACTTCTATGAACCGTACGGATAGGCTATGCGCATAAAGAAGAGACAAGAGGAGAAGTATGAAGTCTAGAGGCCTTGTTCACTTATCGGCCCATTAGAAGGACATCTAGAAGGAGAGTGATACACCTAATATGACAGTTGGAGTCAATAGTCACGAGTTGTACTATGTAGAGGAGACCCGAGGCAAGGTCACTTTCATCTCGGGTTTCTCTTCATCTCTCTATGTGTCGCTTTCTATTCTTTGTGTAGCCCTAGTTTGTGTGTCCTTATAAGGACTTGTAACCCAAACCTAAAATCATCTATTCAAGTCTTATTTCTCTTTTGTCTCTCTCCCTAATTTCGCAACATGTTTCTCTCTTGTTACTCTCTCCACTTTCTCTCTCGTTCCCTAGTCTAAACACTCATCGATTCTAATATTCTAACATGGTATCAGAGCAAAGATCTTCATTCTACTCCTTCTAATCTCTCTTTTTCATTCGAGTTCTTACTATTCTCCTTTCTACTCTACTCTTGTTTTTTTTTTCTTTCAAAATCTCAGTTTGTTTGTCTCTTTACCCGCTGGATAATAACATTATCCAACGGTCATGTCGTTTGCTTTATCTTCAATAGAGAACACCAACACCAAACATGTTGTGATTCCGGTGACTCTAAAAGGAGAAAACTACTTATTATGGGCAAGAACCACAAGACAGCTTTGTGCGGCCGTGGACTTTGGAGCCACATCGACACTTCGCTAGATCTGGAAGAACCCGAGAAGACTGAAGAAGAGAAAGAAAAGGAAGACACCAAAGATGGTCAAGGTGGAAGCAAACTCACCAAGGAAGCCAAATGGTTCCGAGAAGACCAAACCGTCTTAGCTCTTCTACAAAACTCTCTTGATACTCCCATCCTTGAAGCTTACTCTTATTGCGAGACCGCTAGTGAGCTATGGAAACATTTCAAATCTCACCCGTGTGTTCGAGGTGAAGAAAGCTATCAACACTCTAAGTCAAGAAGACATGGAATTTACAAAACATTTTGGGAAGTTTAGGTCGCTTTGGGCCGAGTTGGAGATGCTTTGGCCAAGCACATTGGATCCGAAGATACTCAATGAAAGAAGAGAACAAGACAAAGTATTTGGTCTCCTTCTCACCTTCAACTCAACGTTTAATGACCTTATTAAGCATCTCTTGAGAGCCGACAAGCTCCCTAGTCTCGATGAAGTTTGCTCTCAAATCCAAAAAGAGCAAGGCTCTCTTGGGCTCTTTCACGACAAGGGAGAACTTCCATCGGTGAATAAGAGCTCCTTCAAGTTTGAAGATAGGAAAGCATGGTTTTGTGACCATTGCAAGAGAAAGGGACACACTAAAGAGAAGTGTTGGGTCCTACACCCTCATCTCAAACCGAGAAAATTCAAGGATGCCAAGGCAAATCTCACTTGCGAATCATCAAGCGGACCAAGTCAAGCCACCAATCCTAGAAGTGGAGAAGCTACTCCCATGGAATCCAATGACTATGTCAAGAAGTCCGACTTGGAAGCTCTAATCAAGTCCATTGCCTCACTCAAAGAAAGCGGTACCACTTTCTATACTCACAAGCCTAGTAAATCATTAGTCGTTGATTCGGGTGCTTCGCACCATATGATTAGTAATGTACACTTCCTTACTGACATAGAACTGGCTAAAGGTAGTGTAGCTATAGCTAATGGTGATAAAATCCCTATAGATGGTGGAGGCGAATTAAACTTGTTTAGTAAAAGATCAAAAGCTTTCTTTATGCCTCGGTTTACATCTAACTTATTATCGGTAAAGAGGGCAACTAAGGACTTAAATTGCTTTGCTATATTCAGTCCTAATGAGGTGTGATTTCAAGATATTAAGACCGGGAAAGTGATAGGAGAAGGCGGCACCAAAGATGACTTATACATTCTTGATGGAACTTCTCCAAGCCCCTCGAAGTCTTACTCTTTTAATTCATGTTTAAGTGGTTCTCTTAATGTTATATGGCATGCTAGACTAGGACATCCTCACTCTCGTGCTTTCGAATTGATGTTGCCTAATACTAAGTATGATCATTCTAGTTGTGAAGCTTGTATTCTTGGCAAACATTGCAAGATTGTTTTCCCTAAGTCGTCTACTCTTTATGAAAATTGCTTTGACTTAGTTCACTCGGATGTTTGGATATCGCCATGTGTTTCTAGAGATAATAACAAGTACTTTGTGACCTTTATAGATGAAAAATCAAAATATACTTGGATCACATTGTTACCATCTAAAGACCGTGTGTTTGATGCATTTACTAACTTCCAAAACTATGTCACTAATCAATTTAATGCTAAGATTAAGATGTTTAGGACCGAAAATGGAGGAGAATACACAAGCCAAAGATTCAAAGAACACTTAGCTAAACATGGAATACTACACCAAACAAGTTGTCCCTATACACCACAACAAAATGGAGTTGCCGAAAGAAAGAATATACATCTAATGGAGGTGGCGAGATCAATGATGTTTCACACCAATGTCCCAAAAAGATTTTGGGGAGATGCCGTCATGACCGCATGCTATCTTATCAATAGGACTCCGACTAAAGTTCTCCAAGATGTGTCACCGTTCGAGGTACTCAACAATAATAAACCCTCTTTAGATCACTTACGTGTTTTTGGTTGTGTTTGTTTTGTACTAGTGCCAAGTGACTTGAGGAACAAGCTTGATCCTAAGAGCAATAAGTTCATGTTCATTGGTTATTCTACAACTCAAAGGGGTTACAAATGTTTTGATCCATCAAACAATCGAACATTTGTATCAAGAGACGTAAAGTTCATTGAAGAACATGGCTATTACGAAAAGAAGGATTGGGAAGGACTTAAAGATCTAGCCAATTCAACATCGGACCGAGCTACAAGCTTGAGATTTATTCTAGAGCATCTTGGAAATGGACCGAAACCAATACAAGAAGAGAATGGTATGCCTACAACAACATCAAGTAATCCCATCATCATAGGAGAGCCGATCACGCAAGTTTAAGAAGAACCGATCACTCAAGCTCATGAAGATGATCAAGATTATGATATAAATGATGAAGAAAAGGAGTACAATCATGAGGCGCCGATCAATCAAACTCAAGAAGAGTCGATCACTCAAGCTCCACCCGTACTTAGAAAAAGCACAAGACAAAAATTCCCACCAAGTCGATTACAAGTCAATTGGGAGAACAAGAAAGTCTACTTTAACAACCAAGCCGTGGCCCATCCGATTCAAGCAGTTTGTTCTCTTGCCCTTTTACCATCTTCTCACCAAGCTTTTCTTGGCAAAATTGATGAGCATAGGATTCCACAAAGCTATGATGAGGCTAAAGGAATCAAAGAATGGGATGATGCGGTAGAAGATGAAGTTGGAGCCATGACCCGTAACAACACATGGGAAGAAGATGACTTACCTCCAAGCAAGAAGGCGGTTACATCTAAGTGGGTTTTCACCATCAAATACTTGAGCAATGGCGACATTGAACGTTATAAGGCGAGGCTAGTAGCACGGGGTTTCACACAAACCTATGGAAGTGACTACACGGATACGTTTGCTCCGGTAGCCAAACTCCACACGGTAAGGGTTGTGCTTTCTTTGGCTACTAACCTTTCTTGGGAATTGTGGCAGATGGATGTGAAAAATGCTTTTCTTCAAGGTGAACTTGAGGAAGATGTGTATATGATACCACCACCCGGCCTTGAAGACACTATCACTCCCGACAAAGTTCTAAAACTTAAGAAGGCTATCTATGGACTTAAGCAATCCCCGAGGGCTTGGTATCACAAACTAAGTAACACTCTCAAGGATCATGGATTTAAGAAGTGCGAGTCGGATCGAACTCTCTTCACACTTCACGGACCAAAAGGCATTGTGGTAGTCCTCATATATGTCGATGATCTCATTATCACCGGTGACAATAAGGACGGTATTCAATCCACTAAAGCTTTTCTTAACTCTTGTTTTGATATTAAAGATCTAGGGGAACTTAAATACTTCCTTGGGATTGAGATTTATCGTTCTCCGGATGGCTTATTTCTCTCCCAACGGAAGTATGCACATGACCTATTACGTGAGACAGGAAAGCTAGGATCTAAACCAGCGAAAACACCTCTTGAAGATGGGTACAAGGCCAATCGAAAGGGGGAGCAAGAAGATGAACCCTTTGCCGATCCGCTTCAATATCGAAGACTCGTTGGAAAACTTATCTATCTCACCATTACAAGACCGGATATATGTTATGCGGTGAGCCAAGTGAGTCAACATATGCAAAAGCCATCAAAATACCATTGGAGTATGGTGGAAAGGATCCTTAGGTATCTTAAAGGAAGCCCGGGTCAAGGAATTTGGATGGGAAAGAATAACAACACCGAGCTTGTGGGATATTGTGATGCGGATTATGGTGGTGATCATGGAGGGTTATTGTACATTCATTGGAGGGAATTTGGTCACTTGGAAGACAAAGAAACAAAAGGTGGTATCTTGCTCGAGTGCAGAATCGGAATATAGAGCAATGAGGAAGCTCACCAACGAGCTAACTTGACTTAAAGCTCTTCTTAAAGACCTTGGAATTGAATCAACAACTCCCATTACAATGCATTGTGACAACAAGGCGGCCATACACATTGCCACCAACTCGGTCTTTCACGAAAGAACGAAGCACATTGAGATCGATTGCCATAAAGTTCGAGAAAAGATTGAAGGAGTTATACTTTCGTGTTATACAAGAATTGAAGATCAATTGGCGGATATCTTCACCAAAGCCGCAAGTCTCAAGGTTTGTTCCCACATTCATAGCAAACTTGGACTTGTGGACTTAACTCGCCCTTGATCTCATGTCCTCTATTCATGAGGATCATACTCTTTTTCCCTCAATATAGTTTTCTCCCAAGTGGTTTTCTATATTGAGGTTTTTAATGAGGTGATGTCTCATGAATCTCCAAGCATAGCCTTAGTAACTTCGGCTAAGCTTGAGGGGGAGTATTGATCAAGACTATCTTATTCAAATAACAAATGTGGTGGTACGAGTTACTAAGCGTGACACACAAGAAAGGACTTCTATGAACCGTACGGATAGGCTATGCGCATAAAGAAGAGACAAGAGGAGAAGTATGAAGTCTAGAGGCCTTGTTCACTTATTGGCCCATTAGAAGGAATTCTAGAAGGAGAGTGATACACCTAATATGACCGTTGGAGTCAATAGTCACGAGTTGTACTATGTAGAAGAGACCCGAGGCAAGGTCACTTTCATCTCGGGTTTCTCTTCATCTCTCTATGTGTCGCTTTCTATTCTTTGTGCAGCCCTAGTTTGTGTGTCCTTATAAGGACTTGTAACCCAAACCTAAAATCATCTATTCAAGTCTTATTTCTCTTTTGTCTCTCTCCCTAATTTCGCAACATGTTTCTCTCTTGTTACTCTCTCCACTTTCTCTCTCGTTCCCTAGTCTAAACACTCATCGATTCTATTATTCTAACATATGTGACGTATATGTCTATGCATGTATGAGGTATGTATGTTTTGCCAACACTTGAGTAGTGGCTCAAGAAATCTTTAAAAACATCAACCCAAAAAGAGAGTGAAGTATCATTACCCATGCAACGGTTTTTAATAATATTGCCTTAGTTTTTTTTTTTTTCATATTATGGGTCGGTACATCTAGAGTCTAAAATAATTGGTTCGATTATTTTCTTACAGATTATCGTATAGTAGCAAATCTACCCATACTCTGGTCCTCGTTTTATTATCCAGAATGAACGTTATAAACCTATTTCCACATAATTTGAAAGTTTGAAACCTGCATACCCACAACACATATAACCTATGATTTGTGTCGGTTCACTGCTTACCAATCCTTTCTGAACCATCTAAACAAAAAATTAAACCGAATTACAACCCATTTATGATAATTAACCCCGACCCTGACCTGATTATATTCCCTAATATCTCCTAATTTGAATATTTTTCCAATTATGAGAAAACGACAAACCCTAAAATCGATTTGAAATCAAGAAATCCTTGAATCTATTAAATTGAAGTAATTGGTTGAAATTTTTTTGGTCATTTCAGTATTTGAAATCAATGTTGTTAGTGGAGTTTAACATTGTTCCTGAAGTAGCTGAAAATTTCGATGATGAAGATTTGTAGGAACGAAATGTCTTCAACATCGAGCAAGCAGTAGCTGATTTCAATGATGAACTGCCTATAATGTTTATCTGGACAGTGAGAGTGATGATGAAGAAGATATTCAAGGGAGAGATCGTAAACAAATCATACGAGGTGATGTGAACTTATTCAAAGGGAAAATGTCATTCAATAGATTAGTGTTTAAGAAAGTTTGTCCTCTACTATGCATTGAAAATATGTGGGATATCATGTAGGATAAAACAAAGCTTGAGTAAAGTTGAGTAGGTGAGGGTTGTGGAAGGTGTATCTATTGTTCAAATATCGCAAAGTCTAATAAGTGGCAGGTAAGTGTGTACAAGTATTTGTATGGTTAGTGTGTACAAGTATTTGTATGGTTAGTGTGTACAAGTATTTGTATGGTTAGTGTGTACAAGTATTTGTATGGTTAGTGTGTACAAGTATTTGTATAGTTGTGTTCCTAACAGGCAATAAGATGATAAAAAACTATGTGATTATGACATTGTCTCTTGATGAACCGGAGTACTTCATGTCTATGAAGATTAAATAATTGGTTAGAGAAAGATGAAAGATCAGTATATCAAGGCCTCAATGTCAAACTGATATACTTAAAGCATTAAAGTGTATTGATTGAGAATATAATGAGCAATTTGTACGTCTTCGAGGTTATGGGTCTGAGATACAAGTTTCAAATCTGGATTCTACTGTGGAAACTGATATATTAAAAAAAATGAGGAAGGTTTATATATGTTTAACTGGTTTTATATTTGCTTTGATAGTCTTAGAAGACCATGGAAAGAGTCATGTAGGATAACTATAGGAGTTAATGGTTGTTTTTTAAGAGAAAAATAAAATTGACAACTATTGGTAACTTTAGGTTGCGATGCAGATTTTGATATATATCTAATAGCATGGGGTGTTGTGCAAGTAAAAACACATATAATTGGTTGTGGTTTGTAAAAAAATGTGAAGGTTGATTTGGAACTAGAAGATGGTTAAATATATATTTTTGTCTTGGATTTTCAAAACGTAATTAGCGATGGTTTGCATTTTGCTATATTACATGGTTTGATCAAAGCTATTGAGATGGAGTTACCAAATATTGAGTAGGACAGCTTCTTTTACATATTTTATTTTTCAACTAAGGTTCATCTTAATGCATGTTGATAGTGTCATGAACAAGATTAGATCTCGAGGAGTAGACTCGCTAATCACGCAGATTTTTACTTCCTCGAACCTAAACTTAGGAGAGTTTGATCTTATAACCTATGTAAGTTAAATTATGGTGCTCTTGTGAACTTATCGAACCTAGCTAATCATTAATATAAATTTGGATGTGTCGTTGTCTGCAAATTGCCAAGTAATAGAATCGATTAGATATTTGCAATTTAATTCTACATATAGGTTTGTTGTAAGCAGTTAGTAACTGATATATTATCCTAAAATCATTTGAGTGAATTTTTTGATGAATCCCATGTGAACTCCCAGAATGTCCAACCATTCGTTTATTGATTAACCTTCGTATTCATTTGCTTCTTTCGCCCACCTCCTCATACCTATGAGGACCGATTTGTGAGATCTGTTTTCTCACCACTATCTTGAACTAATCGCTCAACTTTCTGCTATGTTGTCGATAAAAACGACGATTACCAAGAGATGATGAGACTTGACACATCCGATCGAAGACTACTCGTTTGAAGCTTGTGAGGCACCTATGCCACAAAGTTCTCACATGGAGAAGAGACTTGAGAAAAGTTTCAAAAACTTATTGACGCGCAAGAGGAGAGCAACAAAACTCTTGATATCAAACTTGAAAAGATGAGGACCGAGTTTGATTAAAAATTTGAAGCTATCACATAACATGTATCCAAGATAGAAGAGAATTTGCAACGCATCAATTCTGATTTGCAAACTATGAAGGAAGACATTCAAGATCACAACACAAGAATCATATTTGAGGGATGCTATTAAACGGAAACTTGAATGGAAAATTATATTTTTGCGAAAAAATCTCTCCGATCCGACCACACATACATAATGGGATGAAGATCAAGTTTATCAAGATCTTGAAGAAGAAGGAAAAGCTTTCCTAGAAAAATCAATTTCAAGATGATAAAAATCGGTTTATTAAAGAAGAAGAAGCTGAATCTATTTTCTTTCTGGAAGATAACGTTGAAGTCACCAGTCATGGACAACCTTTATCACGAGAAGAAGAAGTTTCTAATCCAATTTGAAGAAAGGAGAGAAGGAGAATTGGAAATCCTTGAGGAAAAAGAAAAACTCCCACAAACACTCAAGAGAAAGGAAACTCGGCCGTACAAGAATGTATGATGCCATCGCCTACAATTTACAAGAACTCGACCAAAAAGAAGTTGCTAAAGGCGAAGGAGAATTCATGAGAATCTTAATAGAAATCGAGAGACAAAGCCCTATCTTCGACGAAGGATCCGATCACGAGAGCTTTCCAGTAGAAGAATAACCACGTCCTATTGAGATGTGCAGCTCTATAACACCACTTAATGTCCAACCTTTACAAGCTTATGAATAAGAAGAATGGGAATTATTTGGAGAAAGAGCTGCTAATCATTCTAAATCTTTCCAAAAAATATTATCAACGATGAGCAAGATGGCTAAGCTATATTTGTTTACAAAGCTAAGACATTAGCCTTGTATTAAGTGCCTTATCTCAAGTTTTTGCTATGGACATACCATCCATCACCTAGTGACAGTCGAAGAGGTGACGATGACACTTTTTGACAATGCTTAAGTTGAGCATACCAATTAGATTCTTTTCCAAATATATCCTCACATATTTGGTAGAGACACCTATTGTGACTTCATGTAATTCCTCGCGAGTGTTTACACTTTGTCGATTCACCCGACAAACCTAGTTCTAATAAAATAATATTAGTTAATTCATTTTTTTCAAAGTTTTTGCCAAAGATGAAAAATAGTTTCTCCGTAAAAAAAAGATGAAAAATGTATAGAATAGACATTCAAATCATCGAATGAAGTATATCCTTTGTTAATTTTACCTTCCAATACCTAAAGAAATATAACTATCATAAGTCTCGTGCATAAGGGAACACAAATTTATAAAGAGGAAAAACTTGATAATAAAGGAAAATACATGAGAGATTTTTTCACCGCCATAGATGAATTCTATGGAAACGAGTCTTGCGAAAAGTTAACACCTTGGAGAAGGATAATCGATTATATACCAATTGTCAATCTAACAAAAGAAAAAAAAAACAATGAGAACTTTGAAACCAATCACAACAAAAAAACTTATGTCACAGCCAACACGACATTTATGGAAGATTTAAGATTTTTTAAAATTTTCCGCAAATCAATCACAATTGATCCGGTTTATATATTAATTGTTTGTATTAATTAGTGAGTAGACTAATTCTCCTACATGATTAAAGTATCTTGAGAATATCCAACTATGCACATTTTTTGGAAAAGATTAGGCATGCTTTTAAAAAATTTCAAGGGTTTCAACTTTCAAATACTTCCAAAAATCATTATCATCGATAAACAAAACGGTTAAGTCGCATTCATGTACAAAATCTAAGACTCTAGCCATGTATTTAGTGTTCGATCTCATCATTTTACTTCAGACATACCATCCATCACCTTGTGATAGTTCAAGAGGTGACGATGACACTTTCAGACAACAAATATATTATTTTCCAAATCTATCTTAACATATTTAGTAGAGTCTGCTATTATGACTTCACATAATTCTTTAAGAGTGTCCATATTCTGTACATTCCATCCGATAAATCTAGTTCAAAATCCATTCTCACATAATTGGTAGATGCTCCTATTATGACTAATGACAGCTCTTATTATGTGGTCAAAGGCAAAATCCACAATCTATCCTTTTTTGGCTGATGTATCAAAGTAGAAAGCTTCTCTGTTGTTAGAACACCATTCTAGCGCTTCTTCCGTGGAAACCTTATATAAACAAAAACTCACATGGCTTAGCGTCAACCAATATTTGAATTCACTTATTTCAAAGGATTGAATATAGATATCTTACTACTAGGCGGCCTATATCATTCTTATTTCCCAAGGCAACATACTTGAATTCGTATGCATTTGGATGGACCTAAAAAGTACCATATGATGAGTGTTTACATTATATCTATTAACCCAATAAACCTAGTTCCAGACAAAAATATTGGTCAATTCAATTCTTTTCTAAAGTCTTTTAGAAAGATGAAAAATAGTTTGTACACCCTTCTCTAAAGTTTTCGCGAAAGATAACAAATAGTTTCTCTCAAAAAATAAAAACAAAAAATGTATGGAATAGACCTTCGAATCATCGAATAAAGTTTACCCTCCAACACTTACATAAATTGAACTAGCACAAGTCACATGTCTAAGGGAACACAAATTTATATAAAAAAAAACTTGATAAATGACAAAAATACCTGAGAGATTTTCACATCGCCATAAATGGATTCTGTGGAAACAAGTCTTGCGAAAATATAGTAGCTTTGAGAAGGATAATTGATTGTATACCAATTATCAATCTAACCAAAAAAAAATTATGAGAGCTATGAAATCCACCACAAATATAACTTATGTTAATAGAACCTACATGACATTTATGGTGGATTTTGGATTCTCTAAATCTTCCACAAATCAATGACAATTGATCCGCTTTATAAATTAATTGGTTGTATTAATTAATGAATAGACTCACATGCATCACTATCATATTAAAGTACCTTGAAAATATCCAACTATGCACACATTTTGGAAAAGATTAGGCATGCTTAGCTTGTAAGGAGTGTCAATGGCTCTAAAATCATTATTATCAATGAGAAAGACGGCTAAGCCGCATTCTTGTCCAAAAGTTAAGACTCTAATCTTGTATATAGTGTCCAATCTGAGATTTTCTATTTCATACATACTATTCATCACTTTATGACATTACAACAGGTGCTGATGACACTTCCTAACAGCATGGTTAACAATAACAATTATATTCCTTTCCAAAGCTATCGTCACATATTTGGTAGAAGCTACTATTATGACTTTACATAACTACTCGAGAATGTTCACATTTTGTACATTAACGTGATAAACTTAGTTCCAACAAAAAATATTAGTCAATTAATATATTTTATCCAAATTCTTAACATGTTTAATGATAAAATAGTAAAAGTACATAAACCTATAAAACAGTAAAAGTACATAAACCAATATGATCGGCTTAGTCTTATTTTTGAAAACATTGGCGTTGGAGTTTTCAAGTAACTTTTTTCCTGCATCAGTGGACAGTGATTTTAGAGAAGAAGCACATAACCATCCTTCAAAAGTCGCTTTTGAGATACAAAAAAACTGTAATATACGACGTGCATCTGGTATGTCAAGAGACAAATCTTCAATTGAATCAAAGATTCTGCTAAACCCTTTTGTCACTTGAGTGGAGTTTATCTGACCAACCTCAATCGTTTCTTTTAACAAATATAGCAACCTGACTTCAACTTTTAGCCTTTCCATTACCATAATCAATGTTCGTTTGACAATCTCATGACGAAAGAAAGGAACTTTTAATCATTTGATGCATATAAAAGCTTCTTTTTGTCTCCACTCATCACATACTCTTTCAACAAGTCGTTTATTCTTCCTTTCACATCCTCAGCTATCCAAATATTTCCCCATCTCTTTTCAACAACTTCTGCATGAAGCGCAATCGATCGCTAAATAGATATTGTCAGCCTTTCTCAACATCTCAACACCTTTAGAGTCATCTGGTAACAATTTCATTTGTTTTTTCAGAAACGCAGGTGGAAGAATGTTACAATTTCCCGAGCCACAAACACAACAATAACATCATCTACATCCAGAATATCTACATATACATCATCAGCATAAGTCACCAGTTTGTTGAAACCTCTAAAAACTTATGGGGGATCAATGACGTCGGCATAAAGGGTATTAGAATATGGGCTTCCAACTCAAAACCAATTGGCAATGAGTGGATTGGCCCAAACCCTTTTATATATTATTAAGTCCCTTCACATCTTTCCAATGTGAGATCTTTCTCCACACGCCCCCTCGAGATAATGGCCCGTCTAGCCATTAATCTCGACAATATCCAATCATAAGATCAATTTCGAGTTAGATCGGCCGCCTAATTTTGGCTGGACCGATTTCAGTTAAGATCGATCGGGTCTCTTTTGATGGACTGGATCGATTTCGATTCGGGTGGGCAGCGTGTGTTCGGGCTCTGATACCATATTAGAATATGGGCTTCCAACTCAAAACCAATTGGCAATGAGTGGATTGGTCCAAACCCTTTATATATTATTCAAGATCCTACTCAAATTCCAATGTGGGATATTGTATCCCTAATAAAGGGTAGAAATCAGAAAACATCCATTTCTTTCTCTTTGTCATGTCTATCCATAGCCACAGAGATCCACTAATTTCTTGATTAAATAATAACGGTACTCAGCCATTCCAATCTCTTTTAGTTCATTAGCAACTCACACAACATCATTGGTGCCAAAGTATTCCTCGACAGTTATTGTGACCTTCTTTTTGTACTCACTTAAATCTACATCAAAGCTTATCGGATCCTAATGAGACCATTGCCCTAAAAAAAAAGTGTAAGAGTTCATAAACGAATCGAAAAAACTATACATAAGTAAATAATAGAAATTTGTTTAAATATTCGGAAAAAAAACTTTTTTTTTCAAAAATTAAACTATTTACCTAATGCTATTTGAGTGTTTTTTAATATGTATATTAAAGAAATATATTATAAGATATAATATATATGTTTAGAGTTTTTTGGTTTTTCATTTGTTTTCGAACTGCTTAAAATAATGAGAAAGATTTATTTGTTTATTAATTTCTGTTAATGACTCTGAATTTGTGTTATATAAGTAGATAGTTCAAAAAAGATTCCCCAAATTTTAAGTTATATAAAATCTCAATATCTCATGTCTATGAATATTTATATAAAGTATATAAATTGAGTTGAGAGTTAAAACATTAAACTAGTTAACTATAGTATATGTATTCTAATACGTAAGTTTTTCATCTGGTTTTAATTAAAGTATTATATTATGGGTTTTTCTTCCATTTGTATAATTTTTAGCGGTATGACTAAAAGAATCGTAAAACTAATTACTCGCCCTGGACTTTTGGAGCAGAACCGAACAAACCGAACCGAAAGAACCGAATCTTTCGGTTCTCGGTTATTGTCCAATTAGAAGGAATAAACCGAACGGAATTAAAATAGGCTGAGATTCGGATTCGGTTACGGTCGGTTCGGTACTCGGTTACCGTTCGGGTTAACCTAAACCGAGAATCGAGAGACATATATAATCCTAAAATAAAACCCTAACCTCATTTTTTCCCTTTTCTTTTTTTCGAGTTCTCCGCCTCTCCCTCGGCGAAACCACGAACCTCCAACACTTTCTTTTTATTTTATTTGTCTTTCCATTTTTTTAGATGTTAATCACCTTCTTCACTCGCCTCATTTGTTATTACTGTCTTCTTCTTCTTTAATTCAACTGTGACGAAGCAATAGAGAGAAGAGAAACGATGAGTTCTCAGATTTCGGAGATCGAACAAGAGCAGCTGATCGAGAAGCTTGAGATCTTCAAGATCCATGGCAAAGAAAAACGTGGCCGTAAGATTCTTCGGATTATCGGCAAATTCTTTCCAGGTACTCATACAATCGGATCTGCTTTTTTCTCTATGTTGATTTCTTTTTATGTTAGGTTTGTTCGGTTTAACATTGTTATGATGTTTGGGGGTTTGTTATATTGACAGATCTGGTGGCCTGAAAGAAAGTAAGGGCGGCGAGAGCTAAGATCTATCAACGGCGGCGAGGCAAAGATGGTGGCGACCCTCACCGTCGCAGATCTGACAGCTTGGAAGAGACCCGGCGGCTGAGCGGCGAAACCCTATTTTTTTTGAGTTTGAGATTAGGTTTAGGTTTAGGAGACAACGTCTGATAAGGAATCTTTGCTCAAAACGAAATCTGAAACCTCCCCCAGTAATATTGAATTTCGTTTTGATTTAAATTTAAATCCAAAAACAATACAATTACCCTGTTATCCTTCATAATTTTAGTTTATTACACAGAAAACCTGGGTTATAACCACCCACCCATTTCGAAATCGGATCTCAGTCGGATTCTCTATTTTTTAAAAAAGAAAAATCAAAACCGTTTTTGGTTTCTTAAAAACAAAATCGAAACCACATTTGTTTTCCCATTTTTTTCAAAGGCAAAATCGAAACCGCTCTTATTCTCTCTCGATTTGCAGTGAAACTGGGAGAACTAGGGTTACAAGATGGTGCAAACAAGAAGGGGTTTGATGATGGAGAAGATTGGCGAAGTTGGAGAAGGCTCAAGGGCTTCTAATCCGGCGGAGGAGCATTCGAAACCGGCGGATGAGGCTTCGATTGCGGCGGATGAGACTTCTATTGCGGCGGGTGTGGCTTCGAATTCGGCGGGTGTGGCTTCAATTTGTGGCGATGAAGAGTATAATAGGTTGCAAGGAGGAACTAGGGTTCCGGAGGAAGCAGAAGAGAGAGAGATGGTTCCAGAAGCAACAGAAGAAGAGAAAGAGGAAGAGAAAGATATGGTTCCGGAACCAAGAGAAGAAGAGAAAGAGGAAGAGAAAGAGGGTGAGGCTTCGATTCCGGCGGTGGAGAAGTTTATCGAAGATAGAGTGGAGGGTGAGGCTGCGATTGCGGCGGTACTAGATTCACTTCGCGACCAAGAGGACCTAAGAGAGTCGCCGGAGCAAGTTGCTTCTGTCGGAGAAGGAGGAAAAGAGGCGGAGACAGTTAGGGTTGCGGCGGAAGGAAATTCTGAGGAAGAATCGGTGGATAAATCCGTATCTCTGAATTCAAAGAATACAGAAGACGAAGACGGAGGAGATGGATCGGGATCCAAATCTGTGGAATCAAGTAACAGAGAAGACGAAGAAGGAGAAAAATTGGATCCGGAAGAAAGTGTGGAATAAGAAGAAGAACAAAGAGAACAAGAAGAAGAAGAAGAACAAAGAGAAGAAGAACAAGATGAGAGCGAGGACAGAGAGCAGCAAGTCCCAAATGTAAGCACTTACTTTGAACTCTTGCTTTGGCGGGTATAATTAAATTATAAATTTGGTAGAAGTCGGAAGAAGTGTAAAGCTGGTAAAACCTAAGACAACTAGAATGTGTGAAAAACTGGTAAAACTGGGTAAAACTTGGTAGAATTTGAGATATCTTTGATGAAAATGGCTTATTGTTGCAGGATCCGGATGAGGAACTGGCGGCTATGGGACCTTTAGGAATGTACTTCCCTCCAAGCGAGTACCAAAAGAAAATCAAGATATCGACAAGGTGTCGTATCTATGAAACTGTGAATTACCTAAAGGAGGGCTTGGAGCACCAGCTGACTAAGAGGGAGTTGGATTGGTTTGAGAAGCATCCACAGTTCAAGCACATATTCCACATGAAAAGGGATCAAACTCACAAGGTTATGGCAATGTGGATGCTTCTTCTTCGAACGGCACGTATAGATAAAAAGAAAGAAGTATGGTTCGTGGTAAATGGTGTACCAATCCGCTACAGTCTAAGGGAGCATGCTTTGATTTCGGGGTTAGATTGTCGGTTGTATCCTCTGGATTATAATGATGCGGGGTCAGATAAGTTTAAGAAAAAATATTTTAAAGGGAAGAAAAAGATTACGATTGAAGACGTGAGGAAACAGCTGGATGTAATGGTACCAGATAGAACTGATGACAGGTTGAGGATGGCGGTGCTTTACTTTTTATGCACCGTCATGGTAGGGCAAACCAAAAACTCTGCTAAACATGCTTTAGGAGTGGACAAATTTTGTCTGAAAGCGGTGGATGATCTGAACTTTTGTAGGAACTTTCCTTGGGGGAGATACTCATTTGAGTATATGTTAAGATCGGTGTCGCATACAATGAGCCATTTTGGAGGGGTCGTGCAGGGAAAGAACCATCCGGTTCCAGGTTTTTGTATTCCTCTGGAGATAAATGATTTCAAAAATTGAGGTCTTTTGTTATTGCAAATACAATTTATAGGTGATCTAACTTTGTTATTTGTTATGATAGTTATTACCATTTGAGGCAATTCCACAATTGGGTAACGAGTTCTTAGAAGCAACTCCTGATGCGGATGAAAACTGTCCTAGGATGTGCAAAAGACAGTTCAAGCAAATCAGTATGACAGGATGGCCTCTGGAGAAAATATATGCAGCACTTGGTACAACTACGGTCAGTTATCCTTCAGTTATACGAATGTCAGTTATATGAGTTATATTTTGGTAAATTTAATGAGTCTGTTTATTTCATTGTTTAAACAGGAGATTACTAGTCTCATTACACGTTTGATCGGAGAAAGATCTCTTCTCCAAGGACTCATGGAGGAAGGCGATGAAGATGATATCTATGATTCAGTTGTTAATAGTTGGATGAGACGTCTTTGTAGAGGATTGCCTGTATATTTTGAAGAATTGTACGAGCAAGATGTGGCTTCCCGGGCAGAGCAACACCATGAGAATGTTGAGGTAGATGATGAAGAACCGAGAATAGACACAATTGAATTGGTTGATCTTATGAAGGACTTGAAGGAGGATTTCCAAAAACAGCTGGAGAACATGAAAGAGGAAATGCAAACACAAATGGATACCATGAAAGAGGAGATGCAATCACAGGTGGATGTCTTGCAAACACAGGTGGATATCTTGCAAATACAGTTGGATAACCAAAAAGATCCTTCAAAGGTAATAGTTTGCGATATGAAGAGATGTTGAAATATTAGTGAAATTTTTTTAAAAAAAATTTCGCATCCTGGCAGGCCACAGCGAGTACTTCTGAGGCAGGTGGTGGAAGCAAGAAGAAGAAGAGGAAGAGGGAGAGGGAGAGGAAGAGGGATGGAAAGGATGGAAGTACTAAGAAGAGTCGTCAGTCTTAGTAGAAATGAAGACTGAATTTATGTTTAAGTTACCTTTATGTTTCCTTATGCTTTTGAATTAGGAGTATTTCCAAAACAGAATAGGAAAGTACTTGTCTTTTGGTATTTTGAGAAGTTATTTTTATCAGTAAAACTTAGTAATTCCGGGTAAAACTGAGAAAACTATGTAAACTAGGTAAAACTGATAATACTATGTAAACTAGGTAAAACTGAGAAAACTATGTAAACTTGGTAAAACGGAGAAAACTGTGTAAACTTGGTAAAACTGATAATACTATGTAAACTAGGTAAAACTGATAAAACTATGTAAACTTGGTAAAACTGATAATACTATGTAAACTAGGTAAAACTGATAAAACTATGTAAACTTGGTAAAACTGATAATACTATGTAAACTAGGTAAAACTGAGAAAAGTATGTAAACTTGGTAAAAAAAAACTAGTAGATTAAAGTAGTAGATTTAAAGGTCTAACAACAATTCCGAGTCTTAAGAAACAAGAAGGATTAGTCTTCATACATTACAGAAATATAAATCAATCAAAGCAACATTGTTCCAAAATCCGGATACGACTGTCAAATTCATCCAAATACCCATTCAGTTTGGCAATCTCTTCATCCTTCTCTTTATCCTTCTCTTGTATCTGCTTCACTTCATCCTTCAGTTTGACAATCTCTTTATCCTTCTCCTGGATCTGTTCTTTCATTTGAGAGATTTGGCAATCATGTGAAGCGAAGTCCCTCATTCGCTCACTGTGCTTATCCACAGTTTTTCTTAAACTCCGAGTCTCTTCTTCAATTGCATGTACCCAGCGCCTGTGTAACCCATCGTTCTACACAACAAACTGATAATTAGGATCTAGCCCAATTCTCATAAATCTAAAAACCCTAATTCGATATGGGTTTCATCTCAAATTCCATTTGACTAAGAATGAAATTACCTCATAATTAACGCAAGTCAAGTATCTCTTTTTTTCAGTTTCGGTGTCAGAGATCTCCTCCACGATCCGTTCACCACACAGACATTGCAGAGGCACTCCCCAGTCACCGTCGGCTACGGCCTGTCGCCAGTTGTCAAGCTTCTTCAACCTCGCCATGTCGACGTAGTACGGGTCACAGCATGAATCGGTGGAATCATCGGAGGATGACATTGTTGCGAAATTAGAGAACTCGATGAGAGAGAGAGGTCGAGAGGAGAGAATAGGAGAGAGAGGCTGATAAACGAAAATGAATGGAGGAGAGAAGGATAAGATAAGATTGTATTTAAAAATTATAAATTTTTAAAATTTAAAATTTAAAATTTTAAAGGAATGGGCGGAAACTCGTGTAGCACGTGTGCGCCGTTTTCTCTCATAAAATCAGACACGTGCTCAACGTGTGCGCCGTCTTTTTGGCTACAGTTATACCCAGTAATTTCGTATTACCGAAATTGTTCATAGTTGTACATTTGAGGTTTTCCTGTTTTTCCAGTTATACACAAACTTAAAAAAATAATTCTTAGTTATACAGTTTAGTAAAGTATATTAACATGTATTTTGCAGCTTTCTATGCAGTCAAATGTTCAAAACACACAGATCCTTACTTTTGTCATCATACCTTGGAGAATATTCACAAAGTTACATACAAAGTATAGGCAAACTATGAAGTATCATATATTTTATCAATACAATTTAAAATTTCTAATTACTAATTTCTTATTATCAATTTAAAGTGTAGTCTTACTAATTATTTGTATTATCAATGTGAATTAATATCAATGGTAGTTACTAATTATTCGTATTATTCGTATTAAAATACTATTAATAAGATCATACAGTTTAATGATAGTTACACTAGTAATACAATATTACAGTTTTTTGATAGTTACACTAGTAATACAAAAACTGAAATAGAGTTGCCACAACAGAAGGGAAAAACCAGTTTCCAAAAAAATTAAAAAACCAAATTTCACAAAGTTTAACATAGTAATACAACATCAAAGGTGTGATAATACAAATCAAACATTAGAAGGCTCTCCAAATAATATCCATTGAAGTCGTTGTCGCTTCCGCCTTTTATTTTGCGTTCTTGGACGCTTACCCTTTTCTCCTGCTGATCGAAACCTTGTAACTCTTCTTCTTCCTTTCTTCTTTTTCGGATCTGGAGGTATGATTTGCTTGCTCTTAATGTCTTCTGGAACATCCCAGTGATCCTTATGAGGAACTAGATATATTGTCCTGTAATACGCCTTTGTCCACGTTTCGGTCCAATAATATCGTGAACACAACTGATGCAACTCGAATCTATCATCATGCAGATGAAATTGAATGTAAGCAGCTAGTCCGTGTAAACAAGGATACTTTTCAATATCAAACACCCTGCAACTGCAACTTCTCTTGCGCAACTTCACCAAAAAATGTATTCCATCACTATCTATGACATTGTACTCAAGGTCGAAAGTGTTTAGCGCCGTAACATTCAATTTCTCAGCAACACCCCATTTATCGTGGCACCAGTTCTCAACAAGAGGCACCATTTTATTATGTATCGATCCAGCAGCTGCTTCCTACCGACGCTCATTAAACCAAGCAGCCAATTTTTTAATGACCGCATCAAGCAAGGGTATCAATGAGTAATTCCTTTCCTCCTTAAAAACTCTGTTCAAAGATTCCACACAGTTGCTTGTGTCTAAGTTGTATCTTTCTCCCGGAAAGCAATACCTTGCCCATTTTTCTTTCGGACATGTGCGTTTAACATACTCGGCCACGGATGGATATCTAATCTCAAAAATCTCATAATCTGCTTTGAAATCAACCTCTGTGTAATGCTTACTGCATTGTATGAATCTGAAAGCAACTACGTCTCTATTCACGTTAGAAGCATGACCTTTCACATTTTGAGACAAATGCCAAACACAATACCCATGATGAGCCCGAGGATACACCATACCTACTGCTTTGATGATACTTTGATTCCTGTCAGTCATAAATACTATTGCAGAAGAGTCTCTAACAACGGTTTTCAACATCTCAAGAAACCAAATCCAGCTTGCATCGTTCTCACCATCAAGAACACCAAAAGCTATGGGATAAATGTGACGATTAGGATCTTGAGCTGATGCAAAAACAAGTACACCACCATATCCATTCTTTATAAAAGTTGCATCCATGATTATCACTTTCCTCATTTCTTGAAACCCTTCTACAGTAGCTCCCAAAGCTATGAATAGGTACTTGAATTTTTCATTCTCATCCAATTTCACACGTGTTACCGTACCAAGATTCACCTTCTCTAGCATGTGCAAATAGCAATATAACATCTTGTAGCTATCTACAGGGTTACCACGCAAATTCTCAACAGCTTTATATTTTCCTCTCAAAGCTGTGGAGTATGATACACTGACACCTAGTTTTGTCTTAACAAGATCTATGATTACTTTAGGACAAGGAGTTTCCATTTGTCCTGGAAATAATTCTTGCAACAGACCTGCAACTAACTCTGGTGTGCCGTGCCTTCTTATGTTGCTGTCGCTTGTACTCTGACTAGCCCGAGAGCAAGTGTGCATTTTGTTGTACCTTTTAATCGCGAAAATCTCTGTCTTTGCAACCCTTGAACCTCGTATACGCCATTTACAGCCTGCTTTAGTACATGTTAGCACTACACGTCCCGGATCAGACTTCTTATGAACAAAACCAAAACTGTTAACAAAAGCACCTTTACCCACCACGTCTACCAATTTCTTCTTATTTGGAAATTCTTGAAGTAGACTTAAACCCAAACCGTCTTCCCATGGATCCTTAGCCTGAACAGGTTGTACTATAGGTGGAGGCTCAACATATTCATCACCCATATCTGATCTATCCATACCTTCATCACTTGCTACAATTCCAACCTCTTTAGTAGCTTCATCACTTGATACAATTCCACCCTCTTTAGATTTCTCATTCTCATCACCATCATCCTCCTCTATCCACTCTATTAGTTCTTGTTGTTGTTCTTTTCCTACATATAGAGTAATGGCATTTGGTCCGACTTCCCCGCTTGACTTGTCATAGTTCTTACCAAAGGAACTCTTTACCGCTTTTGAGTGTTGTTCGGGCAGTCCAGAATTAGTTATCACCCTCCACAAATAAAATGCAGCTACGGTTCTGGTGATCAATGGAAGTAAGAAAAACATACAACTCCTCATCATCTTTAATAATCGATATATCCTCACATCCAACCACCAGTGGATTGTAAGTTAATTGCAATTTCACCTTATTTTCATCTAACGCAAGCTTCTTGTATATCCTTTCTTCTACCATAGCTAAAGTTATCTCTTCTGTTGATTTCTTCATCACCATACTATACATACAACCTTCACATTTAAAATGTATGCTCACATTCTTCGTCATCCTAGTAGCCTGCCAAAACAATACAAAAAACTATTTCAGTGTTTCTAGTTGTACTACTTTTACTGCCGTAATCAGTTATACCAGTTCGACCTATTTATCTCTCATATCGCAATACCACAAATTCGCTCGTCTCGGGTTCTACTCTTCAATTCACTACGATTCAAGCACTGCAATCGATTTATTATCACTTTTAAGTCCTATTTCACCCACAAACCTTGCTTAAACACCCAATGTATATTCCAAATGACCAAATCGAATAGGAATTGAATAGTACACCGAGAAACATGGATTTAAAGTTGAAAGAAGCTCACCCAAGCTGAAGAAACGGCGGCGCGAGTCACAGAACAACAATGTAGAGCTCGCCAGCACGCCGGAGATCAAGAAATCGAGCTCGACGGCGGAGGCGATGACCGGCGGAAGCGAGATTCAATTTCTTCTTTTTCGTTTTTTTTGTTTTTTTCTTCGTAATTCTTTTTTTTTATTTTAACAGATTTTAGAGAAAATTCGATGAGGGTAGAATGGTCTCTTCACTTGGAGCACAATTCAAAAGTGGCATTGAGATTAAGAGAGGGCAAACTTGATTGGGGTTTGAGCAAAAGGTCCGTTTGAGACTTTGTCTCTTAGGTTTAGATTTAATGTGGGCTTGGGTTTGGCCCATTATTTAACTGGTTTGTAGTTGTAAATTCAGCCCAATATGTTTATTCTGATCTAATTCGGTTTAAAATAACTGAATTAAAAAAAATTTGGTTTAATTCGGAATTGATTCAAAACTCTATAACCGACCCGAATAACCCGATTACCGAATAACCCGAACCAAACTAAATTTCGGTTTATTTCGGCAGAATTTTAAAAATCCAAAAAAACCGAAAAATCGATTAAACCGAACCGTTTAACCCGATTGTTCCATAAGTCCAGGGCGACTAATTACAATAGATTGATAGGCATTTTAACAAAATTTTAATTTTGAATCTAAGTATTATGGATGTTTTATGTTAATATAAGTCATATGTGATATTAATAACAATATATTTTTGTCACTAATTTATTTTTCAAAATGTATTTCGATTTATTTTTAATTAAATTTTTCTTAAAAATTAATTTTTGGATAATGAAGCTTTATGTATAACCTAATCAAATAATTAAAACTCCTAGACTAAATATTTTTTTTATTATAAGTGAATCTTTAAAACCATATATTGAGATTTCAAATCCAAAATTTTATGTTTAAATATATGGTTGGTTCAATTAAATTTTAACATAGTATTTACATATAATTATAATACAATTTACTAAATTTGAAGAAAATAACATTGATTACTAGTATTGTTTTGTCTTTTTACATCTTTTTGGTTACATCATTTTTATGAGTTAAGTAGTTAAAAATACATATTCCAATAACATTAAATTTTAATAGAATTATAAAATCGATGAAAACCAAACTTTGTGACTAACTAGACTTTGAAAGGAATTAAAAAAATCATTATATCAATAATAGGAGATTTATAAAAATTGATAGAATCAATAAACCTATAATACTTTCCTTCGCATTGGCTCGTTTGAACCAATCATTTATACAATTGTTGATAAATCTATATAATAATAACAATCCAAAAAAATACGTACGGTTGTGTATTTTCATTTTAATCCTATTTTACGGTCGCATCTTTTCATTTTAATGGTCGTGTCTTTTTATTTTAACCCTATTTTATAATTGAATTTTTTTTTATTTTAATGGTTGTGTATTTCTATTGTAATCATTTTACGGTTGTGTATATTTATTTTAATTATATTTTACGATTTCGTTTTTCATCGTAACTTTCTGTTAAAATTTTTACAGTTGTGTCCTTTTATAAGGTTGCGTCTTTATACGAATATATTTTATATTTTTATTTATATATGGGCGCACATTTTTACCATAATATATATTAATATAATGTACTTTAGTATAAAATTTTGTCCCGCGACATCGCGGGGTCTTGAGACCTAGTAATAATAATAATAATAGATTTCATTAAAACTCCATCTCTCGATAACAGGTCATAAACTCGCGTACACGCGGATCCTAATCTAGATTAGTTTATAATCAAAGTAACTACAAGAGATAAAATGGAAAAATAACACGTAGAACAAGATATACAAATATTGATGAAGATGAAAACAAATGTTAAAATTTTGAATAAAATGATATTATGTGTTTGTATGCATTACATCCTTATATTAAAGGAGAACAAAATTTTATTTCATTTTTAAAACATTGTTTTTTATATATATAAAAAACAAATTGTGCAAAAAGCCATGAGTATTGTAGGTACTAGTACTACACGTAATCTAAAAATAAAACACTTTCTATGAAACCAACTCTCTAATAAACTATCCGGACTTTCTTCATATATTTACAAATTCAACCAAGAAGATTTCACAATATACTAAACATATATATTCCGCTAAACCTTGTTTATGATTTTTATTCAGTGATTATTCATGTAAATTATAATTACATTTGATACATATTTCATCTTTCACTCTCATTTGTTTTTCTATTAGTTTTTCTACTTCTAAACAAGTTAATTCCACGCAGTACCCGAATAAGCTTATTGGCATACTTTCTCTGTGAAGTAAAGCGTACAGAGCCAATACAAGCCGTTGTGACTTGGCCAAAAGTGTTCTTGTTTCTACTCGCTGATCTCTTTCCTAAGCAAATTGGCTTCTTTAGACTGTCGTGTGACTGAAGGCTTTTCTTCAAAGAAACAAGTTGTTCTTCGAGGTTATGGATTCTGAAGCTCGTTGACTCATACTTATCCAATGTTGCATCTTTTTGCATCAAGAAGCATAATGGTTTGCTTCTTGAGCCGGTTTCATCATCAGTGCAAGGGCTTTGTTGGGATGTCAAGGGTCTTGAGCTTGGAACAATGCTACCAGAGAAGTCTGCTGAGTTTGTGAATCTGAATGAGTCAGAGCAATCTTTGAAAGCTTGGTGTGTGTTGAGCTGCTGAACAAAGAGAGCTTTGACAACCAAACGTAATGGCATTTGCTCGTTTTGAACAAGTTTGAGTGATGTTTCTTGTGACAGTTTTTGGCAATTTAGGTAACTGCAGATTGTTCCTTTTTCTTCTTGAGATATGGTCTTATGTACCTAAAGCAGAGCCGTGCCGCATAAGGTACAATGTAGGTTAATATTACATAATGGAATAAGAAAAAAAGTGAAATTAAAGTGTATATACCTGAAGAAATGCATTCACTGCAAGGTAGAGTTTGTCATGACTCTCTCTGAATGACATTGGGACTGTCTCAATCAGCTCAATGAATCTTGTAGTTTTCATTTCTTGTTCATATGGTAAACGAGAGAGATAAATATCCCAAAATTTTCCAACACTCATGTTGCTTGGGGAGGAAGTAAGATTGGATTCTGATTCTGATGATACATATGCTAAAAACAGGCTTTCCATTGTAACCAACTCTTGACTGAAAGCAATGTGCCCATTGCCGGCCTTCGGGTATATAAAGTTTTCGGTGTGGGCAGTGTGAAGAAGAGATACAATCTGTTCTTGCAGCTTCAACAAAGTTTCATGCTTCAAAGCATGCGGGAGACACGCTAAGTAAAACCCGACAGGAACAAACCTATATGCCTTGTCTCTTGTAAGAAGCAAATTTAGAGCTCTTTGTAGAATATTAGTATTAGTTTGATCTTCAGGTATAACACATTTGTTGGCGTAAAAGACAATCAGTGGACTTACATATCTTTCTTTCATCCCTTGTCTTCTAAGTGACCCAATAACTTGTCTTAAGAATTCGAATGGAAGATCTGTGAGGTCTTTGATCCAAGTATCTTGGTTAATAATATTCTCTACGGTTGTATATTCCCATGGTTGATTCACCAAACCTTCAAGCATGACCACTGGCTTTTCTCTTCGTCTTTCGGGATCAAGAATCTCCATACACGCCGTGAAAGCCAGAGACTCTATGCACCGACTCACGATTAGTGAATCTTCAGACCAAGGCAATAGATCCTGACTTCTTCAAACACACAACTTGGTTGAGATAAAACTGAGACTGGCCGCGTTAACAGGAAGCAATGGTGAATGATACGCTAGAAAAAGCGACGACTGAACCGAATCCATATGGCAGAATCAGATCCCAATTCGCCACGCACTCCAAAATCTCCGCTCATATCCGTGATTCCCGCTCAATCACCTAGAGCTCTGCTAAAACCCTAATTTTAAGGAAAGATATGATTAGTTTTTTTTTTCAAGTTTCCTAATTTCTTTTGAATTAGGATTTTGAAAAGTTTTATATATACATATACACGGGTATATGGGTGAGGAAGTATCTAAACAAGTTTGTGATAAAGTCTTTTAGCTTGCCTAAGTTAAGTTACACAGCCTAAAGAAAAGAATATGGAGAACCAAAAACAGACAAGTTTCATGTTTGAGATAGATATCTTCTCGGAGAAGGAAGATCTATCACCAAACTTCTTAAGTGGCGGCTGCGAATGGTATAATACGCAATATTTATTTATTTTGATTCTTGACTCATACATATATTTATTTATTTTTTGATTTTTTGACTCATCTTCTAGTTTCAATAAACAACGTATTCTTAGGTCGATATCATTAGATGTACAGCTTAAATATGGTTTAGGCTTTTCTATATTTTTTTAGCGTGTAACTAAATATGGTTATTCTTTTCTTTTTTTTTTCTTCCTCAGGTTTGTGAAAGTTTATCCCAAAGGAAAGTATATGAAAGATTACTTGAATCTGTACCTTTGCATTGCGAATCCTGAATCATTGCGACTTGGATTAATACGAGCTAGGTTCTCCTTCGTGCTATTGAATCAATCAGGCAAAGAGCTCTACAACATAGGCGGTAATTAACTTATCTTTCATTATGTAGTAGAAAATTTGATGACTGATGAAGATTAAATTCTAAATCAAATCTTTCTGCTTTTGTCTTACAGAAACGTGCAAGTTGTTCTCCGCTCGGTTCTCAAGATGGAGTATCTCCCCGCTTCTTAAAATCCTTCGTAAAGAAGGGGTTTTCGCGAAGAATAAACTTATCTTAAAAGTAGAAGTAAAAGTACTTGAAGTTGTTGATGAAGGAGACGTAACTGGGGATGAGATGTTAGATTTCAATGGTTTCCAAGTTCTTTATTCTCAGGTATGAGGATGCTTTCCTTTTGAATATCTTTTATGAGATTTTACATATGGTTTAACATAATTCCATATATTTTTCTTGTTGTCAGGTTGATTCAGTTAAGTCGCTTTTCATGAAGAATCCTTGTATTGCAGTAAATTTCAGACTGACGAATCAATTGGTGAGGACAACATACATGAACCTCCTCCTTGGTCTAATCGATACACTGAACAAACCTCCACATAGCTTATCCGATACTGAGCTAGGAAACGCTCGCAGCGAGTTGATCGAGCTAACGACAGCAGGCTTCGAGGTAGACTGGTTAAAGACAATATTTAATGAGGTTGCCTTGGGTAGGAAGAAAGAAAATGCTAATGAGGATGCCTTGGAGAGGAAGAAAGAAAATCCTAATGGGTCACGAGTCGAAGAACATAGACCCAACATTGAATCGAACAATGAGAAAGTCAAATCTGCTACTAGAGACTGGCTCGAGGGTGTTGTTCGCTCTTGGAATAAGTGGAAAGGACGATTGAGAGGGAAAGAAACGGTAGAAGACACGGAGAACCTGCTCTACCCCCTTCTTCTATAATTCAAGCCATAGATAAACAAGGACGATTGGGATTTGCTGATCATCTTTGTTATGAGAAAATAGACTACAGAATACACGAGGATTAAGTTTACTTAAATCTACTAGATAAATACCCGCGCGATGTTGCGGGGTTTTTTTATATGTTTTTTATTAATGTAAATTTTATTTATAATATTTTAATATTTAGTTTGTGTTATAAACCAAGTAATTGGATGGACTCCATAACCGTGGACCTTGATCATATTCTAGAAGGTCCATTAGACGCTTCTAGAAGGCCAAGTCCTTGGTGCACAAGTAAGGGTGTTTTAGTCTTGACAAGTTTATGTTTCCTAATCCTAATGGGATTAGTTTCTCATCTTATGTATATATATATGATGTAACCCCTCTCATTCCTTAATAAGAAACACAAGATTTCTAACACGTTATCAGCACGACTTGCTCTTAACAAAAACCTAAAATCCTAAACCTAAAGTCGCCGAGCTCGTCCGCCGCTCAACCCGAGCTCCTCCACGGCCGTTCGCTTGCTCCTTGATCGGCGATCTCCTCCAAGCTTCCGTCATTCGAAAACTGAGGTCTTTAGCTCCCAGTTCATTACCGTACAACCCCTTAAGGTGAAAGGTAAAACAACAAACCCTAAAGCTATAGAACCCAACTCGAATTTGAATCTAACAAACGGCTAAGACCTATAACGGACCATGATTGATAAGCGATTGTTACTTGCTTGATCCGATTACTTGTTTTGTTTATCTTGCTCGGTTGCTTGAGTTATTTAGGTTGCTAGAAAAGTTCTTATTGCTTAACCTAAATTGCGAAATCGAAAACACATTAGATATGGTTGAAATCTTAAGAAAACTAAACCCTAAACTCGCCTATCTAAAACAAAAATCAATTCAAGAATCGGAAACCCTAAAATCTAAATCCGAAACCCTAAATCCCGAGTTCTGTAAATCGGTTTGCCTGATGCGTGTCGATCGACACAGTTAACTGTGTCGTTCGACACGATTTGTCTGAGGAGTGTCGATCGACACAGTTAAGTGGTGTCGATCGACACTATTAGCTTTGATTGTCTCTTTGCTGGTTTCATGTATAAGTTATTAGAAATCTAAATCCTAAAACTGCTTAAACCCTAAATCCCATTGTAAATAGAAATTCTCTAAAACCTAAGGAAAAGGAAACTTAATCCTAAGCAAAATAGGAAGCCTAAAAGAAAGTCAAATCCCTAAAGTGAATCGATTCATGGTTCGATCTCAAATACCGCATGACACTAAACGATCACATGATATTGACTAAATGCTATTTTGCTTGTAGATGGCGAAACTCCAAAATCTCGAATACATGTCGCTAAATGTCTCCGACGACAATTACTTACAATGGGCCTTGGACACCAAGATTGCCCTAAAATCAAAGGGGCTTGCAAATTGCATTGAGAAAGAAAACGAGGCTGATGAAACAGTCAAGTGGTGTCGATCGACACAGTCAAGTGGTGTCGATCGACACTATTCGTTTTGATTACTCTTTGCTTAATAAAAGTTATTTGCTTTATTATATCTAAGACATGGTTCTTGTCCATTTTAGAAATGACCGAGGACAAGAACATACTCATAGTGGATAGTGGCTCAAGCCACACGATTTTAAAGGACAAGAGATATTTCCTAAATCTTGAATTGAAAAATGCCAATATTAGCACGATAGCGGGTATAGCTAATCTTATAGAGGGCCACGGTCAAGCCCATATACTTTTACCAAAAGGGACGCATCTTGAGCTAAGCGATGCCCTATACTCACCCAGCTCTAAGAGAAGCTTATTGAGCTTTAAGGACATTCGTTTGAATGGTCTACATGTTGAAACAAAGGGTGAAGGAACAAAAGAATTCCTAAACATAATTGAGATCACCAAAGGACATAAAAAATCCTAGAATCTATACCCGCATTATCCACTGGATTATACTATGCTAAAATCGATATGATAAAAGCTAATTTGGCAATGAAGGAGTCCAACGAAAAGTTCACTCTATGGCATGACCGGCTTGGCCATCCGGGTCAAAATATGATGCGTAAGCTAATAGCTAATTCAAAGGGGCACACCCTAAGAGAGAAAAGAGTTATCCCTAAGAATCTCACGTGTGAAGCATGTTCACAAGGGAAACTCATTATAAGGCCATCACCGGCAAAGGTTAATAGAGAGACCTTAAACTTTCTTGAAAGAATACAAGGGGATATATGTGGACCAATACACCCACCTTGTGGGACGTTTAGATATTTCATGGTCCTCATTGATGCATCGACAAGATGGTCGCATGTATGCTTATTATCAACTAGAAACCAAGCGTTTGCTAGGTTGTTGGCCCAGATCATACGTCTGTGAGCCCATTTCCCAGATTTTCCGCTTAAGACTATACGTCTAGATAATGCCAGTGAATTTACGTCCCAAGCGTTTAATGACTACTATATGTCCATGGGGGTAAGTGTGGAACATCCCGTGCCACATGTACATACACAAAACGGATTAGCGGATTCCTTCATTAAACGAATTCAATTAATAGCTCGACAATTACTCATGAGGTCGAAGCTTCCAGTAGCCGCTTGGGGACACGCTGTTTTACATGCATCTGAGCTTATACGCATAAGGCCATCTAGTGAACATAAATATTCGCCATCCCAATTACTAACGGGTCATGAGCCAGACATATCCCATTTAAAGATATTCGGGTGTGCCGTATATGTACCAATTGCTCCACCACAAAGAACAAAAATGGGACCTCAAAGGAGGATGGGAATATACGTTGGATACGAGTCTCCCACCATCATAAAGTATCTAGAGCCTACTACGGGTGATCTATTTAAGGCTAGATACGCGGATTGTCATTTCAATGAATCCGAGTTTCCAACTATGGGTGGAGAGAGAATCAAGCTGGGCAAATATATAAAAGAAATATCATGGAATCAAACATCCTTAAATTGGCAAGATCTTCGGACTCTAGAAAGTGAGCTAGAGGTCCAAAAGATAGTAAATTTACAAAAGCTAGCTAATGAATTGCCAGATTCCTTTGCTGACCCAAAGAAAGTTACTAAAGCGTACACGCCAGCTTGTAATGCACCAGTACGTATTGATGTCCAAGAGGGAATCAATGAAGTTGCTACCGAGTCTAATCCACAAAAGAAACGTGGTAGGCCATCAGGTTCCAAAGATAAAAATCCTCGAAAATCAAAGAAAGGTGCAATAGAAACCGAGGTAAAGAAAAGTATAGACATGGCCGCGGAAAATCCTCAGGATGAGGTTCGGGACGCCGAACCTCAAGGTCTTGATGGAGTTGATAATAATGAGATCTCAATAAATTATATCATGTCTGGAATAAAATGGAACCGAAAAGAAGTCGACGTCGACGAAACATTTTCATACAAGGTAGCACTTGAACTAAATGAGGATCATGAACCCACGTCTATATTAGAGTGCACTCAAAGATCAGAGTGGCTTAAATGGAAAGAAGCAATCAACGTGGAGTTAAATTCATTAAAGAAAAGGGATGTGTTTGGTCCGACCTTAAGGACACCATCCGATGTAAAACCAGTGGGACACAAATGGGTCTTTGTGAGGAAGAGAAATGAGAAAAACGAAATCGTGAGACACAAGGCACGGCTTGTGGCACAAGGATTCTCACAAAGACCGGGGATTGATTATGAAGAAACATACTCCCATGTGGTGGATGCAACAACTTTCAGATATCTCATAAGTCTGGCTGTAAGAGAGAATCTTGATTTGCGGTTAATGGATGTTGTAACCGCATATCTATATGGTCCACTGGATAATGAGATATATATGAGATTACCAGAGGCTATTGAGCTCAAAGGAAAAGATAAGAAAGGATCTCGAGACAAATACTGCATAAGGCTGAACAAATCGCTTTATGGACTGAAACAAAGTGGGCGTATGTGGTACAATAGACTAAGTGATTACCTAGCCAAGGAGGGCTATAAGAACGACCCAATCAGTCCATGTATATTTATAAAGAAGTTTGCAAACAAAGGATTTGTGATAATAGCAGTATATGTGGATGATTTAAATATCCTTGGAACCTCTGGGGAAATCGCCCAAACAGTCGAATATCTAAAGAAAGAATTCGAAATGAAAGACGTAGGCAAGACAAAGTTCTGTTTGGGATTGCAACTTGAGTACATAAACGATGGAATCCTTGTGCATCAGAAGGCATATACAGAAACAGTACTCAAGAGATTTAATATGGACAAGGCCCACCCATTGAACAGCCCAATGATGGTGAGAAGCCTAGGATTGGATAGTGATCCATTCGGTCCAAAGAAGGACGATGAAGAAATTCTCGGTCTTGAAATGCCATACCTCAGTGCCATAGGAGCGTTAATGTACTTAGCTAGCCACACTAGACCAGATATATGTTTTGCCGTGAACCTCCTTGCTAGATTTAGCTCATGTCCGACCCAAAGGCACTGGAAAGGGATGAAACATTTACTTCGTTATTTGCAGGGTACTATTGATTTGGGTCTATATTATACTAACCATAACAAAGAAGGTTTAGTTGGTTTTGGTGATGCAGGTTATCAATCAGATCCACATAATGGTAAGTCACAAACAGGTTATGTGTTTACACACGGTGGAACCGCGATATCATGGCGCTCAATGAAGCAAACCATCTCAGCCACTTCATCTAACCACGCGGAGATCTTGGCGATACACGAGGCCAGCCGTGAGTGTGTGTGGTTGAGGTCGTTGACTCAACACATACGATCCAATTGTGGCATGGATAATGACAAGGAGCCAACGATCATATACGAGGACAATGCCGCTTGCATCGCACAACTTAAGGAAGGATACATCAAGGGAGACCGGACAAAGCACATTCTGCCTAAGTTCTTCTTCACGCATGACTTGCAAAGGGATGGAGAAGTTCGAGTCGTACAAGTTCGCTCAAGTGACAATTCAGCCGACCTTTTCACTAAGGCATTACCCGCATCGACACTAAGGAAGCTCACGCGCCAAATTGGAATGCGGAGACATAAGGAATTAAAGGGATGACCAAATCAGGGGGAGTAATGCGTGCTGTAATCTTTTTCCTTCACTATGGTTTTGTCCCAAATGGGTTTTCCTAGTAAGGTTTTAATGAGGCAGCATCCCCCAAACGCATTACAAAGATCCTTTGGCATCTACACGGTTATGTCATCCAAGGGGGAGTGTTATAAACCAAGTAATTGGATGAACTCCATAACCGTGGGCCTTGATCATATTCTAGAAGGTCCATTAGACGCTTCTAGAAGGCCAAGTCCTTGGTGCACAAGTAAGGGTGTTTTAGTCTTGACAAGTTTATGTTTTGTAACCCTAATGGGATTAGTCTCTCATCTTATGTATATATATATGATGTAACCCCTCTTGTAACGCCCGTGTCCCAATTTCTGGGAGGGGGTGTCGATCGACACCAAGGGTGGTGTGTCGATCGACACTAGTGTTGGTGCAGTTAGGGTTTCGGGTTTAACTGCGCGGTTTGAGCGGCTTTGGTTAAGTCGTGTCGATCGACACCACGGGGAGTGTGTCGATCGACACTAGCATTTCGAGTAGTTGGGCCTTTGGGCTTTTAATCGCGTGTTTTGTTGGGTTTTCGGGAAGAAACCCTGGAGGGCGTGTATTTAAGGACCAGGAACTCGACCTAGGGTTTTGGTTAGCCTTTTGGTCGTTTTCTGTGCAGGAGAAAGGAGAGAGGAAGTTCCTGAGGGTTTCTGGAGGTTTTCCTGTGGAGGTTGGTGCCTGTTCTTGAGAGATCTTCCTGTGGAGAAGGAGATCTGAGGCTTGTGTGTCGTGGAGGGCTAGGATAGGGTCGTTTCCTTGCTGTTTCTCTGTCAGAATCTTCTTGTTCGAGGTGAGTGCATGACCATGGGCTTATCTGAGCGATTAGATCTCTTTGATTGTATGTTTTACGTGATTGATGTGATGTTTTGATGAATTCACTTGATGTGGATTGCGTGATTGTGTTGTGAGGAGCTTTGGTGGCTTCTGTGTGTCTCGTGGTTGAGTTTTAGGGTGGTTGAGGCGCTGGTGCGCGGAGGAGAGATCGCTGGAGAGGGTTCTGCGTGTTCGGTGTCGATCGACACCAGGGTTGGGTGTCGCTCGACACCAGGAAGAGGCTGATCGTGAAGGATCGCGGTCGGTGTCGATCGACACCAGAGGTGGTGTGTCGATCGACACCAAGCTGTGTAGTGTCGATCGACACAGGGTGTGGGTGTCGATCGACACAGGCTGAGGAGTTTGTCTGGTTTGTTGGTTTGATTGTGTTTTGATTTAATCGTTTGTGTGTATAGCCTGTTGCTTGGGAGGATTGCCTCACTAAGTATTTATCATAATACTTACGCATCTCATTTGTGTTGTTGATGCAGGTAAAGGCTTGTGTGTGACCGTGGGATCATGGCAATGAGGAGGAGGATGATCTAGGGATTCGTGGGATATGTTATCGTTGTACTGTTATTGTTAAGTTGTTAGATTCTGGAACAATGGTTGTTTAGAATTGGCACTTAGGTTGCTGGTTGTATGATGAATGTGAGTATTATTATGTTATGATTTCCGCTGAGTAATGTGATTGTTGGGTGCTGGCTAGGTTGATTAGTGAGTATGGGATCACTAGTTAACGAGGTAATAAAATTCAAAAAAAAAAATCGGGTCGGGGTGTTTCAATTTGGTATCAGAGCAGACACGGTTCTAGGATGTGTAGGAAATTTAATTGGATGAATTAATTTCCTGATGATTGATGAGTGATGAGCTAGGGTGTTAGCTGAGAATTGATTATGGAGTGTTTAATCAATTGAGTGTTGTTGGAGTCCTAGTATCATCCTCTTCGAGCCTTCAATGAGATTCCACGGTGAGTTGTTTGTTTCTGTGAGTTGCTTGGTGTGTTAGCTTCTTGCAGGGGGCTTTTGGGAAGTTGTTGGATGTGGTGGATCACGTCAGTATTGGGTATACTGTTGGTGGTGATTCATGGAAGTAGTTGAGCTGGAGGCGTTCTGTGCGACGCAGGAAGTTGCGTCGATCGACACAAGGGGAGTGTGTCGATCGACAGAGGTCGTGGCAGTGTCGATCGACACTGGAGAGCTGTATCGATCGACAAGGGCCGAGAAGTTGGAGGTGAGGAAATGTTTAGATGGAGATCTAACATTTTCGTTATGCGGAGTGGGCAAGTGAACCCAGGAGTGGAAACCGTAAACTCAGGGAGAGTTTGGCGGAAAGTCTAGACGGTGGTCTGAGACTGAGAGTTCTTGAGCGGAAAAGAGGGTTCCTTAAGAGAACTGGGAAAGGCAAAAGAGTTGCCGGAAAGCGAAGTGGGGGACACTTCGTGGGAGATGAGTGGACCGAGATGTGTAGATGGTGATCTTACATCGTCGGGGTGGCCAAGGATGGCGGTAGAGTTTCTAAAAATGGAAAGTTCTTGAGAGATAAGACTTGTCTGTTTTTGGGAAGTGGTGGGTAAACAGCCGGAGTGTGGGTTGTTTACGTGGTGACCTGGAGTTGGTCAGAGTGATGCCCCAGAGAGGATATGTTGGCTGGTGAGACACAGAGGTGTTTCGCGCGAGTCATGGTTGATGTTTCCGAGGGGAATATGTTGGCTGGTGAGACACAGAGGTGTTTCGCGCGAGTCATGGTGGATGTTCCCGAGGGGAATATGGTGGCTGGTGAGACACTGCGGTGTTTCGCGTGAGTCATGGTGATGTTCCAGTGGGTATGATGGTTGGTAAGGCATCGCGATGTCTTGCGCGAACCATGAGTGTGAGGTCTGGTCAGGAGATATGCTTGGCAACGTTTAGTATTGTTTGCTTAGGGGACGCGAGTGTCCTGATGACTCGAGAGGAGTTGGGTATGCTCCTGAGGTACCGGTATTCGAGGGACTTGATGTCTTTAGAGTGCATTGGGTACGGTGGCTTCGGGTGACGATCCGGTAGCACGCTTTAGGGTGACGACCCGACAGCGAGTTTATAGTATTATTGTTTCCAAGTGCCGCAACCTGCTGACTTTGTGACGGATAGTGAGCGGACACAACTCTGGGTCTTGACCTGTGAGTGGGAATAATAGTACGAGCGATACCTGAGATACCGTAGGCCGAGGCCTGAGAGTTGCGGTTATGCTCGAAGACTGCGGTCTGAGAGTGGAGTTAGAGTTGTGAGCAAACAATGACTAGTAAATCGTGAGTATATTGACTGGACAGAGTTTTGGGTTGAGGTTCAATCGGAGGAGGTGCGGACCGTAGTGTCGGTTGCACCGGAGTCCTTGACTGATGGTTTGAGGTTCAGTCGGAGGATGTGCAGACCGTAGTGTCGGTTGCACGGGGTCCTTGACTGATGGAGCGGATAGAGAGACCTAGAGTGGTCGGAGTGGATGAGGTGCGGGCCGTAGTGGCGGTTGCACAGAGTTGCGCAGTGGAAGCGTGGAGTTAGATTCGAGGACGAATCTATTTTTAGTGGGGGAGAATTGTAACGCCCGTGTCCCAATTTCTGGGAGGGGGTGTCGATCGACACCAAGGGTGGTGTGTCGATCGACACTAGTGTTGGAGCAGTTAGGGTTTCGGGTTTAACTGCGCGGTTTGAGCGGCTTTGATTAAGTCGTGTCGATCGACACCACGGGGAGTGTGTCGATCGACACTAGCATTTTGAGTAGTTGGGCCTTTGGGCTTTTAATCGCGTGTTTTGTTGGGTTTTCGGGAAGAAACCCTGGAGGGCGTGTATTTAAGGACCAAGAACTCGACCTAGGGTTTTGGTTAGCCTTTTGGTCGTTTTCTGTGCAGGAGAAAGGAGAGAGGAAGTTCCTGAGGGTTTCTGGAGGTTTTCCTGTGGAGGTTGGTGCCTGTTCTTGAGAGATCTTCCCGTGGAGAAGGAGATCTGAGGCTGGTGTGTCGTGGAGGGCTAGGATAGGGTCGTTTCCTTGCTGTTTCTCTGTCAGAATCTTCTTGTTCGAGGTGAGTGCATGACCATGGGCTTATCTGAGCGATTAGATCTCTTTGATTGTATGTTTTACGTGATTGATGTGATGTTTTGATGAATTCACTTGATGTGGATTGCGTGATTGTGTTGTGAGGAGCTTTGGTGGCTTCTGTGTGTCTCGTGGTTGAGTTTTAGGGTGGTTGAGGCGCTGGTGCGCGGAGGAGAGATCGCTGGAGAGGGTTCTGCGTGTTCGGTGTCGATCGACACCAGGGTTGGGTGTCGCTCGACACCAGGAAGAGGCTGATCGTGAAGGATCGCGGTCGGTGTCGATCGACACCAGAGGTGGTGTGTCGATCGACACCAAGCTGTGTAGTGTCGATCGACACAGGGTGTGGGTGTCGATCGACACAGGCTGAGGAGTTTGTCTGGTTTGTTGGTGTGATTGTGTTTTGGTTTAATCGTTTGTGTGTATAACCTGTTGCTTGGGAGGATTGCCTCACTAAGTATTTATCATAATACTTACGCATCTCATTTGTGTTGTTGATGCAGGTAAAGGCTTGTGTGTGACCGTGGGATCATGGCAATGAGGAGGGGGATGATCTAGGGATTCGTGTGATATGTTATCGTTGTACTGTTATTGTTAAGTTGTTAGATTCTGGAACAATGGTTGTTTAGAATTGGCACTTAGGTTGCTGGTTGTATGATGAATGTGAGTATTATTATGTTATGATTTCCGCTGAGTAATGTGATTGTTGGGTGCTGGCTAGGTTGATTAGTGAGTATGAGATTACTAGTTAACGAGGTAATAAAATTCAAAAAAAAAAAATTGGGTCGGGGTGTTTCACCTCTCATTCATTAATAAGAAACACAAGATTTCTAACAGTTTGTTATTTGTTATGTATTGTTATATTGTAAGTTTTTGTATAATTTTATATTTAAGATAGTAGTAAAAAAAACTTAAAGCTTCAAAACTTATGGGTTGTTATTTTATGTACACTAGGTACTAACCCGTCGCATAATGCCACGGAAGGAATGTACTTTATACGTTTAAATTGGTATTGTGTAAAAAATTAAGAATTTTGGTGATGGTTTATTTATTCTTAATTGTTGAGATTGTAGAAAATTGATATAAAATCTGGAAATGTGTAAAGTGTTACGGAAAAAATTAAAATTTGGTTTTGTTTTAATAATTGAGTTTTTTTTTTACATACGTTTATATTGGTTTATAATTTGGTTATATATTTTGTAGTGTTTGTTTATTTATAATGCGCCTTAATGTTTATTTCCTTTGAATTATTTAATCTGAAAATTATTTAGCATAATATTAAATGACCAATAAATATAATTTTCTAAAATTATAGTTATTACAATTTGTAAACCACATTCCGCCAAATTGGCTTTCTTAAGCTAATCAATATATGCAGTTGTAAAAAAAAAATAATAATAAATAAATGTATATCATATTATAACCAAAGAAAAATAACATGAAATTAAATGTATATCATATTATAACCAAATAAATCGGACCATAAAATAAAACTAAAATAAAAATTGTCCTTCAAATCATAAACATAAATAAAAATTCTCAAAGACTATAGTTAAAATAAAATAATAAGAAATTTAAGACACTCATGCTCTGGATCTTTTCATGCACCTCCTTCAAGCCTGAAAAAAATTATAAAGTAGATGTAAGAGCTTAAAAATATACAATAATGCTACAAATTAGGGATTAAATAATAAAAGAATATAAAAAATCACAAACCAATAAAACACATGTTCGTCCTAAAATCTCGATCATGTCATGTCTCATCATGTTCCCGTCTCGGATTTTACCTGGGACATCAATAAAATCTCCTTTTCGATTTCTAAATTTTCTTCCAGTTTCTGTTCCCGTAAAATCCTGTATAAAATTTCTGTTCTCGTCCCGTCCCATCCCGTTCCTTTCTCGGATTTTAACTCGGACATAAATAAAACCACTTTTTCGATTTCCAAATTTCCTTCGTAAATTTTCCGTTGAAAAACGTGAGTCACAAAATTCCCGCAAAATAGAAAATTGAATAGGTAAATATTATCTCCCAAAGAAATATGAATCCGTAAATTTTCCGCCAAAAACGTGATTTCACAATTTCTTTACTAAATAGCGTATCTGGAATTTTCAGTCAAATATGATGATAATTATGGTGATGGTGATGGAATCTCTTTTTCGATTTCCAAATTTCCGTCCCGTTTATGTTTCCGTAAAATATCTTCCTAAATTTCCGGTTCCATCCCATCCCGTTCTAGTCCTTAATTAAAATTCGGACATAAATGAACCTCTTTTTTTATTTATAATTTTCTCTTGCAAAATTTCGTCCTAAAATTCCGATCATGTCAAGTCTCATCTTGTTCCTGTCTCGGATTTATTGGGACATAAATAAAATCACCTTTTCGATTTCTAAATTTCTTTCCCATTTCTATTCCCATAAATCATGTCCTAAATTTATGTTCTCGTCCCGTTCCTGTCTTGTATTTTAACTCGGACATAAATAAAACCTCTTTTTCGATTTTCAAATTTTCTCCTCGTTCCCGTAAAATCTCTTTTTTGCCCACCCTTATTGAAGAGATCTATAATATTTTTGATCATCGAATCTCTTAAAAACGATTTATTTTCAGATTCTTATATTTTTTTATAATTATATAAATTATAGAAAACTAGTATTTGTAGAAAATATTGTGTACACAAACAAAATTTGGTTTTCATTTCCTAAAATTTATAAAACAATAAATGTAGCTTTTACGAGTATTTCAAAAGTGTACGGTCAAAGACTGATTCGAACTCCGATTCAACTCACAATCACTCACGTCACTCGTGTGGTTGTGCAAGAAAGAAAACGACACCGAGAACTTTTACGAGTTCGGACTCCGATGTGGAGTCCTACGTCTCGCCGGAGAGTCTCCTCCGGAATCCACTAGAAACTTGGTGAATCAATGTATCTATTTACAACTTGCTCTCAAGCTCTCTCTCTCACTCACCCACCCAAGAACCTCACATCTCTCTCTCTTAATCGCTCTCTGTAACAAACTCACTCTCACGAAGAGGAAGATAAAGATCAATTGGGTTTTACATGAGAAAAGACCTTATTGCCCCTGAACTTGTTGCAACAAGAAACTCCACGCTTATCTCACGTGCTTCTTCTTTGCTTGACTCAAACCCTCTCTTTGACTGAGAGTCTTCACCACCCTTAGACAATCGTTAGTCATAACCATAACCTTCAAAAAGAAAAATAAGAATCCGGAGGGGCGTGAAGTTATCTTGGTCTAGTGGCAAATGATAAGTCTACAGAAGACAGACACCATCACACCAGAGATCGAGTCCCCGACTCTACAATTTAATTATAGAAATTAGGCTAATGGGTCGGCCAATTGTAGCCCAAATTTTTAAAGAAATAATTATTTTATTTTGAGACGAATGATGTAAATCTGTAATGTACTTCTATAAGACCTCTAATATAAACTATTAAATGAATGTCATAATTATGTGGTCTTTTCTTTGTTCTAAAGTTGTTCAATAATTATATGCAAAGTATACACATGAATCTTTTATATAACATCGGCGAGTGATGAGTCTTATTTTTATCGTTTTTAGTCTATGTTTTAGGATTGTATTTTGAGTCAACTAACCTATATTAGATAGATATTATGACTATTTGCTTTACTTAGTGATTTACAGGTCTAAAGGGAGAATATTGGAAAAGAAAGGATTATGGATCAAATAAGAGTGCAAATGGGCTAAGCATGAAGAAGTCGACCAATCGTGAAGAAATGAAGGAGGATCGACCGATCCAACCAGAGGATCGGTCGATCCCTGAAGATTTGCGGCCCACGATTGAAGAGGCGGCAAAACCGACCAACCAGGCCCATGGACCGTTCGATCCAATCAAGAGCTTTGGCCCAAGAAGAAGAAAGACGGTGGGATCGACCGATGCACCCCGAGGATCGAACGATCCCCGCTTGCCGACTCTCCAAGGATTTCCATTTTTCTTCTTTCCATTTTCTCTTCTCTTTTCCTTTTGCGCCTCTCTCCCTTTACTATATAAAGAGGGGCTCGCCTCTTGTAATCACACACAATACATTCTACAGCTTTTAGAGTTTGTAAGAGATTCACATCTCAATACACTCTTAGTTTTATTTTATAAAGATGTCTCTTTATAGTTTCATCTTTGTTTTAGTTTTTATGTTTGAGTAGTTTCCTTATTAGGCTAGGGTTATTCTGAAGGGATATGACCGATTATTAGGTTGTTAGTTTGGGAATTTATTTTATAGTTCTTCTTCTATGTTGTTCTTAATGCTTAGGGCTTGAGTAGCTAAATTGTTCTAAGATCTTAGGTAATTAATCTAGGCACGAAAGTGTTGTTTAGTTACTGGAATCAACTTAGTCGATCGTTCCGTATCACACGGGAAAAAATGGTCTGCAACTGCTTCAACTGCTCGCCAGAATGACATGTGTTCACTAAATCGAGTGTAACTCTTGAATGCACCGTTAGATTTCCTTCAAACCACTTGGAAATGAAAGCTAACATCCTTAGCTAGCGTGTATCAAAATATGAGGATAATCTATCGGTGGGAACCCTTCCATATGTAGCCAAACATCTGACGCTTCTCCATAATTCTACATCTCCAAATGTTGGTTTTTATCCCAAAGTGGTTCATTTCCCTCCAAAGCAACCTAAAACATGTATAGACTCAAAAAGGACTAGGAAGACTCTAAAAACACACTTTGACTCAACAAAAGATATAAAATAAGTGTGAAAACTAAAACTCAAAACCGATAAAAACACTACATATCAACTGCGAATATGAAGAGCACACCGATAAGAAGAAGGAGTCCGAGATTAACACGGGACAGACTTTTTCATTCGCGCACTACCATCAACCCATTGGTTATTACCTATTTTCATGCACTACCATCATCCATCCAATTCTAATTTATAAACGCAACAGAAGATGTGTGTAAAACCGAGCCGATGCATTTGAATAGGCAACAAAGTTTTTCATTGACGGACTACCAGCAATATATTCCTAACGTATAGACTGATATACCTCATATTTTACCCACTTCACCTGTGTTTTATGACTCGTTTTTAGAGTCTTTCTAGTGTTTTTGTAGTGTTTTAGTGTGTTTATAGGTTAATTGACGTTTGGAGCTTACTTGGAGCAAAAGGATCAAAAAGGGATCAATTTGGAGCTTTTATGAAGAAATGAAGATCAATGCAGACTTGCAGCCTTCTCTGTCCAGAAATACGATGTGTGTCGATCGACAGGAGACCCGAAAATAGAAGCTGCTCGAGTTTGAAGCCCAAATCGATTCCAAGTCTATTTGAGATTCCTTAGACCGCCTTAATCAAGCCCTAGACGTCCAGAGACTTGTATATATAGTGTTTTTCGAGTTTTAAAAGACAGATCCAGACTTTGTTAAGCTTTAGCTAGAGATATCTACTTTGTTCTAGGTTTTGAGAAGAGAGCTTTGGGGAGATCTTTCTATTCCTGATTCTTCGAGTCCTGATTGTGAACCCTTGTTATTTCTTACTCTTAATCTTAATAATGATTTCGTTTCTTATCTCTTGTGTTATTGCTTTGATCATGTCTGAGTAATTCACTAGTTAGATTTAGGGTTTCTCACAAAGGATTGATGGTTTGACTGAATGAATTGATTAGTTAAGGATTATCTATCTTATTGTTCTTAATCTGAGATTGTTCTTACTGCTTATTCTTGATTGATCACCTTGAATTTGAACTTAGGTTGTTAGTCTCTGCGGAAGTAGGATTGATAGCTTGAACCTATCTCTGATTAGCAACACTCCTATTCACAAAGGAATTTGGTTTAGGGTTGTGAACATATTGAACTTGATTTTAATGCGAACTTAGATTCTTTAGAATTCACAAAGGGATTTGGGATTCTGTTTCTAGGTTTAGAAGCTTTCACAGCGGGAGTTGGTTAGCTTTACATTCGTGTTTGAGTTCTAGAACATTGATTGATTTATCCTGACTAATCATACATTTATCATTCCTGATTTCCTGAGAATTCCCTGGATCTACCGCTTTCTTCTGATTGTTTACAACCTCGTTTTAATATTCTGCAATTGTTTTCTTTCTTCTTACTTCTATTTGGTTTAGCATAATCTGAGACTAAAAGCCTATTGTGTAACTAAGTCCCTGTGGAAACGATCCCTAAGTACTACAGTGATCTCTTAATTTCAGAGAGTAGCTCAGGGTAAATTTGAGCATATCATAGACTCATCATAAAAGGAGGCTACAATCGAGCCGAGACATTTGTATAGGAAACACGGGACATGTATAGTCCACCAACATCTACCCATTTCTATTACCTCATTTCATGCTCCACCAACATCTACCCATTTCTTTATTATCGACTCATCATAAGAAGAGTTTAAAAACCAAGAGCCGAGGCATTTGCATAGGCAACACGAGACATAATTTCTCATTCACACACTACCATCAATTTATTCTCATATATCAATTCATCTTAAGAAGATTCTAAAACTGAGCTGATGCATTTGAATGGACAGCAGGGGCGGATGCAGGTGAGGGAGAGTGGGGTCAATTGACCCCAACAAAATTTTAATTACCCTTTATATTTTTTAAGGAAATGTAATATTGACCCCATTTAAAATTTTAGATTGACCCCAATAAATCTAATTGAAATCCACATTTTCCTTAAAAATTCTCAAATCTAGATTCCCTAACTAAAAATATATTTGATTTTAATAAATTGAACCCAAATTTATATTAATAATTTAGGCCATGTAAATTTTTTTAAAATTGAGCTTATAATTATATAAAATTTTTTTTTATGATATATATTTTTAATATTATTTTTTGTTATATATACTTTTGACCCCACTACATTTTTTTTCTGCGTCCGCCACTGATGGGCAGCACGGGACAGAGTTTTTTATTCAAGCACTACCATCTATCTTATTTATAGACTCATCATAATTAAGAAGAGTCTAAACCGAACTGAAGCATTTGTATAGGTAACAAGAGACTGGTATAGAAGTAATTTAGATTACCTCATTTCATGCACCACCAACATCTACCCATTTTCTTATTCATAAATTAACTCATCATAAGAAGACTCTAAAGCCGAGCTGAGGCATTTGAATAGGCAACACGAGACAAAATTTCTAATTCACACACTACCATGAATTCATTACTCATTTATCAACTCATCATAAGAAGAGTCTAAAACCGAGCCAAGACATTTCTATATAAGCAACACGGGACTGATAAAGAGGTAACTAGGTCTTAACCCGCGGTACACCGCGGGACAAACATTAAATTTATAAATTTTAAAATTCACGATTTGAAAGTTTGCTTGTAACGTAAATGTAAAACTCTAATTGATCTATAAAAGATATTAAACGAATCAAAGACATAGTGACATGTTAATCTTTATGATACAAACGCTTGTTTATATATTCCGATTTCAAATTTCAGTAACTCGCTGATCTTTATGATACAATACAATTTTTTCACATTTTTAAATGATTATTTATTGTTTTTGATTGAATAGTTTTGTTCTTTATTTTTTTTTTGTCAAAGTTTCTTTACTTTTTATTCAAAATATTAAATATACAAAAAAAAAAAAAAAAAAAAACCCGCTTTTTCTCTCTCGCTGAGGCGATTTCCCCAAAGTTCCTGCTAACACCGTTTTGTTTTTTTATCCATCGCTTCCGGCCGGCGTCGGCTTCTCCGACGTCGGTCGGCTCCCTCTTTTGTTCTTCTTTAGTTTCCTTTTCTTTCTGTATAAATCCATAACATCGACAAAGGGATTTTCATGGTATTTTGGTTGGTGTCAGTGACTCATTATCCCATCGTCATCGTCTTCCTCTCTTCCCGAGAGCGAATTGTTCCGATCCAAATCCGGCAATGGTGTCGGAAATATATCGGTGTCTTTCCGTTAGGAGTACATCCCGGCGGCTTCCCTTGTTTCATGTCTTTTTTCTTTGGTGTCCACCACCATCGAGACTTTGAACATGACTCTACTTTCTCCACATTGAGAAAGGATCTGCAAAATCAGATTTGGGATCCAAAAGTCTCAATTTACAAAACTGAAAATGGTGGGTTCAGGCCATGGAATACTCCGATATATGGAAGTCTATTTGTACTTGTGTAGGAGAATTGCATCTTGTTTCTCCGTCGATTGAAGTCATCAATCTTCCTCTGCATTGGTGTTGGTATTCTCTTCACTTTGCTGTTTATTCCTTTTGGTATTAGAGGGATGTTGATGAACTTCCGATCTAGAGATATCAATTTTAGATTTGTGGATGTGATAGCACTTCCACAGTCTGACAAAATTGTTGCTTCCGTTTATGATCAATTTGGGTTTCCTGGGATTGCGTTGTCAAGCTTACATGTGGTTTTAGTCAACATATGGCGTTTAGATTTGTTTGATATCGCTAAAGTTTGTTGGTTGAGAAAGGCATTAGAGATGTATAGATGGGAAGCAATTGCCGTTAGTGAATCGGAAGCTTGGATTGGTATGGTCATCTCCGTGATTATGTTGAAGAGTATTGGCGACAAGGTTTTGTTGGTTTTGCTCAGATTGGGCGATCGGTGACTGTTTTAGCGACGTTGAGATGGGTATTTATTAATATGGTCAATAATGAGTACACATTCGTCATGGTGAAGAGGATTACACAGTCGCAATATCTCAAAGAGACTTTGGTACGGAAGTGTTGGTGCCACTATGTCTCCTTTTCAGAATTAGCTTTGGACACATCGGCTTTAATGTTACGTCTTGTTAAAAGAAGTCACAGCCACAAGTTGCTGTACACAATTCGTAACAAAGAGAAATCAAATATGAAGTTGGACAATAATCGATCTTCTTATCGGTTAGCGAGTAAGGCTACTCTTCGGAAAGCATCGTCAAACTCCCTTCTGCTGTTTTTTCTCTTAGTATATGGCACATACAGCTGCGTATGTAATAACTGTGTTTCACTAATTTTGTATGTCTTTGTAATAACTCTTTTGGATTAATGAAAATTTGTTTCGTCGAAAAAAAAAAAAAAGTGTGTTAAATCAAATATTAAAATATTAAAATTCATTTCTTTTTTTTACTAATTAAGTAAATTATGTCCGTTTTTAAAAATTCAAATCACAACATATATGAAAAATAAAAAGATTTATTTATTATATAGACTATGTATTGATTCAATTTTTTTAAAAAATATGATCATAAAAAAATGAGAGATAAGTTTTTAATAAAAATTTTGAAATATTTCTAAATTAAAGGGAAATAACTTTGTTAACAACAAAAAAAAAAACGGGGACAGCGAGAGAGTGCGACAACAATGGCGATTAGGGTTTTATGAGTGGATTTTGTCGGGTGAATGGGTTCCCAAGGATTAATGGGGTTTTTCTGGTTTCTTTTGGCAATAAGGTCCCAGATCTGCTAAGATCGTATCAGATCTCGTATCGGGCTAATGGGAGAAAGGCTGGATACTTGTGTTTTATTGCTTTAATCGGGATGGATTTTGGCATTATCAGATCTCGGCTGGTATTTAATTGGTTTCCCTTGATTGATCTATCGAGATCGAATCGGTTTTTGCAAAGTTTGGAGAGCAGGATCGCGGTGGATCCGATTTCAAATTCAGAGGGATTGGATAGCAAGATCGTGATGGATCTGATTTTGAAATTAGAGGGATTGAAGCAGGATGGGTTTGCGTCTTCATCAACCCAATCTGTCGATCTCTCAAGGTTTTATCTTCGATGTTTTATTGACTCTTTCCTTCTTCTGGTCCTCTGGAGAATATTGCGAGTAAACACAATATCGTCGGGGATTGATTTGATCACATCTCAGCGGAGATTCGAATCCTCTAGGATCTGGGTGATATGGAATCTTTGGGCTTTTAAAGGTAGAGGCAGAGCGGTGATTCGTCTTCAGCTCTCATCGCTTCTGATTATCCATTCTCTCTTCTCGTTTTTGAGCTTTTCTCTCTCGGGTTTGTGTGAGCCTTCTTGTCGGCGGTTGTTATCAGCTTCTCTCTGTGTAAAAATGTCTCAAAGCTCTTTGTTGGGGAAGGACTCTGTGGAGAAATCTCTGGGTGCTGTTGTTTCCAAGCTGCGGATCAAGGTTCCAAGTTTCGACAATTCTGCTCTGATAAAGGGTTATGCTAAAACGATGATCGGCAGATGTATGAAACCGCGGAAGCAGGATATGAAGGGGTTACTTCTCATGTTTCCTCGTATTTGCTAGGTTGAGGGCAGGGTTGCGGGTGCTGATTTGGGGTTGGGAAGGTTCCAGCTCGACTTTGATGAAGAAGAAGACATTGCGGAGGTGCTCAAGATGGAACCTTTCCATTTTGATGGATGGATGGTATCACTTGTGAGATGGAAACCATCGGTGGATCCTACTTATCCATCAACCCTAACCTTCTGGATCAGGGTCTTGGGAATTCCCATCGAGTATTGGGCCGATCCAACATTCCAATCTATTGGTGATGCCCTTGGCAAGGTGGTGGAAGTGGATCTTGATGGAGATCGGGTTCAGGTCATTCTTGACGGTTTCAAACCTCTCTGCTTTGAGACAATAATCGAGTTTGATAGTGGTGAAACTTTGGTGTCCCTAAGATATGAACGGCTTTATGGGTACTGTAGCTTTTGCTTTAGCTTATGTCATGATGTGGAGCATTGTGAAAAGAAATATGGGAACAGAATTCCACCTACTCAAACGTTGGCTGGGTCAGCTGGAGCTGGTGCTCATAGTTGGAGCTACAAAGGAGCTGTGGTCCAAGATAGGCAGCAAAAGCATGGTAGTGAAGGAAAAGGGAAAGGAATTGCTACAGGGTGATAACATCGTATTTTGACCCATTTTAACTATGGTTTTATCTATGTTTTTATAAGGATTCTAGACCTGAGAGATACTTTAGAGCTTGTTTTCTAGTATTTTGAGTTTCAGGTAGCTTTTACGCAAATTAGGATAAATGGGCCTAAAAGGAGCTTAATGGACTTTCCGGACAGCTTTGGACCGTCAAATGTATCGCACCCGTTGGAGATCTTCCCCTCAGCCAAACTTGGATTTCTTGGTGCCATTGGAAAGCTTAAAGAGTCAAGACTCACCTCGAAGTGGAATCAACCAATTCGGAGTTGTCGTTCAGAAGATATGGCCAAAAGAAAAGAGCCCTGTCCAGCCATGCAAGCAGGTCGTGGGCCTGCGGCCGAGAGCCTCTTCACCGCACGACGAAGACCCGGCCATGCGGCCAGGAGCCCCTGCACCGCACGCCGAGAGCCCGACCATGCGGCCAGCCCAGTCCGAGAGTCACTTATCCAAAACGCCGAGTTTTGACGGAGGAAGCCCTAACCCTAATTTGAGCCGCCTTAATACCCTATAAATACAACATCCACGCCTCCTTTCACAAGAGAGGCCAGAGAGGAAGCAAGAAAGGAGAGAGCAAAACCCTAGCCGTCTCTCACGAGATCTAGAGCCGCCGCCCTCTTCTCTTTGAAGATCTTCTTTAGTTTCATCCTTCTTTTATCTTTTCCAGTACTTCTAGCTTGTTGGGGAGACGTGTTAGCGTCTGTATTCATTAGAGAAGTTTTCTCTGAACCCCTTTTGATATTTCGATTTGCTTTTATTAGATCTACTTATTATTGCTTTGATGATTTCGTTTACTATGTGTGAGTAGTTCGTCTGTTGGGTTTGATGGGGTGATTCAAAGGGGTTTCTCATGTTCTCGTTGTTTGCTTAGGTTATTAGATCTGGATCTCTAGATCCAAAAAGGGTTTATTCCGCGACTCTATCTTCTAGTTTATTATCACCGCGCATAGAAAGAGATTGATCTCCTTGAGTACAAGCGATATCTTAGATAGCTATTATTTGACAAGACCTTTGGTAGTTATTGGACCCCGCTAGGAAGACTGAACGAGCTAGTCTCTGTGTGTACTAAGGCACAGGGGTTAGTGTAGACTTCTAGGACATATCGAACCTGATCTTTAAGCTGACTTCATGCCTTTACCAAAAGAGTGACCAGGACACCGTCGGGTCTATGGAGTTTAGGAACCTGTAAGCGAACGTAGGAGGGTTCAATTTAGTGTTTGAGTTAGTGAGTCAAATAAACCAAATCAGAAGATCAATACCTAACAAACCCTGAGAGTGTGAGACCCTGGAGATGTTCCCCTGACCGCCCAACGCCTTTTAATATTGATAGTAACCCGTTTAGTAATAGCGATTAGATCTTTAGCGTTCTTTAGTTTCCTTAGTTTAGTTATAGCTTCCCTAGTTAGTAGTTTTAGGTTTTAGTTAGTTTTCCTTTTAGTTAGTTTAGTTATCTAGTTTTAGGTTTAGAATAGAATTAGGACAATCCTAGGAGTGACACTTAGGAACCAAAACCCCCTTCAATACTTAGTCTCTGCCGGATCTTTAGTTTAGAGTTTGAACCAGTCACAACTTCCTCGGGTGGATCGATACCCTAAGTACTACAATAGATTGGTTGTGCACTTGCGACCTTTTTATTTGTTTTGCTGAAGGTTAAAAGCCTAAGTTTTTTTAGGTGAAACCCAGTGAGTGTGTGGATCAAACCCACGCCCATCACAGGGAATGACCGGGAAGAGGAGAGGATCGAACCAAGTAACTCAAAGGCCACTGGTTTTGGGAAAGGGAAGCAGGCTCGGTTTGTACAAGGTGAAGGGTTTGCTCGGTATAAGAGGTTCTCGAGCTATGCTCAGTTTAATGAACATCGGTTCAATGAGCAGAAAAAACTGAAAACTAAAGACAAAGAGGCAACAAAGGTAAAGGTGGTAGAGTCAACTGCGGTCAAAGCGGTGCCAGTTGAGGCTTTTAAGCCAAAGAAGATAGTCCGTAAGTCTCTTGTCTTTGAAGATGAGTCTGGTGGTTTCTCTGACCAACATTTGGAGAACAAGGAGCAAGGTGATGCGGAAAAACAGGAGGATAGAGCAGAATTGGAGGCACCTACGAATCAGGTATCTACTCAATCCGCTCTTGAGTTGGGTGAACTTATTTCGGAGGTGTCACGAGGCATCACAGCTGAGGATATGGGAAGGGAGCAAACTGAGGAGGATGCCATGGTTGAGGGAAATACAGATTTGGAGCTTGAAGATGACAATGTGTCAGATTTAGCAGTACTGTCGACTATGGTACAATTGATGCCGGATTCGGGGGCAGAAGCTCTTGAGAGTTTTGAGGAGGTGATGAGGTCTGCTGAGGAAGAAGATACCATGGTGATTAGTGCAGATGAAGGAGCTGAAGCTTCTAAGCTCAATGACAAAGGCAAAGGAAAAGAGTGCTCTCTGGCTAAGAAGAAATCGGGTAGAGGGATTATCCTTCCTGGTGTCACTACGAGAAAGCGGATAGTTCAGGATTTGGTTTCGCCTCGTAAAAGGCCAGCACCAAAAAAAGGATCGAATCCAGGAGATGACAAATTCGCACCGAACCAGGAACCGGAGAACGGTGGATCCGGAGGCTCTCAGCCTCCAAAACCATCAGTTTAGTTTATGATGATACAAGGCTGGTTTTTTGTTTGTTTTTTTGCTTGCTTCAGGAATAAGGCATGTAGGAGTTTTCCATGTATGAGGAAACGCCACAAGCCAGGGTTTTTAGTTTTTCATCTTTTTAATTTTTCCCTTATGTTTTGGATTCAATTCCATTTGCAATCTGGTTTCCCGTTTGTAGCCATCTTATGTCTCCCTGGATGTACAAGTATTATGGCTTTTTATCTTAATAAAGATTTATTCGGCTCTTTGTGGATGTTTTTTTTATGGTTATTTGATTCTAAGCAGGTGGAAAATGAGAAAATAGGTGATTTCTTTATTTGGGCCAAAAGCCCATTACTAACGCTTCAAGGTGGTCCGGTTTCTGCGCTGGTTTTAGGCCATTTCTCACTTTTTGGGCTTTGTGGCCTTCTCGTGGGGACTAAAAATGATTTGTACCATGAATGTTTCAAGATAGGTAAGGTTGTGCGACTAGAAAAATCGGGAAGTCTTCAGGGTATTTGGAAAATATTTCACAAGAGCCCAATAGTCTGTGACTTTACTCTAAGGTGGATACGGCCATTACTAGGAAATAAGGATAATTGGTGCATTAGAAGAAGTTTACCAAGGGACACAAGTCACAATATGGATTGTCTCTTACTTTCGGACATTTCTCCTTTCTGGAATTTCACCATTATGATTTCAAAAAGGCTTTTTATGTTAAAGAAGGGTTGGTATGGGACAAAGGACACAAGCAATAATTGCTCATCCCATCAGGATCGACATTACTTAATTCTCTATTTTCACCTGCCTACTCTAAGGTTGGAGAAGGCGGGTTTGGGTGGCCAACAACCACTTCCATCAACAGTTTTTTTATGAAGATTTTAAGTTGGAATTGTCAAGGTCTCGGTAATAAAACGACAATAGGGTATCTTCGTGATTTACGGGGAAAACACCGACCAGATTTTCTATTTCTATCCGAAACAAAACAAGTTCGACCATTTTTGGAACAATTCGTTGGTCATTTTGGTTATTCAAATGTGACAACGGTTGACCCAATTGGTTATAGCGGTGGTTTGGCATTATTTTACAATATTAATTACCACCCGGTTACAATCCTGTTCCAATCAAACCGGATAATTGATATTGAAACGGTCCATAAAGGCAAAACTATTAATTTAACCTTTGTGTACGGGGACCCTGTTCCGAAAAAACGGGATCAAGTTTGGGAGCGACTTACGAGGATTAGTCTCAACAGGAATTCCCCGTGGTTCATAGTTGGGGACTTCAACGAACTAACCGGAAATCATGAAAAGAAGGGTGGCACCTTGAGACACGCCTCATCTTTTGTGAATTTTAATCTTATGATACAAAACTGCGGTTTTTTAGGTTTTCCATTTATTGGAAACTGCTTATCTTGGCGGGGGTGGAAGAAGAAGAAACCTATCCGATGTCGATTAGATAGAGCGATGGGTAACGAGGATTGGCACGAATTTTTTCCGGATACCGTGGTGGAGTACCTCCCTATGATCGCGTCCGATCATAAGCCGCTTATTACTTCCATCCGCGCGAAGGGCTTTTATGTTTGACAAACGCTGGATAGGGAAAGAGCGGCTCTCGGATGCTATTGAAAAAGGATGGGATTTGACTTCTGATAGAGGGACTATTGGTTTTATGGACAAAATCATTTCATGTCGACGACAAATCTCAAAGTGGCGCGCTTTGCTGATGCCTTATGGGCGTGACGCAATAGAGAAATTAAAAGCGGATTTGGCTAGGGCCCAGGCGGATGACTCAACCCCGGCGGAGGTTATAGCCGATTTGACTGCTCGGTTACGAGTGGCTTATCATGACGAGGAGAGTTACTGGCATACGAAAAGTAGGAATCAATGGATGAGATGTGGGGATAAAAACTCCAAGTTCTTCCACGCACAAACAAAACAACGGAGGGCTCGCAATCGGATAATAGGCCTTTATGATAACCAGAACAAATGGTCTACGGAGGAGAAGGATATTCAAAATATAGCGGTATCTTACTTTGATAATCTGTTTTCCACTTCGGAGCCTAATGGTTTTGAGGAAGCACTGACGGAGATCCAGACGGTGATCACGGGGGAGGTAAATGATCATCTCACGGCCCCAGTAACGGAACAGGAGATTAAAGCGGCTTTGTTTATGATGCATCCGGATAAAGCACCTGGGCCGGATGGAATGACTGCCTTGTTTTACCAGAAGGCATGGGATGTGATCAAAACGGATTTATTAACACTGGTTAATTCCTTTTTTGATAAAGGAGAATTTGACCCCCGGTTAAATATGACAAATATTTGTCTTATTCCAAAAGTGGACAAGCCAGTACGCATGACAGAGTTACGACCCATTAGCTTATGTAACGTTGGCTATAAGGTAATCTCAAAGATTATTTGCCAGAGATTAAAAAAGGTTTTACCATCGGTAATTTCAGAAACTCAATCGGCTTTCGTACAAGGACGATTGATATCGGATAACATTTTAATTGCTCAAGAGATGTTTCATGGTTTACGCACTAACCCGTCTTGTAAGCCAAAGTTTTTGGCTATAAAGACGGATATGAGTAAAGGGTATGACAGGGTAGAATGGGTTTTTATAGACAAGTTATTAAGAAAAATGGGTTTTTGCGAGAAATGGACTTCTTGGATTATGCGTTGTGTATCATCTGTACAGTATCAAGTGTTAATAAATGGTCAACCGAGGGGATCAATAGTACCGGAGCGGGGGCTTCGACAGGGCGACCCTCTGTCACCCTATCTTTTCATTCTTTGTACTGAAGTATTAATTGCTAATATTCGGAAAGCAGAACGGGAAAAGAGGATTACGGGAATTAAAGTGGCAAACAAGTGCCCACCAATTTCTCATCTTTTGTTTGCGGATGATAGTTTGTTCTTTTGTAAAGCAACTACGGATCAATGTGGCGTTATTATGGGGATTCTTAAATAATATGAGAGGGTTTCAGGACAGCAAATAAATTTTGCGAAATCATCAGTACAGTTCGGGCACAAAGTAGAGGATTCAACAAAAACGGCGATCCATGGGGTTCTAGGTATCACAAATCTGGGAGGTATGGGTTCTTATTTAGGTCTTCCGGAAAGCATGGGTGGCTCCAAGACAAAATTGTTTTCCTTTGTGCGTGACAGGCTACAAAGCAGGATTAATAGTTGGTCGGCCAAATTTTTATCCAAAGGAGGGAAAGAAGTAATGATTAAATCGGTAGCTGCGGCACTTCCCACCTATGTCATGTCTTGTTTCCGTTTGCCGAAATCAGTCACTTCCAAGCTAACTAGCGCGGTGGCTGATTTCTGGTGGCATACGGGAGGCGAATCAAAAGGTATGCACTGGCAAGCTTGGGAGAAATTATGCAGCAGCAAACAATTAGGAGGCCTCGGGTTTCGTAATGTTAATGATTTTAATACGGCTCTTCTCGCAAAACAGCTATGGAGATTGATGGAGGTGCCTGATTCTTTATTTGCAAAGGTTTTTAAAAGTCGGTACTATCGGAATACCAATCCTATGGAGGATATAAAATCATATTCACCATCTTATGGATGGCGAAGTATGGTTTCTGCTCGCTCTCTGGTGAAAAAAGGACTAATTAAACGAGTAGGTTCAGGAGAAACCATTTCTGTATGGAATGACCCTTGGATACCTTCTCAATTCCCGAGACCAGCAAAAAGTAACGGGTCCATTATGGATCCATCTCTACAAATTTACCAATTGATTGACCATCACACAAGATCATGGGATCTTGATAGATTGAAGACTATCCTCGACCCACCAGATGTTGAGTTGGTCTATGCGATCCCCCTAGGGTATAGCAGCATCCCGGATTCCTTTGGATGGCACTTTACAAAGAACGGAAAATATACGGTCAAATCAGGATACCATACGGCACGCCTCCCGTCTCCGGACGTGGCTTCTCCTGGGGTACATGGGCCAAATTGTATCCCGCTCCAAGCACATGTATGGAAGATCAAATGCCCCCCAAAAATCCAACATTTTATGTGGCAGGCTATTACTGTTGTATTTCGGTCTCTGCCAATCTCAGCAGCCGAGGAATTAATTGTGACTCGGTATGTGCTCGATGTGGCCACTCCGAGGAAACAATTAATCACGTTTTATTCGAATGTCCACCGGCCCGCCAGGTATGGGCATTATCCCAGATTCCATCGGGATCACAGTCGTTCCCCTCGGAATCCCTGTTCACAAATATGGATTACCTTTTTTGGCGGCAACCGTCACAGGCCCAAAGCGACTCCTTTCCTTGGGTAATGTGGTATATTTGGAAGGCTAGAAATGCCAAAGTATTTGACAATATAGATGAGAATCCCCTCGAGGTGGTTCGATTGGTTGAAACGGAATCCCAGGCTTGGCAGCAGGCTCAGGTGGAGGAGGAGGGCACAATCTCGCCTACGTTGGCCCATCCTTTTCCACCTTCAAACCCTTTGACAGTCTCTTTTAGCGGTCATCGATGTTATGTAGATGGATCATGGAAGGCGACAGATAGTTTTGCAGGTTATGGATGGTTTTGTACATCCCAAAGCAGGGTGACAACGATGGGAGCTACCAACCGACGGCGAAGTCTATCAGCCCTGCATGCGGAGATGGAGGCTCTGATATGGGCGATGAGATGTATGATTGGAGCTGGCATTCTACATGTGGCGTTTATGACGGACTGCTCTGACCTGGTGAAGATGGTGTCTTCCCCAACGGATTGGCCGGCATTCGCAGTTTTCTTAGAAGACATCGCATCTGATAGGGAAGAATTCTCATCCTTCTCTTTATCTCTTATCCCACGAGGCGAGAATGTAAAAGCGGATTATTTGGCACGAAATGTTCGTACCATGCCGTACTACGTTACCTATGTAAACAACATTCCGCCAAATTGGCTTTTATAAGCTAATCTATATATTGCGTTGACAAAAAAAAAACTTTGTTAACAAAATTATAGGGAAGAGAAAATTCAATATTTCCTTAAATAAATTCAATAGGTGAGAGGAGAGTTTGAAAACTTTGGATAGTGTTTTATTTTTATAATTAATGCGAGTTCTCTAACAACGACACGTGGCGAAAATGTTTCTCTTTTAATATATAGGGGATTTAAGTTACCTCATTTAAATTACCATCAATCATCCAATTCTAATTATAAACGCATCAGAAGATGAGTGTAAAACTGAGTCGAGTTATTTGTATAGGCATCAGAGGACTTGTAAAGAGGTAATTTGTCTACTATATAAGCATATAAACAAGGGAACTTCTAGATTCATGTACAAAGAAAAATTGTATTAATGTAATGAAATATTTACCTGTAGATAGTGTTTGAAGAACAATCCCATGATGAACCTGAATGGTTGATTGTGGAGATGAAACCCTACATATATATAAAAGAAAACGAAGTAAGACAATTATTCTCGAAATTTCAGAAACCCAAGACAGGGAAAGTACAATGTCACCAATCCTTAAGAAAACTAAGAGCTCAAAGATGGCTTTGTCAAATCACAACACAAAATTGTATAAACAAATGACTCGCAATTTTTGCTGCCTAGTCATTTGCTGTCTAGTATCATGCTGTATAAAACTAGAGAGTACAATGTTAAGAGAAGTTAAAGTTCGTTGTCATGGAACAATCATAGAGACAGTTGATTACTTGAGACGTTTCTCTCTACCATTTTAAAATCCAGATCAAAGATGTCCCATCTGCAAATAACATATGATCAAGGTGACAATACACAAGGATGGAAGAAAATCGAGAACATCATCTCCATTATAGCACCACTTGGATCAATGAATAATGAAAATAATAAGAAAATTAGTTAAAAAATCGAAACATATGGTTTCTATAAAAAACCTAATTTTAGAGAAGAGGAAATAGTAGAAGAAAACGCATCTTTCATGAAAAAACGCATCTTTCATGAAAAAAAAAAAAAAAAAAAAAAAGCCTCAAAACTTCGTCGTATTGTAACCATATGTGAGTGGTGAGTGGCTGTTGACCAAAAACTAGTGTTAACGGTAAAAATAATTTCAAAAACTATTGATATTTTGTTTTGGTTTTTAATGTTAAGAAAAAATTATATATGAGAAATATTCTAAAATACTGCTAAATTAAGTTTTTGTTTTATAAATATTATTGTCAGTTTTATTTTTTTTAAATATCACTATAAACTTTAAATAAGGAAAATACTGAAAGTTTTTCACATTACCATATATGAATACTGTGGAAACGAGTCTTACGAAATTATTGTAGTTTTGAGAAGGATAATTGATTGTATACCAATTATCAATATAACAAAAAAAAAAAAAACTATGAAATCCATTATCCACCACAAAGACAACTTATGTTAAAAGAATATACATAACATTTATGGTGGATTTTAGATTCTCTAAATCTTCCGCAAACCAATGAAAATTGATACGTTTTATATATTAAAATTGCTTACATTAGTTAGTGAATAAACTCACCGGCATCACTACCAGATTAAAATACCTTGAAAATATCCAACTATTCACACATTATGAAAAAGATTAAGCATGCTTTTAAGGATTTCTGAAAAAGATTAAGCATGCTTTTAAGGATTTTCAAGGGTTCCAAATCCTTTCAAGAATCACTATCAAGAATGAATAAGACGGCTAAGCCGCATTCGTATCTAAAAGCTAAGACTTTGACTTTGAATATACTATCCGATCTCAGATTTTTATTTCGGACATACTATCCATCACTTTATCCATCACTTGATGATGACAGTACAACATGTAAAGATGACACTTTAGATGTTATCCTCACAAATTTGGTAGAGGTTTCTGCTATGACTTAACATAATTACTCAAGAGTGTTCATATCTTGTACATATTAGTCAATTAATTTCTTTTCCAAATTCTTAATATGTTTAAAGATAAAAAAAAGTACAAATTATATAATAAGATATAATATATCTTTTCCAAATTCTTAATTTCATATATTATAAAATTATATATAATAAGATATAATATATATATATATATATCTTTTGAGTTTTTTGGTTTTTCATTTGTTTCCGAACTGCCAAGGCTCTGTTTGCATTAGATAAATCAAGTGGTTATATAGTTCAAGCTGAAGCGTTTAGCAAACTCAAAGTGTAGATTAACAAAGCTAAACACAATCAACAATAAAAAGACTTAAAATAATGAAATAGATTTTTTGTCAATAGTTCAAAAAAGATTTCACAATTTTTAATTTATATAAAATCTCAATATTTATATAAAGTATATAAATGGAGTTGAGAGTTAGAAGTTAGAACATATAGTTTTTCATCTGTTTTTGATTAAAGTATTATATTATGTGTTTTTATTTCATTTACATAATTTTCAGCGGTATGACTAAAAGAATCGTAAAACTAATTACAATAGGTTGATATGCATTTTAACAAAATTTTAAGTTTGAATCTAAGCATTATGGATGTTTTATGTTAATCTACGCCAGATATGATATCAATAACAATATGCTTTTTTCACTAAGTTATTCTTCAAAATGTATTTCGACTTATTTTAATTAAGTTTAAAAAGAAAATAATAATAATTTTTGGATATTGAAGATTCATGTGTAACCTACTCAAATGATTAAAACTCATCTACTAAATATTTTTTTTATTATAAGTGAATCGTTAAAACCATATTCTGAGATTTCAAATATAAATTGGTATGTTTAAATTTATGGTTAGTTCGATTAAATTTTAACATAGTATTTACAAATAATTAGTATATGTTGTGAACTGATGATTTCATTAATCGAATAAGAGATATATATACAAGAGTAGTAGCGGGATACAGAGAATGAGAGTAACCCTAATGGGCCATGGGCCGATTATGGAGTCCATCCATATGGTTTATAACACTCCTCCTTGGAAGACATAACTGTGCCCGATACTAAATCGGGATCTCTATAATGCGCTAGGAAATGTTGGCTCATTAAAACCTTACCAGAAAAACCCAGTGGGACAAAACCATGGTGAAGGAAAAAGAGTAAAACACGCATTACTCCCCCTGATTTGAGCATCACTGTAGATCCTTAAGTCTGCGCATCCCGATCTGATGAATGAGCTTCCAGAATGTTGAAGTCGGCAATGATTTGGTGAATAAGTTGGCTGAATTCTCAGTTGACCGGATCTATTGAACTTTGACCTGACCGTCCTTCTGTAATTCATGAGTGAAGAAGAACTTGGGCAGAATATGCTTCGTTCGATCTCTCTTAATGTAGCCGTCCTTGAGTTGAGCAATACAGGATGCGTTGTAATATGATGGTATTTGATGTAGTAGTTGATTTATCATGGTTTTTAGGGATTTTAACCATGATATTACTATCTATATATCTATGTTTTTGGTGTTTTTTCTAGTGTTTCTATGTGATTACATGTAATTTAGTGTTTGGAGCTACTTAGGAGCAAATGTGGACTTTTTGGAGCTTTTTGGAGCATTTGGAGTTTAGTAGCAGAGAAGACAGATTCGGAGGCCCAGCCCACCAGGACTTGGTGTCGATCGACACCATCCTTGGTGTATCGATCGACACTCCATCGCGGACCAGAAGCTGTCTCGAGTTTTCGAAGCCCAAAGTTTTCCCGAAGTTTCCCACAGAAGCCCAACACGACTTTACTCGTCTTTACTTAGGGTTTTAGAGTTTGGAACTCATTCATAGACATTTTTGCTGAAACAATTCAGAGAGAGAGAGTTTTTAGGTTTTCTTGAGAGATTTGGGGAGATTGATTCCTTCTGCTTCAGTTGTAATCTTGAACCCCCTTTTTGTTATTGATATCTTGATGCTTTCTAATCTATTCATGATGTTTTCTTCTCTGATTATGTCTGAGTAGTTTGCTTGTTAGATCTAGGGTTTCTCACAAAGGATTTTGATGGTTTGTTGAGTTATCTGTGTTAGATTAAGATTCTATATCTTTAGATGTTCTTCACCATAGGTTGTTCTGCATACTGATTTCTAGCTTGATCATCTAGACTTCTGATTTTAGGTTTGTTAATTGACACGACAGTGTAATTGAATTCCTGAAAGAACCTAGGGTGAGCAAAAGACTTATCTGCAAAGACATTTGGTTTAAGGCTTTTGCGAACAAATCAAACTTGAACTAAAAGCTGGTTAGATTCTTAGGTTTTGCAAAGACATTTGATTTCCTAGTTTCTTAACTTTTATAGTTTTCGCAATGAAAGTTGGTTAACTTTATATCTGTGATTTGAGTTCTAGAACTGTTCTTCATCTGAATTCTGATTGTTTGATAACTTGATTTTCCTGATTTTTCCTGAGAATACCTGAGATCTAGCGTTTGTCTTTAATTGATCACAACTTCATTTAATTTTCCTGCATTGTTTTATTTAATAATTAATCTTTTCTGTTTAGCATTAATCCGAATTAAATTGCCTATTGTGTATCTAGAGTCTCTTTGGTTCGACCCCTAAGTACTGCAATTGATCTCTTAATTTGAGAGAGTAGCTCTAGGGTAAATTTGAGCACATCAGTAGTAGCTGCGCCTTAAGGAAGGTTGCATACGTACCCTTGGAAGGGATCAAGCCACACGTAGTTCCTATTCATTGACCATGCCATAATCTGATCTTATAAATAACCTGCATCAGCAAATCAAACTAAACCAAAGCAAACCGGTTATACCACATACGTCCGCTTTGTTTCAGTCCATATAAGGATTTGTCCAGCCTTATGCAGTTCTCGAGAATCTTTCTTATCTTTGAGCTTAATATCCTCTGGTAATCTCATATATTATCCAGTGGACTTATATAAATATGCAGGCATTACATCCATTAGCCGCAAATCAAGTATTTCTCTTTTATATAGCCAGACTTAGCAAAAATTTAAATGTCTTAGCATCCACCACAGGGGAGTATATCTCATCTATTTCTGGTCTTTGTGTGAATCCTTGTGCCTATATAATTCTTGTTTCCCAAGACAACTTACTTGATTTCATATGCATTTGGATGGGCCTAACATGGATTTTCAAGTATTGTTTTTTTTTTTATAACATCTTTTCTTTTTTGCCATCCTTTTGTGAGTTAAATTTTTAAAAATACATATTCCAATAAAATTAAATTTTAATAAAAGTATAAAATCATGAAAACCAAACATTTTGAATAACTATAGATTTTGAATGGAATTTAAAAATCATTATATTAATAATTGGAGATTTATAAAGATTGATAGAATCAATAAACCAATAATAATAGATTTCATTAAAAATATCAAAAATCCACACAACAATAACAAGGGGAGTCTAAGAATTCTAACAATCTTTAAAACTCCAATCTCTCGAGAATAGCTCCTAAACCCGCATACACTAATCTATCAAAGTAACTACAATAGATAAAAAGGAAAAAAAACACTTAGAAACATGTAGAACGTAAAGATATACAAAAATTGATGAAGATGAAAACAAATGCCAAAACTTTGAATAAAATGATATTTTGTGTTTAAATGCATTATATTATTATACTAAAGGAGAACATAATTTTATTTCATTTTTAAACATTTTAATTTGTTTATATATAAATAATTAGTGCAATAACCAATAAGCATGAGCTATGAGTAGCTATTACACCTAATCTAAAAATTAAACACTTTCTATGAAACCAACTCTCTAATAAACTATCCGGACTTTGTTCTTATATTCACAAATCCACCCAAGAAAATTTCACAATATACTAAACATATATATTCCGCTAAACCTTGTTTATGACTTTTTTATATATTAAGTGATTATTTATGTAAATTATAATTACATTAGATACATCATACATGTTTCATCTTTCACTCTCATTTGTTTTTCTATTAGTTTTTCTACTTCCAAACAAGTTAATTCCTCGTAGTACTCGGAGTAGCCTATTGGCATACTTTCTCTGTGAAGTAAAGCTTACAGAGCCAATACAAGCCGTTGTGACTTGTCCGAAAGTGTTCTTGTTTTTACTTGCTGATCTCTTTCCTAAGCAAATTGGCTTCTTTAGGCTGTTGTGTGACTGAAGGCTATTCTTCAAAGTAACAAGTTGTTCTTCGAGGTTATGGATTCTGAAGCTCGTTGACTCATACTCATCCAATGTTGCATCTTTTTGCATCAAGAAGCATAATGGTTTGCTTCTTGAGCCGGTTTCATCATCAGTGCAAGGGCTTTGTTGGGATGTCAAGGGTCTTGAGCTTAAAACAATGCTACCTGAGAAGTCTGCTGAGTTTGTGAATCTGAATGAGTCAGAGCAGTCTTTGAAAGCTTGGTGTGTGTTGAGCTGTTGAACAAAGAGAGCTTGGACAACCAAACGTAATGGCATTTGCTCGTTTTGAACAAGTTTGAGTGATGTTTCTTGTGACAGTTTTTGGCAATTTAGGTAACTGCAGATTGTTCCTTTTCCTTCTTGAGGTATGTCCTTATGTACCTAAAGCAGAGCCGTGCCACATAAGGTACAATAATGTAGGTTAATTGTACATAATGGAAGAAGAAAAAAATTGAAATTAAAGTATATATACCTCAAGAAATGCATTCACTGCAAGGTAGAGTTTGTCATGACTCTCTCTGAATGACATTGGGACTGTCTCAATCAGCTCAATGAACCTTGTAGTTTTCATTTCTTGATCATATGGTAAACGAGAGAGAAAAAAATCCCACAATTTTCCAACTCTCAAGTTGCTTGAGGAGGAAGTAAGATTGGATTCTGTTTCTGATGATACATATGCTAAAAACAGGCTTTCCATTGTAAGCAACTCTTGACTGAAAGCAATGTGCCCATTGCCAGCCTTCGGGTATATAAAGTTTTCGGTGTGGGCAGTGTGAAGAAGAGATACAATCTGTTCTTGCAGCTTCAACAAAGTTTCATGCTTCAAAGCGTGCGTGAGACACGCGAAGTAAAACCCGACAGGAACAAACCTATATGCCTTATCTCTTGTAAGAAGCAAATCTAGAGCTCTTTGTAGAATATTAGTATTAGTTTGATCTTCATGTATAACATATTTGTTGGCGTAAAATACGATCAGTGGACTTACATATCTTTCTTTCATCCCTTGTCTTCTAAGTGACCCAGTAACCTGTCTGAAGAATTCGTATGGAAGATCGGTAAGGTCTTTAATCCAAGTATCTTGGTTTATGATCTTCTCTACGGTTGTATATTCCCATGGTTGATTCACCAAACCTTCAAGCATTACCACTGGCCTTTCTCTTCGTCTTTCGGGATCAAGAATCTCCATACACGCCGTGAAAGCCAGAGACTCTATGCACCGGCTCACGATTAGTAAATCTTCAGACCAAGGCAATAGATCTTGACATTTCTTCAGAACAACTAACGTGTCGTCCCAGTTTTGCAACACAACTTGGTTGAGATAAAGGTCAAATCTCTCGCAGAGGTTACCCGTCGAATGTTGCTCTGTCATTTCAAGAAATTGAGCTGCACATCTAAGTCCGGCGATGTTGAAAGGATGTATTAAAGTTGGACAGCCATAAATGAAAAGCATAATCTTCTCAAATGTCTCAGCTCCACCAGGAAACTCATGTGGTATCTCGATATCGCATAGCTGATCCTCTCGTTCCTTAAAGTATCCGCTCTTTGTACACAAGAGACTCTACAAAAGATAGAAAAAAAAAGTTAGGCATTGGAACACTAACACAAACCACTAGGCTACATGTATTGGCCGAAAAAAAGAATTCCTTGAGAGATTTTATTACCTTGTGAAGGTTGAAACTCTTGTTGCAAACTCGAACATGTACTGAAGCAGGTAGACCGGTCTCTTTGCTCCTACGACACACACACACATACACACAAAAGTACATAAAATAAGTCTACAACATGAATAATTTAGACTTACATATATGACATTTAAAGAAGATAATCTTGAGGTTCATACCACGAAAGAACCTTGATTTTCAAAAGGGTACTGATATTTGGAGATGAAATTGGACTGGAGGCGACAGATGAACAATCCTTGTAGCTAAAAGATTCCATTAATGAGTATATAAATTTGTGAAAACTTAAGTAGATAAAGTATATCAGAACCAATATGGTAATGATGAAATTAGATCGTCCATTTATATTCTTCTTCTGAGTTAAATTTCTGAAGAGGAAACTTGCGTATTTTGGGGATTGAAGAGGAAGAAAAGGGTTCTAGGATCCACAAAACAAGAAGAAGCTAAGGAAGATTTGAGAAAAACAAAGTTTCTTTTTGTTTTGGTTTTATCAAACATTAAACAATATATGCCTACTTGCATGCGGGCACACACACATATATGTAGATGTGGTCAAAGTCATGCACACGAGTGTTGAGCTCAAAAAAAGAAAGATCTCAAAGTTCAAGGCTACAAGTTGAAGACGACGTTCCTCGAGTGTTGAGAAGGGTTGAAAAAACTTGTATTATAACATTTTTTATTTGCTTTTTTCAACAACATTTTTGGTTTTTTACTCCAACACTTGGTTTCTTTTTCACATTAACTGTTAAAAACGTAGGCATGCGGGTGCGGTTAACCGAACCATTTATATCTGTTTTCGGCTTTTTTTTTTTTTTTTTTTTATTCTGTAAGCAAACAAAATTTACGAAATTAATCGAATAAATAATCGGTCCGGTTTGGTTTGGTTTGATTTTTCGGTTATTGAAATTCTACCAAATTGAATCGATATTTTGGGTTTTTGCCGCTAAATCCGGGTAAACCCGGTTAAATAATTCGGCTCCATTTTTTTATATATATTGGTTTAATTTTTGTTTGATTTCAGTATATATTTCTGATTTTTTTATTTAAAAAAAACGGTTAACCGTTTGATTTGACGAACCGAACCGAACCATAAACCGAACATGATTTAAAATCCTGCCAAATTGAACCGATTGCTAAACCGATTTTGAACCAAAAACCAAAAATTTCGGTTCGGTTCGGACAATAACCGCAGGGCTAACTTAAAAGACTCGAAATAGTTCTAACTAGACATTTTAATTTTGGTGACGTTTATTTATGATTTACGATATGGTGTCGTGTTATATAATATTTTTAATTAATACTAATGGAGTATTTTTACGAATATAATTATATATTTTTGCAACCATAGTACATTGCGGGATAATCGAGAGACGAAATTGAAGTATTGCTTCCTTAGGAAGAATTCGTTCATAGAGAATAGGGAAGAGGGGGCAGAAATTGAGGGAACAAAAAACAATTAGAGATTATTAGAACATTACACACATGTAACATATATTTAAAATGGCTTTACTAGACTAACATAGACTTTTTGGTCAAAATGACATCAATTTTTTATAATAATATATGCTTGCTTCCAGATTATTTAAAGGGGATTTACTAGATTACATAGATTTTTGGTAAAAATGATTTCAAATTCTTTTTGACCTTAACTATTTACTAATGCCAATTTGACCAAAAAAAAATAAAAATAAAAACTTAAATAACTCCAGGTTGTGTGCAAGTGTCACCCAACAGGCCAACACTAGGGAGGGTGTTAAAGCTGCAGAAGTTAGACATGGAGCTAAAATGACACATGTCGTTCGCATGACGAGACAAGCGAAAACTGAACCAGTGACAAAGACGATTCAGGCATTTCCGATGTCGGTAGCGATGAGGTTAAAAAAAACCCATAGCATTTTTAAAGAACACCACTGACTAATTTTTAAGATGGGATGTAGAATCCTTACTCACATGTTTTCTCTTCTCTTTGCTCTGGTTTTTCTTTTAATTGTTAAATTGATTAATTGGAACGATTTACATCTGTCTTCGCAATCAAAACATTGACACAATTGACTGCTGGTTCTTTTAAGCTTACTAAGGTGTAAGGACTTATCTGTTATTAGAATCTTCACAAATATATATACTTGTTGTGATCTCTGCGATCCATCTGATGATATAACCTTGCACCTAAGTACGTTGTTGTTATCTTTCATCAAATTTGTGAAAATTTCTTTTGTTATTAACGGTTCCTTTTGACTGCTTTGGTGGGAGACGACGTATCTTTTTCCATGGCAATCAAAACTTTCTCTCATATGCTGTATATTGCTGCAGAATTTGGAGATTCTAGGCACCACCATGGTTCTTTTTTTTTTTAAAGAACATTTCGAGGATTTTCATGATATATAAGAATATATAGCTTCTTATCCTCTGCTTTGTTTAGACATGTTAAGAATAGCCCAATTACTTGTTCCAATGGTAAAAGGGTAAAAATTGGCATGTTAATGACAATGTATCTATAGGTTTATTTTAACATATCTACCTTTATTTATAATTAAACTATATATCGTATTTTCTTAAAGTATTAGATTCTTTGTTAAAGAAATTAAAGATCGTGTTTTCAGATTAGGTTTGACTAATTATGAATTTTGTTTATACCTTTTATGTTGTGTGCAACAGCCAACATGCATCCACATGCATTGTAGTTATCCTCATTTTTCTGCATTTGATGTTACGTACAACCAAAAACTTTTTTATGTCGTCAAAGGGTTAAAAGCATGAAAAATAATTAATTTGCACTTTTAATTATATACTGTATATTATATATAGAACCCTCAAAAGAAGAAGGTTTTCCATCAAAAATACTATTATGATAACAATAAGTTGTATTCCACTCTTGCCATCTGAATAACATTGTGATAGATGCCAAGTCCCCTTTGGCACCATCCCATGAGAGAGAAAAAAAAAATTTGAGATTATAATTATAATTAATAATATTATTAATAAAATAAAATTTATTACATTTCTTAAATAAGTTGAACACATCATGTTATATATTCCGAAAGACAAAACAAGATTGGTAAAACTTTAGAAGGGTTATATTCATATATCTATAGTCTAATAATCAATAAACAAATATTTCAATGGAGAATATTGATGGTACGTAAAACGTAAACGTGTTTATACAAATATATCTTACATTAAATAATTTGATTCTTTTAAAAATATAAATATTCATTTGCATTGTGGCATATATAAACACTACACTTACCACTTTGATCCTGCAACACATCAACTATGGCTTCTTCAACCTACTCTAACTTCACCACTTTAGCACTAACCCTAATCTTGATCTTTCGCCTGACGCCGGAAACCACCGCATCACGCCATCTGAATGAAAAGAATCCGGTGGTAGCTGGAGTCACCATTACTAGCGAGAAATACCTTCTTCCTCGGGTTCCACCAAATTGTCCACCGTTTTGGTTTTGGTGTTCCCTTCCACCGTTCGGAGGGAATATCGCACGACCACCGTCACCGTTACCGTTACCTTCACCTCCAACATTTCCACCGCGTCTCAAAAGTTACAAGTTTCCTTCCTTTCCGTTCCTCAAGCCAACGCCGCCGTAATCGTATACGCTGATGGCGTCAAGTCTAAAACGTAATGAATGTGAAATTATCTTCTTTACTGTGATGTATCTATCTCTAGCTATATGTAAAATAAATATAATAATATCGGTATGATCTGTGTAATCGATGGTAATTCGAAAGTGTAATAAAGATCAATCGTGTGATAACAAATATTAAATAAAGATTAGTTTTCTCCATGTAATATTTTTGGCGCTTTTAAATCGGAATTTGATAAAACATTTATATATCCTAATTTCTTATTGAAAAAAATCTTAGAATGGGAGAGCAACGTATTAGTGATTCTGTCTGATTGTCTTTGAAAAGGAAAAATTTCTTAAACTTCTTTCTCGAGTATCCTTTTATAAACTCCAAGTTTTCGTAACCGATATATTTTTTTTTTGGTGGAAGACGGGGGACTAGTCCCCCATTTATTTAAAATAGAAAAAATTACAAACGAATACGTCTTGGGCGCGCAGACCCAATAACATCATCACTCAAAAGTGAATCAACAGCAACTGGAACAATAGAAAACGAATGAAATCCAATGGGCAAAGAAAACGCATAGTTTGCTAACCCATCTGCTAGACGGTTAGCCTTCCTATACACGTGTGAAATCCGGACTATCCAGTCCCTCGAAATAAAGCCATGGCACAAGCGTACCAGGAAAGACAGCGGATGCGTATCACTAATCCCTGTCGTAAGAAAACCAACAACCAACTGAGAATCCACCTCAATCTCCAGACGTGTGACTCTCCTCTCCCAGGCAATATAGAGACCATAATAGACACCCCATAACTCCGCCAAAGGTGCCGTACAAATCCCTATGTTGAGAGCAAACCCTCCACACCAACCACCATTCTCATCACGTAGTACTCCTCCCGCCGTTGCGAGTCCCGGATTACCATGCGACGCACCATCAGTATTAAGTTTGGTCCACCCCGGGGCCGGTGCTACCCATCCCACCATTATCTCGCTCCGAGGCCCGAGCGAAGACCCTGCGTTGTGTTTTGAATGCACCATAGTAGCCTCCCGAGAAAGGTCTTTAAGAAACTGGATTCTGTCTCGACACCTACCATGATTAACAAAAACATTATCACACCTCCACTTCCATGCCCACCAAACTGATATCGCAAAAAGTGTTGACCAAGTAGTCCCAAAGAGCTCAGCATCATCACACAAATTGCCATAAACCCACTCAAGTAACGTTTGCTCAAAGAAAGCACTTCGTCGTCGCCTTGGAACAATCCTATCCCAAACTCCGGCCATAGCCGGACAATCCCTGAGGATATGTAGCGTTGTCTCCACACCACTCTTACATACCTGGCATATATCCGTATTACATAAGTGACGACGATGTCGCTCGGCATTGGTAAACAGAGCTTGATTTCCTACCAACCAGAGAAAAACCCGAACCCGCTCTGGTGCCACCACCTTCCATACCCGGTCATAAAAACGCATCAGGTTCGGTCCCGGTGCATCATCCCGTGTAATCATCGCGTATGCTGATGAAACCGAGAACTTACCATCCGCACTCTCTCCCCATGAAAGACGATCTCTCGCACCGGTCACATTATCAAGCACTACTGACAAAAGTTCCAACCGAGTATTCTCAGATACATAAGGAGTTATTCTGCCCAGCTCCCAACCAACACCATTCCTCCACATATCAGAGACTAGAACCGTTTCATACCCAGGGGGAAGTTCGACTACAACTCTGTCCATTAAGCGGATGTTAGACAGCCATTTCTCAGACCAAAATCGAATTAATTGACCATTACCAAGAACCCAGCTCTGACCCGGTAAAACCACCTCACACAATCCGGTCATGATACTTCTCCATGTTGAAGACCAAGTCCCTTTTGCCTCCAACCAAGTCGCATCGTGGATCGTACCAACCTTATATTTCTTCCTAAGCAGCTTCGCCCATATACTCTCAGTGTTATTAAGCAACCGCCAACCCAATTTTGCGATAAGAGCTTTATTCATATCCTCTGCCCGGCGAATCCCCAAGCCACCCTCGGATTTCGGTCGAGTAACTCTATCCCATGATACTGCATGAAGCTTAGTACCCCATAAGAAGTTTCTTGATAACTTGTCAAATTCTTCCAATATCGATTTAGGCAAACAAATTGTGCTCATGGTATGCACCGGTATAGAAGACAAGACTGCTTTAGTGAGTGTAACACGACCCGCAAGACTAAAAAAACGGCCTTTCCATCTCGACAATCTCGACGACATTCTCTCAAGTATGTCCCCAAATGTATCTTTATTGATTCGTTTCTGTAGAACTGGCATACCTAGGTACTTTCCCAGCTCCCGAGTAACTTGAATGCCGCTAGCATCACTAATCAATTTCGCCATATCTCTGGAAACGTTATCAGAGAAGAAAATCTTTGATTTCTCCAGACTTACCTTCTGACCCGATGCACTACAAAACCTCTCCAAAACATGTCGGATAACACTAATTTGTGACACTGATGCTTCGGCGAAAAGTATGAGATCATCAGCGAAACACATATGAGACAATTGAGGTCCTCCTCTGGAAAGCCTTATCGGTTTCCACTTCTTCTCGACAACCGAATGCTCTATCATGTGGCATAATCGCTCCATACATAAGACAAAGAGATAAGGAGACAATGGGTCTCCCTGTCGCAATCCTCGAAGAGGTTTAAACTCTGATGTCTTCTCACCATTCCATAAGAGATTCATTGAAGGCCCCGAAACACATTGAAGAATCCAACGTGTCCACTTGTCAGAGAAACCAACCGCCAAAAGCGTGTCTTCAAGAAAGTCCCATCTGACATGATCATACGCCTTTTCAAGATCAAGTTTCAGAAGCATCCAGCCTTTACGCCCCTGCTTCCGTCGCATAGAATGGACTGCTTCTTGTACCACTACAATGTTGTCAGAACTGAGACGCCCTGGTATGAAACTCGACTGAGCTGGCCCAATCAAATGAGGCATCACCCCTTTCAATCTTTCCACCATAGTTTTCGTGATCGTTTTAAACAAAACATTACACAAACTTATTGGTCGAAATTGTGTAATACGCTCCGGTTTTGCTATCTTCGGTAACAGAGTGATCAACGCATCATTTGTGTGAGTTGGGAGCATTCCTGTTTCAAAAAAGGCCAACACAAATTTAAGCACCGACTCCCCGACCATGTCCCAACATTCTTGATAGAAAACGGACTGGAAGCCATCCGGACCCGGGGCCTTAAACTTTCCCATCTTATTCACCGCTATCACCACCTCCGAAGCTAAGAAAGGTTTATTCAAGTCCCGAATGTCATCTTGGTGGAGCCTTGCAAACCCCTCTCGTGGTAAACTCTCCACCACTGCCTCGACATCATCCATTGAATACAACCGTTTGTAGTATGCCACAGCAAGTTGTTCCAATTCCATCTTATCAGAAATCCACATCCCATCATCACCTCGTAATGAATCAATACGGTTCCTACGCCGTCTTATAACCGTTAACATGTGGAAAAACTTAGTGTTACGATCGCCCAGTGCCACCCATTTCTCTCTCGACTTTTGAAACCAAAAGACCTCCTCCTGTTCCAGCACCACTTCTACTTCTTTAAGTAAGTCTGCTTCCTTCTGTAACAAGGCATCTGTTTGGGTATGTTCTAACGAGTCCTGCACCAACTTTAACTCGTCCATAAGCTTCTCTTTACGTACCTGAATGTCACCAAAGACCTCTCTATTCCACTTCCTCAACGTCTTCTGTAACAGTGACAAGGCCTCCGGAGTCGTTATCTCTCGCCTCCAAGATGATGAAATGAGATCTTTAAACCCCGGGTGACCCAACCAGGCTGCCTCGAAGCGAAATGGTCTCCGCTTTGGGTCCCCTCTATCCTCCGGCAGAAGCTGTATGTATAACGGCGCGTGGTCCGATGACAAAAAGGGAAGATGTGTCACCTTGGCCTCTTGCCATTGTAACCGAGCTTGTGCACAGCATAATACTCTATCAAACCTTTTCGCCACAAAAAATTGTTGAGTACGTCCTCTTCGCCATGTGAACTTATTCCCACAGAACCCCATATCAATAAGCGATGTGCTATTGATCCAATCGCCAAAGGCTAGAGAATCAGGTGAAAGACCTCCATTTCCCCCTGTTCTCTCATCCAATCGAACAATTGTGTTGAAGTCACCACCCACCACAAGCGGTCCAACAACCCCGCTAATCACTCCACTCAGCTGACTCCATAAACCACTCCGTCGAGTCACAGATGGAGCAGCATAAACAACGATCAAGTTCAAAACTTCTTGACCATTCACGATCTTAGCATAAATATATTGATCTGACGATGTCACAATATCAATCTCGCCAACCGTAACATTGCAGACTCATCATCCTTCCGACTAACATCTTCTGAGCTTTTCTGCTCAACCTCAGCTCTCGGCTCCTTAAGGAAGACACCACCAGCTCTGCCGATATTCCCATCTTCGACTCGTAATCGTTTGCCCGAGGCCGACATCTCCTGTTCCTTACGAGTTGGGCCAAATAATAAACCTGGTACAGGCCTGTTTTGTTTTCCAGATCTATGCCGAGGCCCACTATTAATCATGGGCTTATTTACTCCCATTCGTCTATCCCTTCTTCCATCTTGGGCCCAATTTTTGGATTTATCCAAACCAGCTTCAAAGACAATATCTTTTACTTGCGTATCACTCTTTGTAGTTTCTCGTATATGTGAAACGGTCTCATTCTCCTTATCTCCTCTGCCAACTACTACCCCTTTCCTTATCTCCGAAGATTCTGTATCTTCCGCCAAACCAGCAAAGCTATTCGATGTTACAATCATACCCGAATTATCTCCGTTAGTAATATCACGAAGATTATTATTCTCCACATTTCCAAATCTGTTGGCAATCCCAACAACTTCCATATTTGCCTGTCCGGAAATCTCTCCAAGATTTCGATCGTGATTTCCACTCGACCCTCTGACCGTAGACGCGTTTTGAGTCACCCTCGACTGACTTCGTAACCCCTTACGCTTCACCACCGTGTACCCCTCCTCATCCTGGGTCATCACCGGTGAAGACGCATGGGCTCTCACAGAAGCCATTTCCTTTCCATTCTCCACCACCATGTCGGCAACTCTCTTCGGGCAATTATGCACAAGATGTCCGTATATCCCACAACCCGAACATATCTTAGATAACCCCTCATATGCCACAAAATACCGATCACCATTGACTCTTATTGACCCTTTAAGGGGTTTCGTAAGATCAACCTCCACACACACCCGAGCAAATCGAGCTCGTTCAAGATGTAACGTAGTCGTATCCGCTCTTAATGGTGTCCCTAACCCTTCAGCAATACCAAGTAGAATTGTCTTATGGTAGAAATTAACCGGAACATTCAGAAACCGCACCCATACGGGAGTGGTAACAATCTCATCACTCATTGGCTTAAAATCTGGTGACCACCTTTTCACCAGAAGATAACTTCCAAACATCTTCCAAGGCCCTCCGGTCAACGCCGCAAAAAACTCCTCTTCTTTCTCGAACCGTATCAGAAAAAATTGACGTGGAAGATCTATCACCGACATCCATCCCATAGGCTTCCACATCTCTCTAAGCTTCTTATTCAAGACAGGCGCTGACACCGTCCTCCCTAACACTCGGACAATTAGACACTGCTGCCATAGACCGTTCATGGCCTCCAAAACCTCCGATTCAATTATCACCTCTGGCTAACCCTCGATACCATCAGGAAACGTCAGCTTCATTCTGTCCTTCACAAACTCCTCTCCCAACAAAACCTCCGGCGATGGTCGACCCCCTGTCATGAATCCTTTCACCCTGCGCACCCACTCCGTACCTCCATCAGGGGGATCCCCCGGTGGCCTTGTTTTGTCTCCCACGTCCAACATCGTCGCATCCTCCGCCTCCAGCCCCAAAACCCTACTTTCGTTATTATCGCCCATTGGAGAGAGATAAACCTTTTTTTTTAAGTTCGAGTTCTACTTCATTTCGTAACCGATATATGTGAATCAGTGTGCTTATTTTTTATTTGTTTTGTAATTTTTGAATTTTATAACCAATATTCTTATTATTATTTGTGGATTAAATTTTTAATATATATTTTTACATTAATATGAACCATATTTATTTTTTCAAAAATATAAACAACTAGTAGAATCCAAAAAAATGAAGAAACAATACATGCGATCTTATGTGTGATAATAGAGATGACAATATTTTTTCAATTAGATGAATTTTATATGTTAGCTAAAAGAAAACTATATGAATTTGTTATGTTTTGATAATTCATTCATTTCATTTTTTTTTTTTGGTCACCAAATCTATTCATTAATTAAATGCCTGAGAATCAGGTAATTGTTCTACAAGCGCCTGCTTTGCTAATGCATCAGAGTGAGCGTTGAATAAACGAGGAATGAAAGAGATAGAACAGGCTCGGAAAGAGTTCCTGAGTTCCTGAATATCACAGAGTATAGCCTGAACTTCAATGTGGAAGTCATTGGGGTTGAGAAGAGTGACCAGCGTAAGCGAGTCAGAGAAGACGTGTATCGCATCAAAGTCTTTCTCTTGTAAGTGGATGAGGGCTTACCAAATGGCCCATGCTTCTGCCGCAAGTGCCGAAGAAACATGAGTTCTATAAGCCGAACCCGAGTATCCTGGTTCTGATGTCGTTCTAGCATAAACCCAACCCATGCCGCACTTACGCGTGTGTTGGTGCCGAGCTGCGTCTATAAACACTAGTGTACAGCCTGGTGGCGGTTCAAGAGTGTGTTGAGGCTGCAATGGGCTTCAGGGCTTAGGGAGTTCTTTTTGTGCTTCATGCCAACATCTAGCATCCTTAATGGCTTTAGTGATTATCTCAACAGGTGAGAAGTGTTTATCCTCAAAAATTAAGGCATTTCTTGAAGTCCACAGGTTCCAAAATATCCAGGGGTAAAGAGCTGCAACTGTTAAACCAACTGGAGGAAGGGTAGAGGTACCTTTAATTTCCTGTAGCAGCTCATAGACCGAGTCATATCGAGAACCTGGGACATGGGATAACGGAGCCAGTGCCCATACTTGTTGTGGAAAGCTGCACTCAGCCAGGACATGAGTGGTTGTCTCTGCTGCCCCGCAGCATTTGCAGCTCTGATCTACCTGGACTCCGCGAGAGCAGAGGTTGGCTGACACTGGTAGAGCACCCGCCGCAACCTTCCATAAGAAGTTTTTGAGCTTCGGGGTGGTGCGTAATCTCCAAACGTTAGCTTGCCAATTAAATTGGAGAGCTTGGTTTGGGATATCATCCAGCGAGAGGAGGGCATAGCCCGATCGTGCCGAATATCTCCCTCTCTTTTTCGGTAGCCAACTTAATCTATCTTCTCGCCGTGTCGAACTAAGTGGTAGGAGTTTAATCGAGTCCTCATAATGGGGAAGGAGATGTCTGATGGCTTCTAGATTCCACTGATTGGTTGTCGGGTAGATAAGAGCAGACACTGTGAGCTGTTCCCCGAGGAAAGGTGGTGGTCCAATTGGTTTCTCTGAGATGGAGAGTGAGAGCCACGGATTCGACCAGAGCTTGATATGTTCTCCATTACCAATGGTCCAACCTATTCCTCTTTTAAGAACTTCCCTACCTACAATTATACTTCTCCAGCCATGAGACGGGTTAGAGGGGATCTTACACTCCATGAAGGAGGATTGGTGACAATATTTGCCAAGGAGAACGCGACTTAGGAGAGAGTCTGGTTCCGTTAGTAGTCGCCAGCCAATTTTAGCTAAAAGAGCATCATTGAAGTTCTCCAGATCGCGGAACCCTAGTCCTCCAACATTTTTTGGTCTCGTAAGCTTTGACCAAGCTACCCAACTCATTTTCCGCTTATCCGGCTTGTTATCCAACCAGAAACGTTTGAGGAGTGACTGGATTTGGTTGCACAAAGACACCAGCAATTTAAAGCAAGACATAGAGTAAGAGGGCATCGCCGAGAGTACCGATTTGAGTAAAACTTGTTTGCCGGCTTGAGAAAGGAACCGTGTAGACCACCCCTGTGCCTTTTGTCTGATACGGTCGAGTAAAGAGGCAAAAATATCTTGCTTTCGCCTACCAAAATCCTCCGGGAGTCTTAGATATTTTCCAGTGCCACCCTCATTACGTATTTTCAGCTGTCAGAGAGCTCTGTCTCGTGCGCTACGTGGAGTCTTTGAGGAGAAAGTGAAAGAAGATTTCTGAAGGTTGATACTCTGACCCGACACTTCTTTGTATTGCCGTAGGATCATTGCGAGTGTACGACAACTATCGGCATCTGACTTGCAGAAAAACAAAGTGTCGTCCGCGAATAGAAGATGGTTGATGGGTGGACTATGGCGAGAGACTTTAACCCCCATGAGTTGCCCGTCTCTTTGCGCTTTGGTACATAGGCCTGATAAGACCTTCGTGCACAAGATAAAGAGATAAGGCGAAAGGGGATCTCCTTGGCGTAATCCCCGCGATGGAGTAACGCGTCCTTGTGGTGCCCCATTAATGAGGAAGGAGTAGGAGACTGAGGTGACACACTCCATTATCCATCCAATCCACACTTTGTGGAAACCTAATCTCTCTAAGACCTTTCGAAGAAAGCTCCATTCAATCCGGTCGTATGCTTTGCTCATGTTAGTTTTAACTACCATTGCCCCTCGTTTCTTAGCTTTGGACCGGCGAAGACAATGCAAAATCTCATGTGTGATTAACACGTTGTCCGAGATAGCTCTACCCAGAACAAAAGCAGATTGATTTTCGGTGATGAGCGACGGGAGAATTGAATGGAGGCGTTTGGTGAGAATCTTTGCTACAATCTTGTAGTAAACATTGCATAAAGAATAGGTCTATAGTCCGCCACCTTACGAGGGCCGGATCCTTTAGGGATGAGCCTGATATGTGTATCATTCATGTTCCTAGGGAAGGTACCGGAAGTAAAGAAGCATTGTATCTCCGAGGTAATATCAGAGCCCACTACTGACCAATATGTGTGGAAGAATCCTGCCGAGAAGCCGTCAGGCCCCGGTGCTTTGGAGGCATGAATAGCTAAGATAGCTTCCTTGATTTCCTCAGCATTCGGGATAGAGATTAGCCTATCATTAGTAGCCGCTGTGATACTTGGAGAGAGCACATCATCGACCAAATCTAGGTTTCAAGTGGCTTGTGCGGTGAAGATGTTCAGGAAATACTTCATAATGATGTGTGTGAATTGATGTTCTTCATGGAAGGTTGTTCCATGCTCATCTTCTAACACGGTGAACCGGTTGATAGTGCGGCGACCCTGAGTTATCGCATGGAAGTAACTCGTGTTGCAATCACCACTATGTAACCAAAGAACTCGGCTCTTCTGCTTCCAGAATATCTTTTCATCCTTGTATGCCTTCTCCAGGGTAGCTGTAAGTTGACCGATGCGGGCTGGGTCAGGTATATCTGCCGATAGGGCCTCTTCAAGTTCTTGCTGGGCCTCGGCAATGAGCTTTAGACCGTTATAGTTTTGCTCCTTGGCCCAGCGAACTAGTTCCTTTCTGCATTCAGAAATTTTTGTGGAAACAGAGCCTCCTCCGTTGTGCGCCCAGACCTCCGAGATCAAATCAAATATCTTGGGTTTCTCTCGGAGTTTGTTATCGAAGCGGAACCACCCTTTCCTTTTCACCCTTGTTTCATCGATAAAAGTAAGCACCGGTCTGTGATCAGACCCTTCAAAACAGAGGTATTGGGAGCAGCCTGAGGAGTAATCTTCTATCCAAGCATCGTTAGATAGGGAGCGATCAAGTCGGACTCTAACGAAGTGATCATAGCGCATTCCCCTCCACGATAAGGGGTTACCTGAATGCTTGACATCCCATAACCCATTTTGGGTTACAAAGCTCTGGAAATTGACAAAAGATCTTTCGTGTCGCATTGGGCCTCCTTTCTTCTCTGAGTGATCAAGAATATCATTAAAGTCACCGGTAAGGAGCCACGCAGCGGAGCGAGATGAAGCTAATGATGAGATTTTGTTCCACACTTCAAGTCGTTTATGGCTCACTGGATCACCATAAAGGAATGTTATAAATAGGTCATTTGCCTTATATTTCACGCGGATATCGATATGATTTGGCAAAGACGAAAGAACCTCCAAATCGACATCATCTTTCCAGAACAAAGCTAAACCTCTGCTAAGGCCTTCTGGTGGAACAGTAAATTTGTTAACGTAACCAAACCACGAGAACACACGAAAAACAAACTCGTCTTGTTGTTTGGTTTCCATGAGAAACGTTATGTCCGGGAAAAACTTCCTACGAAGCTCCCTAAGGCGTCGAACTGTAAGGGTGTTTCCAAGCCCTTGACAGTTCCAACTGGATGTAATCATTGATCAACATTGGGTGGTTTCTGGAAAATCACCGAACCCTTACAAGTAGAAGGTATAAGAACCTTAGAAATGGATGCCACAAGGGCAGAATGAGAAGCCTCACGAGGAGGAATAACAGTATTGTGGCTTGATTTCCCACTAGTTTTAGAAGACTCCCTATCGGTGCAGAGTTTCTTCCTAGGTGAGTGTTGGCCACGGGCAGCATTTCTTTTCTTGGAATTGGCTCCAAGAAGCGGGCTACGAGGTCCCTTTTTGCGAGTTACCACTGGTTTCGCCTTGGGGGTTCGTCGCTTCGGAGCTGCTTTACTTGTAGTATCTTTGGGGGGTCTGCCTCGTCTCTTTGCCAAGTTTTGTGTTGTGGAAGTCCCCAGCCTGAACTCCATCGGGGGCTTATCTGTGTTGGTAGCTTGATCAGTTGGCAATGCAGCTTACGGGGTTGCTCTGTGTTTGCTAGAACGTGAACCAGATCTGTCCAGGATTTCTCGGAGATCATGAACAGGCGATAAATGGTCTCGGGCTAAGGCTGCATCATAGTGCACTGCAACGTCCTATAAATTGTCTGAGGAACCTGCATTGAAACCACGCAGATTGTTAGACGCCTCAGGGCTAGAGTGAGCTTGGGACCCAAGGCTGAGTCGATCCCGAGCTGGTATGCGAGTTCTTCCAGGTGAATGAATTTCGCCTGGTTCCCATAAAAGGGAATGTGGAGTTTCTAGCCGTTCCTTTGCGGGCCTACGATTCCTCTTTGAAGTAGACCCATCACCTCGCTCTCTCACTCGCTCACTAGAATTGATGTGATGAGGGAGAGGAGGATAGGTTTTACTCTTTGATTTCGTAGCTTCACGGTGAGGAACTAGTTGCCTCCGACGATAGGTATCTGGAGAGCGAGAGCGACGAGAATTCTCCCGGTGTGATGTGCGTGAACCCACTTCTCTTCTATTGTCTTCCCTTGTATGGTAAGGTGCATAGCAAGGACGATAAGACAAAGAGTTTGGTAGGCGGGTGTCATATTCACTGCGAGATCTGAGAGGAAGAGAGGAAGAGGATTTTCTGTAGGCTGAGATCGGAGGTGGTGATCTCCTTCCTTGATTTCTCCTTCTCTTTACCTCTTTCCTTGATTCACTTTGTCTGGCCTCTTTGCGCTCCACTTTTAGCTTCCTGTTTTCCGTAATTTTGTCTAAGGTTTTCTGTTGATTGATGCCCAAGTCACCGGTGATCTTGCCTGTTGGAGGTGCACTAAGGTTCTTAGGACAATCTTTTTTCTCGTGAGACAGAGATAAGCAGGTGAAGCAATGCTTCTCCAGATTTTCATAATCAAACTCGATCCATTTCTCTGCTCCAGAAGAGAATTGGATCGTTCTTCTCATGGTTAGTGGTTTAAGTATATTCACCTCAACCCTAACCCTTCCTTCCGAGGCTTCTAGGTCGATTACTTTGCCAAGCTCATTCCCTATTCTGCCTATCGTATCATCTACCTAGTAGTGGGTAGGAACTCCATAAATATTGACTCAGAAAGGGATCATCGGGGGGAACTCATCTGACAGATTTGGTTCCCAGCGTTGAAGCACAAACATCCACTTTTTGTAGTGGAATGGTGCTTTCTTTAGGACCGCAAGGAGATCTTCCTCCGATGAGAACTTGAACTGGAATTTATCTCGCCCCAAAGGACGTCCGGTGATATCTCCTTTTGTCGGCCAGATCGATGGCATGAAAGCCACAAGCGCTTTAGGTTTCTGGATCTCAGGGTTAGTAATCCTACCGATGAGGGTGAGGCGATTAGCTTCGATTAGGCCAGAGGTGTCGACATCCGGAATTCGGATCGGGGCTTCACGGATCCACCTACTAGACCGCCTAGCCTCATATCTTCTATCCTGTCGCTGGTAGTGATCGCTCATGGTGAAAGAAACGTGATGAAGACGCAAACTGGTTGATCAGATCTGTAGATCGAGAGGGACTCGAAGAAAAAACACTGCACAGGGCAGTAAAACGAGCACAAGGCTTAGAGTCTCAAGGCAAGAGAGAGAGCAAGACGAACGAAACAGACTTTGGAACTCAGTCGCCAGAGATTTGCCAGTCCAAAGTGTAGCGGCGGCTGCCCTAGGTTAATCACCCTTGAGAGCCAACACAAAGAGTGAGCTTCATATATCATACCTAGAGATGTCAAAAAAAACTGGGACTAATTCTAAACTCTCGAGCGGGTTATCTTAGATTTGTTAAATATTACATCTCAGTGAGACAAGATTCAAGAACGTTTGCAAATTCTATTGCATTGCAGCTAGATTGGATACATGTTTGTGATATATTATGGATTATGCGAATTAAGCACAACGAAATCAAAAGTCACTTGGATTGAAATAAATATGAAAAAATATTGAGGTGTGATTTAATTTTGAGATCCTTTATTTCGACTCAATTAATATATGATCAAGTTGGATGCATTTTTTTTGGTTTATCTATAATAAATACTTTGAAAAACATTATGGGAAATTTGGCAAATTGACCCAATTTTAAACATTCAAATTATGTCGTATGCATAAATAAAACTATAATTTTTTTTAAAAAAATTTGAGATCTCGAATCCATTTTTTGAAAAAAATATGATGCAAAAAATAAATGGTTGAAACTAATATAAGTGTTACTAAATCATCTTTCATAGCTTTACTCATGTCTCTCTCGCCCTTTCTCTTTGTTCATTTCCTTCTCCCAAACTTACAATTGACATTTCTCATTTCTCATCTACCGGAAAAATGAGTATTATTAGCGCCTGGAAAACGCTATTAAAAGTTTTAATAGCGTTTAGTTAAATGCTGTATCATCGACCGCGATAATAGGTCGGATGGTTTAGATAGCGGATTTTGGAAACGCTATTATATATTAATTTAGTATAGCAGATTTTGTTGTGCTATAAAATACTTTTCAATGGCGGTTTTCATTTGTTATAAATAATTGTTTTACAGAGTTATATAGCTGTTATTTATTATTTTATTATAGCATTTGATATGTGTTATATGTTATATTCGATATATATGGGTTATATATATTTTTGTTTATTTGATTATTAAATTATTAAATATACAATATAAACAACAAATACCATTTGCATACAAATTATGACTAACACACAAAGTTATATTATAAAGAAACTAGCAAATGTCATTACATTCATTGTCACATTGTCACCATAATGAAAGTACTAACACAAAACAACAAGATTAACATTGATACATGTTCTCACACAAATATGAGTTTATCATTAGGCCAAGCTACTTGTGTTCCTACTGCATCTGATATGAACTCAACTTCTGAATTGGGTCTCCAAACTCTTGCATTATCAATCTTAGAAACTTCTACCAGACTTTGCTAGCATTGGGACCTAAAGGGACGAAATGGACCTTATCTGTTGGCTCAATTGAAGATACTCGGCCTTGTGCAACTCTTGCTCCAGAGCCATTGCAGTCTAACAAGATGCACTTTTGCTTTTTACCTTTGCTACTATTGGTACTGTTACTTGCACTCTAGCATGAAAAATTTAAAAACAAAATAATCAATTAAACATTATAAGAACATCACCAACACACATTAAAACAAGCATATTATTCAATCAACCAAACATATTAATCAAGCAACCAGCATTAGGAGGGAAAGAAAGTTACCGCCGATGATTTTCTTGATGTATCTTCAGGAGGTGTAGCAGGATTGACTAATTTTATCCTTTCAATAGGCCATGCGATGTTCTCATTAAGTGCATCAACTAAATTTGGTATTTCAGAAGTTGGTCTCCACAAAAAAGCATAACCTTTATTCACATTGTCAACCTTCACAATTGCACCATTCAGACCTAGAGGTATATTGTTGATCAAACCCAAGCCTTATCCATGTTAACAGCAATTACACAACAGCTCTCGACCAAATTGACATACAAATAATTAAACAGACAATCACATTAAACCAAATAAAAAACGTAGCACAATATTCTGAAACGAGAATGAAATATAATTAGTTAAGATACCTGATAAGATTTAGTGTTTGCTTATTTAATGATTGAGAACTACAAAATATGAGAATAATAAATCAATTAAACTCATACTCGTTAATTAAAAACCAAATTGATTTCACAAGAGCTCCAACAATACAAGTAATCTGATAGAAGAATCAAATTTGAGTGAGATACCTCATAGAGTTTGTTTTTTTTTTATTAACTCGAACTACAACAGGAAAAGCAAAAATAGAAATCAATTAAACTCAAATCAGTAAATCGATTTCACTACAAATCAAAACAAAAATTTAAAGAATTTGATTTCATATGTACCTTTCAGGGAATCACTTAAAAGACACAACTCCGATAAAATCTTCCTGCAAATAAACGACTAATCAATCTTCTTGAAACAGCACAAATTAACCTTGATTGAATCTGAGATAACAGTATAAATCCCCAAATTCTAAATCATCAAATCCCTAAATCGACCAAACCCAAACTCCATTATTTCGGCTAAAGCTTATAACAGAATCGATTGTTCTCTCCGTCGTCATCTCGCAGCTCTATTTTATATTTAGGATAAAGGTTTGAAGGGGGTAGGGTTTAATATTTAGAGTTAGGGTTTAATTTTGAAGCTTCCAAAAGTAAAACTATTTTACACTTTTACAATATTTTTACATTTGTTTTTAGGTTTGGGTTCTCTATTTTACATTTAAGGTATAGTTTTGAGGAAGTAGGGTTTAGGTTTATTTGGTGTTATTGGTTTGAGATTTATAAAAAGTAATCTAAAATCTTTATAAATCTAGTGTTATTGGATTAAGAGTTTTATAGAGTCATTAAAAGTTTTGTGTTATTCAATTAAAACAAAAGAATCTTGGATTGTTGATAAATTAAAATATTATGTTATTGGTTTAGGATTTGATATAATTTTCTTCATTAAAAAAGTCATGAAAACTTCCCCATAAAATAGAAAGATTGTATCATTAGAGTCCATGACTTTGTTTTTAACCTTCTTAGTAATCTCTTCCATTTCCCCAGACGTTTGGCCACTACGTACCACAGAAACAGCTCCCATCGGGAGAATATTCATCTAGTCAAGGAACAAATAGTTGATTGGTTAATCCCCCAAACAGGTGCGCTTCATGTATTTGCTTTTGTTTCTGAAAAATCAGAAAAACCATAATAATCAAAAAAACAAGAAAACCAAAAAAGAAGAAGGAGAACAGAATAGACGTGTTCTGGTTCGAAGACTGAAAGGGTTATCAAAACAACCCAGAAAAATATGAAACTTTGTTGAAAAATAGTAGAGAGCTATACGAAGCTACAGGAAAAAGAGGAACGTGATTTTCTGTCACGGTCTGAAAGTTATGACCAATCTACCAAGACCGAAGAACAGAGCGACGAAGCTGAAGTGCACCAACTTCAAACTTTTTCTCAGGTCGACTCACAAGGAATCAGAAGCTTATCTTCATACGGTTGGAAAGATCTTGATCTCAAGATTTCAGAACATCTTTTAGATCTCCAAACCAAGGTCTGAATCAGAAGATATCAAAGGAAGAAGATGATGGGCAATAGACGTTAAAAAAAAATTATGGGCAATATTTTGAAAATATTTTGTAGGAAAAGTTTGGAAAAGTTTAGAAAAATCATCAAGAGTATACAAGATTATGGAAAAAAGTTTTAAAAGACTTTACAAGATTTTGGAAAAAAAAATCAGATGATATCAAACTCTTTAGTAATCTTAAATCATCAAGAATTGTCCTTATATCATTGTATGATATTAGTAATCTTAAAAACAACAAAATACTAAAACTAGGAACGGGAGATTTATGCTATTATTTTAGGTAAATACTGCAAATTGGAAAGGTAAAAAAAGGTATTAGTATTATCATCTTAAAAAAAAATTCTAAGTTTGAGATAAATATATATCTTAGCAGAAGAATTCTTTTTTTGTTTTCTGCTCTCACTAAAAGAAATGTTATATTATTACATATATAAAGTAAAGTTCAAAATATTTCTATCGAGTAAAACAAATTATAATCCAAAAATATGTAATTTTGATTTTAAGGATATGTTAATATTCTAGACTCATTAGGTGAATGTTAGTTTTTCTAAATTTTAAGATTTGTTAGTTACTCCCTCCGTTTTCGAATAGTTGTCGTTTTAGAGCTTTTTTTGTTTTAAATTAGTTGTCGTTTTAAGGTAATAATGTAACTTATGCCAATAACTACCCAAATTATCCTCATTTTATTAAACATAAATTATTTGTAAATAATTACTTGTCATTTTTATGAGGTTAATATAGTCATTGTATACATTTTCTTAATTTGTCCAAATACAGTTAAAACGACAACTTTTCAAAAACAGAGGGAGTATAAATTAAATAACTATATTATTCATTTAAAATTTTTCAAAAATACAAAACCAATTAAACATTTCATTTAAATATGAAAAAAGTAAACGACCAAAATAATGAATCAAGATATTTTTAAAACATTATAAATATTTTAAATTATTTCTGTTAGTTACATTTGGTCGCGAATGCTCGCGGGTAACTCCCCTAACTATATTACTTATGTTTATATTAGAAAAATTACTTCCGTTTCTTATTATTGAAGATTAAATCATAGCGTCTCTTTTGGCTAATTCTTTTCCATTTACACTAGGTTTTAAACCCGCGCTACGCGCGGGATATCTTTTTAAAAAAAAATTAGTAAATCTTTTTATGATTAATAATATTTAAAAAAAATTGAGAAGAAAAGAAATTAGTAGTTTCAACACATAAAATTTAATGGAATAGGAGGAGAAATTATTAGTCGGTGGTTGCTAAAAAAGACAAAAAATAATTTAAACACAACAAATAGCCAAAAAATATATAGAATCGATAGCCTTAACTTAAGTTTACATTTTTCTACTACGTAATATTTTAGGAAATTTATATTTATCTTATTTCCATATTATTTTCTTCACCTAACTTTTTACCATATTATTTTTTTCACCTAACTTTTTTAATTTGTCTACTACGTAATATTTTAGGAAGCTTACATTTCTCTATTAGATAATATTTTAGAAAATTTACATTTTTCTTAAGTTTACATTTCTCTACTACGTAATATTTTAGTAAAATGACATTTCTCTTATTTTACATTTCTCTACTACGTAATATTTTAGAAAAATTACATTTCTCTTATTTTATATTTCTCTACTACATAATATTTTAGCAAATTTACATTTCTCTTATCCCCATATATTATTATTTTTATTTTGTAAATATTTTAATATAGAAATATTTTAATATTTTAGAAAATTTACATTTTTCTTAAGTTTACATTTCTCTACTACGTAATATTTTAGTAAAATGACATTTCTCTTATTTTACATTTCTCTACTACGTAATATTTTAGAAAAATTACATTTCTCTTATTTTATATTTCTCTACTACATAATATTTTAGCAAATTTACATTTCTCTTATCTCCATATATTATTATTTTTATTTTGTAAATATTTTAATATAGAAATATTTTAATATTTTAGACAATTTACATTTTTCTTAAGTTTACATTTCTCTACTACGTAATATTTTAGTAAAATTACATTTCTCTTATTTTACATTTCTCTACTACGTAAAATTTTAGAAAAATTACATTTCTCTTATTTTATATTTCTCTACTACATAATATTTTAGCAAATTTACATTTCTCTTATCTCCATATATTATTATTTTTATTTTGTAAATATTTTAATATAGAAATAATTAAAAATGTTAACTAATGAGGTGGCTAATCGTGATTGGCCGTCTAAAATCCTATGTGGACGGCCTTAGAAGGGATCGTTATCATAACACTTAATTTTTTTTTTGGTGGAAATCATAACACTTAATTATCATAAAAGTACAATTATTTATTTTTATCCATGTTAATTTAAAGAACATTTTCCTTTTATCTTGGTAAAAAATGGAACAATAACATAACTATTTTAGATTTAAAATTATATTTAACATTTATTTAGAATTAAAAATTTACATATGTTTTCTGTATTTTTCTATAATTAAGAATATATATTTAAAATATATGTTCATTTACGTTTATATATTCCAATAAAAATTTAACATTTTTCTTATTTACATATGTATTTTCTCCTTTTTTATAACTAAGAATATTTTTAAATCAATATTAACTTTATTTGTTTTTTGTTTTTCTTTTTTTTCAAAACATATCTTTCATTCTAAATTTAAAATGATTATTTATAATTTTGACTATTAATTTCGAATAAAAAAAAAATTCCGTAACAAAGTTTCACATTTTTCTTGTTTAGATATGTTATTTGCTTCTTTTTTGTAAGTAACTTAACACATAAATTTTTAAATTTTCCTTTAAAATTTTCAGGTTATTGGAGCTCAAAATTATTTCCTTTAAATCTACATTTTCTTATTTCCATATGTTATTTCTATTTATTTTCTTTTAATTTTTAGAGAAACTCTCTGGTAAGTCTCATATTATATTTTAAGCTCTCTATCGGAAAAACTTCCTTCGCCGGTCAGATGCTTATAACTTCAACAACTCCATGAAACTTCTACTTTTCTTGGCCCGCCAATTGTACTGATTGCCTTTTCCAATTAATCACCAGAAAAGATTAGCTGACTTGAACTTGGCCACCGAAATTAACTCTCGACCGACCGAGTTTGAGTACTCCTGAGAGAGCTATCATAGTTCGGACGTACGGAAATGTATATGTCGGTCCAGAACCTTTAATTAATAAACCTAAAGGAAAAAGCATGGCAGTACAGCTTCGTTCACAAGGAGAACTCCTTAAATCTGTCATTTTTGAAATAATCGTAAGAACATACATATGCCCACTAAAGCTGAAAAAGTGTATAACTTCCATTAAAACACCAACCAAGAAAAGATCCAAGTTACTCCAAAAAAAACCCAAAAAAAAATCAAGATGTGCTTCAGATGTTTTGAGAAGAGATCCAAGTAACTCCAAAAAAACCCAAAAAAAAAATCAAGACGTGCTTCAAATGTTTTGCCTAACTTCATGAGACTAACATCGAGCTGAATCTATGTATCTTCCGGAGCTGAATCTATGTATCTTCCGGAGAATAAAAACGGACTTGATTTTGTGTGTGATCTCTCAAGAACTCGACGTTTTGATCTTACAATTATCTATGTTTCATTCTCAATTTTAAATGACTATTTATACATAACGCCATTACTTTAGAATTTATAAACTTTTTATTTTTCTTTTTACTGCTATGAGAAATTTGGAAATTTTTCTTTAAAATTTAGAAAATTTAACATATATTGACATTTGAAATTTAACAAATTTTGTTTCTCTTATTTATATATGTTATTATTTTTAATTCTAAAATATTTTAGACGATTTAACATATATTGACATTTGAAATTTAGCAAATTGACATTTCTCTTATCTTCATATATTATTATTTTTATTTTGTAAATATTTTAATATAGAAATAATTAAAAATGTTAATTAATAAGGTGGTTAATCGTGATTAACCGTCTAAAATCCTATGTGGACGGCTTTAGAAGCATTTAGCCTCAACTTTTATATAATATAGATTTTTGTTGGAATCCTTTTTAGTCTTATAATTAATTTACTTTTTGGTTTGTTAAATTAGTTGAACTATTTTTTGAAAATACCCACAAAAATGTATAAAAGAATTTAATTAGTGATATATTTGCCCATAAAAAAGTTTTAGACAACAATTATTTTTAAAAAGTTTTTGCCCGCACAAGCTCTCCTAGTACAATATATTCACAAAAGTTCAACATAGTTTCTCATACTCATGAGCCAAAAGCTAGAATGTATACACTGGAACTGAGTTATGAGATTTCTCCAGGTCTCCCAATTATTTGCTTACCTTTTAAGACGTTAAGTGAAAAGACCGTATCTTGGAAATTTAGAACTTTTGAGGAACGGCTAATCCCAACAAACCAGTTTGGTGATGTTAATACATCTCAACAGAACTGAGAAGTGAGAACCGCTAAATTATCGGATCTTACAATAATGTCAAAATACAGAATGATAATATATGGAGAAAGGCTTAGTTAATCGTGTAAGACATTAGGGTGTAAGCCTTCGAGGGTCGCGAGGGAAGAGCGATGTTTTCCGGATGTTGTTCAGTGCACAGAAAAGCATGACCACTCGCTCAAGCCCCACACCGAATCCACCGTGTGGAAGCGCACCATACCTGTCAACATGAATTTGTATCAATTGTCTGATTAGAGAACAACAACTCAGAAGATAAACAAAGTAATGGAACCGAGCTTATAAATTACCTGAATGAATCGATGTATGTGGATATTGTCTTGACATCAATCCCGCATTCCCCTGCACGTTTCTCCAAGACTTCTGGGATATGGACACGTTGTGCTCCTGACATGATCTCCTCACCTAGGACAGAACACGTAAAGCAAGTATCAAAATGTGCAGTAACATAATTGGTGAGAGAACACACAAGGTAAAAAAGAATAGCTCAAAGATGCACCTCTGATGAAGACATCAAAGGAGTTGCTGTAAAGAGGATTATCAGCACAAGGCATAGTGTAGAAAGGCCTAACTGCCGTAGGATACCGATGCAGCATATAGAACTCAGTGTTGTACCTATTCGAAATCGATAGTGTTAGAACAACTTTGTGTAAAAGTGAGATACAGAAATACTAAATCTCAATTTGAAAAATATCAAACAGCGATAAAAGTGACGGATTACTTTTCCAATACAAGTTGGCCAAGTTTTCTCTCAGATTCAGTGTTTAGATCACCAAGAGGATCAACCTCCACACCAGCTTCCTGTCAACAAACCAAAACTTATTGATATATATAGTCCATTCGAAAAACTCAAGATATAATACAAGTCATACCTTAAGCATTTGAACCCCTTCTTCAAACGTTAACCTCAAAGTCTTTTCAAGAAACTGCATATTAGCACCAATTTATCAGAATCCAAAAACATACAAAAAAACTCACGAGTTTCTGGATTTCTGCTCATAGTACTGTACATGGTTTACCTTCAAAGGTTCAAATGGGTATTGCTTTCCAACAGCTTCCAGTTCCTTTTTGCACTTGTCGTTCAAACTAGTGAATATAAACACAAATAACTCGTCCACAAGGTCCATTATCTGCACAAACAAGATATATTAGCACCACTACGGAGAATAGAAGATAATTGATATAGTATTGACAGCGCAGTCTTACCTCAGAATAGTGTTTTTGAATCTCCATCTCCACATCAAGACCCACAAATTCACACAGATGTCTATGAGTGAAGGAGTCTTCTGCTCTGAAAACAGGACCTATCTCAAAGACGCGTCCCAGGTCACCACATATTGCCATTTGCTTGTGCAGTTGAGGAGACTGAGCTAGACAAGCAGACTGTCCATTGTATTCCAATGTAAACACAGCGGAACCTCCTTCACTACTACCGGCCATGAGTTTCGGTGTGTGGATACTAACAAAACCTTTGGATAGTAATCCTTCTCTGTAGAGCTAAAAAAAAGTGATAGCTAATTCAGTAAAGCAACATAGAACAAAAGTAGACCATATCATGGAAAGATCAAAACTTGCTACTAATAAAAACATTCCTATAGTGACTTGACTATATCCTATCCTAGTCATTGAGGCATACACAAATATTTTTACCAGACCAGGCTCGCATCTATTACTGAAAAATAGTAACACAAGTGATAAAGCTCCTCCACGTTTTAAAAAAAGATCAAGGCCTTACATTTTCGACATGGCATTGAATGCGGAAGATGGCTTGATTAGCCCGTGTTCTGATGTCAAGCACCCTATTATCCAAACGTGTATTCTGATTGACACGAGCAGCTGGCTTTAGCCTGCAACAAAATGAAAACCACCAAAGAAGCATAAGAAGAAAGAAAGTAAAAATTGTACCAGCTCCAACTAATCTTTAAAGCAGGAAACCATACCTGAAGAAGAGATTTTTCTATATCTTCTTCACTTCGGGAAGCATTCTCAACAGTAAAGGGTAATCTTGTCAAGGCCTTGTTGACGCAGAACACTTTCCTCATGTGAATCTCAACCTGCAATAACACAAACATAATTGATCCACACAAACACAAATCAAACGAATTGAAGAGGAGGAAAAGAAGAAGAAAACAAACCTTCTGCGTAGTTCCCTTCACAGTGTCCTTGGGAAGAACAAGGACACCGATGACATCGACAAACGATTCGCAACTCAGCTGCTTGAGGTACATAATCATGTTGGACCCAACGTCCGATTGCTTGGCCACGCACTGAACAGTGGATCCCCTTTTCCTCAAGATCACAAACACTTTGCTAGACTGAAAGCGATTCGTGTGAACTCGGCCTCTGATCAGAACCTCAGATCCGGCTATTTCTTCTACCAAATCGCTCACATCGGTCCACTCCTTCCCTTCAACAGCCTCTCTCCACTTCCCGGCTTTCGGATCCGCCGTGGATTGCAACTCGTTAAGAGTCACGTCGCCGTAGTTACTGGAAAATTCGCCATCTTCTTCTACAGACATTGAAGCTGTCTGACTAGTGGCTTCTTCTTCTTCCTGCTGGCGGCGGAACAAAGAAAGAGAAGAGAATAAGAATCAAATAAAACAACGACAGAGTATAAGAAACAAATCTTAGCCTAAAGACTGTAGAAGAAGCTAAATCAAACAAAGATGAATCGTAGAAACAAATACAAGTTTTAAGTTTTTCATGTCAATTCAGGATAACTCATATAACTCGGTATCGTAATCTTGAAGAAGAACCCATACGGAAATTATAAGAATTTACTGAAAAAAACAGAGAAGATAGAAGAGAAAACTCACCGGTAGCGACGATGGCGAATCAACGGCGACAAAGAGAAGACAGAGAAAAAGAGGTTTCGTGAAAGAGGTTTTAATAAGGGTTTTGTTATTTCTCAATTTCGATAAGGGTATTTATGTAAATGCGTTCTCACATCCAGCACACAACAACGGTTCGGTTTCACTGGATTTATAAGTTAAACCGGAGTTTCGAATCGTACCGAGATGTTTTGCACCAATAATAAAGGGATTTAATGACTCTTATCCCTATCTATTTCTAAAAAAAATTTAAGATATAACTCTTTTTTTCTTTTGTTATTTCAACAATTTTTTTTTTTATTATTATTATTATTTTTTTAAATCAATCTCATCAGTCATCACTAGTGTAAAAATCCCATAAACCAATGATGACAAAAAAAAAAAAAAATCACAGAAACCAATTAAATTCAGGTGTTGATTGGTTCTCCCGCTATCACCCGCCTAGCGGTTGGTAGCGGGCGGTTGCGGTTGCTAGCGATTGACAACAATCATCAAACTCGCTCTATACCGCTTCGGGCCGCTCTAAATCGCTAGATTTCAAAAGCTTCTTCCCGCAAGCGTTTGCGGTTGGTTTAAAAAAGGAAAGAAACAAGAAAAAGGAAATATATAAATTAAAATATATATTATCAAATCTTATATATATTCACATTAAATTTTAAACAATAATTATTTTCTAACTTTAATTTTTCAATATTAATAATTATTTGTGTTTCACTTTAAAAGTTATTTATTCAATATTTGAATAATTATTTAGTAATAATTTATGGTTTTTAATTTTTAATCATGTTTAAAATTTTATACTTTTTCATAAATATAGTTTTTGGTGTTCCTACCAAAAAAAAAATATATAGTTTTTGGTGTTTTTATACTTTTTCACAATTATATATTATATTTATTTTGGTATTTTTTGGTTTAACCGCTATCGTACCGCTGAACAACCAGTCGTAAATCTCCCGCAGACGCACCAGTTTTTAACCGCTAAACCAGTCGATCAAAACTCTAAATAACGCTTGAAACCGCAACCGTCTGCTTCCGCAAACGCAACCGCAACCGCTGCGATTAAACCAGTCAAGCCCAGGCGAAAAAAAAAAACCCAATTTAATTTGTCTTCTCTCCTAAAGAAAGTTTGTAAACCCCATTAGAAGCGAAGCGACTCTCCTCCGCCGTCACTGCAACACAGCTCTTCACCGTCTTCCTCTTTTCTCTCCACAGTTCCTCTCTTTTACCACCACCATCTCCGCCGTAACCTTATTCCAATTTTCTCTTCATCAAGGTAAAATTTCCACACTCCTTGTAACAACACTTGCTTACTATTGAATTCAAAATTTCCCAAAGTATAAGTGTTTGTACCTGCTTCGTTCTAGGTCTTCGTGCGAAGATGGTAGAACCAAATCAGCTCACTAAGCATCTCGAAACTTTTGTTGACATTACTCGTTCCTCTACTCATCAGGTTACTTTTTGAATCGAATTTGACTTAGAAGTTAGAACAGTTTCATGAATTTTACTAAAAGATTTTGCTTGTTTTTTCAGGATGATAGTCTTAAAGCTATTGCTTCTTCATTGGAGAATGATTCTTTGTCTATTAACCAATTGGTAAACATATCTGACTTCATTCACTTGCTTAATGCTCATATGCGTTGTGTTGTTAATTTCGATGTTTCTAATGTGTAGGTTAGAGAGATGGACATGTATTTGACGACGACTGATAACGTTGTCCGAGGACGAGGTATTTCGATTGTCTTGCTTGTTTTTTGATGATTGTATGTCTATTAATCTGAACGGAACGGGATGTTGGTGTGTTTGTAATCTCATAGGTATTCTTCTGCTTGCGGAGATTCTTGATTGTTTGAAGGCAAAGCCATTGACCGATGCAATTGTTCATACTCTCATTGGATTCTTTACGGAGAAGCTGGTGATTTGATACTTTTAGTTTGTATATCAGTTAGAATTTATTCCGATGTGTCTATTTGATTTGGGAAAAATAGATAATAAAAACGATTCTTGTACTTGTATCAGGCAGACTGGAGAGTGGTCCGTGGGGCACTTGTTGGTTGTTTGGCCCTAATGAAGAGGAAAGACGTAGCTGGTGTGGTCACTGATATCGATGCACAAGCTTTGGCAAAGTCAATGGTACAGAATGTACAAGCGCAGTCTTTAGCACTGTATGAGCGCAAGGTATGAAACGATTACAAGTAGTATTATGTTATCTGAATGAATGTGTACTACACTGGACGTTTTTTTTTTTTGAAGTATTACAATCCTTATAAATGACATTGCAGCTCTGTTTTGAACTTCTGGAGTGCCTTCTACAACAATACTCTGAAGCTATGATGGCTATGGTATGTTGGTTAATGCTCTCGACTTGCTGATACGTAGTTCAGAATTGAAATTTCGATCTACTGTATGAGGAATGTTTTCTTACAAATCTATTTGCGTCAGTTTGGTGGAACTAGAAATAATTATATCAATATGCAAATATGCTCTTGGCTTGTTAAATGTATTAATGTCAGCGTGGTAGGAAGACAAATAATTATCTAAATATGCAAATATGTAATATATGGTCTCGGCTCATCAAAACTCAAAAGCGTCACGATCCAGTTATTCTAGTTCTCTTAGTTTGGCTAGTCTATACAAGCAATTGCACGCAATTTCATGATTTCATCTTAGTTTTCTGTTTTTCTCTGCTTCCTTGTTTAGATCTACTCGGGGCCTTTCCTCATTTTCTTTCAATCTTATTGACTAAACGACCATTTCCTAGGGTAATCTACTTGTTTATGCTATATGTGAAGCCATCGATGGAGAAAAAGACCCTCAATGCTTACTGGTAGCTTTTCATCTAATCGAGCTTTTGGGTCAATTGTTCCCCAGTCCATCTGGTCCACTTGCTTCTGGTGCATCTGATCTTTTTGATGTTATTGGTTGCTACTTCCCACTTCATTTTACACATGTGAGTTTAAAGCTTATTCTTTTTATGATTTGATTTATACATGTGTTTCTCTTTCTTTCGTTAAACTGTTTAGTGTGCTCTTTTTGGGTTTTTTTAGACAAAAAGTGATGAAGCTAATATTAGAAGAGAGGACCTCTCAAGGGGACTAATGGTGAGTATTTCGTCAATATTCATGATTTGCATAAAGTTCTTTCTGTCTTATTGTGTCTCAATGGTTTAGGTTCTCAAGGTTAAACTCCAAGTTAATCTTTCTGGTTAGGAGCTCTTTTAAAAAAAAATTAGATGCTTAAAAAATGGTGTGAAGATTTGACAGAAAAAAACTGTTTTGCATCTCATGTCCAGTCTCTGAAAGCAGGCAAAGTACAGTAACTTTTCCTGTCTCTGATTTTTGGGTGAAAGGGTATTAGGTTAATAACGGGGGAACTATGATAAATCCTCAGTGTATATATTTAAATGTATAAAATTAGGTTGAATTCACTGATGTACTTCATTCAATTTTGCAGCTGGCGATTTCTTCGACACCTTTTTTTGAACCGTATGCTATTCCGTTGCTTCTTGAAAAGCTTTCTTCTTCTCTACCAGTCGCAAAGGTGTGTTTAACATGTAGTTATCTGTTCTAATACATCTAGATTTTATGCCACTCCGGATGTTGGACAAGTGTAGTTATTTTTGTTCTACTCCAATCTGTCTAGGTTGATTCATTGAAATGTCTGAAAGAATGTGCTATGAAATATGGAGTAGACAGAATGAAACAGCACTATGGAAGTCTTTGGTCCGCTTTGAAAGATACATTTTATTCTTCCACTGAGATACATTTGTCCTTTGCTCAAGAATCCCTCACTAGTCCAGGGTTTGAAATGAATGAGATCCACAGTGAAGCTGTTAGCCTTCTTCAGAGGCTTGTTAAGCAAGATATCTCGTTTTTAGGTCTTGTTGTTGATGATATACGTATAAATACGGTGTTTGATACCATCTCTAGATACTCTCAGTATAAAGAGATGCCTGGCACAAGCAAACTGGAGGTTCTTGTTATCAGTCAGATACTGTCTGTTTCGGCCAAAGCTTCGGTTCAGTCATGCAATATGATCTTTCAAACCTTTTTCTTCCGCCTTATGAATACTCTAGGGATTGTAGAGAAAACTTCTAATGGCGATGGTGTTCAAAACGGAAACTCTACGGTCTCTACCAGACTCTACCATGGAGGTCTTCATCTTTGCATCGAACTTCTTGCAGCATCAAAAGATCTTATCCTGGGTTCCGAGGAATGTTCTTCAACACCTGGATGTGCCCAGGAATCGTGGTACTCTATGGTGAAAAGCTTCTCAGTTCCATTGACCCAGGTGTTCACCTCTGCAGTACGCAGCTCTAATGAGGATTCTGTTGCGGATGTATATCTGGGAGGTGAATGCTTGTGCTTACTTAATAAATATATTCCATCTTAATGTTCTTGCCCTCTTTGTCTTGCTTCTACTTTAATGTAATACTGAACTCGTGCTACAAATCTTTCTAGGTTGCAATGTTCTTATTTCCTGTTATCTAATTTTTTTTTCTGAATCAATGTAGTAAAGGGTTTGCTTACTATGGGAATGTTTTGGGGCGGCTCTTCTCCTGTATCGAGATCTGAATTCGAGAAGATTTTGATGACGTTAACATCGATCATCACATCCAAGAGTGGCAAAACAGTGGCGTGGGAACTTGCGTTGCAAGCACTGGTCTGCATTGGCTCATTTATTGATCGGTATCATGAGAATGACAAGGCTATGAGCTACATGAGTATAGTTGTCGAAAATCTAGTCACATTGGCCTGTTCTAGTCATTGTGGTCTTCCATACCCAATGATATTAGAAGCAACTTCAGAAGTTTGCTCCACTGGGCCAAAGTATGTGGAGAAAATGGTTCAAGGATTCGAAGAAGCTTTCTGTTCCAATTTTTCCGATTTCTCTGTATGTGTTGCCCCCATAACTCTAGACTTTTCATTTATATTTGAGCTAACAGTTTCTATCTCCAGCTTGATAGCTTGCTATTTTAGCCACCTGGTTTCTATCTCTAACAAGCAAGGGATCGAGAACTTCCTTGTATCTAACTACTATTTTGAAAACGCTTGTCAGGTCAATGGAAACTTCAAGTCAATTGACAATTGTTCTCAGCTCCTGGGGAGTTTGACCAACAAATTGCTTCCACGGTACCCTAACTTTTCTTGATTTTTTAATATCTGTAGATAAACTAGCTTTGCCAGCATCTGTATTTAGACTCTTAGTTCTTCGTAAACAGCCAACCATCGTGGATAATACAGCGTGTCAATAGCCTTGCTTGTCAGTTTTCATATGAATCTTGGTTCTCTCTGTTAAGGTTCAATGTGTTATTCCCCTTAGTCAACCCCTCCTAGCTTTGTAGAATCCGTCAAGATTTTATAGTAGACATATATGTATATACACACAACTATAGATGTCACATTCACCTAACATAGAGTGTTAATAATAGACATATAAACAAGAGAGAAACTAGATACTCAAATCAAAGATTCACATGGAAACCAACAAGAAATGCAATAAGACAAGTGTCTTTTCTATTAATATTTTACAAAGTAGAGATGATAGCTATTATTACTTTACAAAGATGTGATCTTGCCTGTTTGAGCCTTTTCTATCAGTTACAAATGTTATCATTCAGAAGATGAAAACATAAAAACATTTGTGGTGCATCCATGTGTATAGCTTCTCTGTTTTTTCATCTGATTGGAGATTCTTTCTCTCGCTATACCTTCTGTCTGCCAAGACCAATATTCCTCGTTTCTCTTTTGCATGTTAGTTCGTATCAGTCCTTTTGACTCGTGGTATTTTGTTTTGATCTCAAATAGTGTGGCCGAGATAGATGGCCTCGAGAAACTCTTGGTGCATTTTGCTATCAGTATGTGGAATCAAATAGAATCCTGCGGAGTTTTCAGTTGTGATTTTAGTGGTAGGGTAAGTGGTTCTTTATACCTTTGTTTCTCTTCAATGTTGATTTGATTTGATTTATCTGTTGTTGATGTTATGGATTTACGGTATGAATTTAATTGCTCTTCTACTACAGGAATTTGTTGAGGCAGCGATGACAACAATGGGGCAAGTTGTAGGAATTGCTTTGATAGATTCACAGAACATTATAATCCAAAAAGCTTATAATGTGGTCTCATCAAGCAAGCTTTTTCCAGCTATGGAGTCTATTCCTTTCACCCTTGTTGCATTAGAGGGTCTACAGCGTGACCTGTCCACTAGGGATGAATTGATACTTTCACTATTTGCATCAGTTATCATAGCTGCATCTCCTGCAGCATACATTCCCGATGCGAAATCACATATACATCTGCTTTTGGTATCACTTCTTAAGGGTTATATCCCAGCAGCTCAAGCTTTGGGTTCAATGGTTAACAAATTGGGCTCGGGGCATGGTGGAACAAATACCTCTTCAGATTGTTCCTTTGAAGAAGCCTGTGATATAATATTTCACGCAGATTTTGCATCGGGAAACAATATTTCTTCTAATGGATCCGGTAAAGTTAGTTGTGGAAGTGAGACAACCTTGTCAAAGATATGTTTAGGTTTCTGTGGTTCCCTGGACCTTCAAACCCGTGCTATCACAGGACTAGCATGGATTGGGAAAGGTTTACTCATGCGGGGTGATAAAAGAGTTAATGAAATATCTCTGATACTATTGGAGTGCTTAAAATCCACTACCACTTCCGGGCATGCTCTGCATCCTTCTGCCATGAAACATGCAGCAGATGCATTCTTCATACTAATGTCTGATTCAGAAGTGTGTCTGAACAGAAAATTTCATGCAGTTATACGACCACTCTATAAGCAGCGACTTTTCTCTATAACAGTTCCTATTTTGGAGTCTTTGATTATGAATTCCCAGACTCCATTATTAAGGTAAACATATTTTTAAGTATATTTATTGTTACTCCTTTACATACTGTTCATAGAAACAAGTTTGGTCATTAGCATCTCTGGTGCTCTTGTGTTCTTCTATGTCATTTTCCTTAGAAAGAACACAACTGCACCCACAATAACCTCTTCAGAGTCCCGTTTTGGATTAATAAATAGACCGCTTGAAGATTGCTAGTTTATATTTGGGTTAGGTGTAGATACCACATAAAGTCATACTAGTTTAGGCTTCTTTGTTGCACCAAGTTTCATGTAAACCCATCATCGATAGGCAAGTTACAATATATTGTGATGACCAATTCATGATTCTCAGCTGACTGATTTTTTCATGGTTTTAGAACAATGTTGCATGTAGCTCTCGCGCATGTTATATCCAATGTTCCAGTAACGGTCATATTGGACAATACCAAAAAGGTGAGCCTCGATATAGACTTTTTATTTTTTTTTTTACCTCTATAAACAGTTTCTTATAAGACCTTGGTTTGTGCAGCTACAACCGTTGATACTGGAAGGCTTGTCTGTCTTAAGCTTAGACTCTGCGGAGAAAGAAACTCTTTTCAGTCTATTACTGGTTTTATCTGGAACGCTTACTGATACTAAAGGTAATACGGAAGCTTATTGCATTAAATAAAATCTCGCTTCATTTGTCAAAGATCAAACACTTCTTGTAGGATTTGAACTCATTTGGATCAAATGGTTGAGTCAATTCAATGGTTGTTAAGCCTTGACAAAAAGACATTTCATATTTAATTTTCCCGAGAAATTACATTTTCTTTTTATTGCCTACTAACCATTTGCTCTGTTTGTAGGACAACAATCTGCAAGTGATAATGCACATATAATCATCGAATGTCTGATCAAGCTTACATCATATCCGCATCTAATGGTTACAAATCATTTTCTCTACAGTAGCATCTTCTTTTTTCCGATGGATTTGATTGTTGGATCTTAATAATGAAATATTTCCATGTTAAATGGTACGCAGGTTGCTAGGGAGACTGCGATTCAGTGTCTTGTTGCGATGTTGGAATTGCCGCATAAAAGAATTTATCCTTTCAGAATACAGGTTAGTAAAAAAAAAACCGAAAACACAGGTTTTCTAGTATGTAGAGTAAGAAATACATCTAATGACTTTGAAATTTTTTCACTTTAAGGTTTTACAAGCAGTAGCAAAGTCACTTGATGATCCAAAACGGAGAGTTCGGGAAGAAGCAATTAGATGCAGACAGGCTTGGTTAGTCGTATGAAATTAATCAATAGTGTCCTTTTATGACTCGTAACTGCGGATTTTTAGTGACGAAATGACTATCGATCATTGTCTAAATCAGGGCGTCAATCACATCCTCGAATATCCCATTCTGAAGTTGAATTCAGAAATTCATGAAGCCAAGTTATCTTCTTCGAAAAGTATGTTTACTTTATTTTTTAGAGTAGTTTCTTTATTGAGAGAGTGAGATATGTCACTGTGATACTGTGACACTACACTTTAGCGTTGAGCAGTCTTTAGTAGAGTTTTTTGGTTGGTGAATGATTTGGAAATCCAAATAAAATTATAGGTTATTTGGATTATTGATTTTTGTTGTAAAAGATATTTTAATGTATGTGTATATGAAATAATCTATATAAGTAATTGGGAAGTACATTTTTGATTTTTGGTCGAAAATATCCATGGGTTTATGAAATATTACATAATATCGTGGAGGGTAAAAACGTCTTTAACACTCGGATTTGGATACTGTTTTTTTTCGGATCCTATATAAATGAATTAGGCTCATAATTAACACGTTTAATCCTTTCTCAGTGCCGTCAAAAAAAAAACCTTTCCCAGCTCAGTACCCTAAATGTTGCGACTCATTCGTCTTAGATTTTCAAGGCGTTGTAGTACATCGAGCCGTCGGGTTTAGGGTTTATCAAGAAAAGAATAAGACGACGAAGAGGACCAATCAACCATGGTGAAGTGGTTAAGGTAAATCGAATTTCTATTCCTTCTAATTCTGATTTCGTCAAAGGTCATCAGAAAATTTATTGTTTCCGAGATAAAACCATGAATCGCCGCCGATTGTAAATCCATTTAGCGTCGGATTTGATGTTTTTGCTGATTCGTACTTCTTTGCTCATATTTAGATTGTCTCATCTTGGTGGCTACTTTAACATACCAAAATTGTTTGCTCAAGAACATTTTCTCTAATATTAGTGTTGGAAGTTTTATAGCTATCAAATTGAATAAGTGGTTTTTGATCACTTGATCAATTTTGATGTGTTTTCTAAGGGATTGTGTAGTCGCACAGTTTTGCTTACTTCTACTCAATTAGCGATTTTGATGAGATGTGTGTGATTAATTGCTCATTGTTTGATATTTGCAGCAATTCTTTTGAGTTTTTTTAGCAAGTGTAAGTCTTTTTTCCTTAGGGGAGACGATGATTCTTATGATGTTTGGTTTTTGTTTTTTGCAGTTCATAAACAGAGGGATATTGTTCCTTTGGATGTTAATGATGATACTGACGAATCGGATGAAGATGATGTGCAACCAGTTTTTGATTTAAAGGTTCGTTTTTGGCTAATGTTTCTAGACATCTATTGCTGTGATAGGGAAAGCCAAAAACCAAGAGAAAATGGCTGAGCTCAGAAGGGAAATCGCAGAGTTTGATGACTTTGTACTGCTAGATATCGAAGTGGAGTACAGTAAGCTCCCTTACAAAACGTTAGTGAGAGTTATTTGCTTCTCTTTTTTTAATCAGATCTTCTCTAACACCATATGATTTAAAAGACTTTAATCGTTGGTATGTGTTACCCCAGATCAGATATTCCAATGATTTAGAAGATAAGCGTTCCAAATTTCTCCTGAAACAGTATGATTACTTAGGCCTTGGTGAGATGAAGATTCTTCCACTTTGATATGTTCATGGTTTCTCACAAGTCTTTGGTTGGTTGATAATATATTCAGCTTCCATCTCAATTTCAATGAGTTCCTTCATATTATGACTGCTAATATCGGTGAAAGAAACAGAAAATAAGAGTTCACCGAGGCATTTCAAATCATTATCTATTGAGAAACAGCTAATACGTATGTTACTCTTTTTTGTTGTTATTGAGTGAGAGTATGTTAGAGAAATTGATGAGTAATACATGTCTGTGTGGACAGGTTGTGGGCCTTAAGTTCTAACTCATCAAAGAGACAACAAACCATCTAAGTCTCAAGACGACGAGAGTGATGAAGGTAATGTTCAGGTTACCTTGTGATTTCCTAATTTCTTATATGAATTCTTCATGTTAATGATTGAATATATATACATGCAGGGAATAGCGATCTTGATGAGACGCAAGAACATGGAAATAACAATTCTCCAAAGGAAAACAATAATGCCAAAAGGTTAAAAAATTGTTTATAGAAGCTTTATTATGTAGTTCTTTATGTTAAAAGTAGAAGGCTAACATATGCTAGAGGCGAGAGGTAATAAGTTGTTTCTTCTAAATGATATGTATCTTTCAGTTAGTGATTTGGAAGGTCAGATTTTGTGACTTGATAAAATGATTAATTGATTATTTTATCAGCAGTATCCTCTGGTGTTGCTATTATTGTATGCAACAGCAATGCAAAGTTGTTGACCTTAGAATTGTTAGATATGATAGAAAAAAACTTGAGAGATTTTCAGACGAGGCCATATCCTCTGGTTTTGATATTATTTTAACTTTTGCTGGTATTTTAATGTGAGACAGGGATTTGTCAAGCCATTGCTCGAAGAGAAAGGGAAAGAATATTTCAGCAAGGTAAATAAGCTGTACGGCTGTCCTGAATCTTCTCTCTGAATTTTTTCTCTTTCACTGCTTTCTAGCAAAAGAGTTTGGCTACTGTAGTACTGTGTTTTCTAAAAGTACTTTTTGGTGGATTTTGCTGTTTTATTTCTCAACTTAAGCTCAGCAAGTTGACAATGCTTAGTTTGATATACTTCAAAACTGTGAAATAAATTTACTTTAGGCAAAAGAGAATTTCAGAATTTCAGAGTTTACTTTAGACTTCTCATGGTTTAATGGCTTTCGTTGCACATTTGCTCTTTATGAGCCATGTCCCCTCATACCCTTGAAATTTTGCAGATACATTTCATGAGGTCAGAAGTAAAAAGGAGAAAAGGAAGGAGGCACGTGTTCTTTTTGTTATGAATCCTTTATCTGCTAATAAGGTATGCTACAGACTTTAGTTTCCTATGCTAATAGATAATCTACATCTATTTGGATCACTTCTTATTTTTGTTATCCAAATCCACATTTTCTGTGATTATTTGATTTCATCTGATAATTGATATTTGCAGAAACCTATTGTTCCTGTTAACTTTGACAAAGCAATCAAAAAGGTACTACTATATTTATTTCTTTTGCGTTTTATAAGCATCAAAACATGTATGGTCCAACTAATTTGTTAAATCATTTTACTTATGGGGTTTCCCTGTCCTTGATAAGTCCAGATGCAAAGAGGATCTTTTCGGGTAGTAGCGATGGGTGAGTTTGTTAGATTTCATTAAACATCCATTTTTACTTGCAGAGATCTTAATAAGTTATTCTGAGTAACTTTTTCTTCTTTCGCAATAATCATTTGTAGGATGATAAGATGCTGGGATGCTAACTTGTGTCATGAGGTGTATCGAGTTACAGTTGGTCTTGGACTGGGAAGTAGTTCTGAGATATGTGTTTGGTCACTTCTTTCGAGATTGACAAGATACTAGCAAGTGAAATTTCAGCTTTAGCCATGAGATCAGCTCTGAAGGAAGCAGCGAGATTGGGTTTCCGACGGGTCGAAGTGGAATCTGACTCTTTGCATTTGATCAAAACAATTTCATCCGGAACGACTATTGCTGAAATCTATGGAGTTCTTGCCGACATCGTCTCTTCCATCTCATTTAATTTTATTCCTAGAGAGTTTAAGATGAAGCCATCGGGTATGATCATATTGAATCTCTAGGAAAGATGAAATCATGAAAGCCATAGGGAAGAAACTAGATCGCTACAGAAACCCTTGGCTGGAACTGAAAATTCATTATGATCAAAACAAAAGGAAAGCTGTACAATAAAGAGTGCGACCGATTCATGGTCCGTTTTTTTTTTTTCGTTTCCTTTCACATTTTTGTTTCACTAAATCTATTATGACTGTTTGATTGTTGGGAGTGTTTTCTTTAAAGATACTATTCAAATCTCTTAAGTCTTAATAATGAGCGATTTTTCAAATATTTTGTTAGTATGGTTTATGAATCACCCAAATTTCTAAAGTGTAAAATTGACTTATTTCCAATAGATTTTGATTTGAACATTTAATTTACTATTAATTCAATAGAAAAATATGATGATAGTTAAAGAAATGACAAATCAAATCTAAAATGTTTAGAATTTTGTTACTAAATAAAAATTAAATATACTTTCTTCATATACAATATCTTTTCAAATAAATTTAAATAAAAAAGCCTTAAATATTATGAGACGGATTATATAGCGGGATGGACTGAACGGAAATCGAAACCGAAACCGAAATCAGTTTAGTATTTATAACCAAACGGGTTTTTGGAAGAAAACGAAACCAAACTGAATCATCTAATTACTGTTTTGATGAAGTATTTTAGATACATTTAGGTAAAATTAATTGATGTATTTTTTTTTCCGGGTATTTCGAATATTTTCGAATAATTCGGATAGATTTTAGATAAAAAAAACTCAAACCGACCTGAACCAAAAAATATTTCGCATATTTTTTGGTTCTCAACACAAGTAGTGGAACCGACCCGAACCCGAAATCGAACCGAATTTTAGAAATACCCGAATGGGTCCTAAACCTCTCAATCCAAAAATCTGAAACCCAAATAAAACCGATCCGAACCCAAATGGGTACCCAAATGTCCAGACCTACCACACTATTTGATGACTATATACAAAGAAAATTCAACCCGTGCTGTAGCACGGGCTATATACTAGTATTAGTTAAATGAGTGGTGGAAATAAAAGGAGAGAAAGAGAGGGAAAGTAAGAGAGATGAAGGTTGTTATAATGAAATTAGCCCCCCAAATAATGAAAAATAAAAGTTGTATTCACTCGTACGACATTTTCTTTTTTTTTTCACTATTGTTTCTTTCTTTATTATGCGAAGATAAAACCAAAACATACAAAGCCATAAAATATGGCCAAAAGCATACAACAAGTTTGCAGAATCAAGAGAGTAAAGCACCAAATTTACATCCAAGCAAAGGACTTTTAACGTTTGAACTCTATCCAAACCACGTGTCACTTGAGAGTACTAACTCTACATGTGTAGATGAGTCATCAGAAGTGTACTGACATCAACCACCACTGTAGAGCACCAATTCCGGTAAGGAAAACATTGCCGGCGAACACTCCGACAAAGTTTCTTTTTCGTTACCGTAGTTGATTCGATCGGAGCTTCAATGGAAATAAACAGCAGAAGGAATTCCTAATAAGCATCGGAATATTCTTCAATCCTATAACCCAAGAAGCAATTTCTTGAAAATTTCCTGAAAATTTCCTGCAAATCGAGTTTTAAACTGAAATCTCTTCAATCTCTATGAAATTGAATCGATTCCTTAAACGCAAAAGAGACAAGCTGAGAAAACCCATCATGAATAGATAATCACCAACTTATATCAAGTGCAATTATTAAAAGATAAAAACATTAAGAGATCGGAAGGAAAACCGATCTACGGAAGTAAAAACGAAAAGCCGGCCAACACCGCTAATATAAGCCGGTAGATGCCGGAAAAGAGTCGGTCATCACCGCTATAGAAGCCGGTAGATGCCGAAAGAGAGCCGGCCATCACCGCTTTAGAAGCCGGATAGATGTCAGAGCCAACGATGCCAGAGCTATGTAACAACGGAAGATATCGGACGGCCATAAGAAAATCACTTTCTCTCTCTAAAAGATACAGAGAGGGGTAAGAGAGAGAAAGTGTAGCCCGTAGATCACTCGTACGACATTTTCTATTTTTACACATATTTATAAGTACAAAGTCACATGATTAGTCATATCAGATATGTATTGGGGGAGGGGGAAATGTCAAAAAAAACCATCAACTTTCAAATTTAAGTCATTTTAACCATAAACGTAACTATGATTTAAGCCAAATGAAATATGTACTTCTGTTGACTTTTATTTTGGCTCATGAACTTTTGGTTGACTAAGCCGTTTCAACCATCCCGTTAAATCCACTAACTGAGCCATTAATAGACGTTAATTGGCGTTAGTCTCCTCTGTTACTCAAAACAACGTCGTACGCTTCCCCTAAAATCCCCAAATCGCAAACCCTAAAACTGAAAATCAAAATCGAACCTCAAACCCCAATCTTCTTCTTGAAAATCAAAATTTCTTCTTGTAAAATCATAGTTCATGGTTAAAATAGCTTAAATTTGAAAGTTGATGGTTTTTTTGACACTTTTCCCTATGTATGGGACATGTGATGAATAATCATATTTTATTTCATAATATTTCTCCTTGAGTATTTATCACTAGTAAATTACATATTGTCTCGTTAAAAATTTTATCATGGAAAAACCCATTGGGATAAAAACCATGATAGGGAAAAATAGTACAGTGATGTAATCTATTTGTGGAAAAGATATGGATAGTATTTTCTTCAAAAATCTTGTAGATGAGACATTCCAATAATAAGTATATTTTTTCTGAATGTTGTAGTATGAAGCGCTTTTGTAAAGAGGTCTACTGCGTTATCAATTGAGCGGATATATTGGATATTGACTTCCTTGATCTTCTCGAGTTTTTGAGTATAGGAGAAGAATCTTGAAAGGATGTGTTTCGTTCTGTCACTCTTGATATAACCTTCTTTGATTTGGGCGACACACGCTGCATTGTCTAACGAATTATACTTAGTGATACATAACCGACGTATATACTCAATCTTTTTTGTGGTCCCATTTTTGTTATTTGCGGTGGGGCTATAGGAACATAAACCGCACATCCAAAAACATGGAGATGAGAAATGTTTGTCTCTTGAGCAGACGTTAATTGTAAAGAGGAATATTTATTATATGCACTTGGTCGTATTTGGACCAACGCTGCAACATGCAATATAGCATGACCCCATATAGAAATTGAGAGCTTTGTTCTCAATATTAATCGTCTAGTAATGAGTTGCAGTTGTTTAATCAAAGATTCAGCCATGCCATTTTGGATGTGAACATAAACACTCGTCTATCTATGGAAGAGTATACTTATTCTTTACCGTCACTCTGTTCAGCCCACGGTAGCCTATGCAAAGTATCTAAAATTTTAGTTTTACATTATTTATATTGTAAAAAAGTTTTAGAACCCTTAAAAATGGTACTACCATATATTCTTGACAAAAAAAAAAAGGTACTACCATATATTGGAGATCTAAGCTTACTAGTAGCAATGTAGCATAATCATTTACACTTGATTATACACTAATTAGTAATTACAAACTATATACAATTACGCGTTATGCGGTGAAATCCTATTTTATTTTTATGACGTTTACAGTTGATTATGATGTTTTTATTTTTTCAATATTCAAGTTTCATTCGATATATTCTTTGGGGAAAATGTCATAAAAAACCTCAACTTTCCAAAAGTGTTGAGAAAAAGCCTCAATTTTGCTTGTGGTGAATTAAATTTATTAATATGATATTTTAAAATTTGTATAAATTTATTAATGTTTAAATTTTTATTTTACCTATTTAACGGAAACTGTTAACGTTGACTTTACTCTGTTAAGTTGGTCTGTTAGTTGACTTAACGACGTATCTTATTTGGCAAAGGCAATGAAAGTTAATGATTCAATTGGAAAGTCAATAAAAGTTGATGATTTAATTCAGTACAAGCAAAGTTGAGATTTTTTTTCAAAACCTTTAGAAAATTGAGGCTTTTTATGACATTTTTTCTTATATTCTTTTGTGTTCACTCTTTATAATTCAAGTTATAATATACACGCAAACGCAACATCTACAAGTTTTACCATATCGAATGATATGACATTTTTTGTTGGATAGATGATGAGATGATTTATCTTTTAAGAAAATACAAAATCAAGCAAAAATGAGAATGAACACAAGGTTGAAGAAAGAGACGAAAGAGAAGTAATATAATGTACCATTTCTTCTGTAAACTAATAACAAGTATCAGAAGATAAATTGCTTGTCACTTGCCAAATTATGGCTCATCAAGAGATACTTTTTTTTTTATTAATTTGTTACAATACAAAACAATGCAATGTCTAGAAAGAAAAAGCTAATGTCTAGTGTTCTAAACACCATAATGCTAACCACCGTAACTGCAAGCGTTACTTGTTTTTTTCGTTTATAATTATGCTCATCTAGCGATTAGTCACGAATCTCAAAAAGCCGAAAAGATAATGTGATTAACGATAAAATATCACCTCAAATTCTTTATGCATGATACTTCATTCTCCAATCAAACACCAAACATACTATAACATTTTCCAAACAAAGTTTGAATTGCATAGAGTAGAATATCATCATAAGATTAATAATAACCTTGTGTTTACGATGAAATGGACTTCCCAATAATAATAAAAAAAACACTAACGTTTTTTTCTTTTTCTTTTTGTGTGTGGCAAATAGCACTTTAGTATATAATAAAAATCAAATTGGCAAGAAGCCAAATTTGGCTTGACCAGACGATAGGAGAATGGGGCAAAAGGGTCCAAGGTCTTGGCTTGTGTGTGTGTTTTTTTTTCCCGGTGTTGAGTCTCTTGACAGCTTTAGTTATAAACAAAAACACTAGAAAATAAGAGATTAATATTAGAAGATGAGACCAGCGAATGTCATGCCCCTAATCATGTGCATGATGATCATAATTCTCCAATGTGACGCTCCACTTGTCTAGTTATTATCCTGTGGTGCAAGTGAGGGAGAAGGAAGCGGAAGTGGTTGAAGTGAACCCACCGCCGAAGACTCCAAGAAGAAGGAGCGATTATGTGAACTTCTTGGAGTTATTATCCCGCAGTCCCACTCATACCTTTTGTAAGATTTTTCACTCACTCAAATGTTAGTTAGAGAGACTGCTTCAGCTTCTAACTGGTTTCGAATTATGCCTGGAAATGGCCAGTTTTTGGATTAAATCTTGGACTCCTTTTGGACCTCTAATCAGTTACATTAGTGCACAAGGTCCTCTCTATGTTGCAATGGTCATTGGCGTTTAATTTTCTGTTGGCAAAAACAAATAAGTTTGAGCAGTTTCTCTTAACTTTAGAAGCAAAAGAATGATAGGCTCAATCGGAACACCCATCAAACACCGAGCAGGATCGAAGCCATCAAATTTATTTTGTGATTGATTCTTCCGTCATTATTTTATTTTGTCGCAAGTAAGATCACACATTTTTGTTTTACCATTGTTGTTCAATATATCTTGTTATCATTTTTGATGAGTTATGGTTTTACTATTACAAATTCTTGGCGCTGTTTTTCCGTCTATTCTAGTATAACAAAATGCAGATAAAACAAAAAAAATTTAGTTATAAAATTATACGTAATGAAATAATCTAAAAAAACAGCATATGTAAAATAAAAGTTAAACTAAAGTTACTTATAATAGAATAATATGATAGTAATCATATAAATTATGATAGAATAATATGATAGTAATCATATAAATTATGAAAAATACGACATAAGAATATACATTTTTTTTTTTGATTACCAGGAGGTTCTGGACCGAAACCCGTAATCCTTCCCAGGCCCGAAACCATAACATGTAATATTAGTTTCGTCCCAAGCGTCACTCGAAGCGACATAAGAATATACATTTGATGGAAAAAAGGAGAAATTATTCTGGTGGTCAATTATTGGAGTACTGAGAATCATAGCTTTTTTTTTTCACTAGAGTGTAAACTTTATTCATGAAGCCATATCATACAAAGCCAAAGCAAAAGCAAAGCCTAACAAACATAAACATACATCATTCCCAACATAGCCCAAAAGAGTCAAAACCACTGAAATGAAGAAGCTAACTTTCCATTACAAGAAAAGACTAGTCAAAGGAGAATCTAACATTAATCAGTAGTAGTAGATGTAGAAACTATACTAAATTGAGAGATATGTTGACTGCTGCTGCTCCTGAAGAAAACTTAACTTGTAACAGCTGAAAAACCAAACAACCATATCATAGAATCCGGGGCCAATATTTTGGAATTGACTATTTTTATTTGAAAGTTCTTCACCAAAAGCATCCGATGAACATTTGAAAGACCCTATCCCGGACTGTTTAAGTCCGTGGAGGTTCTCACACAACATGCACTACTTAATCCGTTCTATGTTCCAGTTTTAGGGCCCATTGCTTAGACAAATCATGTTTATATCATTCTAAGATTCAATACTTAGAGTCATATGCGAGTGTTAGAGTAAGCGGTTGAACCCTTCGTCATATTGACGCACGGTCTTGCTTCCCTGAACCAAGTCCAAGTAAGCGCACTCAAGCCTGTCCAAAGCCTCCGGTGGGAAGAATTTCTTGTTGAACTTATGTTCAAAATCCGCAAAGGTCAGAATTTCATCTCCTTTGCGCTTTTCGACGGTCAGCCACCAGTTGTGCGCATCACCTTCTAGGAAGTGAACTGCTATGTCCCTTCGGTAATCTTTTGGGCAGCGAGTGGAGTTAAAGTTCCTCATGAGTCGACTCGTCCACTCATCCGCCACGATTGGATCCACACTTCCAGTGAAATGCTTTGTGCCTAACTTCGACACATGCTCCAAGAAGTTCACATAATCGCTCCTTCTTCTTGGAGTCTTCGGCGGTGGGTTCACTTCAACCACTTCCGCTTCCTTCTCCCTCACTTGCACCACAGGATCCGGTACAAGCGCCTTGGTCAATGCGGTCATTTGCTCCATCATTGACTTTATCACGTTCCATTGCTCTTGGGCAGATGGAATCTCATCCGGGTTCTCATTCCCGTCAGTTGCACCAAGACCCGGTGGACGAGACGCAGTGGAGGATTCGCCTCTATTATCACGATCATTCCCAAAGCAAATGTTCAGTTGCTCACCAGGGATTTGTAAAATCGGTGGTCTCTGACTATCTCCAGCCACATGTCCAGCCGGATTCAGCCCAGAAGGTTCCACATGTGACTCCATGACCCGCGTCTCTTCACCCACGGCCTTTTCTTTATCCTTCTTACTTTTCACAGTTTTGTTGCTCTTACCCATTTGCAAAACTGCAAGTTAGTCACGGAAAACACATAGTGAACCGTTAGAGAGTAAGGCAACACTACCGCGAGATCCCTTGAGGCGATGAGTGGTGACCCCAAACCCGTTACTGTCCTAGGAGCAAGCATGCTCTGATACCAACTTGAAAGACCCTATCCCGGACTATCTAACTCCGTGGAGGTTCTCCCACAACATGCACTACTTAATCCGTTTTATGTTCCAGTTTTAGGGCACATTCCTTAGACAAATCATGTTTATATCATTCTGAGATTCAATACTTAGAGTCATATGCGAGTGTTAGAGTAAACAAGCAAAACATGTACTTTATTAATATGATAAAGGATTCGATACAACTTATGAGTTTGCTTATTAGCTATTACAAGTCTGATTATCGATCCTATCTACCCGCTTCATCACCATCCATCTTTTCGGCCAAGGTCTCTCGCGCCTATGCCAAGTCCTTCCCACGATCACCATCCTTTCCTGGAAACAAAGACCGTCAGTTTACATATATTTAGTGGACGGTTAACCCGTCTCTTTACTTAGGGCGAATGATGCAATGTCCCAGCACTTAGTCCTACAATGACGCTTAACCCGTCTGACACTTAGTACAGTTCCCATCCGGATCAGAGACCAAGTCTAGGCCAAGGCCGAGTTCTCGCAGATGGCTTCCCAAACCGCCAAGTCACCCCACTACCCAGACCCTTCCCCGGCCCTTCTGATCTATTCCCGACACTTAAACTAATCCGGATCACCGGCCAGTCTACGAATCCGAGTTAAGCCAGAGTCATACTCACCTTTGCCTATGCGGTGGTTTGTCTGAACCGCGTCGATCCTCTTCTTTGATCCGACCTTAGTCGAATCCCCTTATGATCACCTTACTTCTTCTTCTTTCTTTCTGAGTTCTTATGTGGAATTTTCTCTGTGTTTTCGCGTGTCCAAAATGATCCCCAAGGCCGAGTATTTATAGAGTTTTCGGCCCAGAAACCGTCAAGGAAACTATCAAGGAACCGTCCAGAAGTGCCCTTCTGTTGGCGTCCATTCGGGCATATGGTAATCGCTACCCGTTACTCGCACCGGTTTGCTAGCGATAGTAACCGTTCCAACTGCCACAGCTACCTCGACAGTCGACCAGCTCACCGAGCTACCATCAGTCGACCCAGCTGACCGTCACCTCGCCCAGCTAACCTGAGCTTCCAAGTAACCGTCTAGCTGACCCAGCTAACTCTCCAGCTAATTTCAGCTCAAATCCCATTCCGAAAGCCATCTTTCCGCTTCCCTTACACTTAGTCCGAGTTTTGCCCTTTCCCACTCGAACCAAGTCCCATCCAACGATCCTATTGAGGATCGCGGATGCTACAACATTTCCATATGGCAGTTGACGCCGTAGAATGGTTAAAAACAGGAGACTCAAATAGAACCCACCATTAGATTGCCTTCAAAAGAGAAAGCCCAAGGAGAATACTAAACTGAGCTCACACAACCATAATCCAGCAGAAACGAACACAGATAAACAAGAGGACCAGAGCATAAACCTAACCAACACTACCACTCCTGAAACCACAGAAGACAAGGAGGGGAAGGGACAAGGAAAAGCCTTAAGACCCGAAGGGAAAAACGCCAAAGAGGACCACCATTTCTTACACGCGGACATTCGTAGACCCAGCCAAAGTCATCTACAGCCTAAGAAATGGTTATGCCACGCAAGAGAAGGAATGGAGACCAAGCCCGCCGCATCGTCTCGAACTCAAATCTTAAACCCAAACAAGGAAAAAGAAAGGAGCTAGTAGATGCCTTTGTAGAAGACTACCATCCGAATGGAGAACCCACAAAACGAAACCTTCACCAACTCACAACATCAATAAGTGGAGAGGAGATTAACAGAGAGGCAGAACTAGAGTGAAACAGCCATCCTTAAACTTGAAACTAAGGATTCTATCCTCAACCATTCTTAAACACAACACGATTCCAACCAACAGAGCAATTAACCGAAGGCAAAGGAGAAACCTGAGGATATATGACGATGAAACCGTAGCCACAGATAAGCAGCCATAACAAGTGATATACCCACACCAACTCCCAATCCAACGAGAACAGAGCCGATGATAACAGAGAGCCTCCAACCTAAACGGAAAATCTAAAACTCCACACCCTGATCGGTAGAGGGCTTCCAAAATCCAAAGCGCCCACACGGCGAGACAAAAGCCCGAAGATCGGGAAACCAAGCCGAACCGATGCCGGATCTGTAAGAGCCTCCGCCGTTGATCGGAATCAAAAACGACGAAATATTTTTGAAGAGAGTCAGATCTGTTAACCACGTGAGCCTGAAGTCATCACTGGAAACAAAATAGGAGAGGTTGCTAATGATCGGAAACAAAGGAGAACAACCAGGAAAACACATAAACGGACCCTCTCACAGCATCGGCGAGGAGCGCCGACAACCAGAGAGGACCACCGCCTTTAGTCCCTTTTTCCTATTTGATTATTGAGAATCATAGCTATGACTATTGAAATAAAAAAGGATTAACATGATATTCTTTTATAAACGTAAACTTGTATAATTTTGTAAAATTACAATTTTTGAAATTTCAAGATATTAATTTAACGGTAAGTTTTAAAATATTAAATAAGTAAAACTTATTTATTTCAAAAAATAATAATATTATTTGTTTTCAATTTTTAATTTTAATTTATCAAATATATATAAACTTAAACAAGTAAACAAAAAATCTTATCACATAAAAAAAATAATTATTTTTGAAAACAAATACAGATAATCTGGGCTTTGTTTAGTAAGGCCCATATTTACCCTCACAGATATATATTTGTCCTCGCATTATCCCTTCGTAAGGAAACAACGCTAATAGTGAAAATTCAAATCTCTCTCTGTTAACGTTTATGCCTTCGATTACCGTTTTTTTTTCTAGGGTTTCTTGAAAAAAAAGGAACCGACAAGATTCGCGATTGTGCTCTCTCCGGCGAGCATTCTAAGAGACAATCCTTCCCTTCCCAATGAACGCAATCCCGTCGTATGTTCTTCATTTCTTCGCTATTTTTTTTTTCTGAGTTTTTGCCGAAATCTTAAATCTGTTTAATTTTAGGGTTTGGAGATGTGTTTAATTCCGGCCAATCGGTTTAGATATTGATAAATTTGAACTTTTTAGGGTTGATTTCGGCTTATTGCTTTACAGAGGCGTAGTATGTTCATTTCTTCAATTCCCGATTTGGAGATGTGTTTGATTCCGGCCGATCGGTTTAGATATTGAAAATTTTGAACTTTTTATTGGTGAATCTAGAGAAAATTATATACCCATGAATCAAAAACTTGTTTTTTTTTTGTTTGTATTGAAATGTTGTCGTGTATTGACTGAAATTGAATTGGTGTGTTTTTGATTTGGAACTTGGCAGATGTAATGGTGATGTTGAGATTGTTAAGTATCTTCTCGCTTGGACTGGATATGATTGTTAAGTTCTATGGGCTTCCAACTCAAAACCAATTGGCAATGAGTGCAGTGGTCCATATCCCTTATATATTGTTTAAGATCCTTTCCAACTTCCGATGTGGGACTTTATGTCCTAATACGCCCCCTCGAGATGATGGCTCTTTGGCCATTAATCTCGGAATATTCGGGTTTGGATCGACGACATCCATTTTTGGGCCTTGTCGATAATTGGACCAACTTTGGGTCGGATCGGGTTGGACATGTGTGGATCGGGCTCTGATACCATGTTAAGTTCTATGGGCTTCCAACTCAAAACCAATTGGCAATGAGTGCAGTGGTCCATATCCCTTATATATTGCTTAAGATCCTTTCCAACTTCCGATGTGGGACTTTATGTCCTAATACTGATAAAATTGAGTTAGATGAATACCGTAAGTCTGCTTTTGCTTTTTTTGTTTTCTCTCTGAATCTTCTTCTTGGAGCTTTTGATTTTGCCTTAATCTTGTCACTTCATGTTCTTTCAGTATGGTGAGACTCCATTGCACATGGCAGCCAAGAATGGTTGTAACGAAGCTGCAAAGCTACTTCTTGAGTATGGTGCTTTTATCGAAGCTAAAGCCAGCGTAATTTTTTCTCTATCACTCTTTAGTTATCTGTCTTTCTCTTTTGTAATGTGGAATTTTGATTGGTTTTAAGATGGGGAGAAATAACTATGGCGATAGCTTGGACTGATTTGGTTTTGGTTTATGTAGAACGGTATGACACCATTGCATCTTGCGGTATGGTACTCGATTACTTCAAAAGACATTTCGACTGTTAAGACAGTGCTTGACAATAACGCAGATTGCAGCGCGAAAGATAATGTATGTTGTTCCTCTTAGATTATTGGTTCTTTTATTTTTTGTAATTATGGTATTACTCATGTAATAGCTTTGGGATTTTGTATTTTCCTTTGGACCATCTGCCTCAAGGACAGGGCAGTGAGAAGTTACGGGAATTGTTGCGCTAGTTTCTCCAAGAGCAGAGGAAAAGAAGTGCGTTTGAGAAATGTGGTAAGACAAAAGCCAAGATGGACGAGTTATCAAATATTGTTGGTTTAAGCGAGCTGAAGACACAACTGAGGAATTGGGCTAAAAGGAATGCTTTTAAATGAGAGGCGAAGGGCTCTTGGGCTAAACATTTGAACTCGAAGAACTCCACATATGGCATTTCTTGGAAATCGTGGAACAGGTGAGAAGAAAAGATTTGTATTTATGGTTCTCTGTCTTTTAATCAAACCAATACATGACTATTTAAGTATATCCAAATAACAGGTAAAACCATGGTAGCTCGAGTTCTCGGGAAATTGCTTAACACAGTTGGAATTCTACCAACCGATAAAGTAACAGAAGAACAGCGTACAAACTTGGTTGGTGAGTTTGAGGCTGGCCTTTCTCAACCTCCTGTTTCTCAGCCTTCACCGTTTTAGCACTACTCCTCTCATGTGCCTCCATTTCATTTTGATTTGAGCGAGTACGTCGCCATGGAGCCACCGGAGGAGCCACATACGGAGTTTGAGCGTTGGGTCTATATTACGACCAAGCAGAAGAACTCCCTGCTAACTCGGATTGCGTCATGGCTCTGCTGCGTTGCACCACCACCACCGCTTCCACCTCCACGCGAGCCTACACATCCACCCCCATTGGTCCCGGAGCATGAGGTTGACTACTCTGGCGCTGCTCACTTGGACACCTCCATCCCTGAAGACGAGGTTGCTGCTTCTAAGCCCTCTGCTCCAAACCCTTCTCCTCGCTCTCATACTTGGCTTTCCACACATCGCCACACGAGCTCAGAGTCTAGCTTTCCGCAGGACTTCGGCATTCGCATCAGGAGAGAGCTTGTTTTGCGTCAGGCTCTCATTCTCACACCACTTGCCGCCTGAAACCAGGGTCAAGCTAACGACTTTAAAAAAGCGCTTATGGGAGGCAACCCATAGAGTTTATACTAGAGACCGATCGATCCTGTCGACAGATCGATCGATCCCCTGGCGATTGACAAAGTCCACGGCCATCGAAGATCTAGACCGACAGGTCCCTCGCGAAGACCGATCGATCCCCTGCTCCTAGCAGTATTGGGACTCATGCCACATTGTCCAAACACACCAAACGTTTCATCACCGGTTTTTCTTTCCTTTTCTTTTAGCTTTTGATTTTATTATATGTATATATTATCACTATATTTTGTTGTCGGTTTCAATCTTTCCTTTGGTTTTTTCTTACACACCGGGACGGTGTGAAGTAAGTCTGGGGGAGGAATGTGACCATTTGCACTAACATTTTTATTTTTGTTTGAGTCGTTTTATTGAGTCAAAATGGTTGGAACTTGGAACTTCTTTTGTGAATCGTGTGTTCGTACTAATATCTTCTGCTATCCGTTATGGCTATCCTTTTGAAAAGCCGAAGATTGGAACGCCATATCCGAACAACTCACCAGAAGTCCCTATCTCTTGGAAATCTGATTGACTTGGCGTTGACTCCACCCATGACAAGACGTTAATTTGGACTTAATCTTCTCAACTTGGGGCTTGGTATACATCGAACACGACCTCTAATTCAAGCTCTCCAAGACGCGCATAACTTCGAAAAAGTATGGTTCCCCCCTCTCTAAAAAAGAAAAAGAAGAGAAAAGAAAAGAAAAGGGATGTGGTAAACAAAGAAGTGGGCCGAGGGATGTGTGGTTACCCCCTTGCATATTTCGGACTCATGAAAACCAACCCCGGGCTAAAGAAAAAAAGAGAAAAAGAGATCGATAGAAAAAATAGAATGATACCCTAGAAAAGTAGGGAGAAATCGATCTCATGAAGAAAAAAAAGAGAGAGGGAAGAAAGGAACCATAAGAAGAATGTCTTGGAAGCTAGAGAAAGGTAAGCGTCTACGCGATCTTTGATCGATACTCCCTCGTTGAGACCGCATGCTTGTAAAGAATGAATGTAGGGAGTCAATAATGGAGATTTTGGAGCTTCCTTGAGATCTCGGGACACTCACTACAGGAATATGGAGTATTTATAGCACTATACAATAGCGTTTATGAACATTATGCTATATTTTCTGTACCTCTGAACTTTACATAGCGTTTCTACCGTGTTGAAACGCTATAATAGAATTGCCCAATTTTTTTAAAGATATAAACGCTATCTAAAGTGAAGCCGCGAAATGTTTTCCTTTTCCCGGTACTTAGAAATTTTTGGGTTTTTCTTTTGCCTTTTATCGACTTTAGTCTTCAATCTTTAGGGTTTCTTTCTCTTCTTTACTCTCCTTCGGCTCGTCTCCCGCATCATCACAAAGCAGACGAAGGAGAAAAATTCGCCGGAAAAGAGCAACGCCGCCGGAAAGACATTGCTCCGCCGGCCCCGCCAGAAACGCCGGACCCTCCAGACTCACCTCCTCAGATCCGCCTCTCTCCAACGTTTCTCTTTCTCACTCAAGCTGCTCTCTTTGTTCTGGGCCAATTGTTGCCGTTTTGTTCTCCACGTTCGGCCAGCCGTGAAACCTATCACTTTCCGCTGCCTTTATGGTGAACCGGCGAGTAGTTTTCCCACCTTCACCACCTCCTTCACCATGCCTCAGCACCTCCGGCCTTTTCAGACCCTAGATCTGAGAGCTCTTTCTTCGATATCCTTTAGTGATTGATCATTTTTGAGATTTTGGCTTTGATAGTCTGATTTCTAGATCTAGTTTTGGCTTTCGATCTACTAAGGTTCTTAGATCAAGTTGGAGTATATCTGGTTAGATGCTGATTCCGCAGGTGTAGTTTATTCATTTGAGATTTTGGCTTTAGTTGATAGAAGTTTCGTCATAGGTTAGAGATTAGTATCGAAATTGATCCAGAGATGCGACCCAATCGAGCTCTTTTTCCTTGTCTTTGGTCGAATCCGTACTGAATCGAAGGTGAAACTCTTGATTTTTGAATAAAAAATCGTTCTTATACATGTCTGCGACCCAATCGTTCCTTGTCTTTGGTCGATTGATTACTCTTTTTATTTGCAGGAAGATTTCAGTTGAGCTGTTTCTTTTAACTCATTCCGTGAAAGGTACATATGAAATCGATTTCTTGTTTTTGTTTCGATTTGTAGCGAAAATCCAATTACTGATTTTAGTTTATCGATTTCTAATTGTTGCTGTTCTTTTGTAGTTCGATTTAAGCAAAAGAGAACAAACTTTATCAGGTATATCACTCAAATTTGATTTAAGTATTCTATCAGATCGATTCGTGAGAATGATTTCTCTTGATTTGTTGATGCAGGTTTGTTCGATGAAATCTGCTTGCTCTCTTGCAAATGTTTCCGAAGTAGAAGTGAAAGGAATAGGCTTTGCTTCCACATGCTCTCTCGGTTTGTAGCATCTGCTTGGAACCCTTTGTGTGTTATGTTTTTCTTTGGTGCTGAAGAAGAGAAGCGTTAACACTAACATTGTTTTTGTTTGCAGTGGCGGTCGATGCTGAGGGATCCCCTGTTACAGTGTCTTGGAGTGGTGATCCAAGAAGAAACATTATTGTATGGATGGACCATTGAGCTGTCAAACAGGCTGAGAGAATCAACTCATTTAATTCTCCAGTCTTGCAGTATTGTGGTGGCGGTGTTTCTCCAGAAATGGAGCCACCAAAAGTAGGTAGAATTTTCGTAAGGATACACATTATGTGATTGCTTGCTGCTTCTTTGAGCTTGACAAAAATAAAAGAATTCTCCTTTTGCAACTTATGTGGGTGAAAGAAAATCTTAAGGAGTCTTGGTCAATGGTCTATAAGTGGATGGACTTGAGTGATTGGCTGTCCTACTGGTGCCTTGTGCCTTTCCTTCTTTAACCTTTTGTCCCCTCTGAGATAATTTTCTTTGCCGTCTCTGATTCCTTTTGTTTCCTCCTAGAGCTACTGGAGATGATACACGTAGCTTGTGCACCACAGTATGTAAATGGACGTATCTTGGTCATGTGATATGCTCAAATTTACCCTGAGCTACTCTCTCAAATTAAGAGATCACTGTAGTACTTAGGGATCGTTTCCACAGGGACTTAGTTACACAATAGGCTTTAAGTCTCAGATTATGCTAAACCAAATAGATGTAAAAGAAAGAAAACAATTGCATAATTATTAAAACGAGTTGTAAACAGATCAGAGAAAGCGTTAGATCCAGGGAATTCTCAGGAAATCAGGAAAGATAAATGTATGATTAGTCAGGATAAATCAGTCAATGTTCAATGTTCTCGAACTTAAACATGAATGTAAAGCTAACCAACTCCCGCTGTGAAAGCTTCTAAACCTAGAAACAGAATCCCAAATCCCTTTGTGAATTCTAAGAATCTAAATTTGCATTAAAATCAAGTTCAATATGTTCACAAGACCCTAAACCAAATTCCTTTGTGAATAGGAGTGTTGCTAATCAGAGATAGGTTCAAGCTATCAATCCTACTTCCGCAGAGACTAACAACCTAAGTTCAAATTCAAGGTGATCAATCAAGAATAAGCAGTAAGAACAATCTCAGATTAAGAATAATTAAGATAGACAATCCTTAACTAATCAATTCATTCAATCAAACCATCAAACCTTTTTGAGAAACCCTAAATCTAACTAGTGAATTACTCAGACATAATCAAAGCAATAACACAAGAGATAGAAAAAGAAATCATTATTAAGATTAAGAGTAAGAAATAACAGGGGTTCACAATCAGGACTTGAAGAATCAGGAACAGAAAGATCTCCCCAAAGCTCTCTTCTCAAAACCTAGAACAAAATAGATATCTCTAGCTAAAGCTTAGCAAAGTCTGGATGTCTCTTTTGAAAACCTAAAACAACTATATATACAAGTCTTCTGGACGTCTAGGGCTTGATTAAGTCGGTCTTTAGAATCCAAAACCGAGTAGGAAACGAATTGGGCTTCACATCTCGAACAGCTCTGCTTTCAGGTCGCCTGTCGATCGACACAACTAAAGCCTGTCGATCGACATACATCGTGTTTCTGGACAGTGAAAGCTGAGAATCCGCATTGATCTTCAAATGTCTCCAAAAAGCTCCAAAATGAATCCTTTTTGTTACTTTTGCTCCTAGCAAGCTCCAAACGTACATTGACCTGTTTACATAGTAAAACACTACAAAAACGACACTTAAATCATATGGATGGAGGGTAAAATATGGACTATATCAACTCCCTCAGACTTAGCTTTTGCTTGCCCTCAAGCAAAACAGAAACTAAACCTGTGGAAAGAGGTTTGAAAACACGAAAACTCACATTTGCCTTTAATGCCTTGCCTTAGTCATTCGAACCAAATCCACATGCCTAACAGACAAGTCTAAAACGAACCTCCATGTACTTCTCCGCTGAAATCACAATGAAACCAAGAAACTCCCAAAACATCTCCACACATTCATCAAGAAAGCCTTCATCACCGGGTCTCAATCAATGTAGCTAATGCACCAGAACCTTCTAGACTCATTCACTGTACTCTACCATCAAAACTCAACATATCCAACGCTGAATAACCTTACTCTCCCCCAGACTTATTCTTTTGCACACTCATGTATTCTTTTTTTTTTTTTAGAAACCTCAGGGTGAAATAATGAGATCATCGATAATAATTTACCTACTCTTCTAACAACCCTGCGCGATCATTCCAGACAAGAGCAGAGTAATGGGATCATCTACCCTCTAGCTCGCAGGAAATCATCTCGTCTTTTATAAGCAATAACAATAATTTTTTTTTTTTTAGACTAGGGAAAAGGGGTACCATTTTTTTCAATGTATGAACAAAGAGTCAAGTTCTTAGAAACACTAACCATATTGATGAGGTAAAAGGAAGAGCTCATACATTGGCTCCGGCTTTAATGAATCTTGATGGGAATTTGTTTGTCTCTGGTTCACCGATCAATCTTTGGATTTTTCATTAGTCGGAATCAGACTCAATCTGTAGCATTAATCAACCAGGCAAAACACGAAAGAAAAAGGATCATAGTTTTCAACAAAATTTTGACTCAATAAAACAAAAGAAAAAGACTCAAATGGTTAGTAAAAGAAAATCAAAAACCAAAATAAAGAAATATACATCAGTATTTTCCTCCCCCAGACTTAAGTAACACTGTCCCCAGTGGTAAAAAGTCTTAGGATCGGAGATAAGACCAAAAATAACTTGAATTGAAAATTGATGAATTTTTGCTAAGTTAGAACCAGTTACCCCGTGGGCTGTCGATCGACAGGAATGAAGTGTGTCGATCGACACACTGTCCGTGAACAGACAGGTCTGAGGCAAAATTCTGCAAGATTGTTGGTGTTTTGTTGAAGTTTTCACACATGAATTTCCTGCTGGAGCTGTGGAAAGACAATCAAACATCAAAGCAAAACATTATCCTGAATAGATTAGTTCCATCAATGACAAATCAAGTTAGTGAAAAATCAAAAGACAAAATCCTAAAAAGAGAAAAAGTGATAGAGTGAAGAAACCGAACCAGTGGGTTGCCTCCCACTAAGCGCTTCTTTTCAGTCATTAGCTTGACTGTGGTGATGATCAGGCGGGTGGTGGGGTAGCAAGGTCTAGGCTACCACCTTCAGGAATAGCAGCTGGTGCGAAATAGTGCTTAACCCGTTGACCATTAACCGTAAACTCCCTGGTTCCGTCCATTGTAGTCAGGACAACAGCACCGGATTGACGCACAGCTTTGATTATGAACGGACCTGACCAACGTGAACGCAATTTTCCAGGAAACAACTGTAAACGAGAGTTATATAGGAGTACCTGGTCGTTGGGTTCAAAGTTTCGTTCAAGGATGTGTTTATCGTGATAAACCTTTGTGCGTTCTTTGTAGAGTTTGGAGTTCTCATAAGCGTGGTGTCGAATCTCATCAAGCTCATTAAGTTGGATAAGTCGCTTCTCGAAAGCTGGTTTGATATCGAAGTTTAGCTTGCGGACTGCCCATTCAGCTTTGTGTTCGAGTTCAACGGGTAGATGACATGCCTTCCCATACAACAGATGGAATGGAGTTGTGCCAAGCGGAGTCTTGTAAGCTGTCCTGTAAGCCCAGAGTGCGTCATCCAGCCTTACGGACCAATCATTACGCGTCTTACCAACAGTCTTCTCAAGAATCTCTTTGATTTGTCGATTAGAGACTTCAACTTGGCCTGATGTTTGAGGATGATAGGGAGTTGCAACACGATGTTGGACACCATGCTTCCTGAGTACCTTTTCAAAGACCTTGTTAATAAAGTGAGAGCCACCATCGCTTATTACAATCCGAGGAATGCCAAAACGAGGGAAAATGATGGTCTTGAAAAGTTTGACAACTACAGACGAGTCATTTGTCTTGCTTGCGATTGCCTCCACCCATTTAGACACATAGTCCACAACCACTAAGATATACTTATGACCATAAGAGGACGGGAAAGGGCCCATGAAATCAATACCCCAGCAATCGAAAACTTCAACTTCAAGAATAAAGTTCTGTGGCATCTCATTACGCTTGCTTATCTTCCCACGCCGTTGACAAACGTTGCATTTGGAGATGAATGCATGAGCATCTTGGAACATGGTAGGCCACCAAAATCCAGCTTGAAGTACTTTAGATACAGTCTTAAAGGTAGCAAAATGTCCAGCGTAATCAGAGCCATGACAGTGGAATAGCACATCCTGGACCTCAGATTCAGCAATGCATCGGCGATAGATTCCGTCTGAGCAATGCTTGTACAAGTAAGGTTCGTCCCAATAATACCGACGAAGCTCACGCATGAATTTCTTCCTAGCATAGCCCTGGAGATCCTCAGGTTCATCATCTGCAGCAAGATAATTAGCAATATCAGCATACCATGGTCGATTAGGGAAATCGGAGATGGCGGACAGCTCAACAGAAGCAGTTACATAGACGTTTTCTTCAGGGAGAAAATCGTCAATAGGCACGTCTTCTTCGACCTTTATCCTTGATAGATGGTCAGCAACACCATTCTCTGCTCCCTTCTTATCCTTAGACTTCCATGTCGAATTCCTGTAAGAGAAGAATCCAACGCAAAAGTCTCGGCTTTGCATCCTTTTTCTGCATCAAATACTTAAGAGCAGAGTGGTCAGTGTGCACAATGACTTTAGAGCCAACCAAATAAGAACGAAACTTCTCAAAAGCAAAGACTACAACTAGCAGTTCTTTCTCGATAGTAGCATAATTGCGCTGATCATCATCTAATGTCCTGCTAGCGTAGTAGATTGCATGAAGCTTCTTGTTCTTGCGCTGTCCCAGAACAGCTCCAACTGCAAAATCACTGGCATCACACATTACTTCGAAAGGCAGAGTCCAGTCAGGTGGTTGCACTATTGGAGCGCTCACCAATGCTTCTTTGATCTATTGAAATGCTAAAAGACAATCGTTAGAGAAATCAAATTTAACATCCTTACAGAGCAAACCAGTGAGTGGTCTGGCAATTTTGCTGAAATCTTTGATGAAGCGCCTATAAAATCCAGCATGGCCAAGAAAATTGCGCACATCTTTCACACAAGTGGGCGGTTGTAGACTTGTCATCACCTCAATCTTTGCGCGATCCACTTCAATTCCGGCTTCGGATACTCGGTGGCCAAGAACTATGCCATCACGAACCATGAAGTGGCATTTTTCCCAATTGAGCACCAGATTCTTCTCCTCACAGCGAGTCAGAACCTTGCAAAGATTAGCAAGGCAAGCCTTGAATGATGATCCATAAACGGAGAAATCATCCATAAAGACTTCCATGTAATCTTCAATCATGTCAGTGAAGATTGACATCATGCAGCGCTGAAAGGTAGCAGGAGCATTGCATAGCCCAAATGGCATTCGGCGATAAGCAAAAGTACCATAAGGACAAGTGAACGTTGTCTTCTCCTGGTAATCCGGATGTATGGGGATCTGAAAGAAACCAGAATAGCCATCAAGAAAACAATAATAAGGATGATTGGCTAACCTTTCCAGCATTTGATCAATGAAGGGCAAATGGAAGTGGTCTTTGCGCGTAGCAGCATTCAATTTCCTGTAATCGATACACATCCTGTGTCCTGTCACTGTCCTAGTTGGAATCAGCTGGTCCTTCTCATTCTTAATGACAGTGACGCCTCCTTTCTTAGGGACTACATGAACTGGGCTGACCCAATTGCTATCAGAGATTGGGTAAATAATCCCTGCTGCCGGGAGTTTCATGATCTCCTTTTTGACTACTTCTTGCAAGTTTGGGTTCAGCCTCCTTTGATGTTCAATTGATGATTTTGCATCATCCTCAAGGTGTATCCTATGCATGCACAAATCTAGAGAGATACCTGAAATGTCATCAAGAGAATAGCCAAGAGCTTTGCGATGTTGGCGCAGCTTGCTTAGCAAAAGGGTGAGCTCTGCATTGTTCAAGGAAGCATTGACAATTACAGGATAGGTGGAGTTTCGTCCGAGAAAAGCGTACCTTAGCCCGGCAGGGAGTTGTTTGAGCTCGAGTTTAGGAGCTTTTTCTTCACTCCAATCACCAAGCTTGGCGTGCTGTGTGGATGATCCAACTGGTTCTTCCTGTGTCAATAGTTGTAGGACATGTTTGCTAGAGTTGATCATGTTGACATATCCTGTGGTGATCGCATCGAGATGCTCTATTTCTCGAGAGGATGAAGCTAAAACGCGCTCCAGAGGATCTGTGGAATGCATTTCAAAGAAAACTTCCTCAGCGAGATTAGTAAGAGTATCAACATAGAAAGTCTGACCGTTGATCGTAGGTTTCTTAATCAATTTGCTCATGTCGAATTGCATGCTTAGATCTCCAACGTTCAGTGCAATCTTCCCCTTCCTCACATCAATAATGGCACCAACAGTCGCCAAGAAAGGTCTTCCAAGGATTAGAGGATCCTTAGGTTGTTCGTCATACTGCAAAACAACAAAATCTGTTGGAATAATACAGTCACCAATGCGTACTGGGACATCTTCCAAGATTCCTTCAGGGAATCGTTGGGAACGATCAGCGAGTATAAGCGAGATCCCAGTTGGCTTGAAGTCAGTCATGTCAAGAGCCTTAGCAACAGAGTAGGGCATTAGATTGACACTGGAACCTAAATCACAAAGAGAACGTTTAAACCTGTCAGAAAATATAGAGCAATCTAAGACAAATCGTCTAGGATCAGGTAGTTTCTCTGGAATTCGGTTCTGAATTATCGCGCTGACTTCTTCAGAGATGCTCATCACGCCTTGCTCAAGACTCAGATTGTTATTTACCATACGCTTCACATAGCGTCGGATCACAGGTGTGGTGCGGATGGCATCGACAAGCGGCATTTCTATTATAAGCTTATCCATCATAGCTTTGCACTTAGCATCGTCGAGTTCCTGCTTAGACTTCTTGTTTAGCTTCCTAGGGAAAGGAACCTTAGGCTTAGAGGCGGTTGTGGAGCTCGGATTTGAAGTCTGCGAAACAGGTGTAGTCTGCGCCTCGTGTCGATCGACACTGTTAGGTGTCTGTCGATCGACAGTCTTCGGGTATTGAGCTGGTGAGACAGAAACATCAATCTTCGTCTCCTTGTTGCTCCGGCTCAATGGTCTCAACTTGGTCAGCAAAGTTGACAGATTTCTTGCCCATCAGAAAGTTAGCAACCATATCAATCTTCGCATTCACTTCAGCAATTTCTTTTCCACTGCCAGTCCCTGCTAGCTTCTTTCGCTCAAGATCAGCATTCTTGGTGCTGTTAGCTTGCGACAAGTTCTCAATCAGTTTCATAGCTTCAGTAGGGTAGCGAGTGTTGAAATTTCCGTTACTTGCTGCGTCAAGAGCCATTTGGTGCCTCCAATCAATACCACGATAGAAGATTCCCAAGAGTTGGACGGTGCTAAAACCATGGTGAGGACAATCCTTTTGGTGAGACTTAAAGCGCACCCAAGCGGCTTTAAAGGCCTCAGCTGGTCCTTGGGTGAATTGAGAGATCTTCTTTCTCAGCTCCTCTGAACGAGCATTATCGTAAAAGTTGCATAAGAATGCGTTCTTGGTCTCTTCCCAGGTAGTTAAAGAACCAGGTTCTAGATTCTTCAACCATGCAGAGGCTTCTCCACTCAGTGAATGTGGGAAAAGCTTGCAGTACAGGTAGTCCATAGAGACTCCATTAGCTTTAATGCTGCTCGCAATGTCCTCAAAGTTCTCTATGTGGTCCATCGGATGTTCATTGGGCAAACCATGGAAAGGATGTTGCCCAACAAGAGTGTAAAACGCAGGTTTCAGCTCAAAGTCATTCCTCTGGATGGTAGGAAGACGAATGGCGGACCGGTTGGCATAGAAGAGGTCTGGACGATTGTACTCGGCAAGAGTCCGAGCATTTTTAGGATCATCAGCGCCTACAGGCTGTTCTCGTCCATGCTGTCGATCGACACGGCCAGGTGCCTGTCGATCGACATGGTGCGGGTTTGGAAGCTGATTGCCTCCTGCTGCGGCCAATGCTCTCGCATCAACTGGTGGTATGATCTGGCCGTGTTCATCACAAACTTGGCCTGCTGAATTCAAAAAGGTCCCATCAGCCTGGAGAATCGGAGCGTCTTGTCTTTCCATCTCAGCTGATTTTTTGTTCTTTCTTCCTTCTCTTTCGATTCTCCCAAGTTCTTCGGTTGAATAGCTCAGTAACTCAGGATTCTGCGTACTTCTGGTTATGCGACTGGACATACACCTGAAACACACAAGAAAAAGAAAGGAAAAGAGAGTAAAAAGAAAAAGTTTAGACAAAATCCTAAACTGGAACCTAATGGTAGGCAAAAAGTCCCCGACGACGGCGCCAAAATTTGATATGCTCAAATTTACCCTGAGCTACTCTCTCAAATTAAGAGATCACTGTAGTACTTAGGGATCGTTTCCACATAGACTTAGTTACACAATAGGCTTTAAGTCTCAGATTATGCTAAACCAAATAGATGTAAAAGAAAGAAAACAATTGCATAATTATTAAAACGAGTTGTAAACAGATCAGAGAAAGCGTTAGATCCAGGGAATTCTCAGGAAATCAGGAAAGATAAATGTATGATTATTCAGGATAAATCAGTCAATGTTCTCGAACTTAAACACGAATGTAAAGCTAACCAACTCCCGCTGTGAAAGCTTCTAAACCTAGAAACAGAATCCCAAATCCCTTTGTGAATTCTAAGAATCTAAATTTGCATTAAAATCAAGTTCAATATGTTCACAAGACCCTAAACCAAATTCCTTTGTGAATAGGAGTGTTGCTAATCAGAGATAGGTTCAAGCTATCAATCCTACTTCCGCAGAGACTAACAACCTAAGTTCAAATTCAAGGTGATCAATCAAGAATAAGCAGTAAGAACAATCTCAGATTAAGAACAATTAAGATAGACAATCCTTAACTAATCAATTCATTCAATCAAACCATCAAACCTTTGTGAGAAACCCTAAATCTAACTAGTGAATTACTCAGACATAATCAAAGCAATAACACAAGAGATAGAAAACGAAATCATTATTAAGATTAAGAGTAAGAAATAACAGGGGTTCACAATCAGGACTTGAAGAATCAGGAACAGAAAGATCTCCCCAAAGCTCTCTTCTCAAAACCTAGAACAAAGTAGATATCTCTAGCTAAAGCTTAGCAAAGTCTGGATGTCTCTTTTGAAAACCTAAAACAACTATATATACAAGTCTTCTGGACGTCTAGGGCTTGATTAAGTCGGTCTTTAGAATCCAAAACCGAGTAGGAAACGAATTGGGCTTCACATCTCGAACAGCTCTGCTTTCAGGTCGCCTGTCGATCGACACAACTAAAGCCTGTCGATCGACATACATCGTGTTTCTGGACAGTGAAAGCTGAGAATCCGCATTGATCTTCAAATGTCTCCAAAAAGCTCCAAAATGAATCCTTTTTGTTACTTTTGCTCCTAGCAAGCTCCAAACGTACATTGACCTGTTTACATAGTAAAACACTACAAAAACACTAGAAAGACTCTAAAAACGACACTTAAATCATATGGATGGAGGGTAAAATATGGACTATATCATCATGCACACATGCACCAGATGAGTGAGAAGGCTTCTCGTGATATGGATGGGATGATGAGTTCTGAGAAGAGATTAGCTTAGGCGATTTGGTAGATGGACACCATACTTGGATTGGTATGCATATTCTTTTATTTACTTAGTTGTCAAACTTTGTTATTTTCATGTGTTTGTATCGGATCGGATTGTGAACTACTGTTTGTATCTTTAAAACAAGTTTTAAATCCAGTTTTTAAGTTTAACGTCATTATAGTCAAAGCAGAATTATACATATTTATTATAATTACAATATTTATATATATAATATTAAAAAAAAAAAGAAATTTAGTTTCTAAAATGCTTAAGTTATTAATAACGCAGAACAAACGCTATTATATATATTATAAATAGCAGACATGAAAACGCTATGTTATATAAACATATTATAGCAGAACAGAAAAACGCTATCTAAAGTCACCGACCTATTATAACGTGAGCATATACGGCGTTTGTAAAAACGCTATAATATCTTTAGATAGCGTTTTTCCGATGCTATTAATACCCGAAATTCCTGTAGTGACTAGTACGGAGAGTTGCTAAGTTCATGGTTAGTACATGTTGTAAGCTCAATCCTTTGAGTGATGGATTTACGGAAGATGTACGGAGATTCTCGAGAAGTTGTAAGTTCCCGTTTTCAAACCTTTCCCTTTAAGATTTCGGATTGTTGTTGCTTGAGGACAAGCAAGGATTCAAGTCTGGGGGAATTGATGAGTCCCAAAATTACCGTTTTCTATATAGGATTTAGGTTTGTATGTTGAGTCAACTAACTTATATTAGATAGAATATAGGACTATATGCTTCACTTAGTGTTTTACAGGTCTAAAGAGCGTTTATTGCAAAAGGAAGAGTTTTGGATCATTTTGGAGGCAAATATACATTGAAAGATGCAGAGTCTAGCAGACCCGTCAGAAGTATGGCCTCATACAAAGACCTTTCCACCGTTGGATCTTGCTAAGATTTTGACACAAGATAGATAAGGGAGTTAGCTTTCATCTCCAAGTGGTTTGAAGGAAATCCAACGGTGCGATCAAGAGTTATGGCCGATTTACTGAAGACAGATCAACCTGCTGACGAAGCCGACGCGGACGAGAGTTGGGATCGACCGATCCACACTTGGATCGATCGATCCTATGAAGAATTTCGGCCCAAGCCCATAAAGATTAAGGACCGATCGATCCGGTCCATGGATCGACCGGTCCACCGCCTCTTTTGCCTCCTCTCCAAGACTTTCCATTTCTTTTGTTTTCTTTTGTTGCTCTCCCCTTTTCCTATATAAGGAGGGCTCGACCATTGTATTTCACACACCTTTTTCAGAGCAGTGGCTCTCTCTTTTGAGAGATGTACCTCTCCCCAAGTTTTATAAATATTTTTATAGTTTTATTTTATAGCTTTCTTTTTAGTTTTTATGTTTAAGCAGTTTCCTTATTAGGCTAGGGTTTTTCTGAAGGGATGTGATCCGATTATTAGGTTGTTAGTTTGGGAATTTACTTTATAGTTCTTTATCTATTGTTATTCTTAATGCTAGGACTTGAGTATCTAACTTGTTCTAGATTCTAGGTTGATTGATTAAGACACGACAGTGCGGTTAGTCGCCTGACATACTTAGATAAGCAAGGTGATCCATGGCCAACGACAGTTGAAGTCGTGGCACTTTGTGAACATATCAATCTTATTCATTAATGCTAGTTTTACTTTAATAGGCGAACCACCGGTTTAGGATCTATTTTAGTATTGCTAAGTTAGGTATGAGCGCGACGGCGGATTACCTTTATTATTGTGAATTGAGTTCATGAACATATCTTAATATTTCCTAGTTAATTTATTTAATTGTTTTGTCACATCCCAGATGGTTTCCTTATGCCTAATATTCTTTTATTATTATTTGCTTTATTTAATTTCTCGTTAGGTTGTTGGAGAATCAAACTCTTATTTTACTTTGTCTTAGCTTAACTTTAATCCCATAAATTCGTAGTGTAACTTATCGGTCCATGTGGATTCGACCCTAAAGTGCTACAACTGATTACCGTATTTGATCCGGTAGTTTGCATATTTAGGTTTATTATTTGACCTACGATCAATGGTCACCCACACTTATTGTTTGGAAATCTGGCAATGTTAAGTAAATTAAACATCATCAGATACAGAGTTTGACTGTGTTGTTCACGAATCCCATTTTGAATGGATGATTAGTAACTCAGTACTGTCTTCTAACTTGAGAGAGAGAGAGAAAAGTTTTCGATGAAATGAGCATAAATTGCGATCAATACTTAACCGTGGCTGAAAAAAATTGATAATATGTATTAAATTTAATACCTAATCACCATATATGATCTGGGAAGGATTGGGCATTCCATCTGAATCTTCAAGCTCCTCAACAGTGTCCATTTCACATTCATTCAACCTCTTACCAATTTTGTATGTGTTATTACCTCCATAGAAATTATCATTCTCAACACAGAATAGTAGTTGGAAAGTTTTCCCAACCAAATTCTTGATTTCTAGTGGCAAATTCTCAGGATCCTGAAGCTGTAATTTATAAACACCAATACAATTTAAAAATAGTTGTACGAATGGAGGAAAAAAACATCAAATATAGATAGTTTTACTTATCTCATCATCATAATCTCCATCCAGAAGAGCAATCGCTGTCTGACCTACAATACGGTTGCAGTAGAGTAAAAAAACATACATTTTGCATCTGATGTATGATCCATGACACGAACATGCAACTTGAACCTGAAAAGGAAAATGCATTAGAGAGTATATAATGTTGTGAAATACATATGAACTAAATTCCATTTTAAATACCTTGGAACAACTTGTGTGATGTTTAAACTGTATTTTGGACACCAGTAAGTTGGCTTCCTTTTTGATAAAAAACCACTGTCCTTCCTTTTGCTAAGCTCAACTTTTTTAGAACACTTTTTACAGCCAACATAAAACCATCACATAGCTGCATCTATATCAGATATAGTACAAATGATTCTACATTTCTGAACCTGAAACATCTGTAAGACAAATGTTATATTATTTCATAAGTTTATTTCTAAGAAAGTAGAACAAATAAGAGAGCTGAATATAAAACCTCAATGAGGTCTTGTAAGCATGCAAGTGTCTTCTTAGGGTATTGATAAAAATAGGAAGCTCCTTTGACAACAATATCGAGACTTGGCTTTGTCTCAGACACGGTTAGAGAAAGTCCATCATTTGGCAAACTACAAACAAAAGATTGTTGTTTACATTGAGATTGATATACTATCTCCATAATATATAAACTGTGATCATAGGTTATAATATATAAACTACTATAGATTACCTGTTCCTAAAGTTTTCAACCTCTGGGTACAATGGGTTAATCATTACAACTGTGACATCAAAAGTATTTGTAATTTGATTCACCATTTGCATTTTCACAAGCTTTGCTAACTTGAATAGCAAATTTTTCCCATAATGTACAGGGTAAACGTGCATTCCTAAAAATATATAAGATAGAATTAAATAGAGAACATACTTAGAAATAAACTAATTTAAATGGTTTACTCACGTGATGTCATGAAGTTGGAACTCAAGCTTCTTGGTGGGCTTGTTATTTGCCTCCACGTTCTCAATCTTCCCCACACTAACAATTTGCCCAAGGACATCTACATATATACAAATTTATGACTTAATTATACTCAAAACAAATACAGTTAAGATAACTAATCTCTATATTATAAAGAATCCTTACCAATCAAGACGAAACGATTAAGGTCCCCCACGCTAATTGAATGAAAATATGGTAATGTTAAGTATACATCATAAGACACACAGTTTGATGGTGTAACAACTGTGTTGTTATTGAACCCCATTTTGAATGGATGATTAGTCACTCGGTACTGTCCTCTAACTTGAGAGAGAGAAAGGTTTTCAATGACTCTCCAATCACCAAGGGTTAATTGTTTCTCGTATCTAGACACCAGTACCCTCTTAACAGGGGAGTGAATTTTAGTACCCTGTTAAAAACGTAATGAAAATGGATTATAAACAACATCACAAAAAAATAATCACTCAAAAAGGAACTATAATCTAAATTACCTTCTGGTCAGCCACCACCATTTCTAGTGTCTCTCCTGATTGTGATGTATATTGTTTCCAGGTGTGTAGAACTTTCACTTGAACACGCCAGGTGCTCTTGAATGGCTTGACGTCGGAGAGGTATGTGATAGCCATAACACCATTCATTTTTGCTTATTGAAGTCGATGAGTATATAATGCTAATAGAACTTTGTCAGTGATTGGATGGTTTGTTAATGAAAAATGGCATAGTATATATAGTACAATGAGTGTGTTTAGTTCTAGGTTTCGCAAGAATGGCATAAATAAAAGAATATACTGAATACGACGGATTAGGTTTGAATATGAGATATTCGATTAAAGATCATGTGGATAGATATGATGATTTTTTGTTAAAGATGGTATTATTTAGGTAATCCAATTAATATATTGTAGAAATTTATGGATAGAAGTAAATATTTAAGGAAATTAGTTATGATCATTGATATTTGGAAAAGATTTGGTTAGTTAATACAATCTTGTATACTTTGTAGAAGAAATTTAGTGTGAATATTCGATTTATCAGTGTTGGTGGCAAGTAATCGAAACTGATATTTTTTTTACAGGGTTTTGCTTTGGGCTTGGCCTTGGTATTGGGCCCGAATTACATGATTTTAAAAAAGGAAGGGCGGGTTGGGTGTAGAGGGGTCCGCGTGTTTTGAACATGAGTCATAATAAGTGATTTACAAAAGTGTCCTTGTAAAAGATACTAAAAGAAAGCTAAAATTTTAGTGGCAAATTATGTAATATAACACAGTAAAACTGGTTAAATACTTATTAATGCTGTTCAAATAATAGTATAGAGGATATGTTTTTTGAACTTTTGCAAGTTTTTCTAAGAATCTGAAACGTAAACCAGGCCCGGCCCACGGGTTAAGCAAGTGAAGCTATGACTTAGGGCACTCAATTTTTGTGGGGCATATTTTAGGCTTAAAATATAAGGCTTTTTATGTAAAAAGAAAAAATTATAGATTTTTCTATAAGTTTAATTTTTGTTGGGCTTTTTATTATCCATGTTCTTGGGCTTTAAGTTAAAGTTAATTAAGTTTGCTAGTGACTTTATAAAATGAAATGTTGGTTTAGAAAAAACATATTTAAAACCCTAAACAACGATAATTTTTTTTTTGAATTTTTGATCTCTGTCTTGTTTTCTATTTTCTTGTTGAGGTATAAAGTGTAACTAGCTTTGATTACATATATTTAATTATAATTTTTGTTAGAATATCATTGAAAACAAAAACTCATTTGAATGTAAAGATACAAAGCAAATGGAAGAAAGTCATAAGCAGCAAAACGAACAGATGATATATCAGGTCGAGTGCAATTTGCAAGGTACATCAAGGCTCCAATTGCACTTAGATACGGTACTTCAGGACCAAGTATCTCTTCGTTTTCTTTATGAGGTCGGAATTGATCTTTTTCAACATTTAGTGATCTAACGACCATTGAAGTGCTAAGAGGATTTGCTTTATCCATATTAAAGCGTTTTAATACTCTTTTGGTGTATGTTGATTGATGTACAAATATTCCTTTATGAGAATGTTCAATTTGTAATCCAAGACAAAACTTTGTTTGTCCGAGATCTTTCATCTCAAATTATCCTTTTAAATAGTCTGTTGCTTTCTGTATTTCTTCTTTAGTTTCGATAATGTTTAGGTCATCAACATAGACTGCAATAATTACAAATCCATATGTTGTTTTCTTGATGAAAACACAAGGACATATGGGATTGTTTACATATCCCTGCTTCATTAAATGTTCACTAAGACGATTGTACCACATCCGTCCAGATTGTTTTAAACCATACAATGACCTTTCCAATTCTATTTCACATAACTCCTTGGGTTTAGAATTTAATGCTTTAGGCATCTTAAAACCATCTAGAATTGTCACATAGATATCGTTGTCCAATGATCCATATAGATATGCTGTAACAACATCCATTAGACGCATTTCTAGATTTTCATCAACTGCTAGGCTAATCAGAAATCTAAATGTGATTGTGTCCATAACAGGAGAATATGTTTCCTCGTAATCAATCCCAGGTCTTTGAGAAAATCCTTGGGCCACGAGGCGAGCTTTGTATCTCATAATCTCATTTTTCTCGTTACGTTTTCGAACAAAAACCCACTTATTCCCTACTGGTTTTACATCTTTAGGTGTGAGTACAATAGGTCCAAACACATTTCGTTTGTTAAGCGAATCAAGTTCGACTTGTATTGCATCTTTCCATTTTACCTAGTCATGTCTCTTTTGACATTCATAAACTGACTTCGGTTCTGGATCTTCATTTTCATCACTTATTTCTTTTGCAACGAGATATGAGAAAATGTCATCAATGTTATCTATTTTATTTCGATTCCATATCTTTCCACTATGGATGTAATTTATAGAAATCTCATGATTTTCTTCTGCTTTATGAGGCTCTATGTCGGCCTTAGAATCATGATTTGTTTCTCCCAAAACATTTTCTGTTATTGTGCATGTATCATGTTTTTCGGTTTCTTTTCGTTTTCTAGGATTTTTGTCCTTAGAACCAATCGGTCTACCACGTTTCAAGCGTATTTTAGAATCATGTGCATTATGTTCTTGTGGGACATAAATTCTCGCAGGAGCATTTGCAGCTGGTATATGCGATTTAGTTACCGTTTTGGTATCTACAAATGCATCTGATATTTGATTTGCTATACTCTGCAAGTGCATAATTCGTCGGACTTCTAGTTCTGACTGTTTAGTGGGGGGATCAAGGTGTAATAATGATGGTACACACCATTTGATATCTTTTTCCATTCATTTATTTTCTCCCCCTAGAATAGGGAATTCTTTTTCATCAAAATGATAATCGGCAAAATGTACCCGTAAATACGTCACGAGTCTGAGGTTCTAGGTATCGTATAATTGATGGAGAATCACAACCAACATATATTCCCATTCTTCTATGTTGTCCCATCTTAGTACGTTGTGGAGGTGCGATGGGTACATATATGATGAGTCTAGTTTTTATCGTTTTTAATCTTTGTTTTAGGATTGTATTTTGAGTCAACTAACTTATATTAGATAGAATTTAGGACTATTTGCTTTACTTAGGGATTTTCAGGTCTACAAGGAGAATATTGGAAAAAGAAGGATTTTGGATCAAATAAGAGTACAAATGGACCAAGCTTGAAGAAATGGGCCAATCGTGAAGAAATGAAGAAGGATCGACCGATCCAACCGAAGGATCGATCGATCCCTGAAGAATTGCGGCTCACGTTCGAAGAGGCGGTGGAACCGACTGACCAGGCCCATGGACCGCTCGATCTGATCAAAGGCTTTGGCCCAAGACGAGAAGACGGTGGGATCGACCGATCCTACCCGAGGATCGATCGATCCCTGCTTGCCTCTTCTCCAAGTTTTTCCATTTTTCGTTTTTCCATTTTCTCTCTTGTTTTCCTTTTGCGGCCTCTCTCCCTTTGCTATATAAAGAGAGGCTCGTCCCTTGTAGAAAACACAATTCATTCTCTTCTCTTTAGAGTTCGTAAGAGATTCACCTCTCAATACACTCTTAAGTTTTATTTTATAAAGATGTCTTTATAGTTTCATCTTTGTTCTTGTTTTTATGTTTGAGTAGTTTCTTTATTAGGCTAGGGTTTCTCTGAAGGGATGTGACCGATTATTAGGTTGTTAGATTTGGGAATTTACTTTATCGTTCTTCTTCTATTGTTATACTTAATGCTTAGGGCTTGAGTAGCTAACTTGTTCTAAGATCTTGTGTGATTAAACTAGGTACGAAAGTAGTGTTTAGTCGCTGGAATCAACACTAGTCGAGCAAGGTTTTATGGCTTGAGGCGAAAGCCCGGGCCATGACATCTTGTGAACATATCAATCCTATTCTTAATGCTAGTATTACTCTAAGGAACGCGCGAGAGCGGTTTTCTAATATAGTATTACTAAGTAGGTGTTTGCGCGAGAGCGAGATGTCTTATTAATTGTGAATTGAGTTCTAGAACGTATTTTAATATTCTCTAATAATTGATTTAATTGTTTTGTCACATCCTGGATGGTTTCCCTATGCCTAATATTCTTTTATTATTATTGCTTATTTATTTTATCGCTAGGTGGTTAGAAAATCAAATCCTTATTTTATCTTAGCTTAATTTAATCTATTGATTTAAAGTGTATCTCTGGTCTCTGTGGATTCGACCCTAAAGTACTACTATGATTACCGTTTTGATCCGGTATAGTGTATGATAGGTTTTTATTTGTTTATCCGTTTAGGAGGAGATCAAATTGGCGCTTGCCGGGGACCAATAGGCACCTTTAGAGATTTAGAATTGAATTTAGTTTAAGATTTTTATTTTCTGCATTATACTAATTATTCTATTACTATTTTTGATTTCAGGTGCATGCAATTGAGAAGCCACAAGGCTACCGACTTAGTTGCACTCTCTAACGAAGAACTTGGGCGTTTGGAACGAAGTAAAAGGAAAGCTACTAAGTCTGCTGAGATGAATCCCCAAGATGTGAAACCTGCTGCTGCCGGTAACCCACTTGCCTTTCCAGCTGCCGAAGGAGGAAACAATCCTCCACCCGTCCTGCCAGCTGCTGCCGGACCGATCGGTCCACAACTCGGACTGGTCGATCCTCGTGATGACAGACCGATCGATCCACCACGCGGACCGGTCGATCTTCCCGCTGCTGCACGTCCTGCTCGTACCCTTGGCGAGCAAGACACACCGGACCGATTTTATGCTAACCGGTCTGCGCTTCATCCTCCGAATCCCACTCGTCAGGACTATGAGATCAAGTACAGCTTGATCAACCTCGTTCAAAACCGTTGCTTTAACGGCTTGCCCACGGAGAACCCGATGGATCACATCGAGGCATTTGAAGCGCTGTGCAGAACCACGAAGGCTAATGGTGTGCCTTATGATTACCTGAGACTGACCTTGTTCGAGTTCTCTCTTGGAGGCAAGGCGCAACGATGGCTCAAGATGTTGGAGCCCGGTTCCATAACTACTTGGGAAGAGTGTCGTGCTAAGTTCCTAAACCACTTCTACACGAAGGCAAGATCAGCACGCATGAGGAACCAAATCGTTGCCTTTAAGCAAAAGAGTACCGAGACATTCAATGAGGCTTGGGAACGATTTAAGGAGTACGTGAAGGACTGCCCCCATCACGGCTACACTCAAGAAAGCCTCATGACCACTTTCTATGGCGGGATTGACACTCAATATCAGATGGCTCTTGACACTGCTAGCAAGGGAGATTTCTCGACCAACACGGTGGCACAAGCGACGTCACTTATCGAGAACTTGGCAAGGAGCAATAGCGATCATGCTCCTGAGTATGATCGATCAGTGAAGGTAAAGGCTGTGGAGACGGATGCACTTAAGGACCTCACGCAGAAGGTGAACCTTCTTCTTGCGCGTGAGCAACAACCGGTGCAAGCTTGTGGAGAAGAAGATGAAGACTTGGAAGATCTTAACTACGTGGGAGGTTACCGTGGTGGTTTCAACCCCAACTATCGAAACCATCCAAATCTCTCCTATCGAAGCAACAACGTGGAGAACCCCCAAGATGTGGTGTATCCACCACGCCAACAAGGAGCTTACAACAAACCAGCTGCTCCTCAAGAGAACAAGCTGGAGGGGATGATGCAATCACTGATTGAGAGTCATAAGAAGAGTGCATCCGAGATCAATGCTAAGATCGATGGGATGTATGGCGATGTCAATGGGAAATTCACTACTTTGGCGATTAGGGTTGATTCTCTAGACAAGAGAGTTTCATCTATGGCTTCCAGCTCCAAAGGGAAAGAAGCTTGCAATGCTGTTATGGCTCATTCTGGAGTCAACGCAAGCTTCAAGGCGGATGAAATTGGAGGAGTATCGAGTTTTCAGAAGCCAGGATCGACCGGTCTCCTTCACAGATCGATCGATCCGCCTGCTGGTTTCACTTTGCTGACCCGAGAAGCCAGATCGACCGATCCCCAACCAGATCGATCGATCCGTGCCACTGCTCAGGACGTTTCTGATTCGTTTTCAAAAGAGAGTGATGCAAACTTTGTTGCTAAGGCTGATGTACTTCTCTACAAACCTCAGAGCCCTTATCCGGTGGTGCCTAAAACCAAGATCGATGAGACAAGGTACATACGGTTCAAGAGCATCATTGGCGAGTTGATTAAAGAAGCCACGTTCTCCGAAGCTTTGGGAGATCTCCCATTCTTGAAAAAGATCTGCAAGGATGTCATTGACGGTACTGAAGATGCTGTAGAAGTTGATGCTTACTTAGCAAGGCGGAAGGAGGCTAGAGCTCAAAAGTTTGTCAAAGTAGAGAAACTTGAAGATCCGGGAAAGTTCGTGGTGCCATGTTCGATTGATGGAGAAGTTTTTGCTAATTCCCTGTGTGATTCGGGATCAAGGGTGAATGTCATGTCAATGGCAACCGTCCGTAGGCTTGATCTCCAAGGGATGGAAACTTCTCGATGCTCATTGAGGTTTGCGAATGCATCCACGACAACTCCTCAAGACTTCATAGGTGACGTGGAAGTACGTGTAGGCAACCATCTAGTGCCCACCGACTTCCATGTTGTGGAAATGAGTGGAGGATCCGAAACTCCCCTTATCTTGGGACGTGCTTTCTTGACCACGGTTGGAGCCGTGTTTGACCTTAAAGAACCCAAGATGACCTTCACTAAGATTGACAAGAATGTGGTTTATTACTCGGTGATTGAAGCCAACCTTTTGGGATCTAACTTTGCTGATGTGTTCGTTGTAATGAAGAGGACGCCTCGCAAGCAAGTAAATCGCCAATGGCCTTATCCAAAAGTCAAGAGGAATTGCAAATGCAACCCTCCATGCTTTCCCGCCGACGCTAACCAAGAAGAAATGAGTGATGAGATTCATCCTCATGATCTCAACATGTTCGAGATGCGAGTGAAGACGGTGCCGGATGACTATAGTTTCGAAGAGGCCTGGTTCAATTACCCTTGCTTGCACAAGTGCTTTTGGAGAAGTAGAGAGCCTCACTATTCCATCGAAGCACACTTCTATAGGGCGCGTGAGAGAAACATGGAAAGGAGATGTCTCACCAAGATGGAAGATCCTCGATGCTTTGTTATACCATGTGCTATCAATGGTACCTCGGTGTACAATTGTCTTTGCGACTCCGGAGCCGGGACAAGTGTGATCCCCACCGCCATAGCTTCTCGATGTGGAATCACCGATTGCTATCCATCCACTTCAAATCTTTACATGGCCGACGAGTCTATGGTGGTACCAAGAGGAGAGCTACGCAATGAAATGGTGCGAATTGGGGAAGTGTATGTTCCCACGGACTTCAAAGTTGTAGATGTGCCCGGGAAGCGTCAACAAGTCATCTTCGGAAGATCTTTCTTGAACACTGTTGGAGCTGTCATAGACATTCCCAATCACCGTGTGTGCTTTGCTAATGTCGACGAAAGGCTTTTCTATCGAATAAAGCCAAGAGAGAACGCGTTTAGGCCCATTCGTATCCAAGAGGAAGAACGCAGCGTACGCATCTCAGGAGAACTAATTCAAATCCCTCGTCCACAAGCCTAAGAGAAGAGAAAGTCAAGCTATAGACTTAAAACAAGCGCTTCCGGGAGGCAACCCGATGATTTTGTACTAACTATTATGTTTTGAGCTTTTGGTTTTTGTTTCTTTTGCTTTTAAGTTTAAGACTATTTATATTTGAGGATTTCTAATAAGTGGATCATTAAGGATTCCTAAGTGTATCAGGATTAGGTTTTGATCGCATTAAGATGCGAATTTTTGGTGATCAGACACTTAGGATCGATCGATCTCCTTGAAGGATCGATCGATCTCGCCTGGAAAATGAACCGAGGAACAGAAGCCTCGGGATCGACCGATCTACACCAGGGATCGATCGATCCCGACTCAGGTATTTCGAAAAAAAAATGGATTTCCGGTTTGAATCGGTTCAATCCACTTGATTCAAACCGGTTTAAACCAGTTTAGGACCAATATATCGATGGAGATCGAGTCCTCTCTCTTCTCCATCGATCCCCCACCTCCATTGCTCTCTCTCTCTACAAACTTCAATCCTCTCAATCTCTCTCAATTCTCCATTGTTTTTGTTGATTCTTGGTGCTAAATCACACTATTTTTCGAGCTCTTTCTGATCCCCCTGTACCCAACTCGATTCGCTTAAGGAAATGGCTCCAAGACGACGTAGCGGCAAAGAACCAGCCACCGGAGAAAGAGAGTGGACCCGGAAAAATCAGGATGATACCTTGGCATTACGAGACTGCAAGTTTGAGCCCACACGGTTTCTAGAGACCGATGTTTTGAGGGCTATGGGCATCCTAGACGATGTTTTGACATTTCTGCGCAATGCCAGCTTCGGTTCTTTCCCGGAGAAGCGATGGGATCTCTATCCCAATGCCGCAGCCGAGTTCCTCGCCACGTTGCAGGTCCACTACCCTACGGATCCGCAAGATGCCACTGACGCCTTCATCTCATTTTTTCTATCTAGAAGGCACTTCACCATCACACTCCTTCAGTTGTGTGATCTCTATGGGTTCCCGCCTCGCGAGAAGAACCAATTCGATGGCATCACTGACCCCTCTACATTCTGGCAGACCTTTGGGTCCGGCGAGTACGTTTCTCGAGGTGCCAAGCAGGCACTTATCCGCAACCCGGTGATTCGCTTGGCGGTCCGTTTCATGAGCAGCACCATCTTTACCCGTGTAGAGATGGGTACTTTGCAGCTACCTGAGCTCTCCATGTGCTTCTATGGGCTCCATCGCTTCATCACCAGCCCCACCGCGACCAACTATAACAAGACGCATCGCGTCAACTTCGCCGTATTACTAGTTCGGGAATTCATCTAGGTGGCGAAGCAGGCACTTCGGTCCAGGAAGAAGGTGATCATGATCGGGAGCTTGGTGACTCCCATTATCACCCATTGCCGTTTCCACATCGCACCGCCCGTTCCTGAGCACAGAGCGCGATTCATTGATCACGAGCATCTCTACGCGAGTGAGATTCTCATCCGCCACTCGCTAGCCTATCGTTTTCAGGAAGCAGACGGGACATACAGGTACATTCGCCTGCCCCGCATTGAGCTAACGTCTCTCGCCATTCCAGGCAACATTGCCTTTCATCCGCCTGCTGGGGCGCTTTGCGAGAGACCTATCCCGCCGAAGACTAGTGGCGTTAGGAGAGCCGCACGCACCAGACGTACCGATGAGGCTGGACCTTCTCAGCCTTCTGCATCTCAGACTCCACCATTTCAGTCATTCTCCGGACAGGTGCCTCCATTTGAGCTTGACGTGAGCGCTTACACCGCTACTGATCCACCTACGGAGCCGGCTACAAAGATGGAGCGATGGGTCTGTGAGACTACGCAGAAGAACAACACCTTGCTGACGAAGATTGCCACTTGGCTTTGCTGCATCGCACCATCACCACCTCCACCCCGACGCGAGCCCACTCCGGTCCATGCGTCTGATACTGAGGAGATTGACCACGCCGCTGTTTCTACTATCCGCGTCGATGATGATGAGGAGGATTCTCCTACTTGGCTATCATCCCCGAGCCATGACAACTCCGCGACTTATGAGCAGGACGATCTCCGCGAGCGCAACAGGCGAGGCCTTGGACAATGGGAATCTCCACCATCTCCATAGACTCGTATCCACTGGTTCTATCCTCTGTATAATATTCTTTTCGTTTATTTTTGCGACTATGTATTTCTATATTTGGATTTGTGATACTAACGATAGGATCGACCGATCTCCCTTCGGGATCGATCGATCCGCTTTGTGTTTTCTGACTTCTGTTTTTTTTTTTTTTTTTTTTTTTTGATTTGCATTTCCTTTCTTTGATTTTTCTTTCCCACCGGGACGGTGTGAAGTAAGTCTGGGGGGATTTGTGACCATTATGCTAACATTTTAATTTTTATTTGAGTCGTTTTATTGAGTCAAAATGGTTTAGAACTTGAAACTTCTTTTGTGAATCGTGTGTTCGTACTAACATCTTCTGCTATCCGTTATGAATTATCCTTTTGAAGAGCCGAAGATTGGAACGCCATTAGCCGAACAACTCACCAGAAGTCCCTATCTCTTGGAAATCCGATTGACCTGGCGTTAACTCCACCCTTGATAAGACATTAATTGGACTTAATCTTCTCAACTTGGGGCTTGGTATACATCGAACGCGACCTCTGATTCAAGCTCTCCAAGACGCGCATAACTTCGAAAAAGTATGGATTCCCCTCTCTTCTCCAGAAAAGAAAAAGAAAAAGAAAAAGAAGAAAAAGAGAAAAAGAAAAGAAAAGGGATGTGGTAAACAAAGAAGTGGGCCGAGGGATGTGTGGTTACCCCCTTGCATACTTCGGACTCATGAAAACCAACCCCGGGCTAAAAGAAAAGGAGATCGATAGAAAAAATAAAATACCCTAGAAAAGTAGGGAGGAATCGATCTCAAAAGAGTAGAAGAGAAGAGAAGGAAAGGAACCATAAGAAGAATGTCTTGGGAGCTAGAAGAAGGTAAGCGTCTACGCGATCTTTGATCGATACTCCCTCGTTGAGACCACATGCTTGTAAAGAATGAATGTAGGGAGTCAACAAAGGAGATTTTGGAGCTTCCTTGAGATCTCGGGACACTAGTACGGAGAGTTGCTAAGCCAATGGTCATTACATGTTGTAAGCTCAATCCATTCACGGAAGATGTACGGAGATTCCCGAGAAGTTGTGAGTTCTTGTTTTCAAACCTTTCCTTTAAGATCTGTCTTTTTGATTGTTCTTGCTTGAGGACAAGCAAAGATGCAAGTCTGGGGGAATTGATGAGTCTAGTTTTTATCGTTTTTAATCTTTGTTTTAGGATTGTATTTTGAGTCAACTAACTTATATTAGATAGAATTTAGGACTATTTGCTTTACTTAGGGATTTTCAGGTCTACAAGGAGAATATTGGAAAAAGAAGGATTTTGGATCAAATAAGAGTACAAATGGACCAAGCTTGAAGAAATGGGCCAATCGTGAAGAAATGAAGAAGGATCGACCGATCCAACCGAAGGATCGATCGATCCCTGAAGAATTGCGGCTCACGTTCGAAGAGGCGGTGGAACCGACTGACCAGGCCCATGGACCGCTCGATCTGATCAAAGGCTTTGGCCCAAGACGAGAAGACGGTGGGATCGACCGATCCTACCCGAGGATTGATCGATCCCTGCTTGCCTCTTCTCCAAGTTTTTCCATTTTTCGTTTTTCCATTTTCTCTCTTGTTTTCCTTTTGCGGCCTCTCTCCCTTTGCTATATAAAGAGAGGCTCGTCCCTTGTAGAAAACATAATTCATTCTCTTCTCTTTAGAGTTCGTAAGAGATTCACCTCTCAATACACTCTTAAGTTTTATTTTATAAAGATGTCTCTTTATAGTTTCATCTTTGTTCTTGTTTTTATGTTTGAGTAGTTTCTTTATTAGGCTAGGGTTTCTCTGAAGGGATGTGACCGATTATTAGGTTGTTAGATTTGGGAATTTACTTTATCATTCTTCTTCTATTGTTATACTTAATGCTTAGGGCTTGAGTAGCTAACTTGTTCTAAGATCTTGTGTGATTAAACTAGGTACGAAAGTAGTGTTTAGTCGCTGGAATCAACACTAGTCGAGCAAGGTTTTATGGCTTGAGGCGAAAGCCCGGGCCATGACATCTTGTGAACATATCAATCCTATTCTTAATGCTAGTATTACTCTAGGGAACGCGCGAGAGCGGTTTTCTAATATAGTATTACTAAGTAGGTGTTTGCGCGAGAGCGAGATGTCTTATTAATTGTGAATTGAGTTCTAGAACGTATTTTAATATTCTCTAATAATTGATTTAATTGTTTTGTCACATCCTGGATGGTTTCCCTATGCCTAATATTCTTTTATTATTATTGCTTATTTATTTTATCGCTAGGTGGTTAGAAAATCAAATCCTTATTTTATCTTAGCTTAATTTAATCTATTGATTTAAAGTGTATCTCTGGTCTCTGTGGATTCGACCCTAAAGTACTAATATGATTACCGTTTTGATCCGGTATAGTGTATGATAGGTTTTTATTTGTTTATCCGTTTAGGAGGAGATCAATATACCGCACAACCAAATATTTTAAGATGAGAAATATTCGGCTCTCGACCAAATGCTAATTGTAATGGAGAATATCTATGATACGCACTTGGTCTTATGCGTATAAGTGATTCTGCATGTAAAATGGCATGCCCCCATACTGAGGTTGGAAGTCTTGATCTCATGATCAGTGGTCTAGCAATTAATTGCAGACGTTTAATTATGATTCAGCCAGACCATTTTGGGTATGAACATGAGGTACAAGGTGTTCAACATCGATTCCCGTCACCATGCAATAATCATTGAATGCTTGGAACGTAAACTCACCAGCGTTATCTAATCTAACTCTTTTGATTTGATAATCAGGAAACTGAGATCTTAGTTTAATTATATGAGTAAGAAATCTCGCAAATGCCATATTTCGAGATGATAACAAACAAACATGTGACCACCTACTAGACGCGTCTATCATTACCATAAAATAAAAAAATGGTCCACATGGTGGGTAAATAGGTCCACAAAAGTCGCCTTGAATCCGTTCAAGGAACTTTGATAATTTGTTATCGATTTTGCTTGGCGATGGTCTAATGATAAATTTGCCTAGAGAACAAGCAACACATGTCATTTTATTCCACTTATAAATCTCTTGGGATTTTAGCGAATGTCCATGTGAGTGTTCTATAATTTTCTGCATCATCGTGGTGCCTAGTGACCAAGACGATCATGCCATAATGTGAAATCATCATGATTTCTTTTTATCAGTAGATGTGATTCTATTGTATTTATATATGTATGATGCAAACCCGATGGAAGTCTTGGTAATTTTTCTAATACATGTTTCTTTCCTGATTTCTCTGAAGTAATGTACATGTACTTTTTTCCATTTTCAGTTGCAGACTGAGTGTCATATCCGTGAAGGTATATTTCTTTGAAACTCAACAAATTTCTTTTACAATTTGGAGAAAATAATGCATTATGTATTGAGAACCTTGTTCCATTGGGTAATGCAAAATTTGCTTTACCGGTCCCGTCAATTAAGTCTGTGGGACCGGATATTGTGTTGACAATCATTTTTCTTGATATCAGAGAAATATTTTTTATCTTTTAAAATAGTGTGCGTTGTTCCACTATCCCACTATTGGGTATACAAATATCTCCAAGGTTTGTCCTGGATATCGTTCCATTTGTGTTGTGATCCATTTCTGAAATAAACATAATCGATTAATAGAAATATAAATATATTCAATCATTATGCATAAACCACACAATAATTATACATGATAGGTAATACAAACAACATAAAATTTAGAATTTTTTTACACAAACAACGATTTATTTATTGCATAATCGTAGGAAATTCAAGATTCGTGCGATAGGCATGTCTAGGCATTTCAGTTTTCCACGAGAACAGCCTCGTCAAGATCATTTGCAAAGTCGGAAGCATCAAGATGAGTTGTTCCCTCAGAGTGTTCCGGAAGGTTCACTTCCTTTCCTTTGCCTTTGGCAGACTCTTTGTAGAGAGCACACAAATGTGCGGGAGTTCGGCATACCTGAGACCAATGTCCTTTTGTACCGCATCTGAAACAAGCACTCTCACGTTTCTGAGTGGTATTTGCTTGGGTTTCTTTTCCTTTTAGGGTTTGTTCAGAGCGAATCCATTGGTATGACTTTCTGTTTTGTGGATTGTAGTTTCTCCCACGTCCGCGATAATTTCGGCGGCCACGTCCCCTAATAACTTTATTTTCCCTTACCGGATTTTTAACATCCAATGCATTAACCTCAGGAAATGCTTTTGATCCGGTGGGTTGGGACATGTGATTCTTGATCAGGAGTTCATTATTCTTTTCAGCTATTAGGAGCGCCACAATCAAATCCGAGAATTTGGTGTATCCACGCAGCCTGTACTGTTGTTGCAGGGTAATATGGTTCTTGTAGAACGTGGTGTATGTTTTCTCAAGCATTTGAGATTCAGTGATGGTTTCACCACAGTATCTTAGTTTAGCCACAATCCCCAACATGGCAGAATTGTAATTCAGCACTTTATCAAAATCCTGAAACCTCATGTTTGCCATTCATCCCGAGCAAGTGGAAGGGTTATGTCCTTTTTATGATCGAATTGATCTTTCAATGACTTCCATAGCTCTTTTGGATTCCTCATGTGTGCATAGTCATATATGACACTTTCATCGAGGTGTCTTCTGAGGAAAATCACCAATTTTGCCTTTTCTTGGGCCGTTGAAGTGTTATTCTCTTTTATGGTTTCTGTCAACCCAAGAGATTCCAAATGCAGTTCGACATTGGTAGTCCAAGATATGTAGTTAGCTCCAGTGATGTCTAGAGCCGGGAATTGAAGTTTCTCGATATTTGTCATTTCGTTTCTTTTTTTTTGTCAACATTTGGGCCACAACTAGCCGGCCCATAAGCCTAATTCCTACAAACTTGTAGGGCCGGGGACTCGATCCCTGGTGTGATGGTGTCTGTCTTCTGTGGACTTGCCACTAGACCAAGATCACTTCACTGTCATTTCGTTTCTAAAACAATAAAATAAAATTTTATTAGAAATATTATTTTATTTAGTCTAAAACATGGGAGACGCTTATATAAGTAGCGCAATTACAAGAAATACAAGCACGTAAAAAAGTAAAATAATAACTACTAAAAATTCTTCCGGAGAAAACTCTCCTAAAAGCAAACCATAAATAGCGACAATTATAAAACCTATTACAAAAACTAAAGTCGGATGAATCATTTTTCTTAGAAAAACAAATGATTTTTTTTTGGGAGGAGATTTTGAGAGAATATGAAATATTTGTGTGAAATGAATGAATGAAAATGATTGTATTTATAGATTAAAATTACTGTTCGTTAGCCGTTAAGTAGCCGTTTGAAAAGTAAAAAAAAAATCAAATGACCGTTGGGTTTTAAAAGGGTAAAATGAAAAAAAAATCAATCTAAAAATCTTTTATAAGAAGTAATTAAAAATAAATTTTCTCTTTGTATATAAAATTAAATATAGGTGGCAGAGCCTCCTTTTCTAATAATGATAATATAAACAACAGTATGATGATAATGATATGGTGATTAATTCATTCATATTAAAACAGTAAAATTAAAGCATTAAATAAATTATGGTGATTAAAATCATCCATTTAAAATAATAAATTAAAACAGTAAATAAATAATGGTGATTAAAGTCATCCATTTTAATTGGTTAATTAAAGCAGTAAAATTAATTAAGTAGTAAAATTTGTGGTGACTAAAATCATCCACTTTAAGATAATAAATTAAAGCAGTAAATAAATAATGGTGACTGAAGTCATCCATTTTAACTGGTATTAAAGCAGTAAAATTTATGGTGACTAAAGTCATCCATTTCATAATAATAAATTAAACTGTAAATTAAAACAGTAAATAAATTATGGTGCGTTAAGCAACCATTATCAAAATGTTATATTAACAATGGGGCGGCCGAGCTGCGCTCCGGTAGTAACAGTAACTAAAAGATAGAACGATCGTGCTGATAACGTGTTATAATAGTATTAATATGATATATGTAGTTGTGTGTATGAACGTAAAATTAAAGGAGAACCTTGTTACTACACAAGAGCAAGTTGCGGAAGAGTAATATTTTAGGAGTAAGAGGAAGGTATTGTATTATTGGTATTTTACATCGCAAACATTTGTCTCCTTATATAGAGTAAAAAGAAGAAACACAAGTTACTATATGTAATAGTAATATGGGATCCACATTCACTCCCTCACGCCAATGTCACTTCTATAACAAATTTTTTTATTTTACTATTTTTTTGTGATTTGAATAAAATAAAAAGAAATTTCTTTTTTTTTTAATAGGCGTAGGGCATGCGAAAACGTATAAAAAAGTCATCAACTGTCCAATTTTATTGACAAAAATCTCAATTTTGCATTGGTTGAAATATATATCTAATTTTGTTGATTTTTCAATTTAATCGCTAACTTTCGTTAGTTTTGCCAATTCGTCACATTAACTTATTTCACAGAAGAATTAGTTGTTTCATTGAACTATTTAATGGTATGACTAATTTTGTTTAGTTAACAAACAACAAGTGCTCAAACTTACCGACAATAATGGAAGTTCTTGCAAATGTTTCTCCTATATTATAGTATTACTTATGCATTGTATTTATTTTTCCTTTCTCTTATGGAGCATGTTAATTTAGCTTGATGTTGAAGCTCTTAAGGATTTGTTTTGAAGAAAAACCAAAGCTTAGAAAATCAAACTACAAAAGCAAAGTAATAAATTGTTGAAACGGACTAGAGAAAGTTCAAAACAAATAGCATTTTAAGGTATCATTTTACAAATTACAATTTCATTATAAGTATATAAAATATAATTCAAAAGAGATTGAAATCATATATATGAAAGTAGAAGAACTCTCTCCAGGAGAGTGACACATAGGATTTGAGAAGCATTGTGGAGTTGACACGTCAATTAATGAAAAAACTTTTGTAACTAATAAAAAAATTTCATTTGTACACGTCATCGTCCACCTAATCTAAGTCTAATTTATTTTAATTTTTAAAAGATGTCAAGCCCAAAGTCTGCGGGTTTGGCCCAAATGGTATCACGGCGGAGCGGGTTTAGATATCGTTTTTTAGGTCAATAGAATAGTGGGCATCGCGGCAAACCAACGTGAAATACGGATTTTAGAGGGTTATGCCCGCGGATTGGCGAGTTGACCCACATAACACAAATATTTAATTAAAATAAATATTTATATATATATATATATATAAATATTTTGACATAGTTTGGATTTAATCCAATAGTACAAAGGCAGAACGGGTTAATACATCGTTTTATATGTCTATAGAATAGCGGGTCTCACAGACACGTCCATCCGGATTACGGATTTTATCGAGTTATGCCCACGGATTAGCAGGTCGGTCCGCGGATAACAAATATTTATAAAAAATAAATATATTATATTTATAAATAAATATTTTGAAATAGTTTTAAAAATATTATATGTGATCATTTAACATAAATATTTAAAATTATAAATAATTAAAATAAAATAAGGTAAAAAACACCCGCGGCGTAGCGCGGGACTCAACCTAGTTAAATACTAATTAGTTGTTAACGACATATGTATTATAAAGTATTTTTATTACTAATCATTTTATCTATTAGCCCAAAGACTAATATTAATATTATGCGGTCCAAATGAAAGGCCCAACTAATTTAAAAACCCTGTCTAGAAAAACCCAAAAGCAAACGAAAGATTTAACCTAAAATAATCTTGACCATTTGTTTCATATAAATAGCGATACCTTATCTTGTAATGTTCATCTTCTCGCCGTCAAAAATATTTTGATCGATAACAAATTGCAAATTCATCTAAACATCATATGAAAAGTAGAAACAAATCAGTTCAATTTCATCTAATCGAAAAAGTAATGAAAGATTTGAAGGTAATTATCTTTGTCTAAACTCAAAGTCATATACTTGTTTTTGTAATGTATTAGTTTGTCTTCCAATTAAATTTTGGAAGTTGTTTTGTGAATTTGCATTAAGATGAGATTTATTAAATCGTTGATGAACATTTCAATATCTGCAGAATCTGAGAGTCATGGTTAACAATTTCCTAGATCCACCCAAGTCTTTGATTTTGACTTTTATTTTCGATATAATCAAGGTAATCTTTGTATTGAACTCGTATTTTCTATTCAAATTTATCTAAGTCTTAGATCTCAGTCTTCATTCTAGTAAAATCAAGATAATGTTTGTATTGAACAAGTATCTCCTACTGGGCAATAATTTGTTTATTCTATTAATTTTATTTCTAGATTTATATGAATCGATGTAAAGTTAATACTAGGTATAAAAGAAAAAATTTCTTTTCAACTCAAGATAATACTCAATATGATCTATAGTTTTCTTTTGATTATACAGTAAATTTTTGGGATGGACAAAACATTTGAGATCCGAGATCCGATACAATCCGGATATTTAAATTAAAATATAGTTTAAAAAAATCAATGTGAATAATTTTATATGATATTTCCCTATTAGATTTCAATTTTTTAATTTTTCAAATTTTGAAAATAAATTTTCTATTATTAATATTTTAGCTATTTGTGTCGGATCTGATTACCTGAGTCTATTAGCAGATAAAGATTCGGGTATTTGTATCACGGATCCGGATCCGAGCTAGTATCTTAAAATATTAGGATATCAGATCCGTGTCCACCCCTACTAAATCCACATATATTAAAAACAATTTTTTTTAAACAACATTAAAAACAATTTATTCTAATTTTATTATCTAAAATGTAATATGAGTTTATTCTTTTGTATGTTCAGCTTATCAAGAAGTTATCTTGTTATTATCAGTTTCATTATAAAAGAGTTGGTTAAAAATCTTATTCTTCAACTAATGAGAAACATTTTAAAAAGATATAAATATGGTTTTAATTAAATTTTTCATATTAAAAGATATGAATCTTTGCTTTGGTTCTCTTGTCTTTCGCATGCTTGATAACTTTGGTTCTCTTGTCTCTTCATATCTATTTCATCAATAGTATAAAAAATGTATAATGAATAAAACATTTAATAATATACCTATTTCATATGAGTGGGTAATACTTCAGAATATCCAACAAACTAAGCAATAAGGACAGAAGAAAATCATTCTTCACATAACATACAATACATGAAAAGGTTGGTAGCTCCCTTCTTGAATACTAATTTACTATCATGGTTTAGTAATAATTATTATATTAATTTATTATATTGGTAACATACAATATAATAATTATTATATAAGCCATGATATTAAACACTAAGATTTAGGTATTTTTAGACATTAAACATAATAATATCTTTCAAATAAAATATTAGTAAATTATGGTTCAACTATATGCCGAGTTTGGCATGAAACCCGAACCGGAGATGAACCCGGGTTCTTCTTCTTCTTCTTCTTCTTCTTCTTCATTTTCCTGAGTTGTGTTTCCTGAGTTTTCTTCATTTTCTTCCTTCGGTACATCATCTACTACATGTTCTTCCTCTTTCTTCTTCAGCTTATGATCAATCAAATTCATCACTTCTCATGAGAAATGTAAGAAGAAGAGATGATTTTGTTTACCTGAGGTTCTCGAGAAATTCAGAAAGGTCAGTGGGGTATACAGAGACCTGGAAATTGAAGAGTCTGGATGACTTTCTGTTAAGAGTATATCAATGAATTTTGACACCGAGAAGCATCCCATTTCACCTTCAAGTTTGAGAAATACTACAGAAAGTGAGAAAGATAACCTGACAAGTCGGACATGATAGCCCAATTTACAACTAATTCTTAAAGCTTCATTCATATTCTCGAAGTTCTAGTCAAAAAACTTAATCTTGTTAGTTTTTTTTGTTGCACCTGAGATCCCTTCCACCACTTCATGACACATGCATACATATTCAATGAAAAACGAGTGGAAGTCTACCAAGAAACTAGGAACGTCAATGTTGTTTCTGGCAAGATATATGTGACCATACCAGCTAATTATTTTGGTCCCATTTCAGCTGAAAATGATCCCAGCAATGCCACTAATATACTATTGGCCGTGTTGCCTGTCCTCCCATGTTTTTCCTAACAAAATACCTTGGTTTCTGGTGGAATCATTTTCAGTTGGTATGAGACCAAAGTGATCAGCTGGTATGTTCACGTACTTATGTATATAATCCCAGAAGCAGCGTTGGCATTCCTAGTTTTTTTAGCTCATTGTGTAGTAAATGCTTTATCGAGCGGTCTTTGTTTCTGATGACATGCTGAACCTTAGAAGTGGCCTCAGCAGCAGATTTGACAAACTAATTAAATAACAGTAAATTAAGTAACGGTTCCTAATACATGTATGTTTAATAATCATGCTAGCTTAATCGTGGTGGTTTAAGAGCGGAAATTATTAAATGAAGTGAACAATATAGTAACAAAACATATCCTATAACAAGATTCAACAAGCATTAACATAAGAATCACTTATTAATCTATTGATTGCACAAATCTATAAGAGTGTGAGAGATAGCAAATGTTACACTCAAGGTTCTCTCGAACCACAGCTAAGATGTCACCTGCGATGCCCATATTTCTCTTTAAGCCATCATCACCATTATCATCAGCGGCTTTACCACTCAACAGATGTTACGTCTTTGTAACTTTCTCTGTTTCAGTCAAAGACACATCTGCCTCAATTGAACGGATCGCTGCTACAAGGCTTCAACCAGATGGTCTGATTCCGGAAAAAGGAGCATGATCGACGATATCGCCGGAGCTATCGGGACACTGCCACACTCCACCACTGGAAACGATAGATTCAGAAGAGAGACACGACACGTGCCAAGGGGTAACGCACGTGCTGGACGTGAGTGACTCCTCCGTCAGAGGGTTTGTTTTACATTATGAATACACCTTCTCGTCAAAGGGAAGCTAAATTTAACTCGACGTTTTCAATAACTGAAAATGAGTGATAGAGAGAGAGAGACAAATGTGATGCAGAGAGATAATGTTGATTCGAATATTTTGATAGAGAGATTTTGGAGAAATAAGAAGATACGGGACCGAGAAAATACAGAGACACGGGTTTTTGGAAAAGCAATCTTTAAAATTCAAACAAATAAAAAAAAATTGAAAAAAAATAAAAGAGAATAAAATCACCTAATGACAAACAATACTATCTAATTAGGTGTGATTTTAATTTGTTTTAATTTTTAGGTTTTATTTTTTTACTTCTTTGAATTCTTAAAAACTGTCGTCCCAAAAACCCGTATCTCTGCATTTTTTCGGACCCATATATTTTTATATTTCCAAAATATTTCTATCAAAATCTTCGAATCAGTATTTTCTCTCTACACCACATAGGTCTCTCTCTCTCTCTCTCTCTCTCTCTCTCTCTCTCTCTCTCTCTCACTCATTTCCGAGTTTCGAAAATGTTAAGTGAAATTCAGCTTCTCTGTGACAAAGAAGGTGTATGCATGTGATGCAAGGCGAAGCCTCTGACAAAGGAGTCACACACGTGTAACACATGCTTACCCCTTGGCACGTGTTGTGCCTCTCTTACGAATCTATTGTTTCTAGTGGTGGAGAGTGGCAATGTCCTGATTCCGGTAATACCGTCGATCACGCTCCTATCTCCGAAATTAGATCATCTCGTTCAAACCTTGTAGCATCGATCCCTGCGATCGAGGTAGATATGTCTTTGACTCAGGCTCAACCTTGGGCCCAAGCGAGCCAAGCGGAGGATTAGAGCTCCACTTTTTTTCTTTGTTATTTGGGCCAACCTTTCATGACTCAACAAATTTTAATGACAGATATTACCAACTTATACAAATAAGAAATTAGGAGTTAACACGCTGATAAAAAAAGAATTGTCTTCTCTCTCGGGTACATACATCGAGGCGCCTCTTTCCACCATGTTTTCTGACATCGGCAAAGCTTTTTCTCGCCGGCGTCGGGATCTCACTATTTCGACTTGCTTTCGCTTTGAATTTTCTTCTTTTGTGTCTCCTCTTTTGAACTTTTCCCCCAAATATGTTCTCTGTGGGCAATTTTCTCGATCCCTTTCAAACTCAAACTATTCCACGGCTTTGCACTTCTCTCGATCTAGAATTTTGTCCACTTCTAAAGAATCCTCACCCTTGGCTTCGATGATGGCAAGAGATCTACCTCTTGGACCGTTAGATGCGCCATGCCCAGGGGAGACGTCGACGGTGCACGACAACTCTTTCTTTTCGATGACGGTCTTCTTCATGGTGAACCTATTGTCACCGGAGATAGAAATCTTGCCATCATCTTTTGTTAGCCGCCGCTCTCACATTTCACAGTCAGCCACAACAAAATTATGGTTTCACTTCGAGGGCCTTAAATCCAAAATCGGCCCATCATCTCTTATCAGGCTCAAGCCCATAAGTTGCAATCCAATTCCAAATGACAATAAGAACAGGTCTGGTCCAATATCTTTTTTGTCAGTCCCTAATCAATGCTTCTATCGATTCTTTGATCTCAATGGCCGAAGACACCATCTGAGTAATAAGTCACATTATCTTTTATGGATTTACAATCATCTCTTGATTGATGATTCTAAAAACTTGAAAATGTATGGTCTTTTGTTCTCGAATCCATGTTGTCGGAGTTTTGATTGTGGTCACAGAATATCTATGCCCAATTATTACTCCACACCAGTTCTATCCAACGACTTCAAGCACTAGCCAAGCGCCAATACTACCAAGATCTGGATCTTGTGCTACCATGAAGATTTCACCCATTATAGGAGAGATCCGGAACATCCGCTTTGTGTCTTAAAGAAAACTTCACCCGACTATAAAACCGTAGTCAATCGAATCCTTGTCGTTGCACTAATTCGGATAGATCTTCTCTTGTCGATGAGAATTACGACTTTGGAATCTTCATCAACGTTACCTCGTCTTTTGACAGTGACTATCTTATCATCCATTTATTTGTTTTTGGAATAATGTTCGACTAACCGTGATCTCACTTGTGCCAAAACGCAATCTAGCCTTTATCTCAAAGCTCTCATGGAAGATATGTCGATCTACTTTAACTATCTCTTTGTGGTATTTGGGAATGCCCTTTTATGTTATAAGGACTGTATTAAGAGTCCGTAATAGAGAACTTATGAAATATTATGAGGAAAATAAGCACAGATCTTAAGTTCTTATTGAAATTTAAATAAGAAATTGCATAATAAACATCAAATTCTCGACATAGTTTATGAATGTGTAAACATTTTGACCATTAAGAGGTCCAATCCCTTGAATTTCAACTCTTTTGAGAGATTTCTTCTCCATTTTGACAAGGTGCCATGGCAAGAACTTTCGTTGCCGATACATGGAACCTTGCTCGCCTAATTTTGATTCTAGCAACTAAACACCACTCTCGTGCCTAGTTTAATCGCCTAAGATCTTAGAACTAGGTGATCAGTCTAATTCTAGCATTAAGGACAACAATAGATGAAGAACTATAAATTTAAATTCCCGGACTAACAACCTAGCGAATCAATCACATCCCTTCTGAAACCCTAAACCTAATAAGGAAACTACTCAGACATGGAAAAGGAAACAAAGAATTCGATAAATGAAAACATCTTTATTTCCTAAAATAAAACTAAAAAGGAGCTAGAGAGCTTTTAGGTCTCTTGCCCACAAACTAAATAAAAGTAGTAGAATGAATTCTGATTTTTCGGTGTCTAAAATACAAGGGGCAAGCCCCCCTTTATATAGTAAAAAGGAGAGCAACAAAAGGAAAGAAAAGAAATGGAAAGTCTTGGAGAAGAGGCAAAAGAGGCGGTGGACCGGTCGATCCATGGACCGGATCGATCGGTCCATGTCTTCATGGGCTTGGGCCTCGATTCTTCATAGGATCGATCGATCCAAGTGTGGATCGGTCGATCCCAACTCTCGTCCGAGTCGCCTTCGTCAGCAGATTGACATGTCTTCAGTAAATCGGCCATAACTCTTGATTGCACCGTTGGATTTCCTTCAAACTACTTGGATATGAAAGCTAACTCCCTTAGGTATGATGTATCAAAATATTAGAAAGATCCAACGGTGGGAAGGTCTTCGTCTGAGGCCATACTTCTGACGAGTCTGCTGGACTCTGCATCTTCACATGTACACTTTGCATACAAAATGATCCAAAACTCTTTCTTTTCCAATATTTGCTTCTCAGACCTGAAATACACTAAGTTAAAAATGTAGTCCTAAAACTTATCTAATATAGGTTAGTTGACTCAAATAATAATCCTAAAACATAGACTAAAAACGATAAAAATAAGACTCATCAGTTCCCCCAGACTTGAATCTTTGCTTGTCCTCAAGCAAGAACAATCCGAAATCTTAAAGGGAAAGGTTTGAAAACAAGAACTTACAACTTCTCGAGAATCTCCGTACATCTTCTATGAATCCATCACTCAAAGGATCGAGCTTACAACATGTACTAACCATTGGCTTAGCAACTCTCCGTACTGATGTCCCGAGATCTCAAGGAAGCTCCAAAATCTTCTTTGCTGAGTCCCTACATTCATTTCTTTACAAGCATGTGCTCTCAACGAGGGAGTATCGATCAAAGATCGCGTAGACGCTTACCTTCTTCTAGCTCCCAAGACATTCTTCTTATGGTTCCTTTTCTCCTCTTCTCTTTTACTCTTTTGAGATCGATTTCTCCCTACTTTTCTAGGGTATCATTTTATTTTTTCTATCGATCTCCTTTTCTTTTTAGCCTGGGCTTGATTTTCATGAGTCCGAAGTATGCAAGGGGGTAACCACACATCCCTCGGCCCACTTCTTTGTTTACCACATCCCTTTTCTTTTCTTTTTTCTCTTTTTCTTCTTTTTCTTTTTCAGGAGAAGAGAGGGGAATCCATACTTTTTCGAAGTTATGCGCGTCTTGGAAAGCTTGAGTTAGAGGTCGCGTTCGATGCATACCAAGCCCCAAGTTGAGAAGATTAAGTCCAATTAGCGTCTTGTCATGGGTGGAGTCAACGCCAGGTCAATCGGATTTCCAAGAGATAGGGACTACTGTTGAGTTGTTCGGCTATGGCGTTCCAATCTTCGGCTCTTCAAAAGAATAATCATGACCGATAGCAGAAGACGTCAGTACGAACACACGATTCACAAAAGAAGTTCCAAGTTCCAAATTTTGACTCAATAAAACGACTCAAATAAAAGCAAAAATAAAAGATAAAAATGTCAATACGAATGGTTACATTCCTCCCCCAGACTTACTTCACACCGTCCCGGTGTGTAAGAAAAATCCAAGACAAAAATGTAACACAGATGAATCTAAAAAATGCGCATATTCTGCGTGTAGAGCCGGTTCGTAATGGGTTGCCTCCCATTCAACGCTTGTTTTAGGTCGTAAGCTCGACCGTATGAGGTTCCTAGGCAGGTGGAGCATCAACCAAATGAAGTGATCGAGGCTGTTATATCACTTCGTCGACAAGATATCGCTTCAAACATTGCCCGTTGACAATAAATTCACTCCAATCTCTACGCGCAAGGACCACAGCACCATAGGGACGAACTTCTGTGACTAGAAACTGGCCGGACCAACGAGATTTCAATTTCCTAGGAAAAAGTCGCAATCGAGAGTTGAAGAGCAAGACTCGATCATTAACTTCAAAATGCTTAGGAACGATCTTCTTGTCATGCCAAGCCTTAGTGCGCTCCTTGTAGATCCTGTTATTTTCGTAAGCATTCATGCGAATCTCATCGAGCTCATTAAGCTGGATTATGCGTCTTTCTGCGGCAGTCTTGTTGTTGAAGTTCATTTGCTTCGTGGCCCAAAATGAGTTGTATTCAAACTCAACTGGCAAATGACAAGCCTTCCCATAAACAAGCGTAAATGGGGTAGTACCGATTGGTGTTTTGTAGGCTGTCCTATAAGCCCATAATGCGTCGTCAAGCTTTAGCGACCAATCTCTGCGCGTAGTATTTACCGTGCATTCCAAAATAGCTTTGATTTGCCGGTTGGAAACCTCGACTTGTCCGCTTGTCTGAGGATGATAGGGTGTAGCGACCTTGTGGGTGACACCATGCTTCCGAAGGAGACTAGCAAAGACGCGATTAATGAAGTGTGACCCGCCATCGCTGATAACGATCCGAGGGATTCCAAAACGCGGGAAAATCACGTGTTTGAAGAGTTTGATGACCACCCTATGATCGTTCGTCGGGCTAGCAATAGCTTCAACCCACTTAGAGACGTAGTCGACCGCGACGAGTATATACTCATTCCCATAAGAAGGAGGAAATGGTCCCATGAAATCAATTCCCCAACAATCAAAAACTTCGATCTCCAAGATGTAGTTTTGAGGCATCTCGTCACGTTTGCTTATATTCCCTCGGCGTTGTCATGTGTCACACTTAGAGATGTAAGTGTGTGCATCACGAAACAGGGTAGGCCACCATAGTCCGGCTTGCAAAACCTTTGTAGCAGTCTTGAATGTAGCGAAATGACCAGCGTATGCAGAACCATGGCAATGGTAAAGAATACCATTTATCTCAGACTCGGCTACACATCTCCTGTAAAGCCCATCGGCACAGCGTTTATAGAGGTATGGTTCATCCCAGAAATAGTGTCGGACGTCGCGTAAGAATTTCTTCTACGCATAACCCATGAAGTTCGGGGGCTCATCTCCGGCGCATAGATAGTTAGCGTAGTCAGCGTACGAGGGAATGTCATTAACGACCTGAGATATAGTCTGAACATCGGTGGTAGGTTTGTAATACTCTTTGAGGAGGGAGACTACGTATACGTTTTCCACCGGGAATCTATCATCAATAGGAATGTCTGCGTCAACCTTCATGCGAGATAAGTGATCGGCAACTCCATTCTCTATCCCCTTTTTGTCACGTATTTCAAGATCGAATTCTTGTAAGAGGAGAATCCAGCGCAGGAGTCGTGGCTTGGCGTCTTTCTTGGAAAGCAAGTAGCAGAGTGCGGCTTGATCAGAGTGGACAATGACCTTCGAACCGACTAGGTAAGATCGAAACTTCTTAAAAGCAAACACGATCGCGAGAAGTTCCTTCTCTGTGGTGGCGTAGTTTATTTGCGCCTCATCGAGTGTCTGACTAGCGTAATAGATGACATGAAGTTTACCATCCTTTCGTTGTCCCAGGACTACACCAACTGCGAAATCACTTGCATCGCACATGACTTCAAAAGGCAAAGTCCAATCTGGCGGTTGTACTACGGGGCGGATACCAATGCTTGCTTAAGCACGAGAAATGCCTTATGACATGGGTCATCAAAAACGAATGGGACATCTTTACATAGTAGCTGGGTTAGAGGTCTAGCTATCTTAGAGAAATCCTTGAGAAATTGCCGGTAAAATCCTGCGTGTCCTAGAAAACCGCGCATTTCCTTCACCGTCTTTAGTGGCTGCAAGCTCATCATGACTTCGATCTTTGCCTTGTCAACTTCGATCCCTTTCTCCGATATTCGGTGGCCTAGAACGATTCCGTCAGTGACCATGAAGTGACATTTCTCCCAGTTGAAAACCAAGTGTTTATCCACGCATCGTTGTAAAACCTTGCAGAGATTGGATAAACATGCAGAGAAGGATGAGCCGTAAACAGAGAAGTCATCCATGAATACCTCCATGATATCTTCGATAAGATCGGTGAAGATAGACATCATACATCGCTGGAAAGTGGCAGGTGCATTACATAATCCGAAAGGCATTCTCCGATAGGCAAACGTTCCATACGGACATGTGAACGTAGTCTTTTCTTGGTCATCAGGGTGGATTGGGATTTGGAAAAACCCGGAGTACCCGTCAAGAAAACAATAGTAGGGATGATTAGCCAAACGCTCGAGCATTTGGTCAATGAAAGGGAGTGGGAAATGATGCTTCCTTGTGGCGGTGTTGAGCTTCCGATAGTCGATGCACATCCGATGGCCTGTAACGGTGCGAGTCGGGATTAACTTGTTCTTCTCGTTGGCGACGATGGTTACACCACCTTTCTTGGGGACCACGTGAACTGGGCTCACCCAAGTACTATCAAAAATTGGATAGATCACACCTGGGGCTAGAAGCTTAAGAATCTCCTTCTTCAGGACTTAGAACGATCCTCGAGATGAATGCGATGCATTCATAGCTCAGGAGAGATACTGGTGATATCGTCAAGAGAGTACCCTAAAGCCTTCCGGTACTTTCGCAACTTGTTAAGTAGAAGTGCCGTCTCCACGTTGTTAAGATTGGCATTGATGATCAGCGGATAAGTGGAGTTTGGTCCCAAGTACGCATACTTGAGTCCTGCCGGAAGTGGTTTGAGTTCGAGCTTTGGTGCAGACGACTCGCTCCAATCATCTTCTGGTTTCGAAGGGTTTTTAAGCGTAGGACCGATCGGTCCAAGATCCAGATCGATCGGTCCGTCCTCTTCGGCTTCTTTGTCGATGGAACAGACAGGATCGGTCGATCCCTTTAGAGGATCGGTCGATCCGTCCTCTAATGGTGGATGAGACACCTTCTTCTCTACGGCCGGTGCATCGTCAAGTTGGCGTAACAACTCCGTGATTTCCAAACAGCGAAAACTTAGTTCGAAAGTGGACTTAGTTAGAGCTTTCTGAACATAATCACTCGAGCACACCTCTACGTATACTTCTTCGGCTAATTTTTCCACCACGTCAATCTGAAAAGCTTGACCATCAATGGTCGGATTCTTGGCAAGCTGCTCCAGGTTGAACTCCATTATAAGATTGTCCATTCGGAGTTCAATCTTTCCTTCCTTCACATTAATCAAGGCTCCAGCGGCGGCGAGGAATGGCCTTCCAAAAATGATGGGATTCCGCGGTTCTTTGTCGAACTTCAAGACAATGAAATCAGTTAAGATACAACTGTTTCCTATTTTAACCGGTAGATTCTCGATAACCCCTTCTGGACGCCGTGTTGATCGATCATGAAGGAATTTCTACAGGTTTCTACCGGATTAATCTTTATTAAACGACCTACAGAATTCCTGAAGCCTAGGATCTAGGGTTTGTAAACAATGAATCATAGAGATCTCAGATATACCTGGAGATTGGCAGCGGAATAGGGTCAGGTATTAGAGATCTGAAAGCGCCTCAAGTGTTGCGCCTCTACCGTAGTCCACACTCACACGAACAGGAATCCGCAAAGATGCTAGTGCCTGGAATCGGATCTTGCAGAGGATACCTGTGTATTCTGGAGAGGGGGTGACTAGGTCTATGTAAAATCTCGTGCCTCATATCCTTATATAGGCACGGGATAAGACCTAATTATTCACGGGCCGAGCCGGAACGAATTAAGTCATTGGGCCGAAATCTCTATTTCGGTCCGCACATAATGTCGATCGATACTACCTAATTGGTATCGATCGACACCTTCCCTCATTACACGTTCCTTGCTTAAGTGCATCCTGTTCGCTTAGGTGTGTGACCCTGTAGGATCAAATGATACTAGCAATGAGTTCATAACTCACATGTCATGAGCGGCTTCTAGCAAAGCGTCATGATTACCTAGTATCAGATGAATGTCTGATCTCGACAAACAACTATGTCTAGAGTAAGTACAGGAATGATTTTAGGACATTCCCAACAATCTCCCACTTGTACTGGAATCATCTATTCCCATAATCCCTTCGTCTCTATATCTCGATATGGCATAAGGCAAGAGTCGTGTCATCCTCATTCAACCAATATCACATTCATCGAACTCTGATTTATACTGATAAGACAAATGACTGACATTCACCTCGTTTGAGCGCGGCCACGCATTTCTCAGTATCAAATCTCCGATGGGCCCTGAGATATTTATCTCCTGTTATATAGGAGGGACAAATCCCATCTTGTTCCATCCCTGTTCCTACACACACTTCATGATACACCCAATCAATGCCTTTATAGCCACCTGTTACGGTTGACGTTTGACACAGTCAAAGCGGACCAATTCATATGCAAGAAATCATGATGAACTCAGGTCTAAGGACTATACTTTATAGTCGTAATGAGAACCTCTCATGACACTTATATAACTATCCTGTAGAGTTCTCATTAGCGGGTCATGTCCGATCTTGTGTTCTCTAACACATATCTATGTGATTGACTTTAATACTCTTATTAATGACTCCATGAAACTTAGTCATCAGTCAACTCACATACCAGTCTCACGCGGTTGTCAGTGTCCCACTTTAACAACCTTGACCAGGGACAAATATAATCTATGTCATTTATCACTTATAGGGTTCCATGATCAAGTCCTCAACTTGATGACCTATAAAATGCCATAAATTACTTTGGGACTATTATTCAATTGTCTTATAATCAAATAATATATGAAACAATTTCATCATGACATAACCAAAGTATGTCTACATGAACATCATAACATAGCTCAAACCATTACAACTCCCACTAGAATAAAGATCATATCTTAATATCTCAAATACCTACAGCAAAAGGGTGAAACTTATGCTTAGGTCGTGGGAGAGGCTGCGGTGTTCTGCTTGGAATCCATTCCAACAAAACGCGCCGCTATATAGACATAAGACATAACCAGTTTCCGACCGGAAATTGTCTTTGTCCGTCTAACCACTCTCAACAGAGACCATTACTTCCTCAGTTCACCAAGCTCCAATTCTTAGTATTCCTCAAATACTTGAGAATATTCTTGGTAACTGTCCAGTGACTTTCACATGGATCATATTGGTATCTACTCGTCATGCTTAACACTTTAAGAAACATCTGGACGAGTTCAGGTCATGGCATTTATGATAGGTTCCACTATATACGCCTGGGAATCCTACTCAAACATTCTTGCTCAGCCAGTGTCTAAGGATACTGCGTCTCGCCAATATTAATGCCATTAGACATTGGTATGAGGCCTTTCTTGGAATCACGCATACTGAATCTGTCCAAGACCCTATCACCATAAGCATCTTGACACGATCCAATTAGCTTACCCAACCTATCTCTATAGATTCTTATTCCAAGAATTCACGCGGCTTCTCCCATGTCTTTTATTGAAAAATAACTTCCGAGCCAAGTCTCAAAAGACTAAAACAACGAAACGTCATTTCCGAGAAGTATGTCATCTACATACATTACGAGAAATGCAACTACGCTCCCACTAGTCTTCTTGTAGACACACGGTTCCTTTTCGTTCCTGATGAAGTCAAACTCTTTTGACCATTTCATCAAAACGATTATTTCATTGCTTCTTCAAAATTCGCAGCCTCGTCACTGTCAATGATCAACAAGTCATGACAATCGGTCATGAGAAATCCTTATTTCTCGGAATCGTGACGTATCCTTTCGGATCTGCGAACTTTAGGCACCACAGGTATAGGTTCTACAACTCTTTGTAGATCCATTTACTGCTTTACCTCTTCGGTGAAAGCCTAGTATCGATCGATACTACCTTAGTGTCGATCGATACCATCCTGTGATTCTCGAACGTTTTCGAGTTCTACTTTACTCCCACTATTCTTCTTGGAAAGACAATCTTTCACAAGAAAACATAGTTCTTAGCAACAAACATTTTGTTCTCAGAACGGTTGTAGAAGTAGTAAGCCTTGGTTTCCTTAAGACAACCAACGAATTAGCATTATTGGATTTGGGTGTGAGCTTATCTTATCGTAAACATTTTACATAGGCCTCACAACCCCAAAATTTCAGTAAAGACAGTCTTGGAACATTTCCAATCCACATCTCATGTGTTGTCTTTATAACTGATTCTGATGGAACCTTTTAGTGTAAACGCAGACGTTTCTAGAGCGTTTCCCAAAATGGATAATGGAAGATATGTGTGACTCATCATTAATCGAACCATATCCAATAAGGTTCAATTCCTCCTCTCAGAACCTCCATTCCATTGGGGCGTTCCAGAAGGAGTGAGCTGTGAAACTATTTCACACTCTATCAGATGATCACTTAACACTTGGCTTAAGTTCTCTCCTCCGCGATCTAATCGAAGAGCTCTAATACTTTTACCAATTTGATTTTGTACTTCATTCTGGAGCTCCTTGAACCTTTCAAAGAATTCCTATTTGTGTCTCATCATATGGACATATTCATACCCACTGATCTCATCAGCGAAGGTAATGAAGTACTGAAAGTTTCCTCTAGCATTGGTGCTCATCGGGCTGCATACATCTTTATGTATAAGGCCCTTTCATTTGATTGTTAAAAGGGGCCTTAGTCATTTAGCCCAATAAGCAGGATTCAGTTTTCTCACATGATTCACAATCAAGTGAGCCCAAAGCCCATCACTATGGAGCTTCTGAATCTTCTGTAGCCTAAACGACACTGCCAGAAAATGATTTGTATTTATGTTATAGACAGGCATAGATTGGTTTAAGACATAAAACCCATTCTCTAATGGGGTGCTACCATAGAACATTTCATTAAGATCAACATAACAACATTTGTCTTTAATCAAAATGAATATCATTCATATCCTTACAAGAAAATGAAATGACGCTTCTGCTCATAGAAGGTACATAGTAGCAATTATTCTATTCTAAAACCAAGCCTGAAGGCGACTATAAATGGAAATTTCCTACGGCCAATGCAGCAACTCTTGCTTCATTCTTGGCGTGTAATTCCACTTGTCCCTTCTCCAACGTTCTACTGTTGCTTCGTGTCTGCATATTTATACAAATATCAGCACCACAACTGGTATCTCATACCCACGAGGTAGAACTTGAAGTAGTAACATTTACTTCCATAACACAAGTACCTTGAGAAGAAGTCTCGTACATCTTCTCAATCTCTTGTGCATCTTCCATAAATCTCTTGCAATTTCTCTTCCAATGTCCAAGCTCCTTACAGTACTGGCACTTCTCAACATCGGTTAGGCTAGATTTGGGCTTACAAGAAGACACAGGCTTGTCCTGATTCACAATCTGGACGGCCTTGCCTCTACCCTTGTCCTTTCCAGGTTTCTCAAACCTTTTGCCATTTTTGATGTCATGCTCAGCTGTCTTGAGCATACTATGCAGCTCAGTCAACGTCTTCGTCAACTTGTTCATGTTATAGTTCACAACAAACTGATCATAGCTTGACGGCAGTGACTGCAGAATGATGTCAGTAGCCAACTCTTGGCTAAAGGGACAATCCAGTCTCCTCAAGTTATCTATATAACCCATCATCTTTATGATATGAGGACTTACTGGTGAATCCTTTGGTAGCTTGCACTCAACTAGAGATTTAACCGTCCGGTATCTCTCAGTTCGAGCCTGCTCCTGAAACATCGCTTTCAGGCTAGTGATCATCTCGATGGGCGACGCCACATTCTCATATTGCTTCTGCAAGTCCGAGTCCATGGTAGCCAACATCAGACAACGCACATCGACCACATCATAGTAATGCTTATTCCAAGCATCATATATTGCATGTGGGGCATTGGACCTTAGTTTCTCGGGGAGAACTTTCTCAAGGACATAGTCCTTTCTCTCCTGCTTGAGAACAATTCTCAAGTTCCGATACCAATCAAGGAAGTTGGATCCATTTAGCTTGTCCTTCTCAAGGACGAATCGCAACGAGAAAGAGTTCTGATGAGGGGTTTTAGACATAACTAGAAATCAAAATAAAATGGTTTAGTTATGAAGTTCAGGAAATGAGAAATCTTAACAATTAAGAAAACTTGCATTATATTCAAAACAATGTTTCCTCAAATGAATATAATGATCCAAGACCCATACTTCACCAAAACTTGAGTGGGCCACTGGCCGTCACCCAAATCTTAGCTATCTAGGTAAGCAACACTTTGCTAATCATATCCAATATGACTCTTGGTTATGGATAAGACATCTTATGTCTTGTCCACCTGATGTCTATGGGCCCAGAACTTCTGATAGCCCACTCAAGTAAACCAATCTCTCAATCAAGTAACGATTGATGCCATGCACTGCAAGCCCATCAACACAATTACGTACTGCCTTACTCATGTAACCGGGATACCTTGCACTGCAAGCCTATCACGCAGTGAAACGATTCTTGACAGCTGACAAGTTCGGGAAGACATCCGAAACACTTGATATTTAGTTGAGTAACAGAACTTTTAATCTTGACACATATCATATATGTACTCAAGAAGGCTTAGACTTTATCAAAACAATTAATCTTTATTAAGTTTTAATTAATCTAAGGAGTGGTTATCCCCGCAACTACGCTCGCACAACTCATTGACAAGCATGTGCGCAACCGATTTAGCACCATCCGCGACACCGGCAAGTTCGAAGATGGTCTCCGTTATTGGTTTCACACCCGCAACACTTAAACTTTCTTTTTGATGTAATGTTTTTAAAAAAAGTTCAAACGAAAAAACTGAAAGTTTGTAGCATTCATTGCAAAAACGTTTTTTTGGTGAATAAATTTTACATTCATACAAAAAAAAAAAAAAAAAAAAAATCTAAGGAGTGGGTGAAATCTGGTTCGGTTATGTGATCTCGGGTTCGCTAACCCAGAATCTGCACAGTGTAGCGACACTGGTATCAAGTTCATGATACCCTAGCATCGATCGACACTCTTCTGTGCAACCAAAACAATTTCGATAATTGGTTAGTATCGATCGATACTACCTCTTAGTATCGACCGATGCTCAACTAACCAAATCGATTTGCGATAACCAGTCAATCCAATTGATCTGGATCGATAACCGGTCAATCAAATTGAACCGTATCGATAACCAGTCGGTATCAATCGATACAACACTTGTATCGGTCGATACCAACTTAATCGCACCAAACCGCAATCAGCCGGTTTAAATCGATTTTGACCAAGCATGATAACCGATTCAATACAATTGAACCGACTAACCATTCGCGAGGCTGTATCGATCGACACAACTCTGGTTGTATCGATCGACACCATTAGGTTTCGGGAACTTCGACCTTTCGATCGAAACCTAATCAATTATTAGAGTATCGATCGACACCATCAATATGGTATCGATCGACACCACGAAACCTAGTTCGACGAGATTTAGCAGAAACGAATTTCACAGAAGCATCCTATACATCATATGTATCCAAATCGAATTCTCTAATTCAATTACATGCTTTTCAGATTCAATAGTTAAACCCTAAGGCTCTGATACCACTGAAGGAATTTCTACAGGTTTCTACCGGATTAATCTCTATTAAACGACCTACAGAATTCCTGAAGCCTAGGATCTAGGGTTTGTAAACAATGAATCATAGAGATCTCAGATATACCTGGAGATTGGCAGCGGAATAGGGTCAGGTATTAGAGATCTGAAAGCGCCTCAAGTGCTGCGCCTCTACCGTAGTCCACACTCACACAAACAGGAATCCGCAGAGATGCTAGTGCCTGGAATCGGATCTTGCAGAGGAAACCTGTGTATTCTGGAGAGGGGGCGACTAGGTCTATGTAAAATCTCGTGCCTCATATCCTTATATAGGCACGGGATAAGACCTAATTATTCACGGGCCGAGCCGGAACGAATTAAGTCATTGGGCCAAAATCTCTATTTCGGTCCGCACATAATGTCGATCGATACTACCTAATTGGTATCGATTGACACCTTCCCTCATTACACGTTCCTTGCTTAAGTGCATCCTGTTCGCTTAGGTGTGTGACCCTGTAGGATCAAATGATACTAGCAATGAGTTCATAACTCACATGTCATGAGCGGTTTCTAGCAAAGCGTCATGATTACCTAGTATCAGATGAATGTCTGATCTCGACAAACAACTATGTCTAGAGTAAGTACAGGAATGATTTCAGGACATTCCCAACAGATCAGCCAATATCAGAGTCACCCTGGTTGGTTTAAAGGTGAAGAGACCGAGTTTTTGCGCTATACTAAGTGGCATGAGACTCACGCTTGCTCCCAAGTCACAAAGACATTTCTTGAATTCCAGATCTCCTATCGAGCATGGCAGAGTGAATGGACCAGGGTCTTTATGCTTTTCGGGTTGCTGATCCTGAATTATCGCACTGCACTCGTGCGTGAGATGCATAGCTCCTTGTTCCAAGCTAGCCTTGTTTGTCAGAATGTCCTTCATGAGCTTCTTAAGACATGGAACCATTTTGACAGCTTCGACGAATGGAAGTTTCACTTGGAGATCCCCTACTACTGATTTCATCTTGTCGTATTCTTTCTCGCGCATTGCGTTTCTTCTGCGAACTGGAAAAGGTGCCTTGCGTTGAGCTGCTGGTAGTGGTGCTGTCGTAGGTTTAGGAACTTGAACAGGCGGTTCCTCGTCGAAATCTTCCACTTCGAATGGATTGACTCTTGTGGAAACAGGGGCGTTATTGGAAGTAGACCAGTCGATCTGTGAAGGGGATCGATCGGTCGCTGCTTCCTGTCTGTGGCTACCTTCTTGTGTAAACCGATCGGTCTGTGTGGTAGACGGACCGGTCCCTTCTGGCCATTTTGGTGCATCATACTTTTTCCCACCTCTTAGCGTTATTGCATGCATGAACTCCCTAGGGTTGTCTTCTGGCTTACCTGGAAGTACTCCTGTCGGTGCTCTAACATGAGATGCGGAATGTGCCACTTGATGTTCGAGTATGTGCATATGAGTGCTCAACGTCTCGATCATCCCGTTAAGGTCATTGTACATGCTGTCAATCTTGACGTTGATGTTGATGGAGCTCTGATGATGGCTATCCATGAGAGTGCGCATCATGGCTTCGAGTCGACTTTCTTGTGGATTTGGCTCATGGTACGCACCGGGGTAAGGTTGAAAGCCTTGTTGCGGTGGGTACATTTGATGGGGGTACCCTCTATAGCCTTGGAAGTTTGCTTGCCTTCCCAAGTAGTGAAGCTCTTCAGTCTCATCAAGATCAGGATCACTGGGAGTTTTTCGACGTATGATGCGTCGATTTCTTTGTAAGAGAGTATCCACCTTAGAGCTGAGATCTTTGAAGGCATTGTTGTCCTCTTTAGGCGTCTCAGGGACCTTGCTGCTGCTACTTGCTGCTAGATTGTCGATTAGAAGAGTGGCTTCATCAGCTGTATTGGTGGAGAAATCACCGCGGCTTCATGTGTCTAACGCCATTTGATAATCAAAATCTACTCCGCAATAGAAAATGTTCATGAGATTCTCCCTTGCGTACCCATGGTGTGGGCAGTCTCTCAGATACTCCTTAAATCGCAGCCATGCTTTGCAGAATGGTTCACCTTCCTCTTGTGAGAACGTAACGATCTTGTTCCTCATCTTCGCGGACCGAGACTTGGTGTAGAAATAGTTGAGAAACTTTCCTCTACATTGCTCCCAAGTTGTAATGGATCCCGGTTCAAGCAACTTCAGCCATCTCAAAGCTTTTTCTCCCAAAGAGAACTTGAAGAGGGTAAGCCTTAGATAGTCGTAGGGCACTCCATTCTGCTTTGCAGTGTTGCATAAACTTTCGAAGGTCTCGATGTGGTCAAGAGGATTCTCCGAAGCCGAACCGTTGAAGATACGGTTTTGTACTAGAGAGATCAGGTTGTGCTTGATCTGGTAGTCTTCCACCTGAGGAGTAGGTGGGCAGATGGTTGACCGAGTCTCGTAGAATTGATATGGTGCATTATGCTCCCTCAGAGTAACGCGTCTTGGCGGTGTATGAGACGGATCGGTCGGTCCTCCAGCAGGATCGATCGGTCTGGCGGGTGGGGCTGCAGGATCAAGGACGCCTTGGTTTATGGCTCGTGCTCCTTGGTTAGCTTCTTCCATTGTTCACCTAAATAATTTAAATAAAATAGATTAGATAAATGCAAAAATTAAAAACCTAGACTTAATTCAATTCTAAAAATCCTAGAGACAATCTATTGGTCCCCGGCAACGGCGCCAATTTGATCGGAGGTCAAATAAAAACCTAGAATAAAACAACTACCGGATCAAAGACGGCAATCAGTTGTAGTATTTAAGGGTCGAATCCACAGAGACCAAAGTTGCACTATAAGACAATTAGACTAAATATAGCTAGGAGCAATTAAAAGATGTGATTTAGGCAGACGATTAATTCAAGCAAGAAATTCATATAATTAAACAAGTATTAGGTCTAGGGTATTCTTCCAGGATGTGAAACAACAAGCAAATCAAAGTAAAAGAATATTAAAGAATCGTTCTTGAACTCAATTCACAATTGTAGTGGCAAGTCGCTTTCGCATCACGTGCCTACTTAGCAATACTAAATTAAAGAACAGGCAAGTCGCTCTCGCATCACGTGCCCTCCTAACAAAGTAAAGCTAGCATTAATAACAAGATTGATATGTTCATAAGGTGCCATGGCAAGAACTTTCGTTGCCGAGACATGGAACCTTGCTCGCCTAATTTTGATTCTAGCAACTAAACACCACTCTCGTGCCTAGTTAAATCGCCTAAGATCTTAGAACTAGGTGATCAGTCTAATTCTAGCATTAAGGACAACAATAGATGAAGAACTATAAATTTAAATTCCCGGACTAACAACCTAGCGAATCAATCACATCCCTTCCGAAACCCTAAACCTAATAAGGAAACTACTCAGACATGGAAAAGGAAACAAAGAATTCGATAAATGAAAACATCTTTATTTCCTAAAATAAAACTAAAAAGGAGCTAGAGAGCTTTTAGGTCTCTTGCCCACAAACTAAATAAAAGTAGTAGAATGAATTCTGATTTTTCGGTGTCTAAAATACAAGGGGCGAGCCCCCCTTTATATAGTAAAAAGGAGAGCAACAAAAGGAAAGAAAAGAAATGGAAAGTCTTTGAGAAGAGGCAAAAGAGGTGGTGGACCGGTCGATCCATGGACCAGATCGATCGGTCCATGTCTTCATGGGCTTGGGCCTCGATTCTTCATAGGATCGATCGATCCAAGTGTGGATCGGTCGATCCCAACTCTCGTCCGAGTCGCCTTCGTCAGCAGATTGACATGTCTTCAGTAAATCGGCCATAACTCTTGATTGCACCCTTGGATTCCCTTCAAACCACTTGGAGATCAAAGCTAACTCCCTTATATATCTTGTATCAAAATCTTAGCAAGATCCAACGGTGGGAAAGTCTTCGTCTGAGGCCATACTGACGGGTCTGCTGGATTCTCCATCTTCACATGTACACTTTGCATCCAAAATGATCCAAAATTCTTTCTTTTCTAATATTTGCTTCTCAGACCTGAAATACACTAAGTGAAACATATAGCCCTAAAACTTATCTAATATAGGTTAGTTGACTCAAATAATAATCCTAAAACATAGACTAAAAACGATAAAAATAAGACTCATCAGCAAGCATAGAGGAGGGATATTTAAACCCCATTGAAGGAGACGACTCTTTTCAGGCAGCCTATCCATGTTGGCAATCCAGAAAGTGAAGGAGTGCTTAGGGACTGAATTCTTGAACCAAACCGCAGGAACCCAGAGTTTCTTTTGGCCAACGGGTCTGAGAATGTTCCAAGTTGTCTTGGTAGAGAAAGAGTCCTTCCTTGAGTTTGGAATTCCCTATGTGAATTAATTGGTCAGGACCGCGAGAAGGTGAGGGGGCCTGTACAAAGAGCATGAATTCCCTTAGAGCAAGAGAGTTAGGATTTCTAGCCCTTGCTGGAGGGAGTTTCCAACCTATTTCAGTAGAAGCATCAACAACCGCAGAATCAATTGGAATACCAAGAGTTAGAGGCCCATTGTTACCAAAGACTTCCAGCAGAGGCCCAAAAGCTTGCCTTTTTCCCATTACCAACAAGACAACCAATGAGAGTCTTTGCCAAAGGTCTCAAAGATAGTAGAAATCTCCAAATCCAACTAGAGGTGTTTTGAGGCTCTACTGACCAGAAAGAGGAATGCTTGAAGTAGTGTTCACTAGTCCAAGCAACCCAGAGGGATCCACTATTAGAGAAAAGCAACCAGATTAGGCGAAGGTTTAGGACCTTATTCCACACAAGGAAGTTTCTAAGACCCAAACCACCCTCCTCCTTTGGCAAACAGACCTGAGCCCAAGAAACTTTGCCTCCTGCTCATTTGGAAATGTCTCCTGACCAGAGGAAGCGGTTACATAGCTTCTCAATATCTCTCAAGCAGCATTTAGGGAGGGCAAAGGCAGAGAATCAGAAGTTGACTAAACTGTAAATCACTGCTGAGATTAGTTGAAGCCTTCCAGAGAAGGAGAAACATTTGACACTCCAAGAGTTGAACCTGTCAGAAATCTTATCAAGGAGGGGAGAGTAATCTTGTTTACTCAGCTTCTTATGGAGGAGAGGGAGACCTAGATACCGGACATGGAGCGAACCAAGTTGGAACCCAAACTGATTCAGGCGGCCAGCCTCATCATCATCAAGACCCGTATAGAAAATAGAAGTTTTCTCAATGTTCATGCACAAACCAGATATTTCTTCAAACCCTTAGAGAGAGGAGATAATGCCTTGAAGAGAGGATTATTGGCCATCAAAAAACAACATCACATCATCAGCAAAAGCTAGATGAGTGATCTTTGGTTCTTTACAGAGAGGATGGTAACCAATGACACCTTCCTCAAACTTAGTCGCCAGAAGGTTTGCAAATATCTCCATGGCCAAGATAAACAAGGGAGGAGATAAGGGGTCTCCTTGTCTCAGACCTTTTTCTCCATTGAAGTAACCATAGAGTGCCCCATTGACATTTATAGAGAAGGATGTGGTAGACATGCATTGCCAGATCCAATGTAGATAGGAGGAAAGTCAGCAGCTTCTAGCACTTGTCTTATGAAATCCCATCTGACTGAGTCAAAGGCTTTCCTAAGGTCCACTTTGAGGAGAGCTCGAGAAGAGATAGTACCTCTATTAAAACCCTGGACCAGTTCTGTTGCGAGAAGGACATTTTCCACCAGGAGCCTGCCTTTCACAAAAGCGGATTGAGAGTTGGAGATAATTTTGGGTAGAAGGGTTTCAAGTCTTCTAGCCAACAGTTTGGAGACCACCTTATACACCACATTGCAACAAGAAATAGGTCTAAAATCTCCCAATTTGACAGCACCATCTTTTTTGGGAACAAGAATGATAGCTGTTGCATTCCACTGTTTGAGTAGCATACCTGAGGAAAAGAATTCCTTAACAGCAAGAGTAACATCTGAGCCAACAATGTCGCAACAGGTTTTAAAAAACTCCCCAGTGAATCCATCAGGACCAGGAGCACGGTTTCTGGGTAGTGAGAATACTTCTCTCTTGATTTCATCATTAGAGATAGGAGCTAGAAGAGCAGATTTAACTCCTTCATCACATTTGAAAGGAGTAAGTGAACTGATCAACTCTTTTTGCTCAGTGAGGAGAGGACCACTAGAGAATCCCAGCAAGACTTCAAAGAAAGAGATACAATGAGATTGAATATCCTCCATCTTATCAACTCTCTGGCCAATAGAGTCAAGCAGATGATGGATCTGGTTGATAGATCTCCTAGTGGCAACCATTATGTGGAAAAAAGCTGAGTTACAATCACCACATTCAATCAATTTAACCCGAGATTTCTGACAAAGGAATTTCTCTTCAGCTAACGCTAGAGCAGACCAATCTTTATGCGCTTTCTTCTCAAGGGCAGCCAAGAGAGGAGAGGGGTTTGTCATTACTCTATTCTGACAGTCAATTAGGACTGAGTGCGCCTGCTGTACCCTAGCTTCAAGGTCAGAGAAGTACTCAGTATTGAGATCCTTGAGAAGAGATTTTAAAGACCTGAGCTTCATTGATAGCCTGAACATGGCTGATCCAGAAAAAGTACTTTCCTGCCAGTGAACAGCAACTCTTGGTAGAAACTCCTGATGTTGAAACAGGAAGTGGGAGATCTTAAAGGGCTTCTTAGACTTGAAAGAGGCTCCCAGAGAAACACAAGAAGGCCTATGGTCAGAAACATCCAAATCACCAAAGTCTCCATAAGAGAAGGGGAAAGTTAGCTGCCAATTGTCAATTACTAAGATGCGATCTAATTTCTTAGCAATAGGGTTCTCCTCTTGGTTATTCCACCAAGTGAACAGGTTACCTCTGAAAGAAAGGTCAAACAAACCAGCCGATGAAACACAATCTCTAAACTCTGAGATGCCTTTTGAGATTCTTTTACCACCACAGGAACTCTCTGAAGGATTTAGGATCTGATTAAAGTCTCCTAAGACCAGCCAAGGCTTTGAGAAGATGATAGGATCAGCACCAAGACTCAATAGTTCATCCCATAGATTTCTCCTCCCATACTTACAATTGACTGCATACACAAAAGAAACATTAAACTCCACATAAGAATTAGCCATTTTAACGATACATGTGATCATCTAATCAGATTTAGAGTGTACTGAGAGATCAACAGACTGGTTCCACACAACCCAAATACGCCCAAGTTCCGCAAATTCGTAGTTACCGACAAAACTCCAACCCGGAAAGGTAGATTTATTAATCCTATGAGACTTGTGCATTCTAACACGAGTCTCAATAATGCTACCAAAAGAAGGCTTATAATGCCTTAACCATTTCTTGAAGCTTATACGCTTAATATTTTGATTAAAGCCTCTAATATTCCAACAAAAGGTGTCTACCATATATACTAATGAGAGGAGGATTTGGGGCTCTTCCCCAATAAGAACTTTTCTTGCCTTCTCTGTTTCTTAGAGAGCACTAGGACAAAAGGAGACTCCTCTTCTTTAGAGTTATCTTGATCCTCGGAACTAGATTCAGCTGAAAATGAATTATCCTGAGATGCAGAGCTAGAAGACTCATACTCAGAATTATCAGAAGAGACTGGAAAGGGGGTGCGCTGTTTGCTGGTGGAGGCAGCAGATAATTTACGGCGCATAGCAGATTTCTGTTTTGCCGGAAGCTTTGGGTTAGGTGGAGGAATAGAATCCATATCCACAACCAGCTTGTCTTTCCTTTTAGAGGGGACTTTAGATGCTGGGGTAGAGGTCTCTGGTTGCTCCTTTGAAACTGACTTCTTCTTAGGAGAAACCTTCTTAGGAACAATGGGGGTTTCCACTTGCACCTGTTTACGTTTGCCATTAGGTTTGCTTTTTCTACCAACCTTTGACTTCTTTACTCGAGGGCATAGCTCAGAGGTATGGCCTGTAGAGTTGCACCCAGTACAAGTAATGGGGGCTGTAGGGCATCGACGAATGTTATGCCCAACTTGCTGACAGTGAGAGCATATAGGAGGAAACCAAGGGCAAGCAACCTCCACTATGCAGATATCACCAGTTTCAAACTGCACATTAACAGCTTCAGGGAGAGGTCTCAAAGGTTTGACGATGGTAAAAACTTTAGCAACTTCCATATTCGTCATGTTAATAGTCGATGGGTGACAGAACAAGGGGTGACCCAACATACCAGCAACATGCTCGAAGCCTTCAGTAGAAAAGACATGCGGAGGGACTCCACGAAATTCAAGCCAAACCGGAACTTGCGTGAGCTCAGGCATTGTAGGGTTGAGACCCGGTTCCCATTCGGCCACAAACATAGTTTGACCTTCAATATGCCAAACACCTTTACTGAGGACTCGTTTTCGAGTTTCGGGATTAGGAACTCTAATCAGAACCGATCTTGGCCCAAGCTTAGAGGTGGTAATATCCCGGAGACGGTTGCTCCAAATACCATTAAAAATGGCATGGAGAGCATGATGAGTCCCATTTTTACCGTTTTCTATATATGATTTAGGTTTGTATATTGAGTAAATTAACTTATATTAGATAGAATATAGGACTATATGCTTTACTTAGTGTATTTCAGGTCTGAGAAGCAAATATGGGAAAAGGAAGAGTTTTGGATCAATTTGGATGCAGATATACATTTAAAGATGCAGAGTCCAGCAGACCTGTCCGAAGTATGGCCTCAGACGAAGACCTTCCCACCGTTGGATCTTGCTAATATTTTGATACAAGATAGCTAAGGGAGTTAGCGTTCATCTCCAAGTGGTTTGAAGGAAATCTAACGGTGCGATCAAGAATTATGGCCGATTTACTGAAGACATGTCAACCTGCCGACGAAGCTGACGTGGCAGAGAATGGGATCGACCGGTCCACACATGGGATCGATCGATCCGGCCCATGGACCGACCATTCCAGGCCCAGGATCGACCGGTCCACCGCCTCTTTTGCCTCCTCTCCAAGACTTTCCATTTCTTTTGTTTCCTTTTGTTGCTCTCCCCTTTTCCTATATAAGGAGGGCTCGACCTTGTAATCAAATACATCTTTTTAGAGCAGTGGCTCTCTCTTTTGAGAGTTGTAGCTTTCCCCTAGTTTTATAAATATTTTATAGTTTTATTTTATAGCTTTCTTTTTAGGTTTAGATTCTTTAATAAAGATGTTTCCTTTTGTGTTCATCTTTGTTCTTGTTTTTATGCTTGAGTAGTTTCCTTATTAGGCTAGGGTTATTCTGAAGGGATGTGACCGATTATTAGGTTGTTAGTTTGGGAATTTATTTTATAGTTCTTCTTCTAATGTTATTCTTAATGCTTAGGGCTTGAGTAGCTAAGTTGTTCTAAGATTCTAGGTGATTAATCTGGGCACGAGAGTGTGTTTAGTTGCTGGAATTGACATTAGGCGAGCAAGGTTCCATGGCTTGGCAACGAAAGTTCTTGCCATGGCACCTTGTGAACATATCAATCTTGTTATTAATGCTAGCTTTACATTGTTAGGAGGGCATTTGATGCGAGAGCGACTTGCCTGTTCTTTAATTTAGTATTGCTAAGTAGGCATTTGATGCGAAAGCGACTTGCCACTACAATTGTGAATTGAGTTCTAGAACATATTTTAATACTCCCTGTTAATTGATTTAATTGTTTTGTCACATCCCGGATGGTTTCCCTATGCCTAATATTCTTTTATTATTTATTTGCTTTGTTTTATTTCTCGTTAGGTTGTTAGAAAACAAAATCTTATTTTATTTTGTCTTAACTTAATTTAATCTATTAATTTAAAGTACATCTCTGGTCTCTGTGGATTCGACCCTAAAGTACTACTATGATTACCGTTTTTGATCCGGTATAGTGTATGATAGGTTTTATTTGTTTGCTTTCTTTTAGCGAAGATCAAATTGGCGCCGTTGCCGGGGACCAATAGATGCCTTTAGAGTTTTAGAATTGAATTCAGTCTAAGATTTTATTTTTCGTATTATACTAATTATTTTATTTTTTTTTGTTTTCGTTTTCAGGTGCATGCAATTGAGAAGCCACAAGACTACCGATTTAGTTGCACTCTCTAACGAAGAGCTAGGCCATTTAGAACGAAGAAGGAGGACCAACTCCGAACCAGCTGAGATGAATCCCCAAGATGTGCTACCAGAAAGAGCTAACCCACCTGCTTTTTCAGCTGCTGAAGGAGGGAACAATCCTCCACATGTCCAACCTGCTGCTGTCGGACCGATCGGTCTCATTCTCGGACCGAACGATCCTCGTGCTCCCGGATCGATCGATCCACCACCTGGACCGGTCGATCCTCTCGCTGCTGCACAACCTACTCGTACGCTTGGCGAGCAGGACACACCGGATCGATTCTACGCAAACCGGTATGCGCTTCGCCCTCCGAATCCCACACGTCAGGATTATGAGATCAAGTATAACTTGATCAACGTTGTCCAAAACCGATGCTTTAACGGTTTGCCTACGGAGAACCCGATGGACCACATCGAGGCGTTTGAAGCATTGTGCAATACCACGAAGGCTAATGGAGTTCCCTACGACTATCTGAGGCTGACCTTGTTCAAATTCTCACTTGCGGATAAGGCGTTGCGATGGCTCAAGATGTTGGAGCCCGGTTCCATAACCACTTGGGAAGCATGTCGTGCTAAGTTTCTAAATCACTTCTATACGAAGGCCCGATCAGCACGTATGAGGAACCAGATTGTTGCCTTCAAGCAAAAGGCTACTGAGACTTTCAATGAAGCTTGGGAACGATTCAAAGAGTACGTGAAGGACTGCCCCCATCACGGCTACACTCAAGAAAGCCTCATGACCACTTTCTATGGCGGTATTGACACCCAATACCAAATGGCCCTTGACACGACAAGCAAAGGAGACTTCTCAACCAACACCGTGGTGCAAGCGACGGCACTTATCGAGAACTTGGCAAAGAGTAACATCGATCATGCTCCCGAGTATGACCGGTCGGTGAAAGTGAAGGCTGTAGAGACGGAAGCACTAAAGGATCTCACGCAGAAGGTGAACCTTCTTCTTGCGCGTGAACAACAACAAAAGAAGGCATGTGAGTTGGATGAAGATGAAGACTTGGAAGAGCTTAATTACGTTGGAGGTTACCGTGGTTTCAATCCCAATTACCGGAACCATCCTAACCTCTCTTATCGAAGCAACAATGTGGAGAATCCACAAGATATGGTCTAACCTCCACGCCAACAAGGAGCTTTCAACAAGCCATCTACGTTTCCTAACCTCCCGCCTAAGCCAGCTGCCCCTCAGGAGAACAAGCTGGAGTCTATGATGTACTCTCTGATCGAGAGCCATAAGAAGAGTGCATCCGAGATCAATGCTAAGATTGACGGGATGTATGGTGACCTTAATGGGAAATTCACTACTTTGGCGACTTATGATTTGCATCGATCGGTCCTTTTATCCAACGATGAAACCCTTTTATCCAACGAGTCGACTCTTGTCGCCAAAGTAGTGAATTTCCCATTAAGGTCACCATACATCCCGTAAATCTTAGCATTGATCTTGGATGCACTCTTCTTATGGCTCTCGATCAGAGAGTACATCATAGACTCCAGCTTGTTCTCCTGAGGGGCAGCTGGCTTAGACGGGAGGTTAGGAAACGTAGATGGCTTGTTGAAAGCTCCTTGTTGGCGTTGAGGGTAGACCATATCTTATGGATTCTCCACATTGTTGCTTCGATAAGTGAGGCTAGGATGGTTCCGGTAAATCGAATTGAAACCACAGTAACCTCCAACGTAACTAAGCTCTTCCAAGTCTTCATCTTCATCCAACTCACATGCCTTCATTGGTTGTTGTTCACGCGCAAGAAGAAGGTTCACCTTCTGCGTGAGATCCTTTAGTGCTTTCGTCTCTACAGCATTCACTTTCATCGACCGGTCATACTCGGGAGCATGATCGCTGTTACTCCTTGCCAAGTTCTCGATAAGTGTCGTCGCTTGCACCACGGTGTTGGTTGAGAAGTCTCCTTTGCTTGCCGTGTCAAGGGCCATTTGGTATTGGGTGTCAATACCGCCATAGAAAGTGGTCATGAGGCTTTCTTGAGTGTAGCCGTGATGGGGGCAGTCCTTCACGTACTCTTTGAATCGTTCCCAAGCTTCATTGAAAGTCTTAGTAGCCTTTTGCTTGAAGGCAACAATCTGGTTCCTCATACGTGTTGATCGGGCCTTCGTATAGAAGTGATTCAGAAACTTAGCACGACATGCTTCCCAAGTGGTTATGGAACCGGGCTCCAACATCTTGAGCCATCGCCTCAGATAGTCGTAGGGAACTCCATTAGCCTTCGTGGTATTGCACAATGCTTCAAACGCCACGATGTGGTCCATCGGGTTCTCTGTAGGCAAACCGTTAAAGCATCGGTTTTGGAAAAGGTTGATCAAGCTATACTTGATCTCATAATCCTGACGTGTGGGATTCGGAGGGCGAAGCACAGACCGATTTGCGTAGAATCGATCCGGTGTGTCCTGCTCGCTAAGCGTACGAGTAAGTTGTGCAGCAGCGAGAGGATCGACCGGTCCAGGTGGTGGATCGATCGGTCTGGGAGCACGAGGATCGTTCGGTCAGAGAATGAGACCGATCGGTCCGACAGCAGCAGGTTGGACATGTGGAGGATTGTTCCCTCCTTCACCAGCTGGAAAAGCAGGTGGGTTAGCTCCTTCTAGTAGCACATCTTGGGGATTCATCTCAGCTGGTTCGGAGTTGGTCCTCCTTCTTCGTTCCAAACGGCCTAGCTCTTCGTTAGAGAGTGCAACTAAATCGGTAGCCTTGTGGCTTCTCAATTGCATGCACCTGAAAACGAAAACAAAAACAAAATAAAATAATTAGTATAATACGAAAAATAAAATCTTAGACTAAATTCAATTCTAAAACTCTAAAGTGATATACCTCATATTTTACCCACTTCACCTGTGTTTTATGACTCGTTTTTAGAGTCTTTCTAGTGTTTTTGTAGTGTTTTACTATGATTACAGGTTAATTGACGTTTGGAGCTTACTTGGAGCAAAAGGATCAAAAAGGGATCAATTTGGAGCTTTTATGAAGAAATGAAGATCAATGCAGATTTGCAGCCTTCTCTGTCCAGAAATACGAAGAGTGTCGATCGACACCACTAACTCCTGTCGATCGACAGGCGACCTGGAAGCAGAGCTGTTCGAGATTTGAAGCCCAATTCGTTTCCTACTCAAGTTTGGACTCCTAAGACCGACCTAAAGAAGTCCTAGACGTCCAGAGACTTGTATATATAGTGTTTTTGTCCTTGTGTTTAGGCATCCAAGTTTTCTTACCCTAAGTTTACTTGAGACTTTTAGAGAGAGAAAGATATTGAGAGCTTGTGTTTTAGGTTTTGAGAAGAGAGCTCTGGGGAGATCTTTCAACCTGATTGTGAACCCCTGTTATTTCTATCCCTTAATCTTAATTATGTTTTCTCCTATCTTTTGTGCTCTTACTTTGATCATGTCTGAGTAATTCACTTGTTAGATTTAGGGTCTCTCATAAGGGTTTGATGGTTTGATTGAATGAAATTGATTAGTTAAGGATTATCTATCTTATATTGTTCTTCATCATTAGATTGTTCTTAATGCTTATTCTAGATTCGCGACCTGGAATTTGAACTTAGGTTGTTAGTCACCACGACAGTGGGATTGATTGCTTGACCCTATCTTTGATGAGCAACACTCCTGATTCTCAACGACAGTTGGTTTTAGGGTCTTGTGAACATATTGAACCTGAACTTTAATGCTGATTTAGATTCTAGGATTTCACAATGACAGTTGGTTATCTGTTTCTAGGTTTAGGAGTATTCACAACGACAGTTGGTTTACTTACTTTTATGTTTGAGTTCTAGAACATTGACTAATTTATCCTGACTAATCATTCTATCTATCATTCCTGATTTCCTGAGAATTCCCTAGCTCTAACGCTTTTTCTATTTATTTACAACTCGATTTACTTTTCTGCTAATTGCTTTCTTGCTTTCTTTTACTTTTACATCTTTCTGGTTTAGCATAATCTGACAATTGAATACCTATTGTGTAACTAAGTCCCTGTGGAAACGATCCCTAAGTACTACAGTGATCTCTTAATTTGAGAGAGTAGCTCAGGGTAAATTTGAGCATATCATAAAGGCATCTATTGGTCCCCGGCAACAGCGCCGATTTGATCTTCGCTAAAAGAAAGCAAACAAATAAAACCTATCATACACTATACCGGATCAAAAACGGTAATCATAGTAGTACTTTAGGGTCGAATCTACAGAGACCAGAGATGCACTTTAAATTAATAGATTAAATTAAGCTAAGACAAAATAAAATAAGATTTTGTTTTCTAACAACCTAACGAGAAATAAAACAAAGCAAATAAATAATAAAAAAAATATTAGGCATAGGGAAACCATCCGGGATGTGACAAAACAATTAAATCAATTAACAGGGAGTATTAAAATATGTTCTAGAACTCAATTCACAATTGTAGTGGCAAGTCGCTTTCGCATCAAATGCCTACTTAGCAATACTAAATTAAAGAACAGGCAAGTCGCTCTCGCATCAAATGCCCTCCTAACAAAGAAAAGCTAGCATTAATAACAAGATTGATATGTTAACAAGGTGCCATGGCAAGAACTTTCGTTGCCAAGCCATGGAACCTTGCTCGCCTAATGTCAATTCCAGCAATTAAACACACTCTCGTGCCCAGATTAATCACCTAGAATCTTAGAACAAATTAGGTACTCAAGCCCTAAGCATTAAGAATAACATTAGAAGAAGAACTATAAAATAAATTCCCAAACTAACAACCTAATAATCGGTCACATCCCTTCAGCGTAACCCTAGCCTAATAAGGAAATTACTCAAGCATAAAAATAGAAACAAAGATGAAACTATAAAGAGACATCTTTATAAAATAAAACTAAGAGTGTATTGAGATATGAATCTCTTACAAACTCTAAAAGGGAGAGAATGAATTGTGTATGATTACAAGAGGCGAGCCCCTCTTTATATAGTAAAGGGAGAGAGGCCGCAAAAGGAAAAGAGAAGAGAAAATGGAAAGAAGAAAAATGGAAATCCTTGGAGAGTCGGCAAGCGGGGATCTATCGATCCTTCGGGTGGATCGGTCGATCCCACCGTCTTTCTTCTTCTTGGGCCAAAGCTCTTGATTGGATCGAACGGTCCATGGGTCTGGTTGGTCGATTCTGCCGCCTCTTCAATCGTGGGCTGCAAATCTTCAGGGATCGACCGGTCCTCGGTGTGGATCGGTCGATCCTTCTTCATTTCTTCACACTTGGTCATTTCTTCATGCTTAATTGATCCAATTTCCCTTCTTTTCCAATATTCTCTCTTTAGACTTGTAAATCACTAAGTAAAGCAAATAGTCCTAATATCTATCTAATATAGGTTAGTTGACTCAAAATACAATCCTAAAACATAGACTAAAAACGATAAAAATAAGACTCATCAAGGGGGAAGCTTCGGCGAGGAGCGCTGCTTTTTTTTCCGTCATCGGAAAAGAGGGTGGCCGCTACTGAGATCGGCAACGGCGGCTAGAAAGGAAAGGGTTTCACTTTTTTAGTCGTGAAGGTTAGTAAGTATTAATGAGAAACCTCTTTATTGATCAAGACCGATTCTGTTTAGCTACTTAAGAAGTCTCTTTTGTCAATGAAACCTCTTCATTGATCACTCATGAGAGACACAAGCTTAAAAGTCCATATTCCACTACAGAGATCGAGAATCCTTTGGGATCTAAACGAGTTAAGGATCGCTTCTAACGACAACTTTAAGGCAAGTATTGAACATGTCTCGCAATTCGAAGAAGAGATCAATGGCATTAAGTTTGAACTTCAACACCAAAGGGAAGCTATTCGAGATCAAGACCTGAAGATTGTCAACGTGGAGTTTGCTTTTGGTGCTGCAAACGACAGTCTAGAATAGAAGATCGAAGCCTTATTATTATTCGTGTAACGTACGAGTCATCTCCTGATGTTATTATTAATAGTAAGTGTATCAATTTTCACAGCTGTTTCCACGTAATGTGATTTGCTACGAGATTGTAGGCACTACCCACGTACTGTGGTTTCAGTATTATTATTTTTAATACAATTAGCTGTCAGTGTCGGCTGGTCAATTAACATCGGAAATATAAAAGAAACTATATAGTAGTATAGAGAAGTATATACAAAATGATTTTATAAGTTCCCATAAAACAAATAGTAGATGACGAGAGTGTTCGCAAGACAAAAATTGAAACTCAACTGCTGCTTACTTTCTTTTCTTTGGGGAGAAACAAAATGTTTCATACTCTATCCAGAATAGCTAGTCACCATGCCTAAAACTCGTGCTACCATTTCATGATCTTCCTTTAACTTTTACTATTTTAGTTTGTTTGCTTTTGCAACTTGTGATGAATGTGAGAAAGCCGATCAATCATCTTCAGAAAAACTCCATACTCCCAATCTCCTTCTCATATATAGAGATGAAAAGTATGAAAGATTCAATGCTCATGGCGATTGATGTTTATGACTCCCGGTATATCAATATAATCTTTGTGTAGCGTTACAAAGATGATTGTGGTGTGTTAGGTAACCACAATCCTTATTGATTTACCGCGAGTCATAAACATCAATAGTTATTATCATCACATCTCTTATACGTTTCTTCTCGGTCAAGAAAGAGATTGAGAATATGGAGTTTGTCCGAAGACGATAAATTGGTCTTCATAGCTCTTAAATCCTCTTATCTTCGTAGCTATGTCGTTCATTCAATATGTACAAATAGTAAGGGAGCTATGAATGGAATAAAACTCGAAGATGTATCCAAGAAGAAGAAAAAGACGAAATGAAAGATTAATTTTAAGGTAACTAATGAAAAAGATATTATTTATTTTAGTCATATCACATATGAAACATGTTCTCAGATTCAATAACAATTGTGTTACGGATAATAATGCTATATATGCGAGCTGTCAATGAAATTAAGAAACCAAATAGCAAACGAACAAGTTAGAAGCCAAACCATGACGTGAGATAGGAGGCAACATCATCTACACCTTTCTTAAATCTAATATCACCAATAGCTAACTTGACTTCGTCTTTTTTTTTTTTTTTTTTTTTTTTTGTCAAAGCAAATTCAAAGATAATGAGATTGCTTACACTACATTAGAGGAGGAGGTGGTTACAGAAAGTAAGGCTGTTTTTGTTGAATTATTTCAAGTTATAATAAGAACTTGATCAAAAGAACAGAGGCTGTTGGACGAGGGAGAATAGAGCATAAAATCTGAAACTTTTTCTTTTATTTACTCGACAACTTTCACATAACAACATACATGACTTATATAGATGTTTACATGACTACTCTACGAAACCCGTTGGTGAGAGTTGTATCTTATCAGACAAGTTACGCCTTTTACTCACACCCTTTCGTAGTAAGTCACATGTAATTTAATCATGGACTCAATTCCAACAGATTTAGCTATAGCATCAGCAGCAACATTGTTTAATCTTGAAAAGTAAATAATAGAGATGGATTCAAATATAAGTTGTAGAGACTGCGGATATCTTGAAGGATTTCTTTTAACTCATTTGTGACGCCTCCTGAGTTCATCAGACAAGGATTTGCGAGTCAGAGAACACATTTAGACGCGTTTGATGTCTGCATTCTTAGCAGAGAGAAGACAGGTCTTGACAGCAATAGCCTCAGCGGAGAGAGCTGAACTAACAAACAGTCTTGAATGATCCAACCTGCACCGCTATGCCCAGTAACTGGGCACCAAGCTGAACTAACAAACAGTCTTGTATTCGTGTTTATGCTTCTTATTTGAAGGTTTGTACCCATTAGTGCTTGAACAATTTGCGGAGATGTAATATCCATCAAATTCGAGATACAGTTGGTAATATCCATGAGTAGCAACTACCAAGTAACATAAGAAAGACTTAAACTGCAATATTTGCTTGTGGCTCAAAGCCTAACACAACCTCCAAAAATCAACCTTAAACAAAATGTTCATCTTTTAGCAATTAAAGAACAATGAATTTCACAAACGCTAGAGCATCTTGGCATTGTAAGGAGTTCTTTAAGGAAGTCACACTTCGCCTTTTCGGTATAGTAAACATCAAGCCTTAATTTCTCCAGGATTGTTGAATTCTTCAGGAAGTATCTTAGTAGCTCCGCTTCTCCTTCATACCATGAGATTGAACGTTTCCATTTCACAAACTTGAGTGACGAAACCACACACTGAGGCACTGTTGAAAACATCACCTTTGGTTGTTTGTTCTTATGAGGAATTCTACAGTTCCTAACCAATTCCTGCAAAAAGAGAAGAAAACAAATTGAGTAGAGAAAATATACACAAAAGATTTTCACAAACAATATATGCATAAATCAGAGGGATAAATAATATTTACTCATTACCGATATGAAAGATTCTAGTTTTGGGCAGCTCTCAAGAATGGTTGGCAACATTTCAAGATCACTTTTAAAAAGTTTAACATTCAAGCGGGATAGGCCACGAAACTGAGACACTGGTCCTGATTACGAGTATTGAAAGATATCCTGATAACAGAAGTAAACAAGTAAAAAAGAATGTTATGGTGAGAAACTTTTGTGGAAGAAATATTCATATATATGGTCAAACGTTGAGATCTATACCTTCAAAAAATCATTACTAATAACTAGCTCCCTGACCCTCGTGATATCAGTGAGGATGTCACAAATCATGCTGCTACTGTATGGCTCATGGCTAAAGTAGGGGAAATCAATAACTAGTTTGCCAGAGAAACCCAAATTGACGATCTGAAAGTTCTTTGTTGAGGAAACCGTAACGCTCAAATACTGAAGTAGAGGTGCATCAATCACAACTTGTGTACACTCATCTATATAGACTCTCTTTAGCGTATGAGAGCACACTTGTAAAACATTTGCCTTATGATCATCAGTCGAAGATCTGAAGATGGTTAAATCTTCCATAACTGGAGAGCCTGAGATAAGTTTCTGCAACGTGGTCTCGTTGGGATATATGTTATATCGTAAATCCATGATCTTCAAGCAAGGTAAGGAAACCAACTCAGCATTACACAAGGAGACCTGACAGAGTTGTAGGTGTACCAGTGTCTTACAGGTATATATACTCAGGGGTATCTCTCTCATATCAATGCTAATACAATCAACATCAAGATGCTGAATCCGATGCGTAGTCACAGCATCAATCCATGAAGTGAGATCACATATACCATCACCATAACCAAAATCTAACCGGAGTTTGCGTATCCATGACTCCCTGTGGGAATCAAAAAAGCTTTTAACAAAAGTCACAAAGGCATCGAAATTCGAGAATCTATAGAAGCCTAAGCCAATCCAGGAACCCATCGCCAAAGATTTCTCCATCTTGTTGACAAAACACTTGTTCTTACAGCATCACTAGTAGAAAGATGACAAAGTATGTCACATATCAAAGGATCAGGTAACTGGCTTATCCTATCTTCCTCATGTGACAATATTTTGGTTTTCTTCTTTCTACCCACCATTTGTCTATCAAATCTGCATCATCAAATTTCAGAAAGAAAAAAACTAAATAAAAAAATTGAACGTTACAGAAACAACAAACATCAATACTCGCCGGAAGACTCAAAACAGATATATATATATATCGATTAGTATAGTGTTTACAGAAAAAAAAAAAAAAAAAAAAAAAAAAAAAAACCAACCAATTTCAAATTATATACAAGATACAGGACACACTAGATGGCATTCAAATAATCTGGATGCGTACACAGATAAATTGCGACAATTCTTATACTCAAAATTCGATGTCGAGAAGAACACATGCAATGGCTTGTTAGGTTAAGGTTTTCAAAGATAACTGAAAATCAAGGAACAGAAGTGAATAAGTGAAGAAGAAGAACAAACCTATTCGTCTGGCTTCACGGTCATGTCGATTTCTTGCCTTAATGACGTTTCAGTGGCTCTTTCTTACCGCTCCTTTTAACACAAACGCCTTACCGTTTTATTTCTTACTACAAAACGCCTTGCCGTTTTATTTCTCCATTTGAACCAAGACACAACCACAAGTCCGATTGGACCAAACCGGTAATACCCACTTTTGTTCAGATACTAAAAACTGGTTTAATACTGGTTAAAGAAATAACACTGGACAGGAGATATTAAAAACAGATTTTATTTGTTTGGTTTGGGATTATGTCCCTTCTTCAAATAACAGAGAATCGAGTTAACTTTTGATCTCTTCTTCGGTAATGATTTATTTTTAGCAAAACTAAAAAATTTTGAGTAGTAAAATTCTTTTCCACACGTTAGGTTTTTAGTAGCTCGATTATTTAGACCTTTGAGGCCCTGATCTAAGAATTGATGAGCTTTCATAAACCAATTAGCAAAAGAACAAGTTAGAAGGAACTGAAGCCAAACCAACCATGAAACTACCAACACATATTCACTTTTGTCTCTACTCTTTACCAAATCAAAGGAAGACAAGTTTACATTCAGTAGAGCTTCTAGGGATTTTAGGAGTTTCTTGTTAATGAACAACCTTAATAGAGAAAAGTCAAGGATATAATCATAAACTGAGTTATACTGAATGTAAACTCGTCTTCCTTTGATTTGGTAAAGAGTAGAGACAAAAAAAAGTCTCTAGAGATGGACAACTGAGTTATATATAGTTTCACAAACTAAAACAAGACTTACCGATTCTTAACAACAACAAAAAGACTTCTTGCAAAAAACATAGTTCAACCATTTTCATAAACAAAGCCTACACTTGCATTTCTTGTGTGGCAAGAGCTTAATCTTCAGTTTACGACGACTTGACATGTGATGGAACGTCTTGGAATTTTCAGGAGCTTCTTCAAGATAACCTCTACATTTGGACGATAGATCGATTCTAGAGTCAGTTTCTCGAGGATTACTGAATTCTCTAGGAAGTACTTTACTATCTCCATTTCTGCAGCATATCCCGGGAACCTGGTTTTGATCCCAACAGACTTGAGCGAAGATAGCAAACACTCAGGAACAAATGTATAACTGATGTGATCCATTTTCATCAAGGAACAATCCCATACCTGAGGTAAAAAAGAGAGGAGAAAAGGCAATGAAAAGATAGGGAGAACCAAATCATAGAGATAAGAAAGCTCAAAGAGTTTAGCAGATCATTACCAGGATGAGTGATTTCAAGTTTGGGCAGCTCTCAAGAAAGCTTAGTAACCGTTTCAAATCAGGTACAATAGTAGATGCATACAGGTGGGACATGTAAACAAAATGAGGCAGTGGTTCTAATTTCGAGTATTGAGAGATGATCTGGAACCAAAAAGAAAAATAATGTGGGTCATAAACTTTCATGATAGATAATGTACATGTCTTATAGGGTAATTGACATTATATACCTTTAAAGTGTTTAGATGTATGATCATTTCCCTGACCTTTGAAATCCCGAGCAGAAAATCGCGGATGCTACTTGTCCTCGATGAAACGCTTGCTTCATCAAAATTGTCCAAACCAAAGGTGAGAGAAATATCTAACTTGGCATTGGAACTCAAGTTGTTTATTATATAACTTCCAGGTACGTCATCATCAATAGTCAAAGAGCGTAGTAGAGGAGCATCAATCACAACTCCATATTTATCACCAGCACCCATACAATCGCGTAGTATAATTTCGAGCTTCTTCGCAGACCAAGAATGCACCCGAATAACGTCAAGAGGATTCACAAATCCAATAATCGTTAACTCTTCCAATACAGGACAGCAAGAGACAAATGTCTCAAAGGTGGCCTTATTGGGAAACCAAACATACTCCAAATGCATAGTCTTCAGACAAGGTAAGGAAACAAACTCGGCATTACCCATGACCACCTCAGAGAGTTTTACGGATACCAGCGTCTCACAGATACGAAGGCTTATGGGGATTTCATAATAACCCTCTGAAGGACGCGAAACATCACAGATATCAAGATGCTGGACCTTACGCTTAATTGCAGCCTCAACCCATGACGTGAGATAATAGGCATCATCCACTTCGTTTGCATCTTCATCAAGACATAACTTGAGCTTGTTTATGTATGAAGCCCTATTGGAATCGAAAAACCTGTTACCAAAACTCATAAAGGCATTGAAATCAGGGAAGCCTTGAGAATCCAATTCCAAACGAGGAAGCCAAAGCCAGAGACTCCTCCATCTGGTGGATAAAACGCTTGTCTTAACACTGTCCTCTATGGGAAGATGAGAAAGAATGTGACATATCAAAGGATCAGGTAATTGGCTTATCCTATCTTCCTTCAATCTGTAATTCGATTCTTTGGAACGAGCCATTTGTTTCTATTTCAGACAAAGAAAATCTGTAGAAAAAGAAAAAAAAACAACTTGGATGAAAAAGTAAATAAGCAGAGACATAACTCGCAACCATCACTAATCAATGCTCGATGAAGAAGATTAATGAGAGAAAGAGAACTAAACCACACATTGAGACTAAGTTAGGCTAGGGTTTTTCAAACTCTTATGAAGATGATTTTACTACAAAAATGGGTAAACTAAGAAGAAGAAGAAGAAGAAGAAGAAGAAGAACCTACAGTGTTTTGGCTGAACGGAATCGAATAACTTGCCGGAACTGTAGATCTTGATTTCGCCGACGGGAAACGGAATCACTCGCCAGAACTCTCTGCATCTATTTGAAGTCTTTATGTCACTCCTGCGTGTGTTATAAACATAACAAAAAGCCCAACAATCCAAAATGGCCCTATTATAATTGTTTTCTTTTGTCAGACATTTTTACACATCACAATTAGGTTTTTCACCCGCGAAACAAATATTAAATTTATAAGTTTTAAAACGCATGATTTAAAAGTTTAATTGTAATTTATTTATTTTACATTATTTCACCAACACGCTGATCTTTATGATCTAGTACAATTTTTGTTAACATTTTTTTTAAAATGATTATTTATCATATTTGAGTAAAGTATGTCCGTTTTTTAAAAATAATAATACAAAAATTTTATAGTAACATGATTAATTTGTATATCATAATACAAAATTTTGATATCATAATACAAAATTTTGATTTCACCAACGCGCTGATTTTTTATGATGTATTGCAATTTTTATTAACATTTTTCTTAAGTGATTATTTATCATATTTGAGTCAAATATGTCCTTTTTAAAAAAATTCAAACCACAATATATGCGAATCAAAATCTAGATTTTTATTTATTGAACTATGTATTGATTTAAATATTTATAAAATATGATTAAAAAAGATAATAAGTAAATTTTTAATAAAATCTTTGAAATAATTAAAGGAATTAAGTTTGTTGACAAAATTAGAGGAGAGAGAAAATCATTTATTTTCTTATATTGATTTTGATTTTAATTTTGATTTCAATTATTTTTAATCTCCAATTTATCATTTTTAATTTCAATTAAACATCCCCATAATGTTTAATTGAGTGGCAATTGATGTGATAAAAACAAAATGTTTTGACATTTTCTATTTTATACTTTTATTTTAATAATAAGAAGATAGTAACAGTACAAAAATATATTCTAATTTTCAAAATAATGTAAATAATTCATTATTTTTTTTAATAGTATGAGTTAAGCTTAAAAGGTTGAACTTAATCTCATATTCATTGTTATAATTTTTATATATATGTGGTCCAGTTTGGATTCACTTTTTTGACCTAGAAACCCAACTTAATGTATGATTATTATCTATTTCACTGAGCTTTTGATATTTATTTAGCTTTGCAGTAAAATCCAAGTTCCAACAAAGTCTGCAATTTGACATTTACCTGATCTAATTAGTGCTTGAACAATTTGTGGAGATAATATCCATCAAATTCGAGATACAGTTGGTAATGATCATTACATGAGCAGCAACCACCAGGTAACATAAGAAAAACTTAAATTGACTTTATATAAAAAAAACTTTAATTGTAATATTTGCTTGTGGCTCAAAGCCTAATACAGCCTCCTAAACTCAACTAGTTTAACGACCAAAAAGATCAACCTTAAACAAAATGTTCAACCCCATCTAAGTTTAGCAATTATAGAACAATGGATTTCACAAATACTAGAACATTTTGGCATTGTAAGGAGTTCTTTAAGGAAGTCACACTTCGCCTTTTCGGTATAGTAAACATCAAGCCTAAATTAATAAAGACACCGTACCAGCCATACATCAATACAGATATCGAGTAGTATAGTGAGAGAGAAGAACTAAAATCACATGCGAGGGTGTTTGAAGATGATTAAGAATCAAGAAACAGTATAAGAAGAAGAACGACGCACCAGAGTAGAGTTTAATTACTACGGCAGATAGATAATGGCATCTGTTTTGTATGGCTCTGTTCCATATTTATCCATGCACTACTTGAGGCATCTAATTTAAAGCTGCTGACAAAAAAAAACCATGCACTATATGGACTGATTTATCGGTTGCCTAAAGCAATCAACGGCTTAAATCGACAATTTGCCAAATGGCTGATTAATTTAAAAAAAAAATATTAGGTTTAAAAGGATTCGACTTTAGATTCATCGAATTTCATATGAATACCCAACCCACAACTTAGTTTGTAATACTATTTATTGTAATACCCCGCTCCCGAGATTCCATATGGGGTCAATTTGTTTTGAGATTATAGTGCAAGCTGAATCAAACATCAAACGACTAGGGTTTTGGTACAAGGGTGAGCACGTGTATTTTTATATACACAGAAGTGTATGTATGGGCCACCTTTATAAAGCTGCTAAAGAAGGAGAATAAGGAATAAGGCTGGTATCGAGAGAAAAGATGAGTTGCCGTGTCGTATTGAATCGTGAAGGAGAAGAGTTGGGAAGACCCATGGGAGTAGATCGTTGCTGCAGCTGAGCCACCACACCAAGGAGAAAGTGAGCAGATCCACTAGAAAGAAGAAGAAAGAGACGAGAGAGAAGAAACGGAGATGGAGGCGTGGACGTCGCGGAGAAGAAGATCGTCACCATCACCGCGAAGGTGAAGCATTGAGAGAGTGAGATTTGGTTCATGAAAGCAAATGGAAGTGGAGATGAAGGGGATCAGAACAGATCCGAACTGGAACAAAGGAAAAGAGAAAGAAAGTGAAGGGAAGATAGAAATAAAGGCAGTGTGGAGGAGCCAAATTTGGAGCTTTGCCGGCGCCGGATCTGACGTAATTCCGATAAGGTGATGATACTGGCGTGATTTCCAGCAAGCCAAGAGTTTATGGCAACTGACGGATCTTCAATCAGAGTTAAAATGAACAAGTTATGGACGTTTCTTTCTGGCCAAGAAACAACTGAAAACACTGCATCATATTTCTTGGAAAACCAGTGTACGTCTATGGGTTTTGTGAGGCGTTTTCCCGATGATCTCGAAAGATTTAACTGTCGAATAAGATGTCTATGGAAATATCTTGCTGCGAGGAATCTACTGAATCTAACGGCTTGTCAATCAGAGTTACGATGTAGCTGTAATGTTACATGGAATTTGGCCCAAAATAATTTCAGTTTGCAGACATTCAGAGATCATATCTGACACAACATATTCATGAGAACGTGGGAAACTCATTTCATGTCCGATATGACTGACACTTGGTGGAGAGCTTTCTGGAACAACTGTCTCAAGAATCAACGGTGGGATTGAAACGTTAACGGTTAGTTTTGGAGTTAACAGATTTCTATGGAGTATATAGTGATGAGTTTTCTTGTTTGGATTGGCAAATGAGCTTGGTTTGAGCTGAAAGTTGGCAGGAGAATTTAGGACTAATGGAGATAGCTTTTGGTTGATGGAGAACCAAGTTGGAGTTCGAGATTATGGGAAAAGAGAGCAAGTTGTTCTTTATCATCAAGTGAGGGTGGTATTTGCAAAACATGGAGTTATATTCTCATGTTATGATTCTTGATGCTGGACATATAAGCTTAGCCTCTTGATGGAGTTATGAATCAAGAAGCATAACAAAAGAAACTAATCCATGTTTCGCAAATACCATCCTCACCTTAGCTTCTTGATTATGAAGAACAACTCACTTCTCTTTCTCTATATTTTTGATCTCAAACTTGGTTCTCCATCAACCAAAACCTATATTCATGATTACTAAATTTTCCTGCCAAATTTCAACTCAAACCGAGCTCATTTGCCCAACCAAACCGTAGAACTCGTCATAAAATACTCCATAGAAATGTGATTCAGAAACTCAAGAATAACTTCAAAACTAACCGTTAGAATCACAATCCCACCGTTGTTTATTGAGACAGTAGTTAATGAGACTCAACCTACCGGACAGCGTACGGACAGCTACCCGGACGACGGACGGTACGCGGGACGGGACGCGGGACGGGACGCAGGACGGGACGATGACCGGACCGGGACGATGCAAGGTACACGGACAGCAGCCCAAGCACCCCAGATCCTCCCAGGGGCTATCACAAGATCCAGGAGCAACACACGAGGACTTCTGACCAAATGCAACGCATTCGCGGACGAGTTCATTCGAACGTACGACCCACGGTCGTGCGGTCCCAACGGACCCGATCGCCCGGATGACCGTGAGGTTGTCCGGACCGTCTTCACCATCACTAGGTGAAGACCCGAAAGTCACTAAGGGAATTGGTACTCTTTCCCTACTTGGGTTTATCCCATTGGGTTTACTAGGTAGGGTTTTAACGAGGCCAAGGAACTTAGCGCATGGCCATGCACCTCCGTGTGACGTGGCCATCTCCTCTCCCACTCAAAATAAAGCCGTTGAGGCTCTTCTTGTTTACGGTTGTAATAAAGACACGTCTCCTTTGTTTGACCGCGTGTTGACCAAAGCGACTTAGGGTTTTCTTGTATCCGCCTATATATAGGCCGCTTAGCTCATTTGTAAGGGTCAGCTTCTTTGAAATAAAAATCAGTTTCTTTTTTTCTTTCTCATTTGTTGCGAAAACATTGAGAGCTCCTTAGAGTCTTTGAATCGGATTCAAAGCCTCTAAGTGTAACCGTATCACGAGATCCATCAACCCTCGTGTGTCGTTACTTCGTTCCGCCAACACGTATCCCTTCACCGAGTCACTACCGGTTCGAGTTTCTCACTGGTCGTTGCTCTCCATCTCCAAGTCCCCACTTTCGGAGGCTAGACGGATCGAGTTTCTCTTCGTTAACCTCACCCATCGCGCCATCAACCGTACGAGACCGTAGGTTCACCGTACCGCTCACCGACCGTACCATCGTCCCGAAGGTGTCTTCGGTGACCGTGTGACGTATCAGTTTTGGTATCAGAGCCGAACGTTCCTTAAGGTTGTATCTATCCTTCTTAGATTTCGTTTTGTGTTTTTGCTTTAGTTTCATTTCAAAAAAAAAAAACCATAAAAAGTTTTCCTTTGTTGCCGTTTGTGTTCTTCGTTGAGTCCTAGCTAAAGTTCAAGTCTTTTGTTGTTTCTAGCTCGTTTTCGTATTAAAGCTTGAGTCTTGCTTCGTTTTTAGCTCTTGTGGCCTTGAAAACCACTCGCTTGAAGTTCCTCTTTCGCTTTAGCCGGTTTAGTGTCGTCGTGTTCTTGTTTGTGTTCTTCGAGTCTTCATCGTGTTCTTCATCTCTTAGGTTGTTAGATCTTTATTTTCCTTGTTTCGTAGTATTTGCGTGTTAGTTTGGTGGCCTTGAAACCACGTGTCAAGCTTTGGGGCACGCGGTTCCGTACCGTTTTGTCCTTGAGCGATTTTTGTTTTGGTCCTAGGTTGCTTTTTGCTTTTTGACCGTTTGCTTTTTCCAATCATTAGCTGGTTATTTTGAATAAGATTCGCTTTGCCTCACCTTATCCATAAGCCTTAACGCACGTGTGTTTTGTTCGGGACAGGTGTGACGATCGTTAAGACCGTGCGGTACCAGCCCGGACGACAACGACCACCGACCCACGACCCGCCATCGACCACCCCCAGTCCACCTCCGACCAACCACCGACCATCAGCTCCGATCAACTCTCCGACCAACCACCACCGCCGGTTACCTGTCTCCGACCGACCGCCGCCATCTAAAATTTTCCGGTACACCGGAATCCGTACTTGTCCAATCGTACCATGGCCGGACAAGACCCACCTATTGCACCGGCTCCTCCACCTGATATTGGAGCTATTCTTGTGCGACTCCAGGCTCAAATGGGACGCATTGACGAGAGGTTGAACCATTTGGAAGTGGCTCGGCCACCTCCACCTGCCCCACGTATACGTCCGGTTCGAGACCATCGACTACCACCGGATGAAGACCAAGACCAAGGTCAAGGTCAGGTTGAAGAGCACACGTCTGATGAAGAGGATCTCGATTATCCTAGACGAAGAAACAACCGCCGGGACAACGAACGACCATTGGGTCCGAATCTTGCCGGACCATCGTGCAAAGTCACCGTACCGACCTTTGCCGGGAAGGTTGATCCGGAAGCTTACTTACAATGGGAAGGCCGAATGGACAAGGTCTTCTCTTGCTTCAACTATCCGGAGCTACGAAAGGTCACCATAGCCGCCACTCAACTCACGGACCATGCTCTCACTTGGTGGGACCGTGATGTCGATGACCGTAGACGGAACCATGACCGACCCATATCCACTTGGGGTGCAATGAAGGCCCTTATGCGTCGTCGGTATATCCCTCAATACTTTAGCCGCGACTTGCAAAGGCGGTTTAGGAAGCTCACTCAAGGATCAAAGAGTATTGAAGAGTATTATGAGGAGTTTGAGCATTTGAAGAACCGGTTACAACTAGAAGAGACCGAGGAAGCTTTGATGGCCCAATTCATGGATGGTTTGAACGATCGTATTACTAGGAAGGTTGAACGGCAAACCTACCAAGGGTTTGATGAGATGTTGCACTTGGCCGTTCAAGTTGAGCAACAAATCAAGAAGAAGACTTCTAGTTTGCTCCGAACCCGAGGCCAAGGTCTCCCTAGCTGGTCACCAAACGCATCACCCACTCGCGGGAACACCCGAGAAGCCGACAAGACCAAAGATTCCAAAGCCGTTCGTGTGGAATCTCGCTTCAAGCCAAGAGACCGAACACCCGAGACCAAGACTGCCCCGCGACCACCTCAAGCCGTCGATACACGAAGCCGGGACATCATTTGTTTCAAATGCCAAGGAAGAGGTCATTATGCTCGAGATTGCCCGAACCAAAGGACCATGATCATTACCACTACGGGTGACTATGAATCTCAAGACGAGGACGAAGCCCCACAAGGCCAAGACATTGACTCCGAGATCGAGGAAGCCATTGCCGAACCGGAAGTAGGAGAGTTGCTTATGATCCGACGGATGCTCAACACCAGTCAAGCACCGGACGACTCCAACCAACGAGATAACATCTTCCACACCCGGTGCATGGTAAGCGGGAAGGTGTGTGGATTGATCATTGACGGGGGCTCGTGTACCAATGTCGCGAGTTCCTACATGGTCAAGAAACTCTCTCTTGTGACCACACCCCATCCCAAACCCTATAAACTTAAATGGTTGAACAATAAATCCGTTATTCAAGTAACCGAACAAGTGCTAGTATCGTTTAATGTTGGTCCTTACCACGACCAAGTTTTATGTGATGTTGTTCCTATGCAAGCTAGTCATTTATTACTAGGTCGACCTTGGCAATTTGATAAGAGGACATCTCATTGTGGTCTTACCAATGAGTATACTTTCGTGCATGATAACAAACGGATTTGCCTTAAGCCTTTGTCACCCATTCAAGTTAATGAAATGCAATCGAAAATGTCTAGTGAACCTAGCTCTAAGTCGAATTTCTTGATTAATGCTAGTGATATTAGGAGATCACTTGGTGACTCCTCTTGCCAAGTGTTACTAATGGTTTTCAAAGATGTGTTAACTATAGATTGCGAGAAGGAAGCTATTCCGGAGGAGATCAAGGCAATCATCAAGCGATTCCAAGATGTATTTCCGGAGGAGTTGCCACACGGGTTACCACCCATCCGAGGGATCGAGCACCAAATAGACCTTATCCCGGGAGCTCAACTTCCAAACCGGCCAGCTTATAGAGTCAATCCAACCGAAGCCAAAGAACTAGAAAAGCAAGTCGGGGATCTTATGAAGCAAGGATATGTCCGAGAGAGCCTAAGTCCGTGTGCCGTACCGGTTCTACTAGTGCCTAAGAAAGATGGATCGTGGCGAATGTGTGTAGATTGCCGAGCCGTCAACAACATAACCGTGAAGTACCGCCATCCGATTCCAAGACTAGACGACATGTTGGACGAGTTAGATGGAGCCATCATCTTTACAAAGATCGATCTTAAGAATGGGTACCATCAAGTCCGAATGAAAGAAGGTGACGAGTGGAAGACCGCTTTTAAAACCAAGCAAGGCCTTTACGAGTGGCTAGTCATGCCTTTCGGCCTATCCAATGCTCCATCCACCTTCATGCGGTTAATGAATCACATCCTTAGACCTTTCATTAATAAATTTGTTGTGGTCTATTTTGATGATATCTTGATCTATAGCCGTAGCCTTGAGGACCACTTGGTCCATCTTGAGACGGTTTTGGCCACACTTCGAGAAGAGAAGCTATACGCTAACTTCAAGAAGTGTGTCTTCGGTACTAACGAACTAGTGTTTCTAGGTTTTGTTGTAAGTGGGCAGGGACTTAGAGTGGATCAAGAGAAAATCCGAGCAATAGAGGAATGGCCTACACCAACAACCGTTAGTCAAGTCCGAAGCTTTCACGGGTTGGCAAGTTTCTATCGTCGGTTCGTCAAGGATTTTAGCACTATAGCCGCGCCTCTTACCGCCATTACCAAGAAGAATGAAGAGTTCACATGGGGTCCGAACCAAGAGGCATCTTTCCAAGAGCTTAAGAGAAGATTGACACAAGCACCACTCCTAGTTTTGCCGAACTTTGAGAAGACTTTTGAAGTAGAGTGTGATGCATCCGGCATCGGGATTGGAGCCGTCCTAACCCAAGGAGGCAAACCCGTGGCCTATTTTAGTGAAAAGTTGCATGGACCAACCCTTAACTACCCCACCTATGATAAGGAGTTATACGCTTTGGTCCGGGCCATGGAGACTTGGCAACACTGCCTATTGCCGAGGGAATTTGTGATCCACACGGATCATGAAACTTTGAAGCATCTTAGGGGGCAAACCAACTTGAAGAAGAGGCATGCGAAGTGGCTAGAGTTCATAGAGGCTTTTCCATACGTCATCAAGTACAAGAAGGGCAAAGAAAATGTAGTGGCCGATGCGTTATCTAGGAGACATGCATTGATTACGACTATGGAAGCAAGGGTTCTAGGACTTGAGTCGCTTAAGGAAACTTACAAGGAAGATCCGGAGTTTGGGGAGAATTATAGAGATCATGGAAAAGGGATTCACTCACGGTTCTTTGTTCAAGATGGGTTTTTGTTTCGCGATCGAAGGTTGTGTATACCCGCCGGTTCCATCCGAACCTTATTGATGCAAGAGGCGCATGGCGGAGGGCTTACCGGTCACTTTGGGATTAACAAGACTTTGGAAGTTCTTAAAACCCATTTCTACTGGCCGAGGATGAAACGGATGGTAGAAAAGTTCGTGGGAAAATGCATCGCTTGCCGGACCGCCAAGGCCGGACCTCGACCACACGGCCTTTATAAGCCTTTACCTATCCCAGATGGACCGTGGACGGATCTATCTATGGATTTCTTACTCGGGTTACCAAGCCAATACCGTAAGGATGCAATCTTTGTTGTGGTAGACCGGTTCTCCAAGATGGCACACTTTATACCGTGCAACAAGACATCGGACGCCACGGCCCTAGCCAATTTGTTCTTTCGGGAGGTTGTGAGGCTCCATGGGATACCCCGTAGCATCGTATCAGACCGAGATCCCAAATTTCTTGGTCACTTTTGGAGAACCCTATGGAGGAAAATGGGAACCAAGCTACTCTACTCCACCGCATGTCATCCACAAACGGATGGCCAAACCGAGGTCGTCAATAGGACCTTAGGCGCTTTGATCCGGACCACCGTAGCAAGCAACCCGGGCACTTGGTTAGAGCTACTTCCGCTTATGGAGTTCGCATACAACCAATCGGTTCATTCGGCCACTAAGAAATCACCCTTCGAAGTGGCCTACGGTTTCCAACCCTTAACTCCTATGCATTTGCTACCTCTACCACCGAATGAGATTGAGTGCCAAGATGGATTAGCCAAGGCTGAGTTGATCAAGAAGTTGCATGCCGAGGTCAAAGAGAACTTAGAGAGGAAGACCGAACAATATGCGCATCAAGCCAACCGGCACCGCAAGGCCATGATTTTCAAGCCGGGAGATTGGGTTTGGTTGCATCTGAGGCCAGAGAGGTTCCCACAGCGTAGGAAGGACAAGCTAAGCCCAAGAGGAGATGGACCGTTCCAAGTCATCGAGCGGATCAACGACAACGCCTACCGCTTGGAGCTCCCCGGTACATACAACACTTCTACGTCCTTTAATGTTGCTGACTTGGTCCCGTTTGATGTAGGTGATGATGAAGAAGTTCTGAGGTCAGAACCTCTCCAAGGGGGAGGGGATAATGAGACTCAACCTACCGGACAGCGTACGGACAGCTACCCGGACGACGGACGGTACGCGGGACGGGACGCGGGACGGGACGCAGGACGGGACGATGACCGGACCGGGACGATGCAAGGTACACGGACAGCAGCCCAAGCACCCCAGATCCTCCCAGGGGCTATCACAAGATCCAGGAGCAACACACGAGGACTTCTGACCAAATGCAACGCATTCGCGGACGAGTTCATTCGAACGTACGACCCACGGTCGTGCGGTCCCAACGGACCCGATCGCCCGGATGACCGTGAGGTTGTCCGGACCGTCTTCACCATCACTAGGTGAAGACCCGAAAGTCACTAAGGGAATTGGTACTCTTTCCCTACTTGGGTTTATCCCATTGGGTTTACTAGGTAGGGTTTTAACGAGGCCAAGGAACTTAGCGCATGGCCATGCACCTCCGTGTGACGTGGCCATCTCCTCTCCCACTCAAAATAAAGCCGTTGAGGCTCTTCTTGTTTACGGTTGTAATAAAGACACGTCTCCTTTGTTTGACCGCGTGTTGACCAAAGCGACTTAGGGTTTTCTTGTATCCGCCTATATATAGGCCGCTTAGCTCATTTGTAAGGGTCAGCTTCTTTGAAATAAAAATCAGTTTCTTTTTTTTCTTTCTCATTTGTTGCGAAAACATTGAGAGCTCCTTAGAGTCTTTGAATCGGATTCAAAGCCTCTAAGTGTAACCGTATCACGAGATCCATCAACCCTCGTGTGTCGTTACTTCGTTCCGCCAACACGTATCCCTTCACCGAGTCACTACCGGTTCGAGTTTCTCACTGGTCGTTGCTCTCCATCTCCAAGTCCCCACTTTCGGAGGCTAGACGGATCGAGTTTCTCTTCGTTAACCTCACCCATCGCGCCATCAACCGTACGAGACCGTAGGTTCACCGTACCGCTCACCGACCGTACCATCGTCCCGAAGGTGTCTTCGGTGACCGTGTGACGTATCAGTAGTGCTCGCAAGCCCTCCACCAATTTTTAGCACGATCAGACTTAACATGAATCTCCCATGATCCTCTGAAGTTGTTGCATCAAATCTGATCTCTGAATTTCTGCAAATTGACTAGTGGTTAAATCCAATAGATTCCTTACAGCAAGATCTTTCCATAGACATCTTATTCGACACCAAACTCCTTTTAAATCGTCGGGGAAAACGGTTCCCAAAACCCTTAGACGCACACTGGTTTTCCCATAAGTTCTGATGCAGGTTTTTAGCTGTTTCTTGGCCAGAAAGCAACGTACATAACTTTTTCATTTGAATTCCGATGAAAGATCCGTCAGCGGCTATGAACTCTTGGCAACGTGTTCTTTCCAAAGACGCATTACTCGTGATCTTGGTCCCTCTGGTCTGACGGGAAAACATTAACCAAATCCCCTACTTACAATTGTCTATTTTATTCTCCTTTTCTCTTACTCTTACTCCGTCTTCTCCTCTTCCTCGATTCTTCTCAACACCTACCAATGGAGTCACCACTGTTTCGCCATCATCAAGGACCCATCTCGTCTCCATCGCCATTGAACTAGTGTTACTACGCTCCGTCACTTCTCTTTCTTCACGGTCCCCTTCTCTCTCTCTCTCTTCTCATTTCCTCTTCACGGTTCTTGTCCATCTCTCTCTCTTTACTCCATTGTCACGATCTGATCTTCTTCTCTCCAGTGGCTGCTCTAGCTCTTTCTTTTCCTTTAAGAATGATCGATCACCATAACGTCAAACGAACCAACGCCCACGTTTTATCATACTACGCTGCTGCTCCTAAGGCTTTATGTTAGAGTTTCACTTTGACGGCTATTTGAAGAGGGAGAGATACATACACCAATATATATGTGTACACCACACACTATTAAAAACCCTAGGCTTTTATGAAACACACTATTGGACTTAACGGACCACATCTTAATGTCAAAACAAATAGGCCCAATAGTAAGAGGAGCGGGGTGTTACAATTTATATTATATGATTTCAATAGTTGATTCCTTTTAATGTCGATGTGGGACATTTTTAGTTCCGTCAAAATTGTGATTTCCGTCAAAAATTTCATCAATAGTTGATCAAGTTTTTTTGCTAGAAAATTATGTAATCAAGTTTATGACAAACAAATAAAGAAAATATATTTGAATTTTTAATAGCATAAGATATTCATCTAGAGTAATAAAATTACGTGTAATCCTACTTTTGATTGAAAAATGTCGAACCAAGTGGCAAGAAAAAGTGAAATCTCATTTTTAGTAGAAAAAAAAAAGTAAAACCACCTTTTGCGAGGAAAAATATGCAACCCTCTTGTGTTGAAAAATTTATGAAATTTCATTTTTTCCGTAAAAATTGTGAAATGACGAGTTAGTGGAATATCTGGAGATTAAGTAATTCTCATTACAATAGCATTGACATATAGAGAAACCTTGAAAGCCACTAGATGTATGATCATTTCCCTGACCTGTGATAATCTAACTAGGCATTAGAATCCAACTTCTTGAATTGCTTCTCTGTACTTCTAGTATGTGATTCATTAGTGCACGAGTAAAACAACATGTATATAATTAGAGCTTAAGTAAATTGTTGAAGTATCCATCCAATTCGAAATAATGTTGGTCATTGGTGATCATTACATGATCAGCAACCACACCAAGTAACATAAGAAGGACTTAACACCAGAATTTACATGTTGCTCAAAGTCTAATTCAACGACCAACAAATTAACCATAACGAAATGTTCAGCAATATCTTTTTAAGTAATTAAAGAACAAGGACTTCACAAGAGCTTGAGCATCTTGGCATTGCAACGAGTTCTGTAAGAAGGCACACTTTGCTTTTTTCGAGTAGTAAACATTGAGCCTTAATTTCTCCAGGATCCTTGAATTCTTCAGGAAGTATCTTACTAGCTCCATTTCTCCTTCATACCTTGGGATTGAACGTTTCAATTCAACAAACTTGAGCGATGATACCAAACACCAAGGCACTGCTGAAAACATCACATTTGGTTCTCTTTTCTCCTCATGACGTCGCATAGATTGGTTCTCGACCATTTCCTGCAAAAACAAGAACAAAAAAATAAATAAAAGAAGAGATAGATAAATCGGTGGATTAAAGATATTTCATTACCAATATGAGAGATTCTAGTTTTGTGCAGCTCTCAAGAAGGGTTGGCAACATTTCAAGATCAGATATACAAACTCCAACATTCTTTTTTTTTTGTATGAATGTAAAATTGTATTCACCAAAAAACGTTTTTGCAAAGAATGCTACAGAGGTTTGAACTTTGTTTGAGTCTTTTTTAAGTACAATGGGCAGTCTAATTAGCCATGACGGGTGTGGAACCAGTAGCGGAGGCCTACCTCGAGCTTGTCGGTTTCTCGGATGGTGGTAAACCGATTACGCACATTTTTGTCAATGATTCTGATGAGTGTTGGGGCTGGGATGGGAGTGTCACCATGGCGACGTCCATTTCGTTCTCTCCACAAGCTATGAATGCAGATTTGGAACACATATCTTAGAGTAAATGCTTGAAGATTTGGATGGGACTCGTCAATAAGTAGTGGGATCAATGAAGTCCAACTTGCAATAAAGCGATCCCGAAGTATTCCTCTAGTCTGAGCCGACCATACTTGAGTCGAATACGGGCAAGAGAAGAAGAGATGGCTCCTAGTCTCCACCATTTCCGTGCACAATACACAGCCTACGTGGGCTCCCACATTCAAGCTCCGAAGTTTCTCCCCCGTTGTTAATCTATCTTGAAATGCTAGCCAAGTCATGAAAGCATATTTTGGAGTTGAAAAAGTAAACCAAACGCCTCTGTACCAGTCACAAGGTGGGTGCCTCTCCCGTAACAGATTCCAGGTGTGTTGGGATGAGAATTTTGGTCTGAAGTTTTTGTCATTAAGCTTCCAAAGACAACGATCAGCCTCTGCTCTCTGATTTGATCGGACTGTGGCTATTGCGTCTTCGATTTGGTTAAGAATAACAGTTCGATGCTGTCGCTGCCGATGCGTAACAAGAACTTCAGCCACAGTTGTGTGACATGAGATTCCCAAATCGATAAAGCCTCGCGACCCCAAACGGCTAAATAGCTGTCCCAATGGACTCCATATGTCGTACCAAAAAGACGTTGATTCTCCTGACCGTATCTCCTTCTTATGAAAATCATGGGTTTTGGCTCGATATTTGAGAATTTTTCTCCACATCCATGAACCAGAACTAGCATTCTCGCGAACCGACCATATCGTTCCCCCATTGATGAGATTTGCATACATCCATTTGACCCAGAGAGAGTCACTTGCTGAAAGAAGTCTCCAAATTAGTTTCATGATGCAGACAATGTTCACCTCTTTCAAGGAGCGAAGACCCATGCCTCCCTCTTTCTTTGGCCTACATACAATTGACCAAGCAACCTTTGCTTTCTTGGGATTAAGATCAGGTCCCGACCATAGAAACGCAGAGAAAAGTTTTTCTATCTCAATGATACAAGTATTTGGAAGACGAAATGCAGATAACCAAAAATTGGTGAGGCTAGAGACAACCGATTTGATCAATTGTAGTCGTCCCGCGAATGAGAGGAACCTATTTGTCCAAGATGTGATGCGTCCTCGTAAATGATATATCATGGTTTTTATGGATTTTAACCATGATATAGGTCTTTATTCTTTTATGTTTTAGGTGTTTTTCTAGTGTTTTCAGGTATTTTCAGATCTTTGTGCGTTCTGGGGGTTACTTGGAGACAATGGGACGTTTTGGAGCAAAAACAGAGCAAAAAGACAGTTTTCAATGTAGTATCGATCGATACCAATTTTGCACGGTCGACACGGGTCCGTCACGAGTTTCGTACGAGTTTTGCACGGAATTTGCACGGGCTCAGTTTCGCCCCAAAAAGCCCAAAAGTCTACTATGAAGCCCTGGACGTGTTTTTAGACATATATATAGGTTTTTAAGGTCATTGTTTAGACCTAAGTCCTTTTCCAAGGCATAAGTCTTTTTCTAAGTTGTTCTATTGTTCTTGAGAGATTTTTGGAGAGAAGAATCAGATCTCTTTGCAGAGAGAAGATTCTGAACTCCTTTGTTTCTTTTGTTCTTTATGAATTCTATTCCATTCATGATGTTTGTTTCATTCTTCATGTTTGAGTAGATCTCTTGTTAGGTTTAGGGTTTTCAAAGGAATTCATGAATTGTTAGGTTGTTAGGATTGAATCAATAGAGTTCTTCATCTGGATTGTGCTTATTGCTTATTCTAGCTTAGCTACCTGGAATCTGATCTTAGGTTGATTAGTTGACACGACAGTGTAATTGATTGCCTGAACTATCTTAGATGAGCAATTTCTCCTATTCGCAAAGACATTTGGTTTAGGGATTTTGTGAACTTATCAAACCTGATCATTAATGCTTGTTTAGATTCTTAGGATTCGCAAAGACATTTGGTTTCCTTGTTTCTTTACTTAGATAATTCTCGCAACGACAGTTGGTTAATTTTACAATTGTGATTTGAGTTCTAGAATGGTTCTTAATCAATCCTGATAATTGTTTGTCCTGCAATTCTGAATTACCTAAGAATTCCCTGAGCTTAACGATTTTCTGTTATTGATTTCACAGCTTTTTATTTAATTGCTTTCTTATTGTTCCTTTCAATTTAATATTTTTGGTTTAGCTTTATTCGAAACTGACAATCTATTGTGTGAATTGGAGTCCTTGTGGATTCGATCCCTAAGTACTACGATTGACCTCTTAATTTGAGAGAGTATCTCTAGGGTAAATTTGAGAGCACATCAGTAAACGTTCCAGAAGCGGTAGATAATCTACCGACGTCATGCTCTTGGTTAAGAGAGGCAGACCAAGGTATCGAACGGGTAAAGTTCCCATCTCAAAAGGGAACTGTCTGAGGATCGTAGCCCGTTGCTGTTGTGAAATGCCTGCCATAGGTGGGACACTTCGTTGACCTTCACAATCATCAAAAGAAAAAGCAAGCGCTCTACGAGAATCTCGTGGCTTGGTTAACTGCAAAACAGTGTTTGGATCTTTGAAAGTCTTATTGATGAAAGGAGAAGCTTTAGGTAAAGAACGTGTGTACCTTTTCCTTGCTCGAGGTTTGGGAAATGGAAAATGTGGAGCTTTCTCTTGTTGAGCAGACCCTGGGATTGTAGCATTGTAAACATCCCGAGAAACAGCTTTCTCAGTCAAATCTGGCTTAGCTCGTCGATGATGTCGATCGACACTGGTAGTTGTGTCGATCGACACTACTTCTGCAGTTCTTGTATCATGACGTTTTATGCAATTCTGCTCAGCAATTTGTGTTTCCAATACAAACACATCATCACAATCCCTGATTAGAACCACTTCTTGGTCTCTAGTTCTGAAAAGATGATCGCCACTCCAATCCTCAAGCTTGGAAGCTTGCTCACTAGAATCCAACTTATCGACATACCCAGCAGTAATGTCGTCTAAGGTCTCCACAGAGAAGGCTTTACCATCAATCGTGGGTCTCTGTCTCAGCTCATTCATGTCAAACTCCATCACTACATCACCCAAATCAAGTTGTACCTTTCCTTTTCTCACATCAATGGTGGCACCAGCTGTAGCCAAGAAAGGGCGTCCCAACAGCAAAGGATCTGTGGGTTCTCTAGCATATTCTAAGACCACAAAATCTGTAGGAATAATGCAACCAACAACTTTCAATGGGACATCCTCTAAAATACCCACAGGCAATCGTTGAGATCGATCAGCAAAGAGAATGGCCATCCTCGTTGGCTTGAAAACAGTCATCCCAAGTCTTAAAGCAACAGAGAGAGGCATCAGGTTAACACCGGATCCAAGATCACATAGAGAATGACGAAATCGCTCCTCGAAGATAGAACAGTCTAAAACAAAGCTTCCTGGATCAGGCAACTTCTCTCGAAGTCTTTTCTGAACTACTGCACCAACCTGTTCAGAGACAAATCGCCTTGTCCTTCTTCTCTGTCTTCTTCTTTGGTGCAAGGCTTATACAAATGGCACTGATGTCCCGTGTAAGCAAAGCACCTTGTTCAGGAGTTAACTCATCCTGTACCATTCTCTTCACAAGTCTCTGCATAGAAGGATAAGTATCAAGTTTCTCACTCTCAGGTAGTTCCTCCTTGATCTTGTTCATCATGGCCTTGCATCTCATCTCTTCCATCTCTTTCTTGCTGGTAATCAAAAAAGTCCCCGGCAACGGCGCCAAAATTTGATGTTGCTCAAATTTACCCTAGAGCTACTCTCTCAAATTAAGAGGTCAATTGTAGTACTTAGGGGTCGAACCACAGAGACTCTAGATACACAATAGGTTATTTAACTCGGATTAATGCTAAGCAGAAAATATTAATTATTAAAGAAAATAATGCAGGAAAATAAATCGAAGTTGTGATCAATTAAAGACAAACGTTAGATCTCAGGTATTCTCAGGAAAAATCAGGAAAATCAAGTTATCAAACAACCAGGATTCAGATGAAGAACAGTTCTAGAACTCAAATCACTGATATAAAGTTAACCAACTGTCGTTGCGAAAACTATCTAAGTTAAGAAACTAGGAAACCAAATGTCTTTGCAGATCCTAAGAATCTAACCAGCTTTTAGTTCAAGTTTGATTTGTTCACAAAAGACTTAAACCAAATTTCTTTGCAGATAAATCTTTTGCTCACCCTAGGTTCTTTCAGGAATTCAATTACACTGTCGTGTCAATTAACAATCCTAAAATCAGAAGTCTAGATGATCAGGCTAGAAATCAGTATGAAGAACAACCTATGGTGAAGAACATCCTAAAGAATAAGAATCCTAATCTAGCACAGATAACTCAACAATCCATCAAAATCCTTTGTGAGAAACCCTAGATCTAACAAGCAAACTACTCAGACATAATCAAAGAAGAAAACATCATGAATAGATTAGAAAGAATCAAGATATCAAAATACAAAAAGGGGGTTCAAGATTACAACTGAAGCAGAAGGAATCAATCTTCCCAAATCTCTCAAGAAAACCTAAAACTCTCTATGTCTCAGCAAAAAGCGTGATATCTGTTACAAAACTCTAAAACCCTATGTAAAGACGAGTAAAATCGTGTTGGGCTTCTATTGGAGGCTTCGGGAAAGTTTGGGCTTCGAAAACTCGAGACAGCTTCTGGTCCGTCACAACGTGTCGATCGATACGCCAAGGTGGGTATCGATCGATACCAAGTCCTGGTGGGCTCAGTTGGGCCTTCGAATCTGTCTTCTCTGGTACTAAGCTCTAATTGCTCCAAAAAGCTCCAATTATTCCACATTTGCTCCTAAGTAGCTCCAAACACTAAATTACCTGTAATCACATAGAAACACTAGAAAAATACCAAAAACATATAGATATAGATAGTAATATCATGGTTAAAATCCATAAAAACCATGATATATCAGTAGACTTCTCGACACTGATATGCAGACCCGAGTAAGCAGCAAAGGTATCGAAAACCTCCAAAATACCTTCCACAGATCGTATGCTACCATCGGAAAAACGAAGATATCATCGGCAAAACATAAGTGTGTGAGACACATATTTTTGCATCTCGGGTGATATCCAATCTTTTTTTGCGATGCCGCCTTGTCAATCAGACTAGTGAGAATATTCATACAAATAACATTGAAACAGATATTTTTAACAGAAGAGACAACAAGGGGTGTTTCAATTCCCTGAGCACTTAAACTGACGTTGCAGCACAAAGGGTATCAATCCATAATGAGTGAGTTATTGACCAATCAGGATGCAATCAAATTCACTTAATTCAAGCCAAGCAGTAACAGTTTGGTATCTAGCAACCTAATATGAATCAAAAGAGAAAAGCAGAAATAAAAACTAACAAGAACTAGCAGAAGCTAAAGCAGATCGATCAAACAAGCAAATAACAATCAGATAAAGAAATAGAGCTCTTGAGAATGGGAATAATTGGTCAGTGAATCCTCCTAAATCAACTAAGGTGTTTAACAAAAACTCACAGAGAGCTAATCCCTAGACAACAGGTTCGAATACAGATCAATCCACTCTCGTGGTAGAGATCCTCAAGCAGAACTACCTCCAAACCTAGATCTCTCTAGAGAAGCATAACAAAGCAGGCATTATGATTCAACCTATTAAAGCCAATAAACACTCTAAGCAACCAATCTCTTGGGTTAGACATGTAAATCTCTGGAAAAAGTTGGTTCAAGCATTTCATCAAACACCTTTCGGGCAGGAAATACCTAGGGTCTAATTTCAATTGATCAGAGAGAAACTAGCATTAAGAACACTCACCCAGAAGGGATCTAAACAGATCTAAGCTTAACCCTAGCAGATCAAGGATTCATCACTTTCCTAACCCATCCTCAAGAACCCTAAGCAGACTACTCACAAATCATCATAAAATGCAAAAACCCAGAAATGAAAATAAATTGCATAATCATAAAGCTAAAGATCAGATTAAGAGAACTGTGAATGTAGAAAATGTAAAGTGATGAGAAATCAATGCTTAAAACCTGTAAAATATAGACATATCAACTCCCCCAAACTTAGTCTTTGCTTGCCCTCAAGCAAACAAATCATAAGCAGGAAGAGAGGTTTGAAAGTGGGGTCTCAGAACCTAAAGCTTGCTAATTATCTAGTTAGAATCAAAGTCCAAGTTATTAGTTCTACAATGCAGAGCAAAAGAGTTCTAATTAAAAGCCTTAGACAAACTCATCAAAACAAGAACTGATTCCAATCTTTCATCTCCACATGCATTCATATCAATCAATTCCTTTAACATTCATTAAGCAGGAACATGGATCTAGTTATGCAATGCCTACAAACTCATTTGGCTAGGTAAGAAAGGCTGGAGATAAAGATGATCTCCTTTAGAGTGGGTATAGCAATAATGATCAGGGTTCTCTCAAAAATCGGACTGAGCTTTAGAAGAAGGCTAAAGGTAAGCTCCAATAGATGCATACAGAAATAAAACCTTGTCTACCCAAAGGTAACCCAACGATTTTAATCCTATCTTTCTAAGCCCAGATTATCCTAGATCTACCCTTTAGCTTCAACTCATTTTGAGCACACCCATACACTCTTTGATCTAGTCTTAGGAGGAGTTTCTTCTTTCTCATACATCTAGCGGATTGGGGTTTTCTCTTAAACACTATGGTTCTCTTTTCTTCTTATTTCTTAAGACATCAAAGCTTTTTGCTATTCATTTCTTTTTCTCTTTTTTTTCTTTCTTTTCTTTTGCTCAGAACCATTTTTTTTTATACTTTTCATTCCCCAAATCTTTTACTAGATACTTATACACATTCTCCCTCCTAAAGACTCTTTCTTTTCTTTCAGCATCAATCTTTTCTTTTCCTTTTCTACTATAATAAGCACAAATCCAATACCAAACCCCAGCAATAAGATCCCACCTAGTCCTATCTAGTCCGAAAAATGCGAACTAGAACTACACAAGGTTCCATTCCTGTCGGCTCAGACCTAACACTTTCTACCAAGCTCAATCCATAAAAGGCCTAACACTCAGAAAAATCACAATTGGCTTGAAAGAAGGATAGGTTAAGGGTGTGAGAAACTGTTCCAATGATGGGAATCAGCTACTTGGATCAACAAGAGTGGTAAAAAGGATAAGATGATCCAAATATGTATATGGTATCCATGAGTTTGTATGCAATGCACAACCAGATAATTGCAAGTCAAGATTAGGTTCTTATAGATAGGAAATGATGTCAAGTCACAACATGCTTCAATTAGGACCAAAATGCAATTCAAGAATTCCAAGTTTGTTTCAGCCTTACGTTTCAAACTAAATCACAATGCATCATAGATCTAACAACGAGGGCTTTGATTCTAGCCTAGCAAATTAAGCAAGCTAACAAGGTTAAATTCATCATAGTCCCCTATGCTGGATGCAACAGTCCTATATGAAACATTCTAGACTCAATCCTATATGCAAATGTGATATGTCTATATTTTACATGTTTTAAGCATTCATTTCTCATCATTTCAGTACTGTTTCATCCTCTGTTCATACCATTTTTAGTCATTTATAGTCACTTTATATGTTTAGTAGGTCTTTGCATGAGTATTGCATACATACTTGCATTTGGAGTTGTTTAGGTACCAAAAGGAGCTGTTTATGGGAAGAAAGGAGCTGGATCGACCAAGCCACTCGAGCAACTGATCGATCTACTGTTCGTGAGCTTCCTACGTACTTTTCCGTTGGGATTCAGCTTCCGACGTCTTCATCAAAGTTGTAGGAAATTGAGTCAGCTTTCCAATGCCGGTGGTTTCAGGTCAATCGGAGTTGTGGTTCGAAAGTTACGCCTGTTTTAACACAGCATCGACCTGCTGCATCGATGTGTGGTCGATCCCGAGGCAAAAAGGTCCCAGCTTTGAAGAATGGCACACCATCGACCAGTTTGGTCGATCTCCTTGCTCGATCTCGTGCCAACCGCCTTTGACTTTTGTCTTTTAGTGAATTAGGGTTTTGACTTTACCTAAAGTACTATAAATACAGCTGTTTAGTGCTGAGACAAATTATGCTACCTAAGCTTTAGTTTTCCTTTATCTTTTCTCTCTTTTCTCTCTTTCTCTCTAAACTCTTTTAAGCTTTTGTAATCCAGATCTCTTTCAATCTATTAATCTTTTGCACTTTCTACATTCACAGTCTTTCTAATCTCATCTTTATCTTCATGATTATGCTGTTTATTTTCATTTCTGGGTTTTTGCATTTTTTGATGATTGCTGAGTAGTCTCCTTAGGGTTCTTGAGGATGGGTTAGGTTAGTGAAGAATCTTTGATCTTCTAGGGTGTTTAAGCTTAGATATGTTTAGATCCCTTCTGGGTGAGTGTTCTTAATGCTAATTTCTCTCTGATCAATTGGAATTAGACCCTAGGTACTTCCTGCCCGAAAGGTGTTTGATGAAATGCCTGAACCAACTTTTTCCAGAGATTTACATGTCTAACCCAAGAGATTGGTTGCTTAGAGTGTTTATTGGCTTTAATAGGTTGAATCATAATGCCTGCTTTGCTATGCTTCTCTAGAGGTATCTAGGTTTGGAGGTAGTTATGCTTGAGGATCTCTGTCACGAGAGTGGATTGATCTGTTGTTGAACCTATTGTCTAGGAATTAGCTCTGTGTGAGTTTTGTTAGACACCCATGATTGATTAAGGAGGAATCACTAATCCATGACACCCATTCTCAGGAACTCTATTTTGTCATCTGATCACTTGCTGTTTGCTTCATCTGTTTTAGCTCTTGCTAGTTCTTACTTGTTCTTGCATCTGTTTCTTTTCTCTTTTGTTCATTTAGGTTGTTAGTTATTAAACTCATATTATTGGCTTAGATTAGATAGTTTCATACAATCCTGGTGCGTTAATCTCTATCCTCCCTTGGATTGACACCTCAAGTACTACGATGGTATTGGGGAATTGATGACCCTTTGGGATCTGCGAAAAACCCACTCATCAATTTGGCGCCGTTGCCGGGGAGGTTTAGCATTAGCCATTAGGATTTTGACGCTATTTGAGACTAAGTTTTGTTTTCTTGCATTCAGTTACTAACTTTCTTTCAAGTGTTTGTTCTTCTTGCAAGGTACAATCACAAGGGAGAAAGCATGGCTTCAGATATGGCTTCAATGTTTAAGGCCTTATTAGAAGCTCAAGAAAGAGAGATGACTTGGAATCCCACTAGTCATCATGGTTTTGAAAGCTGATCCACTTACCAAGACGAACTCCTCAATGGGAACTTTCCTCCAGTGGACCAGTATGGATATGGTGAGAGCTGCCAATCTTGGAACATGGCGCATCACTATGGAGCAACATACCCTTCCCCAACCCCTAATGAAGAAGAGATTTACAACATGCTGCAGTTGCTTTTGGAAGGACAAGAGGCGTCTAACAAGATGTTGAGGGACCAAACCTGGGACATGGAGCCTGATCATGGAGAAGCTCATTCTTCCCCAATCTCTCTAGAAGATAATTACAACATGCTGCAGTTGGTTTTGGAAGAACAAGACAAGTTTAACAAGAGCTTTTGGGAGGAATCAGAGAAGATTAACAAGAGCTTGGGTATGATTTCTGCTGATATGAGGGATTGGAATCAAGGCTTAACGGTTGCTGCACCAACACATGAAGAGAATGCTGAGATCAAGGATGAATTCTTACAAGAAGCTGAGAAGATTGTGGCAGAATTTGAATTACTTCTTGGTTGCACGGTTGATGAGAATCTTGTGATAAGATATGAAGATCCTTGTGATGATGGTTTGGTAGCAGAAGGCTTGGACAGTGAATGGATGCACATGCAACTCATATGCCAGCAGGAAACAGAGGGTGCAAAGCCTAAGGAGAAAGCGGAGATTCACATTGAGGAAGCCATTAACGAAGTTAGACCAGAATTATCTCCAACAGCACAACCCTTTGACAAGCATCTTGATACACTTTTAACCCATGAAGTGAGCTTTTATGATCCATGGAAGATACCATCTGAGGAGATTCGAATGAAGGAGTTCAGGGGATGGTTCTATGATGAGTATGATCCTGGTGATAGAAATCCTTGCTACACTCCTCTCTAAAAAAAAAGTGGAAGGAGAGTCAAGCTTTGAGACTTTAAACAAGCTCACTTGGGAGGAAGTCCCATGTCTATCCTTGTACATATTGCTTTTAGTTTTTGGTATTTTTGATTTGTTTTCTTTAGTGTTTCAGGTGGTAAGGCAGGTTAAGAGCACTAGGAGCTCAAGATAATCAAGAGATTAGTTGGTGGAGATGAAAAGACGCACCATCGACGTACTGCATCGACCAAACAGGTCGATCTCGTGCATAAAAATCAGTTCCAGACCCCAGGATTGAGCACCAGGATCGACCAGTTGCTACCGCCAGCACCTCCTGCACCTGCCTACACTCCTTTTTCACACAGCCTTGAGGTACCACTCAAACTCCACTAATGTACATACCATTGCATTTTTATTTGCTTTCTTTTTGAATCTTGAATCTTCTTTCAAATTTTTCTTACACAAGGGACTGTGTAATTTAAGTTTGGGGGAGGGTTCAGGATGTATTTGACATTGTGATCTGTTTTCTTATTTTCAAATTTTGCATACTTGAGTCTGCATGCATTTCATCTAAGGCATAGAAAAACCATAAAAATTTGAAAAATTTTCAAAAAAACCAGAAAAAGAGTGCTCATGTAGTTTGCATTTGCATATAGGATTGAGTCTAGAATGTTTCATATAGGACTGTTGCATCCAGCATAGGGGACTATGATGAATTTAACCTTGTTAGCTTGCTTAATTTGCTAGGCTAGAATCAAAGCCCTCGTTGTTAGATCTGTGATGCATTGTGATTTAGTTTGAAACGTAAGGCTGAAACAAACTTGGAATTCTTGAATTGCATTTTGGTCCTAATTGAAGCATGTTGTGACTTGACATCATTTCCTATTTATAAGAACCTAATCTTGACTTGCAATTATCTGGTTGTGCATTACATGCAAACTCATGGATACCATATACATATTTGGATCATCTTATCCTTTTTACCACTCTTGTTGATCCAAGTAGCTGATTCCCATCATTGGAACAGTTTCTCCACACCCTTAACCTATCCTTCTTTCAAGCCAATTGTGATTTTTCTGAGTGTTAGGCCTTTTATGGATTGAGCTTGGTAGAAAGTGTTAGGTCTGAGCCGACAGGAATGGAACCTTATGTAGTTCTAGTTCGCATTTTTCGGACTAGATAGGACTAGGTGGGATCTTATTGCTGGGGTTTGGTATTGGATTTGTGCTTATTATGGTAGAAAAGGAAAAGAAAAGATTGATGCTGAAAAAAAAGAAAGATTCTTTAGGAGGGAGAATGTGTTTCTAAGTGTTTATGTTCTAGTAAAGGATTTGGGGAATGAAAAGTATAGAAAAGATGGTTCCGAGCAGAAAGATAAAAAGAGAAAAAGAAATGAATAGCAAAAAGCTTTGATGTCTTAAGAAATAAGAAGAAAAGAGAACCATAGTGTTTATGAGAAAACCCCAATCCGCTAGATGTATGAGAAAGAAGAAACTCCTCCTAAGACTAGATCAAAGAGTGTATGGGTGTGCTCAAAATGAGCTGAAGCTAAAGGGTAGATCTAGGATAATCTGGGCTTAGAAAGATAGGATTAAAATCGTTGGGTTACCTTTGGGTAGACAAGGTCTTATTTCTGTATGCATCTATTGGAGCTTACCTTTAGCCTTCTTCTAAAGCTCAATCCACTTTTTGAGAGAACCCTGATTATGATTGTTAAACCCACTCTAAAGGAGATCATCTTTATCTCCAGCATTTCTTACCTAGCCAAATGAGTTTGTAGGCATTGCATAACTAGATCCATGTTCCTGCTTAATGAATGTTAAAGGAATTGATTGATATGAATGCATGTGGAGATGAAAGATTGGAATTAGTTCTTGTTGTGATGAGTTTGTCTAAAGCTTTTAATTAGAACTCTTTTGCTCTGCATTGTAGAACTAATAACTTGGACTTTGATTCTAACTAGATGATTACCAAGCTTTAGGTTCTGAGACCCCACTTTCAAACCTCTCTTCCTGCTTATGATTTGTTTGCTTGAGGGCAAGCAAAGACTAAGTTTGGGGGAGTTGATATGTCTATATTTTACATGTTTTAAGCATTCATTTCTCATCATTTCAGCACTGTTTCATCCTCTGTTCATACCATTTTTAGTCATTTATAGTCACTTTATATGTTTAGTAGGTCTTTGCATGAGTATTGCATACATACTTGCATTTGGAGTTGTTTAGGTACCAAAAGGAGCTGTTTATGGGAAGAAAGGAGCTGGATCGACCAAGCCACTCGAGCAACTGATCGATCTACTGTTCGTGAGCTTCCTACGTACTTTTCCGTTAGGATTCAGCTTCCGACGTCTTAATCAAAGTTGTAGGAAATTGAGTCAGCTTTCCAATGCCGGTGATTTCAGGTCAATCGGAGTTGTGGTTCGAAAGTTACGCCTGTTTTAACACAGCATCGACCTGCTGCATCGATGTGTGGTCGATCCCGAGGCAAAAAGGTCCCAGCTTTGAAGAATGGCACACCATCGACCAGTTTGGTCGATCTCCTTGCTCGATCTCGTGCCAACCGCCTTTGACTTTTGTCTTTTAGTGAATTAGGGTTTTGACTTTACCTAAAGTACTATAAATACAGCTGTTTAGTGCTGAGACAAATTATGCTACCTAAGCTTTAGTTTTCCTTTATCTTTTCTCTCTTTTCTCTCTTTCTCTCTAAACTCTTTTAAGCTTTTGTAATCCAGATCTCTTTCAATCTATTAATCTTTTGCACTTTCTACATTCACAGTCTTTCTAATCTCATCTTTATCTTCATGATTATGCTGTTTATTTTCATTTCTGGGTTTTTGCATTTTTTGATGATTGCTGAGTAGTCTCCTTAGGGTTCTTGAGGATGGGTTAGGTTAGTGAAGAATCTTTGATCTTCTAGGGTGTTTAAGCTTAGATATGTTTAGATCCCTTCTGGGTGAGTGTTCTTAATGCTAATTTCTCTCTGATCAATTGGAATTAGACCCTAGGTACTTCCTGCCCGAAAGGTGTTTGATGAAATGCCTGAACCAAATTTTTCCAGAGATTTACATGTCTAACCCAAGAGATTGGTTGCTTAGAGTGTTTATTGGCTTTAATAGGTTGAATCATAATGCCTGCTTTGCTATGCTTCTCTAGAGGTATCTAGGTTTGGAGGTAGTTATGCTTGAGGATCTCTGTCACGAGAGTGGATTGATCTGTTGTTGAACCTATTGTCTAGGGATTAGCTCTGTGTGAGTTTTGTTAGACACCCATGATTGATTAAGGAGGAATCACTAATCCATGACACCCATTCTCAGGAACTCTATTTTGTCATCTGATCACTTGCTGTTTGCTTCATCTGTTTTAGCTCTTGCTAGTTCTTACTTGTTCTTGCATCTGTTTCTTTTCTCTTTTGTTCATTTAGGTTGTTAGTTATTAAACTCATATTATTGGCTTAGATTAGATAGTTTCATACAATCCTGGTGCGTTAATCTCTATCCTCCCTTGGATTGACACCTCAAGTACTACGATGGTATTGGGGAATTGATTACCCTTTGGGATCTGCGAAAAACCCACTCATCAAAATGCAAACTACATGAACACTCTTTTTATAGAAATTTTTCAAAATTTTTCAAATTTTTATGGTTTTTCTATGCCTTAGATGAAATGCATGCAGACTCAAGTATGCAAAATTTGAAAATAAGAAAACAAAAAACAATGTCAAATATATCTCAAACCCTCCCCCAAACTTAAATTACACAGTCCCTTGTGTAAGAAAAATTTGAAAGAGGATTCAAGATACAAACAGGAAACAACTAAAAATGCAATGGTTTGTACAATGATGGAGTTGGAGTGGTACCTCAAGGCTGTGTGAAGAAAGAGTCGATGGATTGCTCCATGCTCTCTCGCGTGTAGGTTGGTGCAGGAGGCTATGGCGGTAGCAACTGGTCGATCCTGGTGCTCGATCCTAGGGCCTGGAATTGCCATTGACGCTCAGGTTGCTCTCTGGGCTCGAAGGATGAAGCTCTTGGGGGTTCCATGCGGATGTTGCGCCTGGGAGCTATGCTTGTTAAACCACTGCGTCTCAAAATGTTGAGTCCTGTGATTGGTGCAGACGAAGGAGCTTCCTTAGCTTTCCCTTGAAGCTCTTTGATTTGGTTTCCCATAACTGAGACTGTCTTCTGCAGCGCCTTGATTGTCTTGATTGACCACTTTCGGAGCCTGCTGATGTGCCTGTGAGCGTCCTGTAAGGTGCGGCCCTTGAATTCTTCGAGAGGGGAGTCCTGAAGGTCATCGTCCTCTGGATCGACCTGATCTGGTCGATGCTGCTCCGTTTCCTCTTGTTCTGCAATTGGAGCGTCCTCTTGCTCTCTCGGGTATAGCAACATGGTAGGTGGGCAAAAATCGATGTTGTTTCCCATCCTGACGGTTGTGTGACTTGGGCAAGGCAGAGGCATCATCTTGGTGCAGCCAGCTTCTTGGTGGAAGAACTTGTAAAGATACTGCCCGTTCACCATTTCTTTAGTGATAATCCCAGATTTTATAAGATGTGGCATGTTTATCCATCTGGGTTCAACCGCTTCACCATCTAATTCTACTCCACAAGCAGCTAGAATCAGGGTTACAACCCCTCCAATGCTCAACTCTCCTGATTTGTTCGACCTATACACCTTACAGGCCCATTCCTTGTAGCTTAGTAGCTGATCAAGTAGCAAGCAGGTGAGAGAAGTATCAGCCTTGTTCCCAATCAATTCTCTCCCAGTTCTTGTGTGGCTCATCAATCCTGTTAGAGCTCCATCCAGCATCTCTAATTCCAGCTGATTGACGTTTCCTGTGACCTTCCTTGCGTACATTGTGCTAGCAATGGCCTTATGTACGTACCGAAGAACCGGACTCTGTATTGCTGAACTCTTCGATCTTCCTGATACATACTCACTTGGGCCAGCTATTGTAAGCCACAGCTCATTCAGCTCTTTCTCATCATAGATACTGTCAACCATAGTTCCACTCGGAAAAGAAAACAGTGTGTCGAGCTCCTTAATAGTGATGAAACATTCTTCCCCTTTCACTAAGAAAGTGATGTACCCCAAACCAGGATCCTCTTCAGCTTCAGGATCGACATCATCATAAAAATGGACTGCTAGAGTTGCCAAGAAGTGACAAGTCTCCTCCTGATGTGCTTCAAATTGGAAGCTCATGAATGTGCCCAGGTGGCACATATCCAGCAAATATTCCACATCTCTGTAGATGCCAAGGTCCTTCATGGTCTGGTGGTGAGGGTACCTTGTGCCTTTGAAGTCCATACTCATCAATATTTCTATCAGCTCATTAGGAGGAGGTAGCTTCTTGGCTTTGGTTTTCCTAGTCACATTTCTGACAACAGGCTCTGCAATCTGTTCTTCTTCACCACTTGAGTGCTCACCATCTGGTTGCAAAGGCTCTTCATCAATCGACTGCACAGGCTTTTTGCCTCTAGCTATCTCTTCTCTTCTTGAAGAGGTTTCTTCAGCCATATGCTCAGAAGCCTGATCCATTGGAAGTGCTTTTCTCCTTGTTTCTGTGAATGCTCGAGTTATTCCTTCTGATGTCAATGGTTTGTATTTCGGCTTACGGTACTTGAAACAATGATCAAACAAGAAGATATCAGCCTTGTTACGCAGCATCGATCAACAGCATCGACCAGTTTGGTCGATGCAGGCACATGTACGGCTAGAAATCGAATTGTGCAATCGAACTTCATATAATCCCATGTTTCAAGATCGAGAACGCTTAATCTAATGCTTAGAACAGTCAATATCATCAGAACAGGCAACAATTTGGGATTACAATCAAAGATACCCAATTCTGGGTTTTTCTGGGTTTGCTCAAGAACGCTCAAGAACGCTTAAGAACAGAGCTTGAAACCCAGAAATCGATCTCCATCAAACATCACAGAATCGACGAATCAAAGCAAATTTAGAACGAAATAGAACCAGCCTGAACTTATTAGCTATTAATTCCATCAAAATCGGTTCCAATAGCTCAAACAACTCAATTAATCGAATTTATGAACAGTAAAAACTCAAGAACAACCAAGAACAAATCCAGAATTCGATTTCTCCTTAGACAAATGCAGTTCTACATAGCTTCTCCTAACCATCAAACCCAACGAATTCTTCACTTAATCGATCAATCCTAGGTAGTTTAGCTTCAGAAATTCGAAAATAAAGAAAACCCAACTAATCCGAACCCAGAAATTCGAAAAATTGAGATTTCAAGAAGTTAAATTCGTTGAAAGCTTACCAAGGGAGTCTAACAGCATTGAGTTTCTTCATATCGAAAACAACACAACAAGAAATCGATGGAGAGAAGTAGAGAAAGAGAGAGCAAACTCTGGTTTTGTTTTTGGTCGAGTGGAGTTGTGAGGAAGAGATAAGGCGTGTGAGGCTATAAATAGAGGAGCAAGGCTTGTTGACTTGAGTTGCCCTAGTCGAGTCAACGTTTGGTCAACATTTTTTTTTTTTTTTTCTGCACGGCATCGACCTGTTTGGTCGATGCCCTACATCGATGCTGCTCCTTTTCGTCTCCACCACTTAATCTCTTGAGTATCCTGAGCTATTGGTGCTCTTGCTTTGCCTTGCCACCTGAAACACTAAATAAAACAGATCAAAAATACCAAAAACTAAAATCAATATATACAAGGATAGACATGGGACTTCCTCCCAAGTGAGCTTGTTTAAAGTCACTAAGCTTGACTTTCAATGCCTTTTCAGGCTTCTGGAGGGTGATGGAGAGGCTTAGAGAACCTCTCCGGTGTCGCTTCATTAACAACTATCTTCTTAAACTTGGGCTCGTTCACTGTAAACCCTGAACCATCTTCGAAGGTGGAACCACTTGTCTGACCATGCAGCTGCTCAATCTGTTCTTTCATCCCCTTCACAAGGCATGTAAGTTCCCTTACTGAGCTTGTCAATTCTCTTATGGTCTCCTCCTGCCATTTAGATCTCTGCTTGAGAGCTTGAAGTTCTGAGCGATCACCAGGTGCAGGCTCCAAATTCGTTTTTGGAAGATCGAAGGAAGTAGGTGAGCTTGAACCATAAGTTAAATCAGAGGCAACAGCAAGTTTCTCTGCAGCTAGTTGTTCACACTTTCGAGCTCTAGACCTGGCCAAATTAGAGGTGCATATTCCATAGCTGTCACTGAAATCATCTTCAGAATGCTCATATTCATCACTCTCCTCTTCTTCCCACACTGCATCTCCATCACAGATCAGAATCGCATTGCAAGAGTGCCTGGAGCGATCTTTTGTAGAGGACTGCTCTAGTGATGCTTCAGCTATATTACCCGTCTCCTCAATGCAGAAAGTTTGGCCTCTTATTGTTGGCTTCTTCATTGCACTCCTAACATCAAAAGTCATCTTGAAACCTTTCCCGAGATTCAGATCGATCTTCCCATGCTTGACATCAATAACTGCCCCAGCTGTGGCCAAAAATGGCCTTCCCAAAAGTAAAGGGTCCTTAGGCTCCTCATCCATTTCCAAAACAATGAAATATGTGGGGATATCCACATTCCCAACCTTTACAGGCAAGTCTTCAAGCAAACCATGGGGTTTCTTGACCGATCTATCAGCTAAAATCAAAGAAATGTTGGTGGGGCTGTACTTTCCGAATCCAAGTCTTTTAGCCACAGAAAGAGGCATAAGACTCACAGAGGATCCAAGGTCACAAAGACAATTGTCAAAAGTCTTTGGACCTAGAGAACAGGGTAAAGTGAAAGAGCCAGGATCATTCAGCTTCTCTGGGGTAACATCTTCCTTTGGAACAACAACATTACACTCTTGACTTTCTTGCTTCACTCCCTGGGTTGCTTTGATCCTTTCCATAATCAGATCCTTCAGAAACTAATGAGATTTAGGTATGAGTTTCACAGCTTCAATTAGAGGCATCTTGGACTCAAGAATCTTTATCTGCTCATCGAGAAGAGCTTGATGCTGCTTCTTTTTTCGGCCTGGGAAGGGAAGTTGGGGCTTGTATGGAGGTGGATCAAAAGATGATCTCTTTTCCATAGAGATCTTAGGTTCTGTAGCGGAGAGTGCCTGGATCGATGCACTGCATCGATGAGAGTGGTCGATGCTGAGCTCAAGTGTAGGTTTTTCAGCTTTTTCTTGACATGTGGAGAAATCCTCCCCATCTTGGTTGTCACTGTCCTCAGAGACGTGAGGTGTAGTGCTCACAGCAATCTCAGCTATTTCTTCAATACTGTCCTGAATGCCAACATCATTGTCAAAAACCAATTCCGCATCACTAGTGTCGAAAAGAAAGCTGCAGAACTCCACTTTGCTTATATCGTCACCCTTATTCAATTGAATCGAGGAGATGGCATTACAAAACTCCTTAGGATTCTGAATAGCCTTTCCCGGAAGCTGTCCTGAAGTCTTGACAGTAGATGTAGAGGTCTGGTTACTCTCCAAGTGAGTCACCTTGGAAACTAGTGAATCAACTTTAGCGTTGCAAACTTCTTTGCATTGTCAAGATTACTAGCTGCCTGACCCTGTAGTAGCTGGTGAAACATGCTGGTCACATCAGGAAGTGGTGCGAGAGGTGGGAAGCCTGGAGGTGCAGCCAGTTGCTGCTGAGGAGTGAAAGGCTTGTTCTGCTGTTGCGGTTGTTGGTGCTGACCCTGTGGAGGCGGCGGAGGATAGACTAGGTCCTGCGGATTAGCAACATTAGTACTTCTATAGGAAAGGTTCGGATTAGGCCTGTAGTTGTTGTAGCCACGATTATAACCAGCTTGGTTCTGCATGTAGCACAATTCTTCAGTGTGTTCTCCCTCCCCATCTTGGACCTGAACCTGCTCTGCTTCACAAACAAAGTTGAGCTGCTTTTGCTGTACCAACAACAACTTATCTAATTTCTCATTTAGAGCTTTTATCTCTTTCCTTGTCTTATCATCAGAATCAGTGGTGCTTCTAACAGTCCTGTCATAATCCTCACTGTAGTTTTCATCAGATTGTGCCAAGTTCTCCACAAGCTCCCAGCCATCTTCTACATCTTTATTCAAGAAATTCCCATTGCTGGCTGTATCAAGCATCATCCTAAACTTGGGTAAAATACCTCTGTATAATGTGCTGAGGAGAGACTCATTGGAGAATCCATGGTGAGGGCACTTGCTGGTGTAGCTCTTGAACCGTTCCCATGCCTCACAAAAGGTCTCACCAGTTTTCTGAGTAAAGCTGGATATCTCATTTCGAAGCTTAGCTGTTCTAGAGTTGGAGAAAAACTTAGCAAGAAACACTTTCTTGCAATCATCCCAGGAAGTAATAGAGCCTTGCGGTAGAGCTTTTTCCCACTGTCTTGCCTTATCACCGAGAGAGAACGGGAATAGTCGCAGCTTGAGAGCGTCATCACTCACGCCATTGATCTTTGTTAGGCCACAGAGCCTATCAAACTCGTCCAGATGATCGAGTGGATCCTCCATTGGTAATCCATGGAATTTGCTATTCTGGATCATGTTGACCATACTGCTCTTGATCTCAAAATTGTTGTTCGGAATTGATGGAGGAACGATTCCCTGACGGTGTGCATGAGTGTTAGGTGCGTCACCAGTACCAATGAGACGAGGCTGCCTTGGTGGATTGCCCTGAGGAGGTGGAGGTAAGTCTTGTTGGTTCTCCATATCAACCGGATCCTGATGATCAGCCTGTAGTCTTTCTCGTTGTTCTCGCAGTTCACGTGGCAGATGGTTAATGTTGTTGATGTAGCGAAGGAGATTCTGATTGCCTTTAGATCTGGTTTGCATTCAGGCTTTGAGCTGGAGCGATGCACGAGATCGAGCAAGGTGGTCGATCCTGAGCCTAGGTACCTGAAATGGACAGAAACAGCAATCAAACAAGTCAGCAAACGAACTTAAGTAAATAAGAACTTGATCTCAAGTAATCTGAAATCCTAAATGCAACAAAATCACCCAAATGGCAACGGCGCCAAATTGAAACAGATATTTTTAACAGAAGAGACAACAAGGGGTGTTTCAATTCCCTGAGCACTTAAACTGACGTTGCAGCACAAAGGGTATCAATCCATAATGAGTGAGTTATTGACCAATCAGGATGCAATCAAATTCACTTAATTCAAGCCAAGCAGTAACAGTTTGGTATCTAGCAACCTAATATGAATCAAAAGAGAAAAGCAGAAATAAAAACTAACAAGAACTAGCAGAAGCTAAAGCAGATCGATCAAACAAGCAAATAACAATCAGATAAAGAAATAGAGCTCTCGAGAATGAGAATAATTGGTCAGTGAATCCTCCTAAATCAACTAAGGTGTTTAACAAAAACTCACAGAGAGCTAATCCCTAGACAACAGGTTCGAATACAGATCAATCCACTCTCGTGGTAGAGATCCTCAAGCAGAACTACCTCCAAACCTAGATCTCTCTAGAGAAGCATAGCAAAGCAGGCATTATGATTCAACCTATTAAAGCCAATAAACACTCTAAGCAACCAATCTCTTGGGTTAGACATTTAAATCTCTGGAAAAAGTTGGTTCAAGCATTTCATCAAACACCTTTCGGGCAGGAAATACCTAGGGTCTAATTTCAATTGATCAGAGAGAAACTAGCATTAAGAACACTCACCCAGAAGGGATCTAAACAGATCTAAGCTTAAACACCCTAGCAGATCAAGGATTCATCACTTTCCTAACCCATCCTCAAGAACCCTAAGCAGACTACTCACAAATCATCATAAAATGCAAAAACCCAGAAATGAAAATAAATTGCATAATCATAAAGCTAAAGATCAGATTAAGAGAACTGTGAATGTAGAAAATGCAAAATCAAAATATATTAAGAGAGATCTGGATTACAAAGTGTCTGATTTTGAGAGTTCTAGAGAGAAAAGAGAGAGAGAGAGATTAGGGATAAGAGAAAAGTTTAAGGATAAGATATTATCTCCTGATTGTCTCAGCACAACAGCTGTATTTATAATACTTTAGGCAAAGTCAAAACCCTAATTCACTAAAAAACAAAAGTCAAAGGCGGCTAGGCTTGGCATCGATCAGGTTGGTCGATCAGGGTGGTCGATGCCGCGTGATCTTCAAAGCTTGCACCTTTTTGCCTAGGCATCGATCAGTTTGCTCGATCAGTTTGGTCGATGCCTTGTGTTCTTCAAAGCTTGCACCTTTCTGCCTTGGGATCGATCTCAGGTCGATGCTGGTGATCGATGCAGGGTCCTTTCTTCACCAATCAGCTACTTTTGTACCTAAACAACTCCAAATGCAAGAATGTATGCAATGCTCATGCAATAACCTACTAATCATGCAAAGTGACTATAAATGACTAAAAATGGTATGAACAGGGGATGAAACAATGCTAAAGTGATGAGAAATCAATGCTTAAAACCTGTAAAATATAGACATATCAAAAAGGTAGGGAGAAAGAGAGCACCCCTGTCTTAGCCCTCTCTCACTTCTGAAAAAACCCGCAAGCTCCCCATTTACTTGTACAGAGAAGGTGGCTGTGCAAACGCATAACTCAATCCAGTGAATAGATATATCCGGCAAAGTCATAGCTCGCAGCAAATTCAACATAAACGACCAATTCACCGAGTCAAAAGCCTTGGATATGTCGATCTTAAGAGCACAACGACTGGAGATGGTGTCCTTATGATAATCCTTAACCAGTTCCGACGCCAACAACACATTTTCCATCATTAAACGTTCCTTAATAAATGCAGACTGGTTTGGAGCAATAGAAGACGGGAGAACTTCCTTTAGCCGGTTGGCCAAAATCTTAGAGATTACCTTGTATAGGACATTGCAACAAGAGATGGGTCTATAGTCCTTCATAGTTTGCGATGCAATCTTCTTGGGGATCAAAGCAAGAATGGTTGTGTTAACTCCTTTAGGAAGAAAACCTTTTAAAAAGAATGATTGGACTGCCACAACAAAGTCTTTGCCCAATACTGACCAAGTCGATGTGAAAAGATCTACGGTGAAACCGTCAGGCCCTGGTGATTTATTTCGAGGCATGGAAAATAGAACCTTTTTTATTTCCTCTTCAGTGACTAGCCTCGTGAGCACCTCAAATTGCGCGTCAGAGCTACGGAAAGGCATAAGCTCTTGTAGTTTGGCGATAGTAACCTCTTCTCCTATGGCTGGTGGCGTTTTGAGAAAATTCTCAAAGAAATCTACCGCTTCCGCTTTAATATCCTCAGGTGTTGTACAGATGCGTCCATCTGCACAGTGTATCTCTCGGATAGAGTTCATAGCCATTCTAGATTTTGCGCTGTTATGGAAATACTTATTATTCTTGTCACCCACTTGCAACCAGTGTAGCTTTGATCGTTGATGCATACAGCCTTCCTCCAATTCCGATAGCAAATCCCATTTAGTATACGCTTGATTCTATTCCCGTATAGCCTCCGGAGACGGGCTATCATACGACTGTTTCTGCAAATCACATAGAGTTACGTATGCTTCGTCTACTCGAGTTGATAGGTCACTCAGATTAGATCGGCATAGCGACTTTAAAACTGGTTTCAATGCTTTTAGCTTTTTTGAGAGTCGGAACATCGTAGATGTGGAGTGAAAAAGAGCTGGGGTGGTGTCCCAATAGTCCCGAACTCGTGGTAAAAACTCTGGAAGTGTTGTAAGCACATTGGTGAATTTAAAAGGGCGTCTAGGCCTTGGAATATCTCCTCCCATCTTGAAGCGACAACGTAAATGGTCTGAGCAACCTCCTGGCTCAAAGAAACTATAAGATTGAGAAAAGCAACGATTCCACACTTCATTCATTAGAACCCGATCTAGCTTTTTGCTAATTAATCCCTCCTCTCTTTTGTTGGTCCAAGTAAACAGAGGACCATGGTAGTGCATGTCAGCCAAAGAACAATATCTTAGCACATCTTGAAAATCTCTCATACCAGTTGAAATCGTTGGTGAGCTCTCAGAAGAAGAATGTTCCTCGATGTCAAGTATTTCATTAAAATCACCAAGAATTAGCCATGGTTTGTTTCGAAACATTGGCACATCATGATGATTTTTGATATCATCCCACAGCTCCCTACGCTCATTGACAAAATTAGATGCATAAACAAATGACACAAAGAACTCGTCCACTTGTCCCTCCAGCAAAATTGAACAGGTAATCATTTGCCCACTTTTAAAGACTGGTGTAACTCTTACACTCTCCTTCCACACCACCCAAATCCTTCCCAAAGTGTTGAATTCATAATTCGTCATTGAAGACCAACCATGAAAAACTGATGATATTATTCCGTTAGCACTATTCTCCTTCACCCTCGTCTCAAGTAAACACCCAAATGTTAGAGAATCTGTTTTGATCCAGTCGCGAACAACAGAATGTTTGTTTGATTTGTTAAAGCCTCGAACATTCCAAAAGAACCCTGTCATTAATGATTCTTCTTTGAGGTTCGTTTGTTTGATTGGTTTGATGGGTTCTGAGATTGGTCTCTAGCCTTGTTTGCATTCTCCGAGAGCACTTTGTGAGCGCTTTTAGAGGAACGCGGGAGTGTAGTTCTCGATGGGTTTTGTTTCTCTGCCAACACTGTTTTCTGCTTCTGTTTCTCCCCTGGAACAGAAGAAGATGCTTGCTCTGTTTTCTTTTCAACAATCACTAAAGTCGTAACATCACCATACTTTAGTGGGCTTTTCTCTCTGCTTTTACATCCTTTCCCTGGCGATACCACGGACCAGCCTGTTTGATCGTTTGAATTGGCTTTCAAAGTTTGTGGAACCTGCGGATCAGTCTGCGGCGCCTGCTCCTGAGATCATGAAGTGTCCTCGGAAGCAATATCAACACTGGTTTCTGTTTCAGCAGCTAACACTTTTTCTTGTATTGGGTTTACTTCTTTAGCAACATCTATCTCACCTTCTTCGAGCTCAACATTCTGCTTCTTAGTTGGAGTTTTCTTTGGAAGCACACATGCTTCTGCTAAATGGCCCCAACGTTCACAGCAGGAACATCTTGGTGGCAGCCAAGGGTAGACAAATTCAACAGTTGCGTCAACTTCTTGACCAAGCTTAAATCGGAATGATTTTGGGAGTTCTTGAGAAAGATTAACTTCCACAAACACTTTAGCAACATCAAAATCTGAGCATAACTCTGTTTCTTTATGAAGTCGAATTGGGTGACCCACTGGACTTGTAAGAAACCCTAAACCCGGCCAAGAGAAGAGCGAGTGGGGGACATTCTTAACTGTGACCCAGAGGGGCATAGATTTGATTTCTGGCATGGTTTCTTCAGGAATCGGCGACCACTTTGACACGACCACTTCTCGATCGTGTCGCAACATCTCGGATGCGAAACTTGACAGACGTAGAGTTGTTTTCAAAAACATCGATTTTGATTAACTTGTTTCCAAGGGGCCAAATTTTGTTGACAATGACGTGAATCTTGGCAACGTGCGGTGCCGTGTCGGGAAATCTTCCGACTAGAAAATCGTCCCAAAGCAGGACAGAATCCTTGACAACTTCTTCTGGAATCGCAATTGTTGGAACACCATCTAACATAGACACTTCATAGTCGAACTTTTTCAGAGAGGGGCGTTGATTCACTATGGCAGCGTAGGACGTTTGCTGAGTTTTGACCGGAGAGGATGGAGAGTTGTTTGCAGCCTCCGTTGGGGACACCGGTGACGCCGGCTGTGACATGAGGAGAGGTGGCGGCTGGCCACCGATGAGCCTGCCTTGCTGAAGAATCCTAAAACCCTAATCGCACTTTGAGTCGCCTAGGGAGCTGACGTGGCACTTTTTTTTCTATAACTGGCTCAAACTCCAACATTCAAATGGGACAAATAACGAAACTGACACATTGTTCTCGATTTTGAGTACAGAAATAATTTCTGGTAACAGAAGTGAACAAAAGAAAACAAAAATGTTATGGTGAGAAACTTTGGAGGAATAATTTTAAATAAATATGCTCAAATGTTGAGATGTAAACCTTCCAAGTATTACTACTAATAACTAGATCCCTGACCCTCGAAATATCGGTGAGGATATCGCGAATCATACTAGGGTTGAGAGGCTTCGATCGCAAATCAATATCTAGTTTGGTAGGGAAACCCGAATTGATGATCTTAAATTTCTTTGTTGAGTATATCTTAGTCCTCAAAAACTGGAGTAGAGGTGCATCAATCACAACTTCAGAAGACTCATCGATGTCGATTCTCTTTAGTGTATGACAGCGAACTTGTATTGCCTTATCACCATACGAAGTTTCGATGATGTTTAAATTTTCCAGAACTGGAGAGCCTGAGATAAGTTTCTATAACGTGGTCTCATTGGGAAAATAAATATATTCTAAATGCATGATCTTCAGACAAGGTAAGGAAACAAACTCGGAATCAGGCAAGAAAGCACAACAGAGTCGTAAGTGAACCAGTGTCTCGCAGGTATATATGCTCAGGGGTATCTTATCAAACCAATAATAAATATCAAGATGCTGAATCCTAGAAGTAGTCACAACATCGATCCATCGGGTGAGACAAGACTTGAAATAAGAAGAATACGTAACTTGTAACCGGAGTTTGCGTATCCATGACTCCCTGTGGGAATCCAAAAACCTTCCAACAAAACTCACCAAGGCATCGAAGGTCGAGAAGTTGTACGAGTCTAAGTCCAATCCAGGAACCCATTGCCAAAGATTTCTCCATCTTGTGGACAAAACACTTGTTCTTACAGCATCCTTTGTAGAAAGATGATAAAGTATGTCACACATCAAATGATCTAGTAACTGACTTATCCTATCTTCCTCATGTGATAATATTTTGGTTTTCTTCTTTCTACCCACCATTGGTCTTTCTTCACACAACTAATCTGCATCATCAAATTTAACAAAAAATGAAAAATTGGAAGTCACAGAAAAGACCAACTAATTTCGAATAAAATATGAGATACAAGATGATCTAGATCCGTTTCTCAAGAAAACGTTCCGACACAGATTAATTGCATACCTTCACTTCCAGTTAAGAACTGTTAGAAATTTTCAACTCAACCACATCAATATTCCCTAGAGAGACTCAAAGCAGATATCGTAATTTACATGTTCGTTTGGGGGTTTTCTAAAGAATTGAAGAAGAAGAAGATATTGTCTTCCTCCAGAGTCTTGCAGGCCACTATGAATTAATGGCGCTTGAATTAGCCTTTTCGACTTCTTTCACACAAATTCAATTGTCGCTTCTTACTGCAAACGCCTTGCCGTTTATCTTTCTATTGGGGTTAGTGTTGGGAATGTCCTGAAATCATTCCTGTACCTACTCTAGACATAGTTGTTTGTCGAGATCAGACATTCATTTGATACTAGGTAATCATGACGCTTTGCTAGAAGCCGCTCATGACATGTAAGTTATGAACTCATCGCTAGTATCATTTGATCCTACAGGGTCACACACCTAAGCGAACAGGATGCACTTAAGCAAGGAACGTGTATTGAGGGAAGGTGTCGATCGATACCACTTTAGGCAGTATCGATCGATACCAGGCGCGGACCGAAATAGAGATTTCGGCCCAATGACTTAATTTGTTCAGGCTCGGCCCGTGAATAATTAGGTCTTGTCTCGTGCCTATATATAGGATATGTAGCACGAGATTAATGTAAGACTCAGTCGCCTCCTCTCCAGAAAACACAGGTATCCTCTGCAAGATCTGATTCCAGGCACTAGCATCCCTGCAGATTCTTGTTCGTGTGAGTGTGGACTACAGTAGAGGCGCAGCACGTGAGGCGCTTCCAGATCTCTGAATACCTGACCCTATTCCGCTGCAATCTCCAGGTATCATCGAGATCTCTGTGATTCATTGTTTACAAACCCTAGATCCTAGGCTTCAGGAACTGTTAGGTTGTTAATAGAGATTAAAACCTGTAGAAATTCCTTCAGTAGTATCAGAGCCTTAGGGTTTAACTATTGAATCTGAAAAGCATGTAATTGAATTAGAGAATTCGATTTGGATACATATGATGTACAGACTGTTTGCTTTGATAAGTTTTCTGTGAAAATCGTTTTTGCTAAAATCTTGTCGGACTAGGTTTCGTGGTGTCGATCGACACCATGGTCATGGTATCGATCGACACCTTAATAAAATATTAGGGTTCGATCCAAAGATCGAAGTTGATGGATCGAAGTTCCCAAAACCTAATGGTGTCGATCGACACAATCAGAGTAGTGTCGATCGACACAGCCTTGCGAATGGTTAGTCGGTTCAATTGGATTAAATCGGTTATCATGCTTGGTCAAAATCGATTTAAACCGGCTGATTGCGGTTTGGTGCGATTGGGTTGGTGTCGACCGACACAAATGTTGTATCGATCGATACTGACTGATTATCGATACGGTTCAATTTGATTGACCGGTTATCGATCCAGATCAATTGGATTGACTGGTTATCGCAAATCAATTTGGTTGGTTGAGCATCGATCGATACTAACGAGGTAGTATCGATCGACACTAACCAATTATCGAAATTGTTTTGGTTGCACAGATGAGTGTCGATCGATGCTAGCATCGGTGCACTGCGGAAGTCATAGCCAAACAGAATTTCACCCATTTCTTAGATTAATTAAAACTTAATAAAGATTAATTGTTTTGATAAAATCTAAGCCTTCTTGAGTACATATATGATATGTGTCAAGATTAAAAGTTCTGTTCCTCAACTAAATATCAAGTGTTTCGGATGTCTTCCCGATCTTGTCAGCTGTCAAGACTCGTTTCACTGCGTGATAGGCTTGCAGTGCAAGGTATCCCGGTTACATGAGTAAGGCAGTACGTAATTGTGTTGATGGGCTTGCAGTGCATGGCATCAATCGTTACTTGACTGAGAGATTAGTTTACTTGAGTGGGCTATCAGAAGTTCTGGGCCCATAGACATCAGGTGGACAAGACATAAGATGCCTTATCCACAACCAAGAGTCATATTGGATATGATTAGCAAAGTGTTGCTTACCTAGATAGCTAAGATTTGGGTGACGGCCAGTGGCCCACTCAAGTATTGGTGAAGTATGGGTCTTGGATCATTATATTCATTTGAGGAAACATTGTTTTGAATATAATGCGAGTTTTCTTAATTGTTAAGATTTCTCATTTCCTGAACATCATAACTAAACCATTTTATTTTGATTTCTAGTTATGTCTAAAACCCCTCATCAGAACTCTTTCTCGTTGCGATCCGTCCTTGAGAAGGACAAGCTAAAGGGATCCAACTTCCTTGATTGGTATCGGAACTTGAGAATTGTTCTCAAGCAGGAGAGAAAGGACTATGTCCTTGAGAAAGTTCTCCCCGAGAAACTAAGGTCTAATGCCTCACATGCAGTATATGATGCTTGGAATAAGCATTACTATGATGTGGTCGATGTGCGTTGTCTGATGTTGGCTACCATGGACTCGGACTTGCAGAAGCAATATGAGAATGTGGCGTCGCCCATCGAGATGATCACTAGCCTGAAAGCAATGTTTCAGGAGCAGGTTCGAACTGAGAGATACCAGACGGTTAAATCTCTAGTTGAATGCAAGCTACCAAAGGATTCACCAGTAAGTCCTCATATCATAAAGATGATGGGTTATATAGATAACCTGAGGAGACTGGATTGTCCCTTTAGCCAAGAGTTGGCTACTGACATCATTCTGCAGTCACTGCCGTCAAGCTATGATCAGTTTGTTGTGAACTATAACATGAACAAGTTGACGAAGACGTTGACTGAGCTGCATAGTATGCTCAAGACAGCTGAGCATGACATCAAAAATGGCAAAAGGTTTGAGAAACCTGGAAAGGACAAGGGTAGAGGCAAGGCCGTCCATATTGTGAATCAGGACAAGCCTGTGTCTTCTTGTAAGCCCAAGTCTGGCCTAACCGATGTTGAGAAGTGCCAGTACTGTGAGGAGCCAGGGCATTGGAAGAGAAATTGCAAGAGATTCTTGGAAGATGCACAAGAGATTGAGAAGATGTACGGGACTTCTTCTCAAGGTATTTGTGTTATGGAAGTAAATGTTACTACTTCAAGTTCTACCTCGTGGGTATAAGATACCAGTTGTGGTGCTGATATTTGTATAAATATGCAGGCACGAAGCAACAGTAGAACGTTGGAGAAGGGACAAGTGGAATTACACGTCGGGAATGAAGCAAGAGTTGCTGCATTGGCCGTAGGAAATTTCCATTTATAGTCGCCTTCAGGCTTGGTTTTAAGAATAAAATAATTGCTACTTTGTACCTGTTATGAACAGAGACGTCATTTCATTTTCTTGTAAGGATATGAATGATATTCATTTTGATTAAAGACAAATGTTGTTCTGTTGATCTTAATGAAATGTTCCATGGTGGCACCCCATTAGAGAATGGGTTTTATGTCTTAAACCAATCTATGCATGTCTATAACATAAATAAAAATCGTTCTCTGGCAGTGTCGTTTAGACTACAGAAGATTCAGAAGCTCCATAGTGATGGGCTTTGGGCTCACTTGATTGTGAATCATGTGAGTAAATTAAATCCGACTTATTGGGCCTTATACATAGAGATGTGTGCAGTCCGATGAATACAAGTGCTAGAGAAAAACTTCCAGTACTTCATTACCTTCGCTGATAAGATCAGTAGGTATGAATATGTCCATATGATGAGACACCAATAGGAATCCTTTGAAAGGTTCAAGGAGTTCCAGAATGAAGTACAGAATCAAATTGGCAAAAGTATTAGAGCTCTTCGATTAGATCGCGGAGGAGAGTACTTAAGCCAAGTGTTAAGTGATCATCTGAGAGAGTGTGAAATAGTTTCACAGCTCACTCCTTCTGGAACGCCCCAATGGAATGGAGGTTCCGAGAGGAGGAATTGAACCTTATTGGATATGGTTCGATTAATAATGAGTCACACATATCTTCCATTATCCCTTTTGGGAAACGCTCTAGAAACGTCCGCGTTTACACTAAAAGGTTCCATCAGAATCAGTTGAAAAGACAACACATGAGATGTGGATTGGAAATGTTCCAAGACTGTCTTTACTGAAATTTTGGAGTTGTGAGGCCTATGTAAAATGTATACGATAAGATAAGCTCACACCCAAATCCAATAATGCTAATTCGTTGGTTGTCTTAAGGAAACCAAGGCTTACTACTTCTACAACCGTTCTGAGAACAAAATGTTTGTTGCTAAGAACTATGTTTTCTTGTGAAAGATTGTCTTTCCAAGAAGAACAGTGGGAGTAAAGTAGAACTCGAAAACGTTCGAAAATCACAGGATGGTATCGATCGACACTAAGGTAGTATCGATCGATACTAGGCTTTCACCGAAGAGGTAAAGCAGTAAATGGATCTACAAAGAGTTGTAGAACCTATACATGTGGTGCCTAATGTTCGCAGATTCGGAAGGATACGTCACAATCCCGAGAAATAGGGATTTCTCGTGACCAATTGTCATGACTTGTTGATCATTGACAGTGACGAGGCTACGAATTTTGAAGAAGCAATGTTGGACCCGGACTCCGAAAAGTGGCTTGGAGCCGCTAGATCCGAGATGGGAATATCCAGATATTCAAAGCAAGGTTGGTCGCTGAAAGTCTCAAGAAAATTCATGGTATGACTATGAAGAGACCTACTCCCCAGTCACTATGCTTAAAACCATTCGGATTCTCCTAGCAACTGCCGTTTATCATGGTGATGAAATTTGACAGATGGATGTGAAAACAGTTTTCCTTATAGGAATTCTGGAAAAGGATGTGTACGTGACACAACCTGAGAGTTTCACTGATCCAAATAATGCTGGGAAGGAATACAAGCTTCATTGATTCATGTATGGATTGAAGCAAGCATCACGGAGTTAAAATAATCGTTTTGATGAAATGGTCAAAAGAGTTTGATTTCATCAGGAACGAAAAAGGAACCGTGTGTTTACAAGAAGACTAGTGGGAGCGTAGTTGCATTTCTCGTAATGTATGTATATGCAATACTTCTTTTCGGAAATGACGTTTCGTTGCTTTAGTCTTTTGAGACTTGGCTCGGAAGTTATTTTTTCAATAAAAGACATGGGAGAAGCCGCGTGAATTCTTGGAATAAGAATCTATAGAGATAGGTTGAATGAGCTAATTGGATCGTGTCAAGATGCTCATGGTAATGAGGTCTTGGACAGATTCATTATGCGTGATTTCAAGAAAGGCCTCATACCAATGTCTAATGGCATTAATCTTGGCAAGACGAAGTGTCCTAAGACACTGGCTGAGCAAGAACGTTTAAATAGGATTCCCAGGCGTAAGCAGTGGAACCTATCATAAATGCCATGACCTGAACTCGTTCAGATCTTGCTTAAAGTGTTAAGCAAGACGAGTAGATATCAATATAATCCATGTGAAAGTCACTGGACAGTTACCAAGAATATTCTCAAGTATTTGAGGAATACTAAGAATTGGAGCTTGGTGAACTGAGAAAGTAATGGTCTCTGTTGAGAGTGGTTAGACGGACAAAGACGATTTCCGGTCGGAAACTGGTTATATATGTCTTATGTCTATATAGCGGCGCGTTTTGTTGTAATGGGTTCTAAGCAGAGCACCGCAGCCTGCGGTTTGCTGGAAAGAGTTCCAAGCAGAACACCGCAGCCTCTCCCACGACCTAAGCATAAGTTTCACCCTTTTGCTGTAGGTATTTGAGATATTAAGATATGATCTTGATTCTAGTGGGAGTTGTAATGGTTTGAGCTATGTTATGATGTTCATGTAGACATACTTTGGTTATGTCATGATGAAATTGTTTCATACATTATTTGATTATAAGATAATTGAATAATAGTCCCAAAGTAATTTATGACATTTTATAGGCCATCAAGTTGAGGACTTGATCATGGAACCCTATAAGTGACAAATGACATAGATTATATTTGTCCCTGGTCAAGGTTGTTAAAGTGGGACACTGACAACCGCGTGAGACTGGTATGTGAGTTGACTGATGACTAAGTTTCATGGAGTCATTAATAAGAGTATTAAAGTCAATCACATAGATATGTGTTAGAGAACACAAGATCGGACATGACCCGTTAATGAGAACTCTTCAGGATAGTTATATAAGTGTCATGAGAGATTCTCATTACGACTATAGAGTATAGTCCTTAGACCTGAGTTCATCATGATTTCTTGCATATGAATTGGTCCGCTTTGACTGTGTCAAACGTCAACCGTAACAGGTGGCTATAAAGGCATTGATTGGGTGTATCATGAAGTGTGTGTAGGAACAGGGATGGAACAAAATGGAATTTGTCCCTCCTATATAACAGGAGATAAATATCTCAGGGCCCATCGGAGATTTGATACTGAGAAATGCGTGGCCGCGCTCAAACGAGGTGAATGTCAGTCGTTTGTCTTATCAGTATAAATCAGAGTTCGATGAACATGATTTTGGTTGAATGAGGATGACACGGCTCTTGCCTTATGCCATATCGAGATATAGAGACGAAGGGATTATGGGAATAGATGATTCCAGTACAAGTGGGAGATTGTTGGGAATGTCCTGAAATCATTCCTGTACTTACTCTAGACATAGTTTTTTGTCGAGATCAGACATTCATTTGATACTAGGTAATCATGACGCTTTGCTAGAAGCCGCTCATGACATGTGAGTTATGAACTCATCGCTAGTATCATTTGATCCTACAGGTTCACACACCTAAGCGAACAGGATGCACTTAAGCAAGGAACGTGTATTGAGGGAAGGTGTCGATCGATACCACTTTAGGCAGTATCGATCGATACCAGGCGCGGACCGAAATAGAGATTTCGGCCCAATGACTTAATTTGTTCAGGCTCGGCCCGTGAATAATTAGGTCTTGTCTCGTGCCTATATATAGGATATGTAGCACGAGATTAATGTAAGACTCAGTCGCCTCCTCTCCAGAAAACACAGGTATCCTCTGCAAGATCTGATTCCAGGCACTAGCATCCATGCAGATTCCTGTTCGTGTGAGTGTGGACTACAGTAGAGGCGCAGCACGTGAGGCGCTTCCAGATCACTGAATACCTGACCCTATTCCGCTGCAATCTCCAGGTATCATCGAGATCTCTGTGATTCATTGTTTACAAACCCTAGATCCTAGGCTTCAGGAACTGTTAGGTTGTTAATAGAGATTAAAACCTGTAGAAATTCCTTCAGTTAGATGCAAACGGTGTGATGTGTTTGTTCTTTTTTTTTTTTTTTTGGCGGCAATGGGTTTGTTCTTTTAGTCTAATATAAAAAGCATATTGGACCAACTCGGTTTCGGCCGGTCTGAACCGATAAATCCCGAAAATAAATGGTCCAATGCAAAACATTTCGGATAGTTTTTGTAATTGGCTACGGAATAACCAAAAGTCCGATTGGACGTAACCGGAAAAATCTCAATTTTGTTTAAACTGTAAAACTGGTTTAGGGCTTGACTGGTTTAAACGCAGCGGTTGCGGCTGCGGTTGCGAGAGTTTGCGGGAGCGGGCGGTTGCGGTTTTAAGTGTTATTTAGCGTTTTGATCGACTGGTTTAGCGGTTGAAAACAGATGCGTTTGCGGGAGATTTACGACTGGTTGATCAGCGGTACAATAGCGGTTAAACCAAAATTTACCAAAATAAATGTAATATATAATTGTGAAAAAATATTAAAACATCAAAAACTATATTTATGAAAACCTATTCTAATGATTGATACGACTGTTACTATTCGGCATTATCGGAACTGTTTCACCATGATTTGCATCTACATTCCTTATATTGGACCTTGGAAAGGTCGAATGATGTGTGTCACTCTGGCTTGTGCACAAAAACGAAGTGATGATCATTTCCTTTCACTATGTCAAGATCTTTGTGCGACCAAGACACATCTGAGTGTATGATCAGTATACTTGCGATGAGTTATAAGCAGTAGCAGAGCTAGAAACTTTTTGTATCGAGGTTAAAATATTATTTTAATATAAAATTAAATATATGATATTTTTATTACTGGGGGAGATCATTTTTATAAAGTGTATATAATTGTTTACTTTAACTTAAATATTATTAAATAAAAAATTCATAATTTACGCATGTAAATATGCATAAATATATCAATTACTTATAACAATATTAACTTTAGATACTTCGACCATGATACATAATTTAGTGAGTTTGGATTGTGTTATTATTGTTTCGTCATCAGTATTCAAATCCGGTTTAATGAATATTGTTGACAAAAAAAATCTAAATTTTTGTGTGATTTCTTCTGATATAGTTTGTAGTTTAACCAAAAGAAAAACCTAGATGAGGAAGAGACGAGTTTTATAAATTTTCTTACTTAATTTTAAACCATTGATTATTTACACTAACATTGGTCTAAAGTTTTAGCGAGAACCTAACTTTTAAATATTTGAACTTTTTCTATATTGAAGTTTTTTATTATCTATTTAAACTTAATTTTGTATGGGGTCAAAAATTAGTTTAGACCGGGGTCATTATAATTATTTTCAAAGATATATAACAGAGATTTCAGATTTTATAGGGGTTTAATTTGTTGTTGGTTTTATAGACCGGGGGCACTATATATCGATCCAATTTTTTGTTGGTTTTAATTTGAAAATATATTACCAAAAAGAAACGATTACAAATTAAAGGCTTAATTCTCAATAGATATCTCGATCGAGTAGATGAAAACGAAGCTAATGACGAAAATAGAGCATGCCACAAACTAGAAACAGATGATGCTGGAGTTAATTAAGTCTCCATGTTCTGAGTGTAGTTCGAGACCTGTTTATATTATATGATCGGTAAGTCATATAAATCCCGAGAATGAAATACTTTCCAACAATGGTATTAATGGACCTTTCTGCAACCGTTTTGAACTTTGAAGTTCGTTGTAAGTTACTTTCTCATAAAGGAAACTATAGAAGACTTTGTTTGTTACTATTGTTCGATAGACTAATATTTTTAGCGAATAAGTAACTATAATCATCTTTTGACCCAAGAATGGTTTATGCTTCCATATTCTTTATTCTTGTTTGGCATGAGACCATGTACAAGATTATGCTTAATTGTGTAACTCAAATTTTTCATTGTGAAATGAATATTTACATTCTTATAAAAAAAAAATATCATCTTTTGACCTAAAAAGTAATTATAATTATCTAAATTCATATTTTGCATTCGCTATCTAAATTCTAAAACAGTGTGCCTAAAATTCCTTACAATATTTTTCGTTAAACAATATGTTATTCAATTTTTATTGTTGTGCATGATTTTTATTTAGAATAATATGTTGGGTTTTTAGAGCATGGTGGATGTAATACTATTTATTTTTTTCATGTATGAGTTAGCTAAACGTAATGAGTAAGAGATTTTTCTCGCACATTTCTCTTTAGCTTCAAATGTGAACTTTTCAAACTTCAAAACCATATTTTTTTCATCATAAGAGATTTTTCTCGCACATTTCTCTTTAGCTTCAAATGTGAACTTTTCAAACTTCAAAACCATATTTTTTTCTTCATAAGATATTTTTCTCGCACATTTGTCTTTAGCTTCAAATGTGAACTTTTCAAACTTCAAAACCATATTTTTTTCTTCATAAGAGATTTTTCTCTCACATTTCTCTTTACCTTCAAATGTGAACTTTTCAAATTTCAAAACCATATTTTTTTCATCATAAAAGATTTTTCTCGCACATTTCTGTTACCTTCAAATGTGAACTTTTCAAACTTCAAAACTATATTTTTTTCATCATAAGCGATTTTTCTCGCACATTTGTCTTTACCTTCAAATGTAGCCCTGGGTTTTCGGTCAGACCCGAAATAACCGAACCGAATAAACCGAAACATTCGGTTTTTGGTAACCGAAAATTCAAGGAGAGCAAACCGAACGGAACAATTAATTTAGCACTTCGGTTTTGGTTTTTATTCGGTTCGGTGGACCATAACCGATCGGTTTACTTAAACCGAAGTATATATTCTAATAATCTGAGTAATCCTAATTATTTCTTCTTTCTTCTTCTTTGGTGGTCAAGAGAAGGCGATTTACCAAGTAACAGATACCTCTCAATCACTCATTATTATGAGTTCTCTTCTTTTGTTCTTCATCTTCTAAAAATCTTATCTTTCATTTTTCCTTTTAATCGTGCTGCATAAAAACCTGAAATCGGAAGCTTTGTTGACTTTCATTAACCCGAATTTCGCAGATCTGAAAGGTAGCCTCTTCTTCTACATTTTTTCTTCGATTATTTATCACATGTATCTCATCTATTTTATTTGTTTCTAAGTTTTATCTCACTATATCATCTTATTTTTTCTCGTAAGGTGAATGACTCATCAAGAATAAGTGTGGAAATGAGTTCTCTTTCCAGATCTGTCGCCAGGGCGAGTTGAGAGAGTAAAACGAGTCTAATCGGACGGCGGCGGCGGCTGTGGGCAGTGGGCGGTGGGCGTTGGCGGCTGTGGGCGGTGAGCGACGGGCGGCGGCTAACCCTTGACTTGGTGGAAAGTGGAAACCCTAATTTTTTGTCCTGGACTTTCGGAAAGAACCGAAAAACCCGAACCGAAAGAACCGACTATTTCGGTTGTCGGCACCGAAGTTTTGAACAGGAGCGAACCGATCGGCAAAAATTTTTGAAACATTCGGTGATCGGTTCGGTTCGGTTCGGTAGCGCTGAACCGAACGGTTATTCGGTTTTGATCATCAAAACATCTTCATCTTCATCACCGAGCCTTTGTCTGTGTGTTAGACTAGGAAGAAGACAAAGTTCGGCGGCCATGTTTGAGAGAATGTCAAGTAACTACAAAAACCCTAATAGATTTAATATAATTGGACTTTCATTTAAATTAAACTAATGTTTGTTGGCCCATAACACTTTATTATTGTCATTTGGCCCAACATATGTTACACAGCACACACTTTATTTCATATATAAAACTAAAAACCCTAAATTTAATTCTGTATCCATTTTTTTTTCTTCTGCCGCTTCTCTTCCCAGCACGGGCGAAACCTAGATCTATTTTTTCCATTTGATTGTCTACACTTTACATAAAACAATCATCCAATCTAAGATGAAACCTTCATATCTCTTCTTTAAACTTTTTTAATTTTTGCCTTCTTCTTCAAATCTCTAATCTTCTGTTTGCTTCAAATCTCTAAGCTTCTTGTGCATCGACGATGATGGCTGAGCGCCGGTGATGATGTGTCGCCGATGATAATAGGCTTGTAAATTGTCTTGGAATTTTTTTTATGTATAGATATAGTATGTAATTATTTTCGGTTAACCGAATAAACCGAAAAAAAAGAATAAAATCGGTTCAGTTCGGAATACAATTTTTAGTCTATAACCGAACCGAATAAACCGTGAACCGAACAACCCGAACCGAAATTTTAAACGGTTCAATTCGGCAGATTATTTGAAAAACCGAAAAACCGAAAAACCGAATAAACCGACCCGAATAACCCGAATTAACCAAATGTCCAGGGCGACTAATTTTAGATGGGTTTGGATTTAGGTTTTAGATGGGTGTGGGCTTCAAAACCGTATTTTTTTCTTCATAAGAGATTTTTCTCGCACATTTCTCTTTAGCTTCAAATGTGAACTTTTCAAACTTCAAAACAATATTTTTTTCATCTTAAGAGATTTTTCTCGCACATTTCTCTTTAGCTTCAAATGTGAACTTTTCAAACTTCAAAACCATATTTTTTTCATCATAAGAGATTTTTCTCGCACATTTCTCTTTAGCTTCAAATGTGAACTTTTCAAACTTCAAAACCATATTTTTTTCTTCATAAGATATTTTTCTCGCACATTTGTCTTTAGCTTCAAATGTGAACTTTTCAAACTTCAAAACCATATTTTTTTCTTCATAAGAGATTTTTCTCTCACATTTCTCTTTACCTTCAAATGTGAACTTTTCAAATTTCAAAACCATATTTTTTTCATCATAAAAGATTTTTCTCGCACATTTCTGTTACCTTCAAATGTGAACTTTTCAAACTTCAAAACTATATTTTTTTCATCATAAGCGATTTTTCTCGCACATTTGTCTTTACCTTCAAATGTAGCCCTGGGTTTTCGGTCAGACCCGAAATAACCGAACCGAATAAACCGAAACATTCGGTTTTTGGTAACCGAAAATTCAAGGAGAGCAAACCGAACGGAACAATTAATTTAGCACTTCGGTTTTGGTTTTTATTCGGTTCGGTGGACCATAACCGATCGGTTTACTTAAACCGAAGTATATATTCTAATAATCTGAGTAATCCTAATTATTTCTTCTTTCTTCTTCTTTGGTGGTCAAGAGAAGGCGATTTACCAAGTAACAGATACCTCTCAATCACTCATTATTATGAGTTCTCTTCTTTTGTTCTTCATCTTCTAAAAATCTTATCTTTCATTTTTCCTTTTAATCGTGCTGCATAAAAACCTGAAATCGGAAGCTTTGTTGACTTTCATTAACCCGAATTTCGCAGATCTGAAAGGTAGCCTCTTCTTCTACATTTTTTCTTCGATTATTTATCACATGTATCTCATCTATTTTATTTGTTTCTAAGTTTTATCTCACTATATCATCTTATTTTTTCTCGTAAGGTGAATGACTCATCAAGAATAAGTGTGGAAATGAGTTCTCTTTCCAGATCTGTCGCCAGGGCGAGTTGAGAGAGTAAAACGAGTCTAATCGGACGGCGGCGGCGGCTGTGGGCAGTGGGCGGTGGGCGTTGGCGGCTGTGGGCGGTGAGCGACGGGCGGCGGCTAACCCTTGACTTGGTGGAAAGTGGAAACCCTAATTTTTTGTCCTGGACTTTCGGAAAGAACCGAAAAACCCGAACCGAAAGAACCGACTATTTCGGTTGTCGGCACCGAAGTTTTGAACAGGAGCGAACCGATCGGCAAAAATTTTTGAAACATTCGGTGATCGGTTCGGTTCGGTTCGGTAGCGCTGAACCGAACGGTTATTCGGTTTTGATCATCAAAACATCTTCATCTTCATCACCGAGCCTTTGTCTGTGTGTTAGACTAGGAAGAAGACAAAGTTCGGCGGCCATGTTTGAGAGAATGTCAAGTAACTACAAAAACCCTAATAGATTTAATATAATTGGACTTTCATTTAAATTAAACTAATGTTTGTTGGCCCATAACACTTTATTATTGTCATTTGGCCCAACATATGTTACACAGCACACACTTTATTTCATATATAAAACTAAAAACCCTAAATTTAATTCTGTATCCATTTTTTTTTCTTCTGCCGCTTCTCTTCCCAGCACGGGCGAAACCTAGATCTATTTTTTCCATTTGATTGTCTACACTTTACATAAAACAATCATCCAATCTAAGATGAAACCTTCATATCTCTTCTTTAAACTTTTTTAATTTTTGCCTTCTTCTTCAAATCTCTAATCTTCTGTTTGCTTCAAATCTCTAAGCTTCTTGTGCATCGACGATGATGGCTGAGCGCCGGTGATGATGTGTCGCCGATGATAATAGGCTTGTAAATTGTCTTGGAATTTTTTTTATGTATAGATATAGTATGTAATTATTTTCGGTTAACCGAATAAACCGAAAAAAAAGAATAAAATCGGTTCAGTTCGGAATACAATTTTTAGTCTATAACCGAACCGAATAAACCGTGAACCGAACAACCCGAACCGAAATTTTAAACGGTTCAATTCGGCAGATTATTTGAAAAACCAAAAAACCGAAAAACCGAATAAACCGACCCGAATAACCCGAATTAACCAAATGTCCAGGGCGACTAATTTTAGATGGGTTTGGATTTAGGTTTTAGATGGGTGTGGGCTTCAAAACCGTATTTTTTTCTTCATAAGAGATTTTTCTCGCACATTTCTCTTTAGCTTCAAATGTGAACTTTTCAAACTTCAAAACAATATTTTTTTCATCTTAAGAGATTTTTCTCGCACATTTCTCTTTAGCTTCAAATGTGAACTTTTCAAACTTCAAAACCGTATTTTTTTCTTTATAAGAGATTTTTCTTGCACATTTCTCTTTAGCTTCAAATGTGAACTTTTCAAACTTCAAAACCATATTTTTTTCAGCATAAGAGATTTTTCTCGCACATTTGTCTTTAGCTTCAAATGTGAACTTTTCAAATTTCAAAACCATATTTTTTTCTTCATAAGAGATTTTTCTCTCACATTTCTCTTTACCTTCAAATGTGAACTTTTCAAATTTCAAAACCATATTTTTTTCATCATAAAAGATTTTTCTCGCACATTTCTGTTACCTTCAAATGTGAACTTTTCAAACTTCAAAACTATATTTTTTTCATCATAAGCGATTTTTCTCGCACATTTGTCTTTACCTTCAAATGTAGCCCTGGGTTTTCGGTCAGACCCGAAATAACCGAACCGAATAAACCGAAACATTCGGTTTTTGGTAACCGAAAATTCAAGGAGAGCAAACCGAACGGAACAATTAATTTAGCACTTCGGTTTTGGTTTTTATTCGGTTCGGTGGACCATAACCGATCGGTTTACTTAAACCGAAGTATATATTCTAATAATCTGAGTAATCCTAATTATTTCTTCTTTCTTCTTCTTTGGTGGTCAAGAGAAGGCGATTTACCAAGTAACAGATACCTCTCAATCACTCATTATTATGAGTTCTCTTCTTTTGTTCTTCATCTTCTAAAAATCTTATCTTTCATTTTTCCTTTTAATCGTGCTGCATAAAAACCTGAAATCGGAAGCTTTGTTGACTTTCATTAACCCGAATTTCGCAGATCTGAAAGGTAGCCTCTTCTTCTACATTTTTTCTTCGATTATTTATCACATGTATCTCATCTATTTTATTTGTTTCTAAGTTTTATCTCACTATATCATCTTATTTTTTCTCGTAAGGTGAATGACTCATCAAGAATAAGTGTGGAAATGAGTTCTCTTTCCAGATCTGTCGCCAGGGCGAGTTGAGAGAGTAAAACGAGTCTAATCGGACGGCGGCGGCGGCTGTGGGCAGTGGGCGGTGGGCGTTGGCGGCTGTGGGCGGTGAGCGACGGGCGGCGGCTAACCCTTGACTTGGTGGAAAGTGGAAACCCTAATTTTTTGTCCTGGACTTTCGGAAAGAACCGAAAAACCCGAACCGAAAGAACCGACTATTTCGGTTGTCGGCACCGAAGTTTTGAACAGGAGCGAACCGATCGGCAAAAATTTTTGAAACATTCGGTGATCGGTTCGGTTCGGTTCGGTAGCGCTGAACCGAACGGTTATTCGGTTTTGATCATCAAAACATCTTCATCTTCATCACCGAGCCTTTGTCTGTGTGTTAGACTAGGAAGAAGACAAAGTTCGGCGGCCATGTTTGAGAGAATGTCAAGTAACTACAAAAACCCTAATAGATTTAATATAATTGGATTTTCATTTAAATTAAACTAATGTTTGTTGGCCCATAACACTTTATTATTGTCATTTGGCCCAACATATGTTACACAGCACACACTTTATTTCATATATAAAACTAAAAACCCTAAATTTAATTCTGTATCCATTTTTTTTTCTTCTGCCGCTTCTCTTCCCAGCACGGGCGAAACCTAGATCTATTTTTTCCATTTGATTGTCTACACTTTACATAAAACAATCATCCAATCTAAGATGAAACCTTCATATCTCTTCTTTAAACTTTTTTAATTTTTGCCTTCTTCTTCAAATCTCTAATCTTCTGTTTGCTTCAAATCTCTAAGCTTCTTGTGCATCGACGATGATGGCTGAGCGCCGGTGATGATGTGTCGCCGATGATAATAGGCTTGTAAATTGTCTTGGAATTTTTTTTATGTATAGATATAGTATGTAATTATTTTCGGTTAACCGAAAAAAAAGAATAAAATCGGTTCAGTTCGGAATACAATTTTTAGTCTATAACCGAACCGAATAAACCGTGAACCGAACAACCCGAACCGAAATTTTAAACGGTTCAATTCGGCAGATTATTTGAAAAACCGAAAAACCGAAAAACCGAATAAACCGACCCGAATAACCCGAATTAACCAAATGTCCAGGGCGACTAATTTTAGATGGGTTTGGATTTAGGTTTTAGATGGGTGTGGGCTTCAAAACCGTATTTTTTTCTTCATAAGAGATTTTTCTCGCACATTTCTCTTTAGCTTCAAATGTGAACTTTTCAAACTTCAAAACAATATTTTTTTCATCTTAAGAGATTTTTCTCGCACATTTCTCTTTAGCTTCAAATGTGAACTTTTCAAACTTCAAAACCGTATTTTTTTCTTTATAAGAGATTTTTCTTGCACATTTCTCTTTAGCTTCAAATGTGAACTTTTCAAACTTCAAAACCATATTTTTTTCAGCATAAGAGATTTTTCTCGCACATTTGTCTTTAGCTTCAAATGTGAACTTTTCAAATTTCAAAACCATATTTTTTTCAGCATAAGAGATTTTTCTCGCACATTTGTCTTTAGCTTCAAATGTGAACTTTTCAAACTTCAAAACCATTTTTTTTCTTCATAAGAGATTTTTCTCGCACATTTCTCTTTAGTTTCAAATGTGAAATTTTCAAACTTCAAAACCATATTTTTTTCAGCATAAGAGATTTTTCTCGCACATTTGTCTTTAGCTTCAAATGTGAACTTTTCAAACTTCAAAACCATTTTTTTTCTTCATAAGAGATTTTTCTCGCACATTTCTCTTTAGCTTCAAATGTGAACTTTTCAAACCTCAAAACCATATTTTTTTTTCATCATAAGATATTTTTCTCGCACATTTTTCCTTATTTTCAAATGTGAACTTTTCAAACTTCAAAACCATTTTTTTTTCATCATAAGAGATTTTTCTCGCACATTTCTCTTTAGCTTCAAATGTGAACTTTTCAAACTTCAAAACCATTTTTTTTCTTCATAAGAGATTTTTCTCGCACATTTCTCTTTAGTTTCAAATGTGAACTTTTCAAACTTCAAAACCATATTTTTTTCATCATAAGAGATTTTTCTCGCACATTTCTCTTTAGCTTCAAATGTGAACTTTTCAAACTTCAAAACCATTTTTTTTCTTCATAAGAGATTTTTCTCGCACATTTCTCTTTAGTTTCAAATGTGAACTTTTCAAACTTCAAAACCATATTTTTTTCAGCATAAGAGATTTTTCTCGCACATTTGTCTTTAGCTTCAAATGTGAACTTTTCAAACTTCAAAACCATATTTTTTTCATCATAAGAGATTTTTCTCGCACATTTCTCTTTAGCTTCAAATGTGAACTTTTCAAACCTCAAAACCATATTTTTTTTTCATCATAAGATATTTTTCTCGCACATTTTTCCTTATTTTCAAATGTGAACTTTTCAAACTTCAAAACCATATTTTTTTCATCATAAGAGATTTTTCTCGCACATTTCTCTTTAGCTTCAAATGTGAACTTTTCAAACTTCAAAACCATATTTTTTTCTTCATAAAAGATTTTTCTCGCACATTTCTCTTTAGTTTCAAATGTGAACTTTTCAAACTTCAAAACCATATTTTTTTCATCATAAGAGATTTTTCTCGCACATTTCTCTTTAGCTTCAAATGTGAACTTTTCAAACTTCAAAACCATATTTTTTTTTCATCATAAGAGATTTTTCTCGCATATTTTTCCTTATTTTCAAATGTGAACTTTTCAAACTTCAAAACCATATTTTATTTTCATCATAAGAGATTTTTCTCGCACATTTTTCCTTATTTTCAAATGTGAACTTTTCAAACTTCAAAACCATATTTTTTTTCATTATAAGAGATTTTTCTCGCACATTTCTCTTTAGCTTCAAATGTGAACTTTTCAAACTTCAAAACCATTTTTTTTTCTTCATAAGAGATTTTTCTCGCACATTTCTCTTTAGTTTCAAATGTGAACTTTTCAAACTTCAAAACCATATTTTTTTTTCATCATAAGAGATTTTTCTCGCATATTTTTCCTTATTTTCAAATGTGAACTTTTCAAACTTCAAAACCATATTTTATTTTCATCATAAGAGATTTTTCTCGCACATTTTTCCTTATTTTCAAATGTGAACTTTTCAAACTTCAAAACCATATTTTTTTTCATTATAAGAGATTTTTCTCGCACATTTCTCTTTAGCTTCAAATGTGAACTTTTCAAACTTCAAAACCATTTTTTTTTCTTCATAAGAGATTTTTCTCGCACATTTCTCTTTAGTTTCAAATGTGAACTTTTCAAACTTCAAAACCATATTTTTTTCATCATAAGAGATTTTTCTCGCACATTTCTCTTTAGCTTCAAATGTGAACTTTTGAAACTTCAAAACCATATTTTTTTTTCATCATAAGAGATTTTTCTCGCACATTTTTCCTTATTTTCAAATGTGAACTTTTCAAACTTCAAAATCATATTTTTTTTCATTATAAGAGATTTTTCTCGCACATTTCTCTTTAGCTTCAAATGTGAACTTTTCAAACTTCAAAACCATATTTTTTTCTTCATAAGAGATTTTTCTCGCACATTTCTCTTTAGCTTTAAATGTGAACTTTTCAAACTTCAAAACTATATTTTTTCATCTTAAGAGATTTTTCTCGCACATTTCTCTTTAGCTTCAAATGTGAACTTTTCAAACTTCAAAACCATATTTTTTTCATCATAAGAGATTTTTCTCGCACATTTATCTTTAGCTTCAAATGTAAACTTTTCAAACTTCAAAACCATATTTTTTTCACCATAAGAGATTTTTCTCGCACATTTGTCTTTAGCTTCAAATGTGAACTTTTCAAACTTCAAACCCATATTTTTTTCACCATAAGAGATTTTTCTCGCACATTTGTCTTTACTTTCAAATGTGAACTTTTCAAATGTGAACTTTTCAAACTTCAAAACCATATTTTTTTCTTCATAAGAGATTTTTCTCGCACATTTCTTTTTAGCTACAAATGTGAACTTTTCAAATAGCCCTGGGTGTTCGATTTTTTTGGGGTTTTCGGGGCGGCTTATTCGGAGTTCGGCTTATTCGGGGTGGCCAAAAATCCTCCGAATTAAACCGAAATTTTAATCGGTTCGGTGTAATCGGTTATTGGCTTATTCGGGTCGGTTTTCTGAATTCAATCCTAATTAAACCGAGAAATACACTTAATCGGTTAATTTAAACCGAATTAGCCAAGATATTGAGATTTTGATCATATTAGTGTATGTTTATTACCTGCTTACAGACCATATATGCACCCATACATTACAGACTACAAAGTATTGAACCCAAAAGAAGCCTAAATAACAGTTTTAGTAGAATTGAATCAATACCAACTCATTGTTTAGAAAGAAGGAGCTATTGAATTAATACCAAAATGAAGGCTTGTATGGTGCATGCTGCTAATCCGCTTCCAAAAACCACAAAAGAGAGCAGCTACCACTTTCCACATCTAGCTTCAGCTTCCATCTACAAAACTTCACACATTTAGCATTAGAGAAGTTCAAAACAAATAAACCATCAGACAGCTTGTCCTAACTATACAAGCGATTAACATTTAACACAAACCAAGGCAACTGTACATGTGAATCTAATGACAATTCTTCAAGTTAATTTTCTGATTTTGCATCATATAGCAGAACAATTACATCGTAAGATCATTAATTCTCGATCACATGATAATATGATATAACAAGTTACAAAGATAAACAGAGAGGAAGAGAATCGAAGCAAAACCATGAAATCTCTGAGTTGGTCAACTCGATGAATCAAAAGCTTGAAAAACTCAAAGATAAACTTTTGCTGTCTGTGGCTACAAAACATCATCAGAGACAGAAATCATCTCTTCAACAAACTCAAATTCACCTCTGTTGGAATATCTAATGAACTATCAAAGTAATACCTCTGTTCGATTTGTTCTAGAGCGGTTTGGAGGCGTTACAATCTCTCTCTCGACTCGCGACTTCTCTCCCCCAAACTTCTCTGAGACCAAATCTTCTTCTCTTCACCGAAATTCTTCTAATCAGTCTTTCTTCCTTGATCCTTTCTTATTCTATGAGGTTAGTTGAATATTCTCTATCTTGTTAACTTCTGAATTTTTGATTATTGCTCAAATTTTGCGAATTTAGATTTAGGGTTTGAGTTTGGATTTTTTGTGAAATTGATTGTCGTGTTGTCTTCTCTGTACTTCTAGGTTTGAGTTTCCATTTTGTTTCCTTAGCTCACTTATAGAATCCGATTGAGGTCGTAACACTCACTCATAATTTCAAGTTTCAACTTTTAATCACAGTTTCACTCATAGTTGCAACGCCATAGTTTTGGACTTTGGTTTCTTCTGTTTCCTTTTTTATTGTTTTTTTATACTACTTTTGTCTTAGCTCCAAGTTTTTGTTGTTGGATTAATGTATTTTCAACCAATGTTAAGCTTTTTTTTTAACAATTTCTTTATCTTTGTCTTGTAGATGTTTGTTGCAGGAGACAACGATGATATTGATATTTCTGGTGATGAACAAGAGTGTGGAGAACCTTTTGTGGGAAAGAAAAGAACAACCACAGAGAAATCAGCTAATGATGTTCCAAAGAAAGCAAGGAAAAAGCAAACTCATAGAGCTGAGATTTAGGCGCATTTCATTCAGAACGAAGATAATAGTGCACTAAGCCAAGAGGTTGGTTGTGATACTAATATACATGGGACAGCTTTCATGAGCAATCATAAGCAAAGATGCAAGATGTTCAAGGCATATGAAGAGAGACACAAACGAAATTGGCTGGTGATAGTGATGGTGTAGTCTCTACAATTAGGTATGATAAAGCTCTGTTTAGGAGGTCAACCAATGAGATGATTGTGTTGAATGAGTTGTCTTTTTCATTTATGGAATTAGAAGGGTTTAGGATGTTTTGTGCAAATATGCTTCCAATGTACACGGTTCACTACAGGAGGACAGCAACTGAAGACATCTTGGGTATGTTTATGAGAGAGAAAGAGGAATTGAAGAAGCTGTTTTCTTATGATAAGAAGATAGTCTCTCTCACAACTGATATTTGGGTAGCTCCTACAACTTCTTGCAGCTATATGGTAGTCACTGCTCATTGGATTGATAAAAATTGGCGTATGCAGAAAAGGATTATGAGTTTCAAGCCTATAACAGATCATAAAGGAGACACTATTGCTGAGCATCTTACTTCATGTCTAGAGGAATGGGAAATAGAAAAGGTATTCACAGTGACAGTGGATAATGCTAAGGGAAATGACAAAGCAATAAGGGTATTCACAGAAGCTTGTAGGCGTATTGGACCTAATTCACTAGTGAAAGATGGTACATTGCTACATATGCATTGTTGTGCGCATATACTGAACTTGATAGTAAAGGATGGTCTTTCAGGGATAAATGAGATGATTATAGGTATTAGGAATTCAATCAAATGGGTAAGATCCTCAGGAGATAGACTGAAATCATCTCAGTTCAGAGTTGAGACAAGAAAATGCAGTAGAGGAAGCTTGTCTTTGGATTGTGTTACTAGGTGGAACTCCACCTATCTCATGTTGACTGCTGCTATAAAGTTTAGGGTTGCATTTGAGAATTATTCGCAGAGGACAAACTTTACAATGATTACTTCTCTGAGCAAGAAGAGAATGGACGCGAGAGGGTTGGACCTCCAACTTCTTATTGTCGGGATGAAGTTGAGAGGTTAGTCCACTTCTTAAAACTCTTTTTTAATTGCACCTTAGCATTTTCGGCATCTATGACTGTCACCTCTACTATCTGTTACCGTGAGATTGTGATCATTGAAAGGCATTTGATCAAATTGAGCAACCATAGTGATGGTCTTCTACGGTTGGAAGCAAGAGAAATGAGGGCTAAATTTGAGAAGTATTGGGATGGTCTTATCAATTTGAATCCACTTATGATCATTGCAAGTGTATTTGATCCTAGAAATAAGATGTAATTTGTTACTATTTGCTTTGACAAGCTTTATGGGAAGGATAGTGTAGAAAGTGCCCATCTTAGAACCTCAATTAGGAGCTTCCTGAGTCAGTTGTATGAAGAGTATTTGTTGAAATATGGTACCAGCTCTCAAACTGATAGTGGTGGAATCATGATTGAGAATGGGGATGAAGCAACTGAGTATTTTAATGGCTCTGATGATGAAAGGGAATCTTTGTATTCAGAGATGGATTCATATATGACTAATATTGAAGCTACCAGTGAGCTTGACATCTACTTAATGGAAAAGCATGTGGGAAGGAGAAAAAATGGATTGCAAATGGAGTTTGATATGTTGTCATGGTGGAGACACAACAGTTCCAAATTTCCAATTTTATCAGAATTAGTTAAGGATGTGCTTGCCATTCAAGTGTCTTATGTTGCTTCATAATCAGCATTTAGTACTAGTGGTAAGATTTTGGATCCTTTTCGGAGTTGTCTAACTCCTTACATGATTGAAGATCTCATTTACACACAACAATAATGGTTGAGGAAAACCATTCATGCTGAGAAGCTTGCAAACTTGGTGCAAATGCTAGATGAACTGGATTTCCATGAGTCACTAGGTAAATCAAATTTGTAGTTTCTAAAACTATAATCTCTGTTTTCTTAACTTGACTGCCTTACTTTAAATATTGCAGGTTCGAAGGATAAGACTGACTGAAATCATGACTCACGAGGTAATCAAATTTGTTGTTTTCTAAACCTTTAATCTCCCTTTTCTAAAACTTGACTGCCTTATTTTGCAGGTACTTGAAGGCTAAGGCTGGCTCATGTGTGAGACTGTTGCAATAATCACTTAAAGGTTGTCTCTCTTTATCTATGTAATCACTACTCAGACTTCTCTCTCTTTAACTCTCTAATCTCTCAGACTTTTCTCTCTTTAACTATGGTGAGTTGATGATTAATGTGTCATGTGCGATATTGCTATTTGCTAATGACTAGGTTTGTTTGATGGATGATGATATATTGCAACTGATTTAGGTTTGTTTGATTATATAATGATGAATTGATGATGATCGATGGTAGTTATAAGTTGATTTGATGAGGATTGTTGATTTTTTATGAGTTTTTTATGTGTATTAAACATGAACCGAATTGAACCGAAATTGTGTAGAAAACCGAATATATTAGGATTTTCGGATTAATTCGGTAGGAATTTCAAAAACCGAAATAACCGGTTTCCGAACCGAACCGAACCGCAATTAATTTCAGTTAATTCGACAAAATTTGCCAATTCCGAATAAACCGACTAACCGATAAAACCGACCCGAACCGACCCGAATAACCGAACTCGCAGGCCTACCACTGAGGTTGCGTGATTGTGAATCATAACTTTTGATTGAATTTATTGTTTGAAAGTGTGTTTTGATTCAGATTGGTTTGTACAAGTTGTTGTGTTTGGTAGACTGAAACTTGATAATTTCACCTTAGAGATATGGCTATCTTCTGTCTATTGTGTGTTGATGTCGTACTTACTTGAATTGAATTTTGAGTTGTACGAAGGGATCGGAGGGGACTAGGCTCGCTACCCTGGCCGATGTCGTTACCCGACGGGGTAACTTGTGGTCAATGTTAGCTAACCTGAGTGGTTGCAACATTTCCGGTGTGTTCTTGGTGATTTGGGGTGACAGCATATCAGGGCCCTATGATTTATTGAGTCATAGATCCATTTCGCTTGCATTCTTTGATTGAATTGATGATTGCTTGAATGATTGATTGTTTGATTGTAATTTTGTGTTATGGGAAACTAATGTGTTTACAGGAACCATACTCATTGAGTAATATTAGATTACTCATGACTCAACTTGTTTTGTAGGTGACCATAGAGGGAATTAGAGGGAATGCAGAACGTTAGACGCCGGAGTAGATTTTGGTGTCTTTGCAATATATGTTTAATATGTAATTCTTTTGGTAATAGACCGGTTGTTAAAAACTTAAGATTCTCAGTAACTTGTATGCTTTTGTGTGATAAATAAAAGAAGTTTTAAGAAAAAAATTTATAACGAGAAATGACTGATAAGACGTAGTCCAGGTCGGCTCAACACTTAGTTTTCACAAGGGTTGGCAAGCCTACGTAATTATTTAAGTGGGAAGGAATCATGGATAACTTGACTAAGGTTTGGTGATTTGTTCTAAGAACCTCGGTCGAGTCATATACTTGATATCCTTCATGTGGCGTCTCTAGACATTATTGACTTGTCTGGTCATATAGTGAACTAAGGGCGTTACACCAGGCCTCAACGACTATATTATGTAACATTAAGTATGTAGCATGTCCATTAAATAATGGAAAAAAAAAATTCTACATAAAATAGAGTCCATTACATGAACACCTCGACTAAAGTAATGCATATTTAAGTATCCAACAAAAATGTATGGTAATAAATATTGCAAACTACGTTTAACTTTTACTCCATCACTCCGTGTATAATATTCTACCATGTTCTTCGTCTTCGTCGGAATTGAAAACAAATATTTGCTCCGTTAGTTGGTTTTTGTTACATGACCGGTAGAGAGCTAGTTCCTCTGTTATTTTCTCTGAAAAATTGCATTCGGGCATTTGTTTTGCCGCAGTTTTTTCTGCTCCGAATTTGTCACTGTCATCTCTCGCATTTTCATCTCCATTGATCATGAGAGGACATGAAGAGAAGAAGATATAAATGTAAGGGAGGGAAGGGGCTGAGAAAGAGTATGAGTACTTTAAGAATAGTTTGTGTTTAATAACAGCTACTTAATTTTCTTTTTCTCACAATTACACTCTCGATTTTTTTAATTTCCGTTGTTATAAGTTGCGATTACCTTTCTTTTCTACTTAGAAAATTACACATTAGGACGTATAATTTTTTTCATATATGTGAAAGAATGTAGATAATATTTTCAAACATATACTCGAATTCGAAAATTTATAAATTTATCTTTAAAAAAGTGTCTATTCAACCAACTAAATTTTATGCAAAAAATTATATATTATTAGGATCTGTATAAATCATTCAAAGTACCTGATGACCATGTAGTGAGTTTTCAAAATCACGATTTTAAACGACGGCAATAAATCAAATAATAATTAGCATGTTCTAAATTCTAACAACTTAACGCGACAAAATTTTCAGCCTAAAACCCAAGAAAGAATTGATTCGGAAAAAATTAAATAAGTTAACTATGTTATATGTTTTCCAATTATAAAAAGTTTTTCAAGCTTTTTTGGATTAACCGGGAAATCCTTATACCAAAACTCAGAGAAGTTTTCAGAATCTATAGAAATCTGAATATTATTGTTACTTTTCTTTTTTTCAGCATCTGAATATTATTGTTACTAAATATGTTTATAGGTGGGCAAATTGTGCCTCCACCTTCCTCTTTTCCGAATAATCCAGGTTTATACAGATTGGGAATATCTTTTCAAAAAGCTGGAACTTGTGTTATTTCTAAACACCCTTCAATCAGACCATATTGTTGTCTGCAATTATTTTTGAAGTTCATTTAGCACTTCGATGTGCTCTAGACTCGGCGGTTGAGACTGTTATTAACTCTATGGAAATTTTCTCAAACATTCAGACTTTGTTTGGTCTCTTCAACTCAAAGGTTAGCGGTATAGTGTTTCGTAACATCTGCTTAGTCAAGTCTCCCTATCTTCTATCCCTTTAATTAGGTCTTTCTCTCTTAATGTTGTTGTTAATGTTGCTCTTTTATTGTATCATCTTCCTTTAATGGTTTTATAAATTAATGGTTTGACAAAAGAAAAAAAGGAGGTGGGCAAATTGTGAAGCGAAAGATTTTTTCTAAAACATATGAGAAGAATCGATCTAAACGGCTTAACCCACAGAAAGATTTCACACCTCACACGAGAATCACTAGTCACCACAGTTTGACTAAGTTTCTCACCTTTAGAAAAAAGTTTATTCGATATTAGCGTGTTCAGGTTTCTCGTAATGCATTAGAAATCGACATTTCACCAGTATTCTATAATTTTCAGACTTAAACTAATCTATATCTATAAACCAATATAAACATTTTGATCACATATTCGCAAAGTTTATTTATAAAACACTCTTATAAAAAGAATAAAAAAATAAAAAAGAATTCTTTCAATAAAAAATTTGTTTTCGGGAATCTTAATATCCCACACGCGCGCACATAGATAGAGCTATGATGGAATGGTAGCTCACCGATATCTAATTGGATAATAACTTGTTTTCATTTAATTCAGTGTACACTAAATATTAATTAAACACGTTTAGGCAATTTAAAAGATAAATCTAAACAGACTGTAAAGTGTAAACCATGCACGTAAGAAACTAAATTAACACAAAAACGTAACGAGTTGGGAATAATTTGGTTTTGGATATATATAAAAACAAAGTAAAGCTTCGCCTAACCAAACTCATAAGTGACGTTGTTTGACTAAAAAGTAAAAAGTCTCCAAACTAGTGGATTGATGTAATGTTTCTTACTATAAATATAACATGTAAAAAATATAATCTAGACTTAACTATACTGTTTTCGTTAACTTGATAGTGTCGTTTGACCAAGAAATGTAGTTACATATTTGTTAGACAATGTGAAACCCATAAGTCAATATAAGACCAAGAGATGTAGTTACTTTCTTTTGCCGACCAAAACCATATTTTATCATCATATTCTTTAATTTTCCAAAATATTCAGAAAAACTGTACTTTAATTTGATTAATTTTTAAGAAATTCATATATATAGCCATTAATTAATTTCAAAACAAACATGCAGTATAAATCTTATTTTTAAGGTTTATGATATTAAGTCAGGATTTGTGTATGAACATCAATGGTACACTTACACATATCTTGTAAACCCAAAATTCTTATATCCAAGAAAGACATCTTCTCCACGTTTATAAATATACGTATATGCCTCTGTCTTCTTTGATTAAACTTAGCTTAGAATAATTAATTTACTAAAAACCCTCTCAAAATGTCACACTCCTTCTTCCATTTCTTCATAATCTCTCTTTTCCTCTACAACAATTGCAATGCGCTTCATTACACCTTCACGGTAAGTTTCAATTAATTATAATCAGGCGTGATTAAACTAATTTGAATCGATGAAAACTAATTAAAAGTTTTTCTTAATGGCAGGTTAAAGAAGTTCCATATAAGAAACTGTGTAGCACAAAGAAGATTTTGACCGTTAATGGTCAGTTTCCTGGACCGGTTTTAAAGGTTCATAAAGGAGACACCATATACGTTAACGTTCGTAATAGAGCTAGTGAAAACATCACAATGCATTGGTAATCTAAAACAACTTCTATCTTAAGTAAACTATATCAAGTACAAGTATATAACGAATTAATTCGATGGTTGAATAATTGTATGTGTATTTTTTTTTAGGCATGGTGTAGAGCAGCCGAGAAACCCGTGGTCAGATGGTCCTGAATACATTACACAATGTCCGATTCGACCCGGGTCGGACTTTATGTACGAAGTCATATTTTCGATAGAAGACACGACTGTTTGGTGGCACGCGCATAGCTCTTGGACACGAGCCACTGTACATGGTCTTATTTTTGTATATCCTCGGGTCGCGAAATCCCTCCCTTTCCCAAAGCCAGACCACGAAGTCCCGTTAGTTTTGGGTAAATAGACAAAGTACTTATATTTTCAGATGTTTATTGTATATTGTTAACAAATTTATTTTTTTTCCTTAAAATTATTTCATAAAACTTGACAGGAGAGTGGTGGAAGAAGGATGTGAGAGAGGTTGTGGAGGAGTTCATAAGGACTGGAGGAGCTCCTAATGTGTCCGATGCTTTGACCATCAATGGACATCCTGGTTTCTTGTATCCTTGCTCTAAATCAGGTTTCTTATTATCTTTATTTTTATCATTTCTCCTTGATTGTAGTTTCTTAATCTGTAAATTTACCTCAATTGTGGGATAAAAACTGAAATTTACGGATATATAATAAGGCTAACTGTAAATTAAAATCATTGAATGTGATGAGATAGATTAGAAAACTATGTAAAATGATTAAAATGAGCATTTGTGAAAATCTGTTCTTTATTAACAAAAAAAAATGAGCATTTTCTTATGTAGATATTTTTTGTTTCATTGTTTTTTCCTCGTTTTAAGTTCTTAAAAAGTAAAAAAAAAAACTATCTGAATTTAAATATTTTGTATTTGATTCTGTTGCTTGTTACTCGTTAGGAATTTATGACTTAAATAAAAAAAAAAGGCAAATTATTTCTAACCAAGAGATTTGTGTATGTAACTATTATTTAAAATTTTGTTTATATTTTTAAAAGTATACATTCGTATGCATATATGTTTACAACTTATTAAATTAATAAAATTCTGTTATTTTACATGAAACAGATACATTCCATCTAGCGGTAGAGAAGGGCAAAACCTATCGCATTCGGATGGTAAATGCCGCAATGAACCTAATTCTCTTCTTCGCAATCGCAAACCACAATCTCCTTGTGGTCGCGGCCGATGGACACTACACCAAACCTCTAAACGCTACTTATATCACTATATCCCCAGGCGAAACGCTAGACATGTTATTACACGCTGACCAAAACCCAAAACGAACTTATTACATGGCGGCCAGAGCTTACCAAACCGGCAATATCGAATTCAACAACTCCACAACAATCGGAATCTTACGATACATCTCTTCATCCAAAGCCAAAACATCATTGTTTTCAGGATATTACCCAAAAATTCCTTACTACAATGACACATCAGCAGCTTTCAGTTTCTTTACAAAGATCAAAAGCCTATACTCTAGTCAAGTTCCTGTCCACATATCGCGTCGGATAATCACGACGATTTCGATAAATCTTCTCATGTGTCCTCAAAACTCGTGTGAAGGTCCAAACGGGTCAAGACTAGCGGCAAGTATGAACAACATATCGTTTGTCACACCGAGCCACTTGGACATACTAAAAGCTTATTATTTCCACATTAAAGGTGTTTATGGAACGCGGTTTCCCGAGTTTCCACCGCGTATTTTTAATTTCACCGCGGAAAATCAACCGCTGTTTTTGCAAACTCCGAGAGTCGCGACTGAGGTAAAGGTGATTGAGTTTGGGCAAGTGGTTGAGATTGTTATTCAAGGGACGAGTTTAGTTGGTGGTGGACTCGATCATCCTATGCATCTCCATGGTTTTAGCTTCTATGTAGTTGGAGTTGGGTTAGGGAACTTTAACATAAGTGAAGATCCGTCATCAAAGTATAATCTCGATGACCCACCGTACAAAAATACAATGACCGTGCCTAGGAATGGTTGGATCGCTATAAGATTCGTGGCTGATAATCCCGGTACGTACCTTACATAAATCCTTAATTTACAATCTTATAAACCCGAATAAAACCTACATAAAGAGACAAGAGTTGATAACTTAGTGGAATTTTTTCTAAGTGTCATTTTCAGCTTTGACTAGGTTCGAATCTCTATGGTTGTTGTTTAAATTGTGGTGTTTTATCAACCACATTAGACTAAGTTTTTTAAAAAGCGAAAAGACCTAGTTTAACCGGATTTTAACTAAAAAGTTTTATCTTGTTGACAAACCAAAAAAAAAGGAAAAAAAAAAACCAAGTTTTAACCGATTTTTAAAATTTTAAAAATTGTTGAAACGAAACCAAAAATCGAATTTAAAATCAAACACCGCCAACCAAATTTTCTTCAAATATTCATATTTTAATAGTGATAGAATAATATTAAATAATCTAGCATAAATTGTTGACAAAAAAAATAGCATAAATTATAAATGATAACCTATTTATATTTTAAAGTTACTGTTTAATCTAAAACCGAATAAAAGCCGAAACTAAATCGAAATTAAATGTAATCAAATCAATCAACCAAAAATTGATCTCGGTTGGGTTTGGTTATCTATTCTCAAAATTACAAAGAAAAAAAACCTAGAACAAAAAATGTGAATAGAAAGGAACCAAACCAAATAAATCTAATGTACATCTCTAGTTTATCATTTTTTTGAAGATGATAGTTATAATCTTGTAATTTCATTTGTAGGGGTTTGGTTCATGCACTGTCACTTTGATAGACATCAAACGTGGGGTATGAATGTTGTGTTTATTGTTAAGAATGGAAGATGTCCAAATCAGCAGATGCTACCTCCACCAGATGATTTGCCGCCATGTCATTAAAGCATAGTTACATTGTATTGTACTGATGTAATAAACTTGATTTACAAAATATAATTCTTTTTTTTTTTTTTTTAATACAAAATATACAGTTTTCACAAGTTTTTCTATTGTGGTAATAATAGTTTTGGGCAAATTAACCAAACCAAAAATATCAAACTAGAGCTGAACCAAAAAGAACCGAATTGAAACCGACTTAAAAGTTTCAAATATTCGAATGGATCCTAAAAAACTAAAGAACCGAAAGAATCGAAACCGAATCGATTCCAAACGGAAATATTTCGGGTACCCTAATTAAAATATCCGACATACAATTATATACCTTAAAATATTAGTTATTTTTAAACCGAATAATAGAAAATACCCGAAATACCAATAAAATACCCTATATATATATTCATAAATACCCAAAATACTTGAATATATCCGAAATAAATATCCGAAATATTTGAAATATCCGAAAATATCCTAAATAATTCGAAATACCCAAAAAATATCCGAAACAAATACCCGAATGAATCCTAAAGTTCGAAACCATAAGAACCAGATCCAAACCGGAATCGAACCGGATTTTTCTGGTACGTATAAGAATCCTAAACTCTTAAACGGAAAGAACCAAAACCGAATAAAAACTAAAGTGGAACCGATCCATATACCCGAACGCTTAGGTAATAATAAGGAAGAAAAATGTATCAAAAACCTAATTATAACTGACACTTTGAATAAAACACAAAAATAATTTGTTTCATAACAAGTATTGGATTAATTGTTAAGTTAAATAACTTGTTGGTAAAAGAAGTCTAATAACTATTCTTCATAATCATATCTTTCTATTTAATGAAAGGCTCCATTTCATTGTGTAATATTTTAAATATTTGTAAGTGAAATCATTTTTGAGTTTATCTTTAAATCATCATCGTTAATAGAAACTAAAAAGACAGGAAACAAGAAAGCAAAAGTGCAAATGGTTGTTATGATCTTCATTTTCCGAGATGGTAAATATAAACTTCTGAAAACATTATGTTCATCTCATAATTAATATCTTCAAAAAGCTATAGATGTGGTCATGTTTCCTTCTCGCACACCGATAAGTTAGTCAGCAGGAGATATTTCCATGTCTTGTACCATACCATTATCATCATCACCTTGAAGTATCTCTGCGTGGTGCGAATCCGCGTTGTAGGTAGAGTTATACATCTGTGTAATGTGACCCTGTTGAAGTGCTCTAGTCTTGTGGCTTATACTCCAGTCCCTTCGGCTCCAAAGGTATAGAGGCGGCGCTTTATTGTTCCATTGCTCTATCGTTTTATCATTCACATCTACTGACCCGGGTAAGTAGAACGACTGCAGAGCAAAAAGAAACAGTGTGATCGAAAGCTATTCGTAAACTAAATGAGAGTTGGAGTCAGTTGTACACGTACGTACCATGCCAGAAAGTAAGTTTCTGTCCTCCCAAATCAAGTCATAATCAGCAATCGCATCGACCCTGAAATGTAGATCAACCCAGTGTTATGAAAAGTTTGTGATTGAGACTGTGTTTTTGCTATTTACCTTTTTGTTTCACTTGGTACGATGAGGATTAAAATTTTCGGTTTAAACTCGAGGGCCTTCTTGATGAAATTGTTAGCAAGACTAGCTTTGTAACCAAAAGGCGGGTTCAATCCGATTATCTGTTTAAGAAAACTCAGTTAGTGGATTCAAGAAGTGCATCTCAACTTTAGGATTTCGTTTGCTTTCTTACCAGTTTAGAGCCATCGGGTAACTCGTCTGCCTTCACACTCAACCAATCTCTCTTCTCAAAGTTAAAGTTGTTCTGCGCCATGAACGTCATGTTTTAGAAACAGCTTCATACACAACGGTTAAAGAGTGGGTATTGTACCTTAGGTGGAATGAGATCAAAGTTTTTAAAGAAGCAGGATTTTCCCGTTTTCGCAAGCTTCTCTTCCATCAAACAACTGAAGTCATTAGAGCCACAGCCAAAGTCAACTACCTGAAACCAAACGAGAGTTTTGTCCAGAATGCTATATTTGATAATTTACCTAATAGCAGAGGATATTTGTTAAGGAATTATTACACATTTACCATATCGCCATTTTCAACATACCAGTGGAGCCTCTCTACAATCTGCATCATTAATTTCTATTACATCCGTTTCGAATAATCATCACTGAACCAATAGAATTTAATGGATCATGGTAGTAAATATGAGTTAAGAAGACTGAAGAGATAAATAGTTCACCTCTTCAAGCTTCTCTAGCTTTGTGAAGTGACGACCATACGATGTATATCGCATACCATGGAGAAAAGGCGAAAGATAAATTTCAAGCTTCGTCTGCAGTTCATCAAAAAATATTAATCTTTTATACTGTGCAACATTTCCCTTAAAGGCATACCATCTTCAGGTATAATTTTAGGGGATAAAAAGATTACGATCACTAAATAGAATTTACGACCTTATGCCTCATGAGTTCGAGTAGGATATGTGGGTCAAATATAGCTTTTGCATCTCTGTCACGCCCTTCTTCAAACATCTTTAAGGCAGCTCGAGCAGCCTGCAGAACAGTCATTAAGATTCAGAAAGACAACGCTGCTAATTAAATTACATATCTATGTTTTATAAAACCAAACCGCAATCGCAGTGACATACATTGACATGAGTCTGAACCAATCCTGTTGTGATGTTCTTACTAATATCATATCCTGAGTGATAGGATTTTACATGGGTTGCTCCACGAGACTTAACGAACTCATCAAAGTTAAATGAGGACTCCACTTCGTCGATTATATCCATCACACTGTCTTACCCGAAAAATGAAATGATTAGTTGAAACCATCAATAATGTAACATTTTTTTGTATAGTGGCCAAAAAGAACATTACCTCTCTTCCACATCCCTGACACTAATATCTCTTTTCGGTTTCCTATATGGGTCATTAATACCGAGACGAGTAAATAGACCCTCATGATGCTTAGGATCCCTCACGCTACTCGGAGCATCCTCTTTGAACCGTGCTAGCCCGTGACTTTGTGTCCTTCTTTGTCCAGATATATCAGGAAAAATTAAGTGGTCTCTAGCTGGAGTAAGAATATTACCATCTATCTCATGGGCCCTGTTCAAAAGTTGATGAAAAACTATATATCATGCAGAGCATAACAGAAAAGCAAATCAGAGTATTCAAAAACTTACAAACAATATATCAGAATGCGGTTGTACGGAAGCAGTCTTTCCCAAGCCCTTTGAACTGAGTCCTCGTCACAGTTGAGTTCAGAAGTAATCTCCCTGAGTACAGAAAAAGAAAACAAAAATCTGAAGCTGATATATATGGCCATTAGGAGCTTGAGGAAAAGGTAAAATAAAAGACGGTTTACCTAGGTAAACATTTTCTGTGATAAGCTGTTGGGCAACGTCTGCATACAGCAAAATGCAACGCAAATTGATTCTTGTCTTCACTTAAGTTACAGACTTTACATATGTGTAGCGGACAGGCAAATGAGTCTCTAGCAGCAATCTTGACTTGAAGTTCTTCTGATTTGATTTGATCATCAGCACAGAGAAGTCTTGCAACACATATTGGATGATAGAAATGACCGCAATTTGACGCAGAACAAGGGAAGACCTTTAGAGCAGTAAACAGTTGAAATGGATTTCGAGTGAGCTAAATTTGCCAAGTATCCTTATGAACTGTGATATAATACCTGTTGAGAGGAATTTTCATCAGAGGATCCCAATTCGCCACAAGCATAGCACTGGTGCTGTTTGTAGAGACAGTTGTTGCACAAATAGGTCCCGAGTTCCTACATATGTAGCAAACCAACTTCAGCATGAAGCCTCATCATAAGAGCATATTAAACAGAAATACTAAAGCTGATTTGCAGTACATGAACTTGAGTCTTATCAGTGAATCCTAGAGATTCGCACGCGGTCTCAATTCCATCAGCTATGGTTGGATGGAAAGATCTCAAACAAGTTCCTTCACAACTGAGTTCAAAACAAGGAGACTAAATGAATGAAATCGTTGCAGCTTATAATGAATCAAATCCTAAGAAAAAAATGAAGCTTGACATACCACAGAACGTAACCACCATTGTCACAAATAGAACAGACTGGATCAAACTGCAGGTTTGTCTCATAATCATCATCGCTGCTGTTTTCATCATCTGTCATATTATTAACAATGAGGTTCTCTTCCATTGGTGTCTGAGCATCTTGTTGATAGTGCGTTGGAAGTTCCTTAAGAGAAAAAAAGAATTAAGCTCAGTAAAAGGAGAGCAACAAAGACTGCAGAGAACAAGGAAACCACTTCTAACTAGTACTCACCACTTCGATAAGTGTTGTCTGTGAAGTCTTCTTTAGAAACGTAAGCAAACACTGCAGAATAAATTATCAAGGAGAAGCAGTAAATATACAAATGAAAGTTGCTTTTCTGATTAATTTGGTTCCTTTTTTAAAAAAGATATATATTTTGAATTGTTAACTAGCCATTCAATTTAAGAAGACACTCAAATCTGAAACACACAAAGTCAAAACTGAAACAAAAGTATTCCAAATCCAGAAATATAACAACAAGACTTAAAGCTACGATATCAGACTCATTGTCAAATGTTTCAGCTCTTTAGATCAAACTCTCATAATAACCAAACACACAAGAGCATGAGTAACTACAACGAAATGAATAAGTCAACCAGTTAAATCCCTTCCAACGAATATAAGAGAGACCAAAGAGAAAACATACTTTTGATTTTGTTAAATCCTCATCCCGTTTCATAGCTTCACACAGTAAAGAAACATGATCTGATAAATCATCCTCTGAAGCCTGGATCCTGAGTAAACATCAGACACAATTCAAAGACAACACAATAAGAAATCGCAACAAATATAACTTAAACCAACATCTAACCATACCCATCAACTTTCTCTAAACCATTCCACACATCATTACTCGTTACATCCGGATTCCTTCTAACAAAGTAAAGAAACCGAAGCGTACTCAAAGTCGTTCTAACTAAACTCTCATAACTCTCTATCGGCTTCCGCAAACTTATCCACTTCATCCCATGTAAAAGCACCTCAATCTTGGGACCTTCATCAACAGACAAATCAAACTTCCACCCTTTGACAAGCTTACAAAAATCCTGCTCTCCACAATCAGTGTTACCCCGCAAAAACACCATCAATCCCGAGCTATCATCAAGATCTTCATCGTTCCATATAACCGGTAAAACACACAATTTCACAGGTACATCACTTTGATCAACGAAATAGTATTCATCCACAAACTCAGGTAGAATCTCTCCTTCTTCGTCTGACCACTCCATTAATCAAAACCTAAATCTGATAAACAAACAGTACAGTCGATTAAATCTTTAGACCATAAACCGATTCACACAATTTTTCCAGAAGAAATTAACATAATCAAAGAAGAATAAACAAAGCAGAGTACTAATTCGATTTATCCATAAGTTCTTCACGAAAGTTTTCCTGCAATTTCTCATCATTTTCCCAGAAATTTCTCAAAACAAGAAATTCAAAAACATCTAGCTACTAAAGCTAATATAGATGAAGGAACGACGAATCGAAGTATAAACACTCATCTTCCAATTTTGTCTTCCATTTTCGTTTATTTTCAGATTTTTTCTCCAATTTTCGTTTATTTTCTTAATAGACGAAGAAAACACAAAATACAGAGCAGAAAATAATGAGATAAGATAGTGTGAACGCACCGTGTGATAGTGGTTGAGCAGAATCGTCGTGTTTTTCCGATCAAACACTAAACCCTAAATCAAAGGAAGAAGAAGAAGATGGAGAGAGAGAGAGAGAGAGATGGGTTTCTGTTTGAGAGGAAGAGAGAAGAAAAGCGTGGGAGTGACTAACGTTGAGAATTCGTACGATTTATATACCGTTTTAGGCAAAAGTGAAGACTTTTTTTTGTATTTTAAAGGAAAAATGACCAAAAGCCCAATCGCATTTAAATTTAATAGCCATATAATAATAGAGACAAAGTCTGATAAGGACCTTTTGCTCAAAACGAAATCTGAAACCTCCCCCAGTAATATTGAATTTCGTTTTGATTTAAATTTAAATCCAAAAACAATACAATTACCCTGTTATCATTCATAATTTTAGTTTATTACACAGAAAACATGGGTTATAACCACCCACCCATTTCGATTTCGGATCTCAGTCGGATTCTCTATTTTTTTAAAAAGAAAAATCAAAACCGTTTTTATTTTCTTAAAAACAAAATCGAAACCACATTTGTTCTCCCATTTTTTTCAAAGGCAAAATCGAAACCGCTCTTATTCTCTCCCGATTTGCAGTGAAACTGGGAGAACTAGGGTTACAAGATGGTGCAAACAAGAAGGGGTTTGATGAGGGATAAGATTGGCGAAGTTGGAGAAGGCTCAAGGGCTTCTAATCCGGCGGAGGAGCATTCGAAACCGGCGGATGAGGTTTCGATTGCGGCGGATGAGACTTCTATTGCGGCGGGTGTGGCTTCGAATTCGGCGGGTGTGGCTTCAATTTGTGGCGATGAAGAGTATAATAAGTTGCAAGGAGGAACTAGGGTTCCGGAGGAAGCAGAAGAGAGAGAGATGGTTCCAGAAGCAACAGAAGAAGAGAAAGAGGAAGAGAAAGATATGGTTCCGGAACCAAGAGAAGAAGAGAAAGAGGAAGAGAAAGAGGGTGAGGCTTCGATTCCGGCGGTGGAGAAGGTTATCGAAGATAGAGTGGAGGGTGAGGCTGCGATTGCGGCGGTACTAGATTCACTTCGCGACCAAGAGGACCTAAGAGAGTCGCCGGAGCAAGTTGCTTATCTCGGAGAAGGAGGAAAAGAGGCGGAGACAGTTAGGGTTGCGGCGGAAGGAAATTCTGAGGAAGAATCGGTGGATAAATCCGTATCTCTGAATTCAAAGAATACAGAAGACGAAGACGGAGGAGATGGATCGGGATCCAAATCTGTGGAATCAAGTAACAGAGAAGACGAAGAAGGAGAAAAATTGGATCCAGAAGAAAGTGTGGAAGAAGAAGAAGAACAAAGAGAACAAGAAGAAGAAGAAGAACAAAGAGAAGAAGAAGAAGAAGATGAGAGCGAGGACAGAGAGCAGCAAGTCCCAAATGTAAGCACTTACTTTGAACTCTTGCTTTGGCGGGTATAATTGAATTATAAATTTGGTAGAAGTCGGAAGAAGTGTAAAGCTGGTAAAACCTAAGACAACTAGAATGTGTGAAAAACTGGTAAAACTGGGTAAAACTTGGTAGAATTTGAGATATCTTTGATGAAAATGGCTTATTGTTGCAAGATCCGGATGAGGAACTGGCGGCTATGGGACCTTTAGGAATGTACTTCCCTCCAAGCGAGTACCAAAAGAAAATCAAGATATCAACAAGGTGTCGTATCTATGAAACTGTGAATTACCTAAAGGAGGGCTTGGAGCACCAGCTGACTAAGAGGGAGTTGGATTGGTTTGAGAAGCATCCACAGTTCAAGCACATATTCCACATGAAAAGGGATCAAACTCACAAGGTTATGGCAATGTGGATGCTTCTTCTTCGAACGACACGTATAGATAAAAAGAAAGAAGTATGGTTCGTGGTAAATGGTGTACCAATCCGCTACAGTCTAAGGGAGCATGCTTTGATTTCGGGGTTAGATTGTCGGTTGTATCCTCTGGATTATAATGATGCGGGGTCAGATAAGCTTAAGAAAAAATATTTTAAAGGGAAGAAAAAGATTACGATTGAAGACGTGAGGAAACAGCTGGATGTAATGGTACCAGATAGAACTGATGACAGGTTGAGGATGGCGGTGCTTTACTTTTTATGCACCGTCATGGTAGGGCAAACCAAAAACTCTGGTAAACATGCTTCAGGAGTGGACAAATTTTGTCTGAAAGCGGTGGATGATCTGAACTTTTGTAGGAACTTTCCTTGGGGGAGATACTCATTTGAGTATATGTTAAGATCGGTGTCGCATACAATGAGCCATTTTGGAGGGGTCGTGCAGGGAAAGAACCATCCGGTTCCAGGTTTTTGTATTCCTCTGGAGGTAAATGATTTTAAAAATTAAGGTCTTTTGTTATTGCAAATACAATTTATAGGTGATCTAACTTTGTTATTTGTTATTTGTTATGATAGTTATTACCATTTGAGGCAATTCCACAATTGGGGAACGAGTTCTTAGAAGCAACTCCTGATGCGGATGAAAACTGTCCTAGGATGTGCAGAAGACAGTTCAAGCAAATCAGTATGACAGGATGGCCTCTGGAGAAAATATATGCAGCACTTGGTACAACTACGGTCAGTTATCCTTCAGTTATACGAATGTCAGTTATATGAGTTATATTTTGGTAAATTTGGTAAATTATGTATTTTAATGAGTCTGTTTATTTCATTGTTTAAACAGGAGATTACTAGTCTCATTACACGTTTGATCGGAGAAAGATCTCTTCTCCAAGGACTCATGGAGGAAGGCGATGAAGATGATATCTATGATTCAGTTGTTAATAGTTGGATGAGACGTCTTTGTAGAGGATTGCCTGTATATTTTGAAGAATTGTACGAGCAAGATGTGGCTTCCCGGGCAGAGCAACACCATGAGAATGTTGAGGTAGATGATGAACAACCGAGAGTAGACACAATTGAATTGGTTGATCTTATGAAGGACTTGAAGGAAGATTTCCAAAAACAGATGGAGAACATGAAAGAGGAAATGCAAACACAAATGGATACCATGAAAGAGGAGATGCAATCACAGGTGGATGTCTTGCAAACACAGGTGGATATCTTGCAAATACAGTTGGATAACCAAAAAGATCCTTCAAAGGTAATAGTTTGCGATATGAAGAGATGTTGAAATATTAGTGAAATTTTTTTTAAAAAAATTTCGCATCCTGGCAGGCTACAGCGAGTACTTCTGAGGCGGCAAGTGGTGGAAGCAAGAAGAAGAAGAGGAAGAGGGAGAGGGAGAGGAAGAGGGATGGAAAGGATGGAAGTACTAAGAAGAGTCGTCAGTCTTAGTAGAAATGAAGACTGAATTTATGTTTAAGTTACCTTTATTGTTTCCTTATGCTTTTGAATTAGGAGTATCTCCAAAACAGAATAGGAAAGTACTTGTCTTTTGGTATTTTGAGAAGTTATTTTAATCAGTAAAACTTAGTAATTCTGGGTAAAACTGAGAAAACTATGTAAACTAGGTAAAACTGATAATACTATGTAAACTAGGTAAAACTGATAATACTATGTAAACTAGGTAAAACTGATAAAACTATGTAAACTTGGTAAAACTGAGAAAACTGTGTAAACTAGGTAAAACTGAGAAAACTGTGTAAACTTGGTAAAACTGATAATACTATGTAAACTAGGTAAAACTGATAATACTATGTAAACTAGGTAAAACTGATAAAACTATGTAAACTTGGTAAAACTGATAAAACTATGTAAACTAAGTGAAACTGATAATACTATGTAAACTAGGTAAAACTGAGAAAACTATGTAAACTTGGTAAAAACAAACTAGTAGATTAAAGTAGTAGATTTAAAGGTCTAACAACAATTCCGAGTCTTAAGGAACTAAACAACAGAGGTAGTCAAACAAAAGAAACAAGAATCAATCAAAGCAACATTGTTCCAAAATCCGGATACGACTGTCAAATTCATCCAAATACCCATTCAGTTTGGCAATCTCTTCATCCTTCTCTTTATCCTTCTCTTGTATCTGCTTCACTTCATCCTTCAGTTTGACAATCTCTTTATCCTTCTCCTGGATCTGTTCTTTCATTTGAGAGATTTGGCAATCATGTGAAGCGAAGTCCCTCATTCGCTCACTATGCTTATCCACAGTTTTTCTTAAACTCCGAGTCTCTTCTTCAATTGCATGTACCCAGTATTTGCGCCTGTGTAACCCATCGTTCTACACAACAAACTGATAATTAGGATCTAGCCCAATTCTCATAAATCTAAAAACCCTAATTCGATATGGGTTTCACCTCAAATTCCATTTGACTAAGAATGAAATTACCTCATAATTAACGCAAGTCAAGTATCTCTTTTTTTCAGTTTCGGTGTCAGATATCTCCTCGACGATCCGTTCACCACACGGACATTGCAGAGGCACTCCCCAGTCACCGTCGGCTACGGCCTGTCGCCAGTTGTCAAGCTTCTTCAACCTCGCCATGTTGACGTAGTACGGGTCACAGCATGAATCGGTGGAATCATCGGAGGATGACATTGTTGCGAAATTAGAGAACTCGATGACAGAGAGAGGTCGAGAGGAGAGAATAGGAGAGAGAGGCTGATAAACGAAAATGAATGGAGGAGAGAAGGATAAGATAAGATTGTATTTAAAAATTATAAATTTTTAAAATTTAAAATTTAAAATTTTAAAGGAATGGGCGGAAACTCGTGTAGCACGTGTCCGCCGTTTTCTCTCATAAAATCAGACACGTGCTCAACGTGTGCGCCGTCTTTTTGGCTACAGTTATACCCAGTAATTTCGTATTACCGAAATTGTTCATAGTTGTACATTTGAGGTTTTCCTGTTTTTCCAGTTATACACAAACTTAAAAAAATAATTCTTAGTTATACAGTTTAGTAAAGTATATTAACATGTATTTTGCAGCTTTCTATGCAGTCAAATGTTCAAAACACACAGATCCTTACTTTTGTCATCATACCTTGGAGAATATTCACAAAGTTACATACAAAGTATAGACAAACTATGAAGTATCATATATTTTATCAATACAATTTAAAATTTCTTATTATCAATTTAAAGTGTAGTCTTACTAATTATTCGTATTATCAATGTGAATTAATATCAATGATAGTTAGTAATTATTCGTATTATTCGTATTAAAATACTATTAACAAGATCATACAGTTTAATGATAGTTACACTAGTAATACGATATTACAGTTTTTTGATAGTTACACTAGTAATACAAAAACTGAAATAGAGTTGCCACAACAGAAGGGAAAAACCAGTTTCCAAAAAAAATAAAAAACCTAATTTCACAAAGTTTAACATAGTAATACAACATCAAAGGTGTGATAATACAAATCAAACATTAGAAGGCTCTCCAAATAATATCCATTGAAGTCGTTGTCGCTTCCGCCTTTTATTTTGCGTTCTTGGACGCTTACCCTTTTCTCATGCTGATGGAAACCTTGTAACTCTTCTTCTTCCTATCTTCTTATTCGGATCTAGAGGTATGATTTGCTTGCTCTTAATGTCTTCTGGAACATCCCAGTGATCCTTATGAGGAACTAGATATATTATCCTGTAATACGCCTTTGTCCACGTTTCGGCCCAATAATATCGTGAACACAACTGATGCAACTCGAATCTATCATCATGCAGATGGAATTGAATGTAAGCAGCTAGTCCGTGTAAACAAGGATACTTTTCAATATCAAACACCCTGCAACTGCAACTTCTCTTGCGCAACTTCACCAAAAAATGTATTCCATCACTATCTATGACATTGTACTCAAGGTCGAGGGTGTTTAGCGCCGTAACATTCAATTTCTCAGCAACACCCCATTTATCGTGGCACCAGTTCTCAACAAGAGGCACCATTTTATTATGTATCGATCCAGCAGCTGCTTCCTGCCGACGCTCATTAAACCAAGCAACCAATTTTTTAATGACCGCATCAAGCAAGGGTATCAATGAGTAATTCCTTTCCTCCTTAAAAACTCTGTTCAAAGATTCCACACAGTTGCCTGTGTCTAAGTTGTATCTTTCTCCCGGAAAGCAATACCTTGCCCATTTTTCTTTCGGACATGTGCGTTTAACATACTCGGCCACGGATGGATATCTAATCTCAAAAATCTCATAATCTGCTTTGAAATCAACCTCTGTGTAATGCTTACTGCATTGTATGAATCTGAAAGCAACTACGTCTCTATTCACGTTAGAAGCATGACCTTTCACATTTTGAGACAAATGCCAAACACAATACCCATGATGAGCCCGAGGATACACCATACCTACTGCTTTGATGATACTTTGATTCCTGTCAGTCATAAATACTATTGCAGAAGAGTCTATAACAACGGTTTTCAACATCTCAAGAAACCAAATCCAGCTTGCATCGTTCTCACCATCAAGAACACCAAAAGCTATGGGATAAATGTGACGATTAGGATCTTGAGCTGATGCAAAAACAAGCACACCACCATATCCATTCTTTATAAAAGTTGCATCCATGATTATCACTTTCCTCATTTCTTGAAACCCTTCTACACTAGCTCCCAAAGCTATGAATAGGTACTTGAATTTTTCATTCTCATCCAATTTCACACGTGTTACCGTACCAAGATTCACCTTCTCTAGCATGTGCAAATAGCAATATAACATCTTGTACCTATCTACAGGGTTACCACGCAAATTCTCAACAGCTTTATATTTTCCTCTCAAAGTTGTGGAGTATGATACACTGACACCTAGTTTTGTCTTAACAAGATCTATGATTACTTTAGGACAAGGAGTTTCCATTTGTCCTGGAAATAATTCTTGCAACAGACCTGGAACTAACTCTGGTGTGCCGTGCCTTCTTATGTTGCTGTCGCTTGTACTCTGACTAGCCCGAGAGCAAGTGTGCATTTTGTTGTACCTTTTAATCGCGAAAATCTCTGTCTTTGCAACCCTTGAACCTCGTATACGCCATTTACAGCCTGCTTTAGTACATGTTAGCACTACACGTCCCGGATCAGACTTCTTATGAACAAAACCAAAACTGTTAACAAAAGCACCTTTACCCACCACGTCTACCAATTTCTTCTTATTTGGAAATTCTTGAAGTAGACTTAAACCCAAACCGTCTTCCCATGGATCTTTAGCCTGAACAGGTTGTACTATAGGTGGAGGCTCAACATATTCATCACCCATATCTGATCTATCCATACCTTCATCACTTGCTACAATTCCAACCTCTTTAGTAGCTTCATCACTTGATACAATTCCACCCTCTTTAGATTTCTCATTCTCATCACCATCATCCTCCTCTATCCACTCTATTAGTTCTTTTTGTTGTTCTTTTCCTACATATAGAGTAATGGCATTTGGTCCGACTTCCCCGCTTGACTTGTCATAGTTCTTACCAAAGGAACTCTTTACCGCTTTTGAGTGTTGTTCGGGCAGTCCAGAATTAGTTATCACCTCCACAAATAAAATGCAGCTACAGTTCTGGTGATCAATGGAAGTAAGAAAAACATACAACTCCTCATCATCTTTAATAATCTATATATCCTCACATCCAACCACCAGTGGATTGTAAGTTAATTGCAATTTCATCTTATTTTCATCTAACGCAAGCTTCTTGTATATCCTTTCTTCTACCATGGCTAAAGTTATCTCTTCTGTTGATTTCTTCATCACCATACTATACATACAACCTTCACATTTAAAATGTATGCTCACATTCTTCGTCATCCTAGTAGCCTGCCAAAACAATACAAAAAACTATTTCAGTGTTTCTAGTTGTACTACTTTTACTGCCGTAATCAGTTATACCAGTTCGACCTATTTATCTCTCATATCGCAATACCACAAATTCGCTCGTCTCGGGTTCTACTCTTCAATTCACTACGATTCAACCACTGCAATCGATTTATTATCACTTTTAAGTCCTATTTCACCCACAAACCTTGCTTAAACACCCAATGTATATTCCAAATGACCAAATCGAATAGGAATTGAATAGTAGACCGAGAAACATGGATTTAAAGTTGAAAGAAGCTCACCCAAGCTGAAGAAACGGCGGCGCGAGTCACAGAACAACAATGCAGAGCTCGCCAGCACGCCAGAGATCAAGAAATCGAGCTCGACGGCGGAAGCGAGATTCAATTTCTTCTTTTTTCGTTTTTTTTGTTTTTTTCTTCGTAATTCCTTTTTTTTTTTAAGTGGCATTGAGATTAAGAGAGGGCAAACTTGATTGGGGTTTGAGCAAAAGGTCCGTTTGAGACTGTCTCTATAATAATAATAAAAAAAATAGGCCTGGACGTTCGGGCCCCAATCGGGTTCGGTTCGGTGTCGGTTCGGATTCGGGTTTTGAAATACCGAAATTTTATTTCCATTCGGATATTTTAAAATTTCGCTTCGGATCGGTTCAGGTTCGGTTCGGGGTTAGTAACAACTATTTAACTCGGTTAAATCCGAAATACTTTTGGATTTTGTAATAATTTGGGTTGTCATACTTATTGGTTCAGATTGAGTTCAATTCTTTTTATCCATATATACTTAAATCTATCTGAATTACTAGAAAATACCCGAAATAACCGAAAAATACTAAAATATCAGTTACTTTTTACACAAATGTACCTAAAATTACCCAAAATATCCGGAGAAAAACTAAAATATTAGTTATTTTCATCTAAATATATCCAAAAATACTCGAATTACTTAAAAATATTTAACATATTCGGATTTATGATTATAAATTTGAGTATTTTTGTTGTTATAAGTATAAGTATTACCAAAAATCTTAGATGTATATTTTTATTTTGGATACGTTCCGGTGCCCATGGATATTCGGTTCGGTTCGGGTTCGGTTCGGATTTTTCGAGTAACGAAATTTAAGGTCCATTCGGATATTTTTAAAAATCGGTTCGGATATTTTTCGAGTGGGTTCGGTTCGGTTTTCGGGTTTTTGATTTTTTGCCGAGGCCTAGCCATATACAAAATTGGAATAAGTAATGAACCATTTTTTATAAGTAACTAGTCATTTGCCCGCGCTACGCGCGGGAGTTTTACTCTCTATTTATTTTGGTTTGTTATTTTTATTTGTTATATTATCTCTTTGTATATTGTCATATTTTTTTTTAGGTTTTTATTGAATTTGACGTAATTTATGTCTCGTTATGATCATTTCTATACTATTATATATTTGTTTCTGATTTCTCGTTTTATATATTTTCCGTATTTTTATATGAAACAAATTTAAAATTTAATATATTAGTATAATGTACTTTATATTTAGTACATTTTATTTAGTTATGTTTTTTTATTTAAATTTTCAATTTTTATGAAATATTGTTAATTTTTTATTTGTTTATTATTCTAACATTTCCTATGTATTGGAAAAAGTTACTTAAATTCATTTATATTTTTCATACGTATTTTTAAAATGACAATTCACGCTTCGTCACAATCTATCTCATTTATGTCCGAGAATTTTGTGAAACATAAATTAGATAGATTTTATACTCTCAAAATTTTTTGTTTTTTTCTATTCGCGTTAAATCTCATCAAAATTTATGTTTACATTGTGTTACCCCAATCAAATTTTGTTTCAAAAATTCACTTTAAAACTATAATCTATTATTTATATATTAGTTAGTATAATCGAAAATTTTATTAAAATTATTATTTTTTAATAAATTATCTTTTTTTATTTTTATAATATAAAATATAAGGAAAAACTTTTCATATTCCTTTTTGAAAAACTTGTTTACATATGCCTAAATCTTAAAATTAAATGAGAAAATAGTGTAAATAAATTTTAAAAATAAAATAATAAAATGATTTGGTTGATGATTAGGATTTTGATTAGGATGATGAGGTGGCTTAAGGAGAAGAGACAATTAGTACTATTGTCTAGTTAGTTATAAATAAATACTAGAGAAGAAAACCCGCGCGATGCGCGAGTATAGCGATATTAATAATTTAATACTTTTGTTTTAAGTGATATATGATTTAATATAAATATATGATTTATATTAACTAATGTGGCGAATGACTCATGTATATAAAAATATACAAATATATGATTACAAATATATTGTATTTAGCATTTATTAGTGAAAACAAATTTAACAAATAAATTTTTTTAATTGAAATTATGGTTAAAATTTTCATATGGTTCTTGAAACACCCCAACCCATTTTTTTTTTTTTTTAAATACATTAACTAGTGAACCCATACTCACTAATCAACAACACAACAATAACCATAAACAATACTCAACGGAAACACACAACCAGCAACCTAAGCGTCAATTCTAAGCAACCATTGTTCCATAATCTAACAATTTAGCGATAACAATATATCGATAGACATAACACACGAGTCCCTAGATCATCCTCCTCCTCATTGCCATGATCCCACGGTCACACAAGCCTTTACCTGCATCAACAACAAAAATGAGATGCGTAAGTATTATCATAAATACTTAGTGAGGCAATCCTCCCAAGCAACAGGCTATACACACAAGCGATCAAACCAAAACACAATCGAAACAAACAAACCAGACAATCTGCTCAGATGGTGTCGATCGACACCCACACTCTGTGTCGATCGACACTACATGGCTTGGTGTCGATCGACACACCACCTCTGGTGTCGATCGACACCGATCGCGATCCTTCACGATCAGCCCCAACCTAGTGTCGAGCGACACTCTTCCCTGGTGTCGATCGACACCGATCGCGCAGAACGCCTCCAGCGATCTCTCCTCCGCGAACCTCCGCTACAACTGCTTCGAAACTCAACCACACAGAAGCTACCAAAGCTCCCCACAACACAATCAAACAATCCACATCAAGTGAATCCATCAAATAATCACAACAATCACATAAAACACAGAATAACAGAGATCTAATCGTTCAGGTAAGCCATGTTCATGCACTAACCTCGAACAAGAAGATTCTGACAGAGAAACAGCAAGGAAAACACCCAATCCTAGCCCTCCACGACTCCAGCAGCCTCAGATCTCCTTCTCCACAGGAAGATCTCTCAAGAACAGGCACCAAACTTCAGAGAAAAGCCTCCAGAAACTCTCAGGAACTTTCTCTCTCTTTTCTCTTTTACAGAAACGACAAGGAGACTGACCAAAACCCTAGGTCGAGTTCCTGATCCTTAAATACGAGCTCCTTAGGATTTCCTTCCCTAAAACCCAACGAATCGCGCAATCTGAAGCCCAAAAGCCCAATTGCCGAAAACGCTTGTGTCGATCGACACACCCTAGTGGTGTCGATCGACACACTGAACCAAAAACGGTTAACGGGCGTTACAATTCTCCCCCACCAAAAATAGATTCGTCCTCGAATCTGGCAACACCGCCCAACAGTTACGAACTCTCGTGCAACCGACTCTACGGCCTGCACTCCTTGACCCTCCAACCAAGTCTCTGTCCAGTCAATATACTAGTCATTGTTGCTCACAACTCACTCACTCTCAGACTGCGGTCTTCGAGCACATACCGACTCAGTACCTCAGGTCATGAACTCACTCTCAGGTCGTCACCTTCAAGTTCGCTCTCGGATCGTCACCCGATACCCTCGTACCCCTCTCACTCTTGGAACACAAAGTCCCTCGAGCTATCAATCTCAGGAGCATACTCCACTCCTCTCAAGTTTTTGGAACCCTCAGCTCCCTCGAGCAACAATACTAAACGCTTCCGAGCATATCCCCCGACTAGACCTCCAGGACATCACAACCACACACTCCGGTTGTCTACTCCGAAACTTTCCAAAATTAGACAAGTCCCTTCTGGGAAACTTTCCATTTTTGGAACCCGCACAACTCATTTCTTAAATAAGACAAACTCTAGTCAAATCCAAGAAATACTCCTCTTATTAATCATTTGAAAAATGTCATAATCGTTAAACTCCAAACGAAGATACAAAATGAAAAATAAACTGCAACATCATAGCAAAAGCTATCTCCATCTCAGTCACTCTGGACCCTCATCAAGGGAATCTTCCTCCTCCGAAGCTCCTTGATCTTCCCTCTTTCTTTTCTGTCCCTGCGTAGGCTCCTCGCCATCGATTAGAACCTCCTGCTGCGGAACAGCCTGCCCTTCGAGATCACCCTCAATCTCAGCAGCCATCTCTACCAAACCCGCCTTCGTGGTATAGCTCATCCCCCTACATTGCGCTCTCAGATCGGGCTTAAGTCCCATCAAGAACTTCCTCGACTGGGCCTGATCACTCTCCATACCATGACCCGCATACACCAAAAGTCGGTTAAACTCCTGGTCATATTCTCGAACCGTTCGCTCTCCCTGCGACAGCTTTAGAAAATGCGTTTCCATATGGTCAAGCGCCTCCTGAGGAAAGTACTTGGCGTTAAACTCCATCACAAAGTCCGCCCAAGTCATCTCCGCCTGTCTCCTCCTGGCAATCACACTCCGCCACCACAAGTGAGCATCTCTATCCAGAAAATGCACTGCCAAGTCCACCCGATTCTCATAAAGGTTTGATGGTGTGATTGAATGAATTGATTAGTTAAGGATTGTTTATCATATTGTTCTTAATCTGAGATTGTTCTTATTGCTTATTCTTCATTGATCACCTTGAATTTGAAGTTTGAACCTAGGTTGTTAGTCTCTGCGAAAGTAGGATTGATAGCTTGAACCTATCTCTCATTAGCAACACTCCTGATTCACAACGACAGTTGGTTTTAGGGTCTTGTGAACATATTGAACCTGAACTTTAAAGCTGATTTAGATTCTTTAGAATTCACAACGACAGTTGGTTTTCTGTTTCTAGATTTAAGAGTACTCACAACGACAGTTGGTTTACTTACTTTTATGTTTGAGTTCTAGAACATTGATTAACTTATCATGACTAATCATTCTACTTATCATTTCTGATTTCCTGAGAATTCCCTGAATCTAACGCTTGCTTTTGATTGTTTACAACCTCGTTTTAATATTCTGCAATTGCTTTCTTTCTTTTTACTTCTATTTGGTTTAGCATAATCTGAGACTAAAAGCCTATTGTGTAACTAAGTCCCTGTGGAAACGATCCCTAAGTACTACAGTGATCTCTTAATTTGAGAGAGTAGCTCAGGGTAAATTTGAGCATATCAAATTTTGGCGCCGTTGCCGGGGACTTTTGTCTACCATTAGGTTCCAGTTTAGGATTTGAGCATATCAAAGTAAACTTTTTCTTTTTACTTTACTCACTTTCTCTTTTTCTTTCTTTTTCTTGTGTGTTTCCGGTGCATGTCCAGTCGCATAACCAGAAGCACAAAGAATCCTGAGTTACTGAGCTTTTCAACCGAAGAACTTGGGAGAATCAAAAGAGAAGGAAGAAAGAACAAGAAATCTGCCGAGATGGAAGGACAAGACGCTCCAATTCTACAAGTTGATGGGACCTATTTGAATGCAGCAAGCCAAGTTTGTGATGAACACGGCCAGATCATACCACCAGTTGATGCGAGAGCAATGGCCGTAGCAGGAGGCAATCTGCCTCCAAACCCGCAGCATGTCGATCGACAGGCACCTGGCCGTGTCGATCGACAGAATGGACGAGAACAGCCAGTAGGCGCTGATGATCCTGAAAATGCTCGGACTCTTGCCGAGTACAATCGTCCAGACCTTTTCTATGCCAACCGGTCCGCTATTTGTCTTCCAACCTTCTAGAGGAATGACTTTGAGCTGAAACCGGCATTCTACACTCTTGTTGGTCAACATCCTTTCCATGGATTGCCCAATGAACATCCAATGGACCACATAGAGAACTTTGAGTATCTTGCGAGCAGCATCAAGGCTAATGGAGTCTCAAGCGACTACCTGTACTGCAAGCTTTTCCCACATTCACTAAGTGGAGAAGCCTTTGCATGGTTGAAGAATCTAGAACCTGGTTCTTTAACTACCTGGGAGGAGACTAAGAACGCATTCTTATGCAACTTTTATGATGATGCGCGTTCTGAGGAGCTGAGAAAGAAGATCTCTTAATTCACCCAGGGACCAGCTGAAGCCTTTAAAGCCGTTTGGGTGCGCTTTAAGTCTCACCAAAAGGATTGTCCTCATCATGGCTTTAGCACTGTCCAACTTTTGGGAATTTTCTATCGCGGTATTGATTGGAGGCACCAGATGGCTCTTGACGCAGCAAGTAACGGAAATTTCAACACTCGCTACCCTACTTAAGCTATGAAGCTAATCGAGAACTTGTCACAAGCTAACAGCACCAAGAATGCTGATCTTGAGCGAAAGAAGCTAGCAGGGACTGGCAGTGGAAAAGAAATTGCTGAGGTGAATGCGAAGATTGATATGGTTGCCAACTTTTTGATGGGCAAGAAATCTGTCAACTTTGCTGACCAAGTTGAGAACATTGAGCCGGAGCAACAAGGAGATGAAGAAGATGTTAAATATGTTAATGGTACATGTTTTTAGGGACAACGGTTCGGAAATCAGCAGGGAAACAGAGGTTACAACAACTCGAGTTGACAACGTTTTGGTTCGCCAGGCTACGTTCCCAAGTCAGATTTCCAAAAGAACTTTCAGCCCAACAACAACAACACTAGCTACACCAGAAACTATGGTAACTCTTCTTACCAAGCTCATCCGCCCAAGAACGACGTCACAGCCATGTTCGAGCAGTTGCTAGAAGGACAAGAAAAGCTCACAGTTTCTCTAAACGGCAAGCTTGACAATGTCTATACAACTCTAAACGACAAAATCGAGGCTCTCAACACCCATGTCAAGAAGCTTGATGTTCAGGTTGCTCAGACCGCTAAGACGGTTAAACGCCAAGAGGGATTTCTTCCCGGAAGAACCGACCAAAACCCCAAGCATTGCAATGCCATTTTGATCCGAGAAGGGGATGAAGTTTGGGAATATGAAGAGAGTGATGAAGATGAGTACGAGGAAGATACTTTTGAGGATATCTCTGGGATCTTGACATCTAATTTGACTAGGCCACGAGCTTGGAAACGTGAGGTATTAGCTGCTGCTGCTTCTGCAAGCAACCAGCCATTGAAGCAGTGTGTCGATCGACACACCATTGTTGGTGTCGATCGACAGGTGACCCGAAAACAGAAGCTGTTCGAGTTTGAAGCCCAAATCGATTCCAAGTCTATTTGAGATTCCTTAGACCGACTTAATCAAGCCCTAGACGTCTAGAGACTTGTATATATAGTGTTTTTCGAGTTTTAAAAGAGATATCCAGACTTTGTTAAGCTTTAGCTAGAGATATCTACGTTGTTCTAGGTTTTGAGAAGAGAGCTTTGGGGAGATCTTTTTGTTCCTGATTCTTCAAGTCATGATTGTGAACCCCAGTTATTTCTTACTCTTAATCTTAATAATGATTTCGTTTCTTATCTCTTGTGTTATTGCTTTGATTATGTCTGAGTAATTCACTAGTTAGATTTAGGGTTTCTCACAAAGGTTTGATGGTTTGATTGAATAAATTGATTAGTTAAGGATTGTTTATCATATTGTTCTTATTGCTTATTCTTGATTGATCACCTTGAATTTGAACCTAGGTTGTTAGTCTCTGCGAAAGTAGGATTGATAGCTTGAACCTATCTCTGATTAGCAACACTCCTGATTGACAACGACAGTTGGTTTTAGGGTCTTGTGAACATATTGAACCTGAACTCTAAAAGGGAGAGAATGAATTGTGTCTTTGATTACAAGGTCGTGCCCCTTTTATATAGTAAAAGGAGAGGGATCACAAATGGAAAACAAGAGAGAAAATGGAAAGAAGAAAAATGGAAATCCTTGGAGAGGCGGCAAGCGGGGATCGATCGATCCTCAGGTAGGATCAGTCGATCCCACCTTCTTTCTTCGTCTTGGGCCGAAACTCTTGAGTGGACCGAACGGTCCATGGGCCTGGTTAGTCGGTTCTGCCGCCTCTTGAAGCGTGGGCCGCAAATCTTCATGGATCGATCGATCCTTGATGTGGATCGGTCGATCCTTCTTCATTTCTTCACACTTGGCCATTTCTTCATGCTTAATCGATCCAAAACTCTTCTTTTCCAATGTTTGCCCTTTTTGACCTGTAAAACACTAAGTGAAGCAAATAGTCCTAATATCTCTCTAATATAGGTTAATTGACTCAAAATACAATCCTAAAACATAGACTAAAAACGATAAAAATAAGACTCATTAGGCACCAACCCCAGCCCCGCCAGCACCAACTCCGACTGCGGCGATTGCATTGGCACCAAGACCGGCCCCAACACCGGGCTCCAAATGATCCGCCTGCGAACCACTCTGGCCAACACTCTCGTCGGTACCCTCGAGGCCTCTTCCTCTACCGCGACCACGACCCCTGCCACGACCACGAACTCCAGCTCCTCTAGCCATCTAAACTACCCAAGAAAAGAAAGCTAAGAAACTAAACAACCAAACAACAAAACACACAACTTACCGTGGAATCTCATTTAAAGCTTGAAGAGGATGATACTAGGACTCCAACAGCACACAATTGATTAAACACTCCATAACCAATTCTCAGTATGCTAACACCCTAGCTCATCACACATCAATCATCAGGAAATTAATTCACCAATTAAATTCCTACACATCCTAGAAACGTAATCCGCTCTGATACCAAATTGAAACACCCCAACCCATTTTTTTTTTAAAATACATTAACTAGTGATCCCATACTCACTAATCAACAACACAACAATAACCATAAACAATACTCAACGGAAACACACAACCAGCAACCTAAGCGTCAATTCTAAGCAACCATTGTTCTAGAATCTAACAACTTAGCGATAACAATATATCGATAGACATAACACACGAGTCCCTAGATCATCCTCCTCCTCATTGCCATGATCCCACGGTCACACAAGCCTTTACCTGCATCAACAACACAAATGAGATGTGTAAGTATTATCATAAATACTTAGTGAGGCAATCCTCCCAAGCAATAGGCTATACACACAAGCGATCAAACAAAAACACAATCGAAACAAACAAACCAGACAATCTGCTCAAATGGTGTCGATCGACACCCACACTCTGTGTCGATCGACACTACATGGCTTGGTGTCGATCGACACACCACCTCTGGTGTCGATCGACACCGATTGCGATCCTTCACGATCATCCCCAACCTGGTGTCGAGCGACACCCTTACCTGGTGTCGATCGACACCGATAGCGCAAAACGCCTCCAGCGATCTCTCCTCCGTGAACCTCCACTACAACTGCTCCGAAACTTAACCACACAAAAGCCACCAAAGCTCCCCACAACACAGTCAAACAATCCACATCAAGTGAATCCATCAAATAATCACAAAAATCACATAAAACACAGAATAACAGAGATCTAATCGCTCAGATAAGCCATGGTCATGCACTCACCTCGAACAAGAAGATTCTGACAGAGAAACAGCAAGGAAAACACCCAATCCTAGCCCTCCACGACTCCAGCAGCCTCATATCTCCTTCTCCACAGGAAGATCTCTCAAGAACAGGCACCAAACTTCGGAGAAAAGCCTCCAGAAACTCTCAGGAACTTTCTCTCTCTTTTCTCTTTTACAGAAACGACAAGGAGACTGACCAAAACCCTAGGTCGAGTTCCTGATCCTTAAATACGAGCTCCTTAGGGGTTCCTTCCCTAAAACCCAACGAACCGCGCAATCCGAAGCCCAAAAGCCCAATTGCCGAAAATGCTTGTGTCGATCAACACACCCTAGTGGTGTCGATCGACACACTGAACCGAAACCGGTTCACGGGCGTTACAGTTCTCCTTCAAACAATTAGAAAAATATAAACCGATAAACCATAACTTTTCTCTAGAATTCCAACATCTTTTAATTAGTCAACACTTATGAGCAAATATGTTCTAAAACAATTAGAAAAATATACTGATGCCAATAACTCGTCAATTAATCCACATTTGCTTCTAAGTAGCTCCAAACACTAAATATCCTGTAATCAAATGAAAACATTAGAAAAACACCAAAAACATATATAGATAGATAGTTATATCATTGTCAAAATCCCTAAAAACCATGATATATCACCTTCTCTTGCTCATCTGAGTCATCTCCATTCTCATTGTTCTGCTCCTTCTCTTGCTCATATCTATTCTCATTCTCTTGCTCATCTCCATTGTGATTTTCTTCAAGATTCTTGGGACTTATCTTTACAAACTGCAATATCGATCTAGATAATCTTTTAGTCTCTGCTTCTTGAGACTTTTTTTTCCTTATCTTTGATGCACCACCGGGAACTGATTTGATCCGCTTCGAACTCATTTTATCGTCTGCAACATCAAAAAAACATAATGAAAAACGTTGCTAACTTAGACAAAGAAAAAAAAACAGAACGTTGCTAACAAACAGAGGTTCTGTTAGAGAGCCATCGAATTAATTCATGAAACATCTAAATTACTAACGTAGGATTCATGAATCTAATTGATTCATGAAACATCTAGACATCTAAATTACTAAATTCATGAAACATCTAAATTACTAACGTAGGATTCATGAATCTAATTGATTCATGAAACATCTAGACATCTAAATTACTAAATTTATCAACAAAACAGGAATCAAAACGACCCGTTGATCAAAAGCAGAGTCTAAAGAGACAATGGTGATGGTGAATTACAAAACAATGAAGATGAATTACCCATATTCAGTCCGGCGAATTTGAGGAATCAAGAGGAACAAGATGATGGAGATTGAGAGGAAGAACTGGTGAATTTTGAGAATTGAGATGGAGAGAGAGAGGAAGAAGATGAATAGTCGTCGTCGTCGTTTAGGTTTTTTTTGTGTTTTAATAATTTTTTTTGGTCACGTGTTTTAATTATTTTTTTAAGTTAACATTTTTAAAAAATAAATAAATAAATACATAACGCACAAAAAATTAAATGTAACGGAGACTCGAACTCAAGTTCATTGGCTGGAAGATACCTAGCAAAGCCACTATGCTAAAGTCATTCTTGTTATTTTAAGGGCCGAAAAAAATTTTAACATAACGAGGGACGCAGCCCTCGCGTCATCCGCGTCTATGACGCTACGGCACTGAACCTATGTGTGGCATAAACGTTATAGTAGTGTGGGCATGTTTCTGTGGACGAATATCCATTAAACTTAGTCTTGCTAATGGATACAGTTTCGTATGAATTCAAATTAGCTTCCAGACTTGTTTCAAATATTTTTGTTACAACAAATTAAATACTTCATGGACAAGTTCACATGGACACCACTCATGTATCATGTTATGAAACTAGATAACAAGGCAACAGACTTCATGAAAACAATTTTTTACAAAATATATTCATGGACATGTCCACATGGATACATATGTTTTTCATATACACATATTCGTGCCAAATCAAATGTCCAATTTACAGCTTATACATCATATCCATGTCCACATATCAATGTTCACATATTCAGGCCAACTCAACAATTCTTGTATAATTTACAGCTTATACATTGTATCCATGTCCACTCAACAATTCCTATCAATTTTTGTCCATCTAACGGAGTGTATAACTCTTATGAAATGTATTTGTTCAAAAAACGAGCCCAAAAATTGTCCACCCACACAATACATGTTACATGTCCACACTACCCACTGTCCACTACAAAAGATATGTCTTCTCAAGTATGTCCATCAAAATCCGACAACTGTACACATCCATCATTGCTGGAAAAAAAAACTTTACCACTTCGCTTTTCCGACGACAGCAAACCCCTTAGCCTTTCAAAACACCCTAGATCGACGATTCATGGTCGATTACCGCGATCGTTTCCACATCTCTTCTCCCACATCCTTTCTTTCTTTGGTCTCATTACTTTTCCTCATCAAAGTGGTCGATGTAAAACCCATAAAATGAGGAAGCTCATGCTCTTCCTGATTCTATCATCTGTTGAGATAGTGAATCTGGTTTCCCCGACGAGAGGAGGTGATTCGGTGTCATTCCTTGGACGGGAGCGGAGGTGATTCATCGTTTGCTTCTCCATGGATACTGGAATGAGAGAGAGAGAGAGAGGATGTATGACTGGGATATTTATATTTTTTATCGATTTGATCTGAGAGTATTGTAACGAATTCTAAAAATCTAAAACAAAACTTCTAGTTTGTTTATAATGTATTAAGCGAGGGCTCTTTGGTCTTATAAAATATCTACATGCTAAAAAGTACCCCAATCTCAAAAAGTGTGTAAATGCACACAAAGAAAAGAAAAGTGTGTCATAGTGCAACACACCCATAAAATAAATAGTGTTGTGCACTTGAACTGAAAACTAAAGCTATGCATTTATTAACAAGACAATTGCACTCTCTCCCACTTTTTTAAAGATTGTGTGCATTCTAACACACATTCTACTCAAGACATACTTTTTGTATGTGTTTTTACAAAAACACCCTCATTACACACCTTCTTTTACCTAGACTTGTGAGTGACGAAGCAGGAACCTATGGAGTATTGCTCTTTTTTTTTGGAATTGATCAATGCCTGAAGGAGATAGAGAGGTGGGGAGGACGAAGAGGATGCACGCAGATGGTCGAGTTGCTGTATAGACATAAAGTGTTGATTAATTTTGTATCGCAAAAGAAGAGACGAAAAATATAGAGTAATCAAGTTTTATTCAAGTACTGACTCTTGTAGCAATAGAAGTAAGACAATCTGCAGGTTGGAGTTTGAGTCATCCAAATTTGAGCTTTGGACTTTAAGAACTTGTCCGACAACATCTTTTAGAGAACAAACATTGTAAACGTTAAGTTATTAGTTTATGGAGGACACATTATTCATAGCAAAATTGAATTCGTTTAATTACATAGCAATTGAAGGTTGCTCCCTGCGAAGCTTTGAAATTCTGCATAACCTGTAATTCAAAATTTCTGATGCTTGATAGAACAAACTTCCATGACATGTGTTGTGTCCATAAAACGTATAGTGTACGGATTGTTTGTCACTATAGTGACTGTAAGAAGAGACCACTTCAAAATTGCTGATTTGGTATAAAGATCTTTCCTTCAGCAAATCTTTAAATATGTGTATGTGGCGATGATAGATTGATGCTAGAATGATCGTTTCCTACATGAGTATATTTGTTGTATACCTTAGGCATGATATCTCTTTAAAATGCATATAAGAAATATAAATTTATAAAAACACATTACCTTTTCATCCATAAGCAATAACTCAATATTCATAAGGGTTCCATTGAGTTTGAAATTTTTAGCCTCACACATTCGCAAAATACGGACAACAACCTGTTCCTTGTTTTTTCCAATTACCAGGTTGTCAAGATGGATGGGTTTTGACAAAAGTTGCTTTGTACACGCTTTGAGAACATCCATTGTTCTGTTTTTCCTGAAAAGTTTAATAGGAAACAATAAGCATTTCAAACAATTTAGAAAGTAAATCACGTAAAGAAAAAAAAAAGAATATAAAAGAAGTATTTCTTGATAAGTAAAAATTTTTGCTTTGAGTATGAAATGCAATGATTAGGGGGATATATAAATATATTAATTATTTGAAAAATATTAAATGATTAACATGAATTTTGACTGTTCATTTTACGTAGATACATTTGATAGTGATAAGTACCACCTACGGAGGGATGGTTTAAGTTGAACACAGATGGCGCTTCCCATGGTAATCCCGGATTAGCTACGGTAGGTGGAGTGGTGAGAGATGGAGATGGTAGCTGAGTTGTGGGGAGTTAGAAGTGGACTCGGAGATTGCTGTTGGCTTTCTTCAGACAGGGATTGAGGATTCTCATCCATTGTCAGTCCTAGTAAGTTTGTGCTATGGATTCATATCGAAGGACTGGATAATCCGAATTTCGCATGTGTATAGAGAGGCTAATCATGTGGCGGACGGGTTGGCGAACTATGCATTTTCTTTACCGCTTGGTTTTCATATGCTTTCTTCTAGACCAGATAGTGTTAGTTCGATTTTTTTAGAGGATGTCAGTGGGTCTGCACACCCCCGAAACGTTTAATTGTCATTTTTTTTTTAATAATATAGGGAGAAATCCCCTTTTCCGACCAAAAAAAAGTACGTTGAACTTAGGGTTGACTAAAATTAAAGTGTAGGAGTATTTCTTGGAATTGTAAAACCATTTTATGAAAATTAAGAAAAAAATGAAAGTGCATAGAGAGAGAAAGAAGACAAATATCACGTGACATTCAAGTTTCTTTGTTAACGTCGACTTTCACTATGGTCTAATCAATACAATGAATCATTGAATTTCCTATGAACTAAACTGAAATTAAGAGGGACCTGAAACTCATGCATCAATACATTTTTTAAATGAATACATAGGAGTATGAAATAATATTGTTGTTTTCGTATAAACATCCATCTCAAAAAAGCACATAGAGCATCATGAAAAAACAAACATACACAAAATCTCTTCTCAAATTACCTTATGATATGTTGGGTGTCATAATGAAAAAAGTTGGAGAATTATCTCATCCTAATTTCATTGCTTGCATCTTCTCCTGCAATATGTTACGTGATATCTCTAAGTATTCATATGTCCTGAAGAAGTTGAATCTTCACCAGACTTTTCCACCTCCATGGGAGAGAATTCCAAACAAAACCGACCTTCTATATGAGTGTGTTAGCTCTAGAAATGTTCATGCAATATTTTTATGTGGCCTAATACATTCAACTGAAGATAGGTGCTCAAGCAAATCATCCTGAAGTGATGTATCTGTACGTTATGATTTTGGTAGGAAGAAATCAACTGTAAGAAAGAAGTAGTTACATCAAGAAACTTTGGAAAGAGAAAGGGTTGAGATTAGTAAGACAATGTCAGCAAAATTGTTAATCAGTTGTTCTAGAGATGAGTGTGAGGGAATACCGTGAATATGACATTCTGCTCACTCAAATTGAAGTTGGTGATGACTGCGTCATTGGAGAATTTGATGATATGTGCGAGAACTGCTTGATCTACAAAGAAATTTATCGTTTCATGGATTATAAGAATTATCTTAAAGTTTCTTTGTGTAACGCCCGTGAACCGGTTTTGGTTAAGGCGTGTCGATCGACACCACTAAGGGTGTGTCGATCGACACTAACGTTTTCGACAAGTGGGCTTTTGGGCTTTCGATTGTGCGATTTCGTTCGGTTTAGGGAACGAAACCCTAATGGGCTCGTATTTAAGGCTCAGAGGACGCGACCTAGGGTTTCATTAAGCCACTTTGTCGTTTTCCTGAGAGAGAAATCAGAGAGAAAGTTTCTGAGAGCTTTTCTGAGAGTTTCTGAGCCTCTTCTTGAGAGATTTCCTTGTGGAAAGAGAGATCTAAGTCCCGTGGTGCGTTGAGAAGCTTGTAGGGGTCGTTCTCCTTCCTGTTTGCTTTCAAAATCGTTCAGTTTTCTTCCAGAGAAGAGGTGAGTGCATGACTGAGGGCTTATCTGAGCATTAGATTCCTGTTTCTCTGTTGTTTTGATTGATTGATTGATTGATGGATTGACTGTTTGGTTGTGTTTCTTTGATTGTGATGGTACTGTGGGGACTTGTCTCGTCTCTGTGAGGATCGCTTGTGCGAGTTAGGGCACTGGAGAAGGAGATTCGCGATGTGGAGATCGCAGGAAAAGTGTCTGGGCGATCGGTGTCGATCGACACCAAAAGGAGTGTGTCGCTGGACACCAGTCGGGCTAAGTGTCGATCGTTATGAGGGAAAGTGTGTCGATCGACACCAGTCGCGAGCAGTGTCGATCGACACGGAAGTCGGGTGTCGATCGACACCCGTTCGTCAGACTACCTGTTTTGTCTGGTTTGTTGTGGATTGTTATTTTGTGCATTGTCTATTGCTTGTGTGTATAGCATGTTGCTTGGGAGGATTGCCTCACTAAGTATTTATGATAATACTTACGCATCTCATTTGTGTTGTTGATGCAGGTAAAGGCAAAGTGTGATCGTGGAATCATGGCGAGGAAGAGGGGATGATCTAGATGCTTGTGTGTTGTGATCATCATTGCTGTTTTTATTATTTATGTTGCTAAGTTGTTAGTTCAGGAGTTAGAACTTTCACCTAGGTTGCTGATTCCATGAACCTTTGAATGATGTTTTGTTTTCTGGAGATTTATTTATTATTTTATTGGATTTATTTATTAGACTTAAATGCTCTTTTCCCGTTGATTGTGTTGAGGTATTTAGTGAGTATAGGATCACTAGATATGAGTTAATTAAATAAAAAAAGGGTTGGGGTGTTTCAATTTGGTATCAGATCGGAGTTCGGTTCTAGGATGTGTAGGAATTTAATTTGTGAATTATTTTCCTGATAATTGATGAGTGATGAGCTAGGATGTTAGTATGTTGTGAATTGATTATAGAGTATTTAATCGATTGCGTGCTGTTGGAGTTCTAGTATCATCCTCTCCGAGCCTTAAACGAGATTCCACGGTAAGTTGTGTGTAGTATTTTTGTTTGTTCTAGTTGCTTAGCTTTCTGTTCGTGGGTAGCGCAGATGGCTAGAGGAGGTCGTGGGCGCGGCAGAGGCGAAGCCGCGATGGAGCAGCTTGTGGGTCTGCAGCCTGAGTTTGAGGAGACCGGGGCGATTGGCGGTCCAGGTGGCGACGCAACCGGTGGAGCCGGAGTGGGGGCTGGTTTGGCTGGTGTCGGTGCCGGTGGGCAGGACGTTGGTGCTGGGGGCCCAGGAGCGTTGGGTGCCGCAGCAGGAGTAGCCCAGGGTCAGGAGAGAGGCTTGGCGGATCTGCTGAGGTAGTTGTTGGAGCGGTTACCAGGAGTGGTGCCAGTGCAGGCTCTAGTTGCGCCGTAGGTGGCGGCAGAGGTGCAGCCTAGAGCTGCAGTTTCAGGGGGTGTTTCGTCATACATTAAGATGATGGAGCAGCTGCAGAAGATTGGTACTGGGTACTTTGCGGGTGGTCCCAGTTCTGAGGAGGCTGATACCTGGCGGGACCAAGTTGAGAGGAACTTTCGTTCAACTAGATGCTCGGAGGAGTATCAGGTGGACTTGGCGGTGCATTTCCTGGAGAAGGATGCACACCTGTGGTGGCGTAGTGTGATCGCCAGGAGGAGTCAGGCGGAGATGACTTGGGCGGACTTCGTGAAGGAGTTTAACGCCAAGTATTTCCCGCAGGAGGCGCTTGATCGCATGGAGGCGCGATTTCTCAGACTGTCGTAGGGAGAGTGGACGGTCAGAGAGTATGATCAGGAGTTTAACAAGCTTCTGGTGTATGCTGGGCATGGTATGGAGGAGGATAAGACCCAGATGAGGAAGTTCCTGATGGGACTTCGACTTGACCTGAGAGTGCGGTGTAGGGGTTTGAACTGCACCACGAAGGCAGGTTTGGTGGAGGTGGCTGCTGAGATTGAGGGGGATCTCCAGGGCGAGGAGGCGGTGAGTCCGGCGGCCCAACCGAAGAAGAATCAGCAGCAGGTGGCCCCTGGCAGGGGCGACAAGCCTGCACAGGGGCAGAAGAGGAAGTGGAATCACCCTTCGAGAGCTGGTCAGGGTGGTCAGGGTTGTCGTGCTGGCTGCTTTTCTTCTGGGAGTCTTGATCACAAGGTAGCAGACTGTCCTCGGCGAGTGGAGACCAGGGAGTGCTATCACTGCAAGGAGAAGGGACATCTCAAGCCGAATTGTCCTAAGCTGCAGCGGATGGCGGTGACAGCGGTGGAGCATGGAGTGCAGCAGGGCGCGCAGCCGCTGGGCGGGTTGTAGTTGGCGCATGTAGCAGCACCACCGCAGGGTTACACCTCGTTCGAGAGAGGCGAGCCCAACACCAGAGCAGCGATCACTGGTAAGAATTCTAGAACTCAAACTTCGTGAATTTCTGTAGTTTTAGATAAATCTCTGTTGCGTGTTGAATGTTAGGGTTCTTAGCACATAAGGTTTGTGTAGGGACCTTATTGGTGGGCGGTGTAGAGGCCCATGTTTTGTTTGACTCTGGAGCATCTCATTGCTGCATTACCCCGCAGTGTGCCTTGCGTGGCGACATCCAAGGGAACCCTGGTGAGCAGGTTGGGCCTGTTAAGGTCGCAGGAGGAGGGCTCTTGGAAGTTTTTGGGAGAGCTAAGGGTGTGGGTATTCAGATTGAAGGGGAGTCGATGCCAGCAAATCTGATTATCTGCCTTGTGGAGCTGCATGATGTTATTATGGGGATGGATTGGTTGGGCCATTATAGAGTACATCTGGATTGTCACCGAGGGAGAGTTTCGTTCGAGCGGCCAGAGGGGAGGTTGGTGTATCAGGGAGTGAGACCTACCTCCGCGAGTTTCGTCATCTCAGCAGTGCAGGCAGCGAAGATGGTCGAGAAGGGCTATGAGGCATACATGGTGACAATATCTATGCCGGAGTCTGTGGGGCAGGCGTCAGTGAGCGACATTCAGGTTGTTCGAGAGTTCGAGGATGTGTTACAGCCGTTGCAGGGATAACCACCTTCGCGATCTGATCCTTTCACGATTGAGTTGGAACCAGGGACAGCGCCGTTGTCTAAGGCACCGTACATGATGGCTCCAGCAGAGATGGCAGAGCTGAAAAAGCAGCTAGAGGATTTGTTGGGTAGGGGATTCATTCGTCTTAGTACTTCACCTTGGGGAGTGCCGGTGTTGTTCGTGAAGAAGAAGGACGGGAGTTTCCGCTTATGCATTGACTACCGGGGGTTGAACCCGGTCACAGTGAAGAATAAGTACCCTTTGCCGAGGATCGATGAGTTGTTGGATTAGCTGAGGGGCGCTACTTGGTTCTCGAATATTGATTTGGCGTCGGGTTATCATCAGATCCCGATAGCGGAGGCAGATGTGCGCAAGACTGCTTTCAGGACGAGAGATGGGCATTTTGAGTTTGTGGTTATGCCTTTCGGGTTGAATAATGCACCAGCGACATTCATGAGGCTGATGAACAGCGTGTTCCAGAAGTTTTTGGATAAGTTCGTGATCATCTTTATTGATGACATCCTGGTGTATTCTAAGATTGCTGAGGAGCATGAGCTGCACCTGAGAAGAGTGATGGAGAAGCTGCGGGATCAGAAGTTGTTCGCTAAGTTGAGCAAGTGCAGTTTCTGGCAGCGAAAGATGGGCTTTCTAGGCCACATTGTTTCAGCAGAGGGAGTTTCTGTGGATCCAGAGAAGATTGAGGCTATCAGAGACTGGCCTAGACCGACGAATGCCACTGAGATCAGGAGTTTTCTTGGGTTGGCAGGTTACTACAAGAAGTTTATCAAGGAGTTTGCGAGTATGGCGCAGCCGATGACTAAGCTTACAGGGAAGGATGTTCCGTTTGTGTGGTCACCAGAGTGCGAGTAGGGTTTTACAAGTCTGAAGGAGTTGTTGACGAGTACACCAGTGTTGGCACTGCCGGAGCATGGAGAGCCTTACAGAGTGTACACATACGCCTCGAGAGTTGGTTTGGGTTGTGTTCTGATGCAGCGTGGGAAGGTTATTGCCTATGCTTCGCGGCAGTTGCGGAAGCATGAGGGCAACTATCCTACTCATGATTTGGAGATGGCGGCAGTGGTCTTCGCTCTGAAGATCTGGAGGTCTTACCTTTATGGTGGATAGGTGCAGGTGCTTACGGATCATAAGAGTTTGAAGTATATCTTCACTCAGCCAGAGCTGAACCTGAGGCAGAGGTGGTGGATGGAGCTGGTGGCTGATTATGATCTGGAGATAGCTTACCATCATGGTAAAGCTAATGTGGTTGTAGATGCAATAAGCCGTAAGCGTGTGGGTGCTGCTCCGGGGCAGAGTGTGGAGGCCTTGGTGAGTGAGATTGGTGCTTTGCGGTTGTGTGCTGTTTCACGAGAGCCATTGGGGTTGGAGGTTGTGGATCATACAGATCTTCTGAGTAGAGTTCGGGTGGCTCATGAGAAAGATGAGGGTTTGATTGCGGCTTCTAAAGCAGAGGGCTTGTTGATACCGGGTCCCGACCTCAAGATTGGGCCCAAGTTTAGGCCCAACAAAGAAGGATCGGCCGTGTTACAAACCAGAGAAAGAGCAGCTCGGAGAAGGATGAGCTCAAACACGATAGAGAGCTCGGGAGATCGAAATGGAAGAGGAGGCACAAGCCCATGAAGAGTTCAAATATAGCTGTTACAACAATTAAAGGACAAGATCAAAACCGACATCATTAATGTAAATAATTGTAATAATTGCATTAAAGGCAATTAATGTCTTAGAATAGGAGTATAAATATAAGATAATCCCAATGTAATAGGGGGAGATTTTTTTTTTGGCAATAATACTTACACTTTACGCTTTTCTCAGCAAATTATTGTTGAAATTCTTTTTTGATTTCAAGATTGTCACTCATTTGGACTATCCTTGTGCATAGGCGGGTTTGCGTGCCTAAGGATGAGGAGTTGCGACAGGAGATCTTGAGGGTGGCTCATGCGAGCATGTTTTCCATTCATCCGGATGCGACCAAGATGTACCGATACCTTAAGCGGTACTATCATTGGGTCGAGATGAAGAGAGATGTAGCTGACTGGGTCGCTAAGTGCGACGTTTGCCAGTTGGTGAAGGCTGAGCATCAGGTTCCTGGTGGTTTGTTGCGGAGTTTGCCCATTCCGGGGTGGAAGTGGGATATGATCACTATGGACTTTGTGGTTGGTTTGCCTGTGTCGCGAACCAAGGATGCTATCTGGGTGATTGTGTACCGTCTGACTAAGTCAGCACATTTTCTGGCCATCATAAAGACCGATGGATTGGTGGTTTTGGCAAAGAAATATGTGAGCGAGATCGTGAAGTTGCATGGAGTACCTGTGAGTATTGTTTCAGACAAGGACCCCAGGTTTACTTCAGCTTTCTGGGATGCCTTTCAGGCAGAGATGGGCACTAAGGTGCATATGAGTACGGCGTATCATCTTCAGACAGATGGGCAATCTGAGAGGACTATCCAGACACTGGAGGATATGTTGCGGATGTGTGTCTTGGATTGGGGTGGTCATTGGGCGGATCACTTGAGTCTGGTAGAGTTTGCTTATAACAATAGCTACCAGGCAAGTATTGGGATGGCTCCTCTACTGAAGTCCACACTCACACGAACAGGAATCCGCAGGGATGCTAGTGCCTGGACTCGGATCTTGCAGAGGAATCCTGTGATTACTGGAGAGGGGGTGACTAGGGTTATGTCAAAAATCGTGCCACATATCATATATATAGGCACGGGACAAGACCTAATTATTCCCGGGCCGTGCCGGAATGAATTAGGTTATTGGGCCGAAATCCCTATTTCGATCCGCACATAGCATCGATCGATACTACTTGTTGGTATCGATCGACACCTTCCCTCATTACACGTTCCTTGCTTAAGTGCATCCTGTTCGCTTAGGTGTGTGACCCTGTAGGATCAAATGACACTAGTAATGAGTTCATAACTCACAGGTCATAAGCGGCTTCTAGCAAAACGTCATGACCACCTAGTATCAGATGAATGTCTGATCTCGACAAACAACTATGTCTAGAGTAAGTACAAGAATGATTTCAGGACATTCCCAACATGCAGGACACCATTATGCTGGACCCAAGTGGGGGAGTGGAGCATATATGGTGCAGACTTTGTTCAGGAGACCTCAGCGAGGATTCGAGTTCTCAAGCTGAACATGAAGGAAGCTCAGCATCGCCAGCGGAGTTATGCTGACCAGAGGAGGAGGGAGCTTGAGTTTGCAGTTGGGGAGAGAGTGTACCTCAAGATGGCCATGTTGCGAGGTCCCAACAGGTCTATCTCTGAGAACAAGTGGAGTCCGAGGTACATGGGTCCGTTTGAGATTGTTGAGAGGGTGGGACCAGTGGCATACAGGCTGGAGCTGCCAGAGGTTATGCGCGCGTTCCACAAGGTGTTTCATGTGTCGATGCTGCGGAAGTGTCTTCACAAAGATGATAAGGTGTTGGCTAAGATTCCTGAGGATCTTCAGCCCAACATGACTTTGGGGATGAGACCTGTGAAGGTTCTCGAGAGGAGGATCAAGGAACTTCGGCGGAAGAAGATCCCTTTGATCAGAGTCCAGTGGGACTGCGATGGAGTGTTAGAGGAGACTTGGGAGCTAGAGGCGAGGATGAAGGCAAAGTTCGGGAAGTGGTTCAAGAATCAGGCGGCTGCTTGAGTTGCCTATCCTTGGTTTCCAGTTTTAGTGTTTTTGAGTTTTTGAGTTTTGAGTTGTTGTTCTTATCTCCTTTCATTATGTATTTTCGTTTGGAGTTGTAACTATTATGACATTTTGAGGATTTATAAGATGAGTATTTTCTTGGATTTGACTGGAGTTGTCTCATTTAAGAATGTGTTGTGCGATTGCTAAAAAGGAAATTTTTATTTGTCGAAAGTGCGAGAGAGTACCGAAAGCGGTTAGTATTGTTGCTCCAGGGACATAAGTGTCCTGATGACTCGAGAGGGGCTGGGTATGCTCCTGAGGTACCGGTAACTCGAGGGACTTGGTGTCTTTAGAGTGCGACGGGTACGGTGGCTTTGGGTGACGATCCGAGAGCACGCTTTAGGGTGACGACCCGACGGCGAGTTTGTAGTATTATTTCCTCCAAGTGTCGTAACTTGATGACTTTGTGGCTGATAGTGAGCGGACACAACTCCGGGTTTTGACTTGTGAGTGGAGAGAATAGTACGTTTGATACCTGAGATAACGTAGGCCGAGGCCTGAGAGTAGCGGTTTATGCTCACAGACTACGGTCTGAGAGCAGCATAGAGTTGTGAGCAACAATGACTAGCGGAAAGCATGAGTATATCGTGCGGAGAAAGTGCGAAACCGACGTTCGGTTGTTCAGAGTTTGCGGATTGGAGGTGTTAAGCTAGTTTCGAGGACGAATCTATTTTAGTGGGGGAGAATTGTAACGCCCGTGAACCGATTTTGGGTAAGGCGTGTCGATCGACACCACTAAGGGTGTGTCGATCGACACTAACGTTTTCGACAAGTGGGCTTTTGGGTTTTTGATTGTGCGATTTCGTTCGGTTTAGGAAAGGAAACTCTAATGGGCTCGTATTTAAGGCTGAGAGGACGCGACCTAGGGTTTCATTAAGCCACTTTGTCGTTTTCCTGAGAGAGAAATTAGAGAGAAAGTTTCTGAGAGCTTTTCTGAGAGTTTCTGAGCCTGTTCTTGAGAGATTTCCTGGTGGAAAGAATGATCTAAGTCCGGTGGTGCGTTGAGAAGCTTGTAGGGGTCGTTCTTCTTCCTGTTTGCTTTCAGAATCGTTCAGTTTTCTTCCAGAGAAGAGGTGAGTGCATGACTGAGGGCTTATCTGAGCATTAGATTCCTGTTTCTCTGTTTTTTTGATTGATTGATTGATGGATTGACTGTTTGGTCTTGTTTCTGTGATTGTGATGGTATTGTGGGGACTTGTCTGGTCTCTGTGAGGATCGCTTGTGCGAGTTAGGGCACTGGAGAAGGAGATTCGGATGTGGAGATCGCAGGAAAAGTGGCTGCGCGATCGGTGTCGATTGACACCAAAAGGAGTGTGTCGCTCGACACCAGTCGGGCCAAGTGTCGATCGACACGAGGGGAAGTGTGTCGATCGACACCAGTCGCGAGCAGTGTCGATCGACACGGAAGTCGTGTGTCGATCGACACCCGTTCGTCAGACTGCCTGTTTTGTCTCGTTTGTTGTGGATTGTTTTTTGTGCATTGTCTATTGCTTGTGTGTATAGCCTGTTGCTTGGGAGGATTGCCTCACTAAGTATTTATGATAATACTTACGCATCTCATTTGTGTTGTTGATGCAGGTAAAGGCAAAGTGTGATCGTGGAATCATGGCGAGGAAGAGGGGATGATCTAGATGCTCGTGTGTTGTGATCATCATTGCTGTTTTTATTATTTCTGTTGCTAGGTTGTTAGTTCAGGAGTTAGAACTTTCACCTAAGTTGCTGATTCCATGAACTTTTGAATGATGTTTTGTTTTCTGGAAATTTATTTATTATTTTATTGGATTTATTTATTAGACTTAAATGTTCTTTCCTGTTGATTGTGTTGAGGTATTTAGTGAGTATGGAATCACTAGATATGAGTTAATTAAATAAAAAAAAAAGGGTTGGGGTGTTTCAATTTGAAATTTCATTTTGTTGTAACACATTTTTTCACTTTAATAATAAAAACCACATTGTGTGTAAATGAATTTTAAATATCTCAATTTGTTTTACTAACAATATCAACGATTCCAACTTTACACCAATCTTCAATAATGGTAACTAACACTATCTAAGATTCAGACTTTACACCAATCTTCATCAATTCTAACTATCAAAGATTCGAAATTTACACACTCACTGATATGAAATGGGTTTAGATTTTTATTAATTTATCAATCGATCTTCCAATTTTTTTTTTTTTTTATTTATATTAAGGGTATTTTGTTACCTGTACAAACGAAAAACGCCATTTGACCTCCTTCTGTCCTCCGACCAACTATTGAATGCGGTGAAATCATTTTTCTTCCTCCATCATCACCGAAATATTCCTTCGCTGCCGAATGCCTCGACATCGGTATATTGATCGGAAGCAAATTGAAAACGGTGAAACCAACGGCATAATATTGCTCAGTCTCGACGATTTGTTGTTTCTCACTCTCCGAAAACCGACCGGACGATTTTCTTTCTCATTACCGTCTTCACAACAATGAATCTTTGATATCGGTGATTCGTTCACAAATATAAATTTCATTCGATTATTTAATCCTATTGGGTTATGGGCTTTGAGTTTTCCATAGTAAAGAAGAAACGAATTAAATGATGTGGCGAGCTGAGAATGCTCCTCAGATCCTACGTGTCACATACAGGGGAGGCACTTGCCTTATTATAGTACTTTACAAAAAGGGGAATGCTTCATTCGTTTTTTGCGATTCTTTGTTTTTGTGTCCATTTTGCTTTATTCATGTGGATAATGTACTTTACAAATTTGATGTCCATTTTTGTTTGTTGGTTTTTTTTCCTTATAGCGAAAATAGTTATGGTTTACCTTTGAATCATGTCTAAAATAAGTAGGATCCCGCATAATAATGTGTCCAAAGACTACCCCATGGGCAAGTCCATTGAATAATGTTTAGTAGTCTATAAACACATAATTCTGCGAGATCCTACTTATTTTAGTGGACATGATTTAATGGTCAACCATAACTATTTTTGGTATAAAGTAAAAAAAAAAACCAACATACAAAAATGGACATCAAAATTGTAAAGTACATTGTCCAAATGGATAATGAAAAATGGATAACCTCGACATCTTCTTCTCCATATTTCTCAGATTTTTTTATGTGCAACAATGGTGAATTATTCTTCTTGGTTCCTATTGATGATATCTTTTCAGGCGAAACATGTCCATCAAAACCCGACCAGTATGATTTTTCTAGCAACAACAACTTTTCACGTCTCTTCTCCCCATATCTCTTTTTCCATTTGCCCAAATCCCTTATCCCTTCAAGTTTTAGTTTCATCACCTTTCAAATTGGACAGATCTCATCTACTGCAACCAACAAATCCGAATCCAAATCTGAACCCATCTTCTGAGACCAAACATTGTTTCTACTTTGAACATCATTTTTAAGCAAGTTAAGCAAATGAACAAAAAAAACATGAAATTAACATCTTCACGAAGAAGAAGATGTGGAATAAAACTGTAATTGTCCAATTGGTGCCCTTTCTCACATAAGGGTAAAAGGGTCCAAAATTTTTTAAAACATAACGAAACGTACACTTTGAGTGAGAAGTGTGTGTTTTGATCAAAACTTTTTAAAAAAGTACCATATAGTGAAACTCACCCTTTATTAAATAACCAACATATTTATATATATCTTCACGATTAACAATATATAAAGTTACAACAAGAGTATTGCAACCAACTAACCAACGAGCAAGCGACCACTTTAAAACCAACTTTGGAAAAACAGCTCTAGTATACCAATTAAACAATATACCACCATTATCATCATAATAACTTGAGTCGAACAAGTCTATACTACTAAAACACCACCGATCTATAATATTAAAACACCACTAGCATTTGGATTACTTAGACTTTGACGTCGGCAGGTAATTATTGTTGGACCCCTGTAAATTGTTCAGCGGTTGATTATTGTTGGATCCCTATAAATTATTTGGCAGCTGATTATTTTTGAACCCCTGTAAATTTTTCATTTCAAAAATATAAATAAATAAATTTATTATCAGCAATTACAAAAATATAAATAAGAGAAACAAAATTATAATCCAGAGTTCACCTAAGAGAAGAATTAATACACCTGAAAGGAATCATGCAGCAGTTGCAGAAACTTGTGGGGTAAGCAGAAGAACCCATGCAAAACAAAAGTTGAATCTGCAAGAGGAAACAAACACTTTAAATCCAAGAAAGACAGCACCGAAAGGAATAATTATACCTGCAATGGTTAAGCAGAAGGTGGATTTTCACAATCCTCTTCCTTAAAGATTCTGAGCTGGAACTGTTGTGGGTTGGGGAATCCCATGACAGGCCAACGATTACGTGAGATGTACACTAGCATCTCACATGACATCCTATTCCTCATGGAGACTAAGAACACAGATGAAAATGTCAACAAGTTGCTAAATTGGATGAACAACAGTTCTCATACTCTTGTGTCTCCCCACAGCCCTCGAGGTGGGGGCTTGGCTCTATACTGGAAAAGAGAAGTGGAAGTCACAATTCTTACTTCCTGCCAAAACTATATTGATGCAAAAGTAAAGAATGCAGGGAAGTCATTTTATGCCACTTTTTTATATGGAGAGCCGGAACGAGTAAAAAGGAAAGCAATTTGGTACACGGGAGTACCAGCGAAGATCCTTGGTACCTAGCAGGCGATTTCAACGATATTATACTCTTCTGAGAAACAGGGAGACCCACCCAGACCAGAAGGCACCTGTGTTGATATCAGGACATTCATATGACCCACGCTACTCTGGAAACTTCCTCTCATGGAGAGAAATTAGATATGACCACTTAGTGCAATGCAGGCTGGACAGAGCAATGTCCAATGGAGCATGGGCTAAGGAGTATCCATACAGTCATAGTGTGTACCTGCGCTTCGAGGGATCAGATCATAGACCACTTATGACTATGCTTGATCTTACAAAGAGAAAAAAGGGATTTTCATGTATGACATGAGACTAAAGGAGAATGAGGAAGTGACAAACCTTATTAATGAAGCCTGGTAATTCTGATCCACATGAGCTAGTGAACGAGAAGATAAGCAAATGCCGCAGAGCGATTATAAGCTGGACAAGAGCTACACATCAAAACAATCAAAAGCACATAGAGGATTTAAGAACAAAACTAGAGGCATATAGGAAATAGGAAGACTTTTGGATACAAAGAAGTAGAAATCTCTGGTTGGCTCAAGGAGACAAGAACACTGGCTATTTTCATGGCATCGCCAGAGGTAGATCAGTGGTGAATAAGTTTGCAGATTTAGAAAACGAGGAAGGAGTTCCAACCTTTGAAGAAGAACGCATTCTGAAGGTGATCACAAAATATTTTCAAACCTTGTTTACTACCCAGGAAGGTGAGAGAGCTAGAACAATTCATGATGCAATCCAACAATGCATATCTGATGAGTCTTATTTTTATCGTTTTTAGTCTAAGTTTTAGGATTGTATTTTGAGTCAAATAACCTATATTAGATAGATATTAGGACTATTTGCTTTACTTAGTGATTTACAGGTCTAAAGAGAGAATATTGGAAAATAAAGAATTTTGGATCAAATAAGAGTGCAAATGGGCTAAGCATGAAGAAGTCGACCAATCGTGAAGAAATGATGGAGGATCGACCGATCCACACCAAGGATCGATCGATCCCTGAAGATTTGCGACCCACGGTTGAAGAGGCGGCAGAACCGACCAACCAGGCCCATGGACCGTTCGATCCGATCAAGGGCTTTGGCACAAGACGAAAAGACGGTGGGATCGACCGATCCACCCCGAGGATCGATCGATCCCCGCTTGCCGACTCTCCAAGGATTTCCATTTTTCTTCTTTCCATTTTCTCTTCTCTTTTCCTTTTGCGGCCTCTCTCCCTTTACTATATAAAGAGGGGCTCGCCTCTTGTAATCATACACAATTCATTCTTCTCCTTTTAGAGTTTGTAAGAGATTTACATCTCAATACACTCTTAGTTTTATTTTATAAAGATGTCCCTTTATAGTTTCATCTTTGTTTCTATTTTTATGCTTGAGTAGTTTCCTTATTAGACTAGGGTTTCACTAAAGGGATGTGACTAATTATTAGGTTGTTAGTTTGGGAATTTATTTTATAGTTCTTCATCTATTGTTATTCTTAAAGCTAGGACTTGAGTAGCTAACTTGTTGTAGATTCTAGGTTGATTAGCAAGCGCCAGAGTGTTGTTAGTAACCCGACATACTTAGATGAGCAAGGTGATCCATAGCCAACGACAGTTGTAGTTGTGGCACTTTGTGAACATATGAATCCCGTTTTTAATGCTAGCTTTACTTTGTTAGGCGAACCGAAGGTTTAAGTTCTAATTTAGCATTCCTAAGATAGGTATGAGCGCGACAGCGGATTACTTTTATAATCGTGAATTGAGTTCATGAACATATCTTATTATTTCCAATTTAATTGATTTAATTCTTTTATCACATCCCGGATGGTTTCCCTATGCCTAATATTCTTTTATCTATTTGCTTATTTATTTTCTCGTTAGGTTGTTAGAAAAACAAAACTAATATTTTATTTTGTCTTAGCTTAATTTAATCTATTAATTTAAAGTGTATCTCTGGTCTCTGTGGATTCGACCCTAAAGTACTACTATGATTACCGTTTTTGATCCGGTATAGTGTATGATAGGTTTTTATTTGTTTGTTCCTTTGAGCAAAGATAAATATCTCCAGAAATCAACCAAGAGCTCATTGCCATTCCAACTCTTGAGGAAATCAAGAAAGCATGCTTTTCAATCCATGCAGATAAGGCACATGGACCTGATGGCTTCTCAGCTAGCTTCTTTCAATCTAATTGGCAGACAGTAGGGCCCCAAATCATACTAGAGATCCAAAAATTCTCACACATATATAAAAGACTCATTCCAAAAATCCAAAGCCTTCAGAAAATAGTGGATTATAGGCTGATAACTCTCTGCACTGTTTTCTAAAAAATTATCTCCAAGCTACTAGCAAGAGGGCTTCAACTAGTCCTACAAGGAATAATACCCGAAAACCAATATGCTTTTGTGCCTAAGAGAGCAATATGACATAATGTCCTGATTACTCATGAGGTATTAATTACATTATTTAAAAATTCTAGAGCTAAGAAAAGATGCTACATGGCTGTCAAAACAGACATGAGTAAAGCTTATGACAGATTAGAGTGGGATTTCATCAGACTAGTCCTATAGAGAATGGGCTTCCATCAAAAATGGATTCTTTGGATCATGCAATGTATAACCTCAGTCTCCTACTCTTTTCTTCTAAATGGATCAACTCAAGGGGAAGTTATACCACAAAGGGGTTTAAGACAAGGGGATCCCTATCTCCCTATCTATTTCTCCTATGTGGGGAAGTACTCTCAGGAATATAGAGAAATGCACAACAAGATGGAAGTTAACCTGGAGTCAGAGTAGCAAAAGGGAGCCCAAGAGTGAACCACTTGCAGTCTGCTAATAATACAATGTTCGTCTGTAGATCAGATGGAAAAAGTTGCTCAATACTATTGGAAATTCTTAGAAAATATGAAGAAGCATCTAATCAAAAGATCAACAAAGGGAAATCTGCTATTACTTTCTCAACAAAAACTAAAGAAAGTACAAAAGAAAGAGCACAACAGATTAAGGGAATTCAGAAACTTGGTGAACTAGGAAAGTATCTGGGACTACCTGAATCCTTTGGAAGAAAAAAGATAGACCTCTTCAATGGGATAATAGACAAAATAAGACAGAGGGCCTTGAGTTGGTCAACACGGTTCTTATCAACTGCTGGAAAAGCCACCATGCTGAAATCAGTGTTGGCTGCAATGCTGAAATCAGTGTTGACTGCAATGCCAACCTATACAATTTCGTGCTTCAAACTCCCTGTCTCTCTATGCAATCGAATCAAATCAGCCTTGGCAAGATTCTAGCAGATGGATCATCTAGGAAACGAAAAATGAGTTGGATTGCAGGGTCTAAACTTACAAAAGCTAAAACTGTTTGAGGGTTAGGGTTTAGAGATATACCAAACTTCAATGATGCCATATTAGCCAAAATCAGCTGGAGGATCCTCAAACATCCTTCTTGTCTCCTAGGAAGAATCCTCCTTGGCAAATACTGTCAAACAACCCCTTTCCTAGATTGCACTGTTTAAGCCTTTGCTTCTCATGGCTGGCAAGGTATAGTTATTGGTTCAAATCACACCTGGGGAAAACCATTGGAATGGGAGCTGACACTTCAGTCTGGTATGAACCATGGATCTCTCTTGAAAAATCGACCAGTCATATGGGACCACCTACAAAGAAGAGCATATCAATGATGGTCAAAGAACTCCTCTGTCTAATCACCAAATCTTGGGATAGAGAGAAAATTCACAAATTACTTCCAAAATATGAGAAGAAAATATTAGAGCTCATACCTAGAAAGAGAGGAGCTATTGATCGTCACATCTGACTACTCTAAAAAAATGGCGAGTATAGCGCCAAATCTGGATAGCAAGCAGCATTACAAATGGTGAAAAAAACACAAACAGGAAATCAGAGCAACTTTAACTGGATGAAGGCGATTTGGACATCAAGTGCTCCACGAAATTAAAGTATCTTCTCTGGAAAGCTATGAAAGACATATTACCTTTGGGAGAAAATCTCAAATCAAGGGGAGTAGACGTTCCAGCCCTATCTCCACACTGCTCCCAACCGGAAACCGGTCTTCATCTGTTATTCCACTGCAATTTGGCTAGAGAGGTATGGAGCATATCACCACTCAAAGTCACCATTGACCCAGCCCTCAATACTAGTATCCGTATCGGTATCAAAGCCTCCAAATCGCTAGTAACTCCCCCACCCACTAGAATCAAGAATGAACCTCTCCTCCCTTGGATACTCTGGGCTATTTGGACAAACTGGAATAAACGAATCTTTGATCAAAAATAGATCGCAGCACCATATATACTCTCCCAAGCGATCTCTCAAGCTCGGGAATGGATCGCAGCTCAAATCACCAATTCGTCTCCCCCACGACACCCGATCTTACAACCAATTACCTCTGCTTGAGACATAGACCGATACAAACATTGCCTCACGAGACTTCAACCGTCGGGCATATGAGATTGCAAAATCATCTTTATTATTTGTATTAATTGACTCACCTACTGAACCGATTTTACCGGTTTAGATTTAATGGGAAATCAGTTTTTCGACAAAAAATGACACAGCAAACTAGGCAAAACAAACTACAAAGAAGAATTACAAACCAAACTAACATTTAGTTTGGTTATTAACATAAAAAAAACAAAAAAATTTGGTTTGGTTAAAAATATTATAGTTTCTCAAACAGAAAGTAAATAAATTGAATTGAATACAAACCGAAACATAATTAATGTTTAATTTTAATTAATCAAAACCCTAAAAAAAGTTGTATAAAACTATTACATGAAAAATTTGTTTTTTATTAATATTATTTTTATTCAAAAACCTAGATTAACCTTAAATATACATGTCTAGATACAACAATAAGATCACAATATAGATTACTTACTTCTACATAAAGCATCATCTCCCGTATGTTCTCGACGATAAAGTCAAGAGTTGAAGCTAAAGTCTATCTGCAGGTCCATGCAGATTAACATATTCAAAAAAAAAAAAAGCAAATTATATTAGTAACATCATTCCTAACTAATTTTTTCTTATATCGTATATATAGAAATAAAATATTTTAATCAGTAAAGGTAAAGACATGTGTTTATTACAATTAGATGAAATATATATATATATATATAACTATGGAGTTCTCTCTCCATCTAGGGTGTCCACATCAGCGACACATCAGCATACACGTCATCATAAATTTTTAATAGATATAAAATGTTACTAAAAAAAATCGAACCTTTTACCTTATTCATTTAATGAGTGCATTCCAAATCAAATTGCCATTTAAATCATTTTGATTGATATAAAAATTAAAACTATATATATATATATATATATATTACTTTAAACAAATGTGACATAATTTATTTATTAAAACAAGAAACATTTAAAAAAATTAATTCATATACTTTTATATCATCATCTTTTAATAAAAGAAAATATATGTTCACAAACAATAACATAGTTAAATATAAATAAAAAGTAATATAATACAACACAAAAAAAAATATTATGAAAAATAGGATAAATATACAAGTAGATAGTTCTATTTTAGTCAAAATAAGAAATAATTTACGTTTTAAAAAAATGAATACTTAAAAAAATTTTAAAATAGTGTTAAAGTAGAAATTTTTGTTACCGATAAAAATATTAAAAATATGAAAAGAGATTGGTTAAAGAGATAAGACACTACGAGAAAACAGACCAAATGCGATTGCCTAGTTAGTCGCTAATTAGTCGCTAAATGGGACGATGCGACTAAATGGCGACTAACTACTGTAGTCGTTTATAAATAGTCGCTAAATACTGTAGTCGCTAAATAGCGACTATGTGACGACTGATTGTTGTTGTCGTTTAGTGTAGTCGTTAATTAGCCGTAGAATTATGCGACTAAGTAACGACTATCTTACGACTAAGTTAGGTACACATAGTCTTGTAACATGTAGTCGCTAATTAGTCGATAAATTGTTTACGACTGTTTTGCGACTACTAGTTAAGTAGACAGTGACTATTTGGTGACTGATTTACGACGATTTGGTAACTATATAACGACTAAATAGCGAGTATACAGTGAGCAAAAAACAGAAATGGTTTTGGATTAGTGACTATTTGGCGACTGATTTATGACAATTTGGTGACTAATTAAACAACTAAATAGCGACTACACATAGAGCTTAAAACAGAAATGGTTTTGGATATTATTGGTATTTCAATTTGAAAACCTGTTTTAAATTTTTTTCCTTCTGAAATTTAGGAAACCAAAATATTAAAAATACATAATATCCAACATTCAAAAGCACTACAAATTACATAATATCCAATATTCAAAAGCATTCAAATAGTTCAACAAGTTAAGCAGCACACAAACTGAAAATTGACAAGTTCATGAAAGTCTAGAGAATATGTAATCTAAGGTAATTGAGTTACTGATGGATCTGTTGCAGGATGAGTGGTGTTGAGAGGTACCGTGTGTGTTGTTGCATTAGCTAACTGAGTCGCCGTTAAGTCGAGATAGCGCGGATCAGTTTGGCGTAGATACTTTTCGACCAAGGATAACTCGGCGATCCTATCCTTTTGCTCAGCAACAAGTCGGGCATTCCGGTCTTCTCAGGCAGAAATCTCCGCATTAAGAGCACCCCGAGAATGTGATTACGCATTAATTTTTCTGTAAGATTGCGTATCAATTTTTCTCGGGCCTAGATTCCGCATCAATTTTTCTGTCTCGTAATGTAAATTGGTAGTATTGTTTCCTTCGGGTAAATTCTCATTGAACATTTCGCAAACCGAATCTACTAACTTTTCACTCATATTATAATCTGAATTATTTTGCATGAATCTAGCAGATAAGGATAATTATGAGTGACCTTCACGATAACCATCATATAATGGATTTTTTGCATCTTCTAATAAGTTGTAGAATTTCTGAGAATGGTTTAAGACCGGTTTTCTTACATGTTGATAACTACCATCCTGATAGCTATCATTATAACAAAATTCATCATTCACCATATCCACATATCTATCTTCTACATTACCCACTTGATCATATTGATTTCCAGTATTTAACGTCGGATGATCAACATAAGTACTTGTTCCTAAACCCAAATTAATTTATTCTCCATGCTTATACCAAACATAATAATCTGGCATAAACCCATAGCTAAAAAGATGATTGCAAATTCTAATCCCCATTCCACGCTTATGTTTTTTGCACTTACTACAAGGGTAGTAAAACGTACCACCATTTTCTTGTGCAAAAGGTTGGCTACTTGCAAATTCCAAGAACTTATCTACCCCCAATCTGAATTCTTCCGAAAATTTTCCCGTCGCTTCATCGATCCTATTATACATCCACTCCCGGAAAATTCCTGACATATTCTCAACCTCTCAAACTTTTTTTAGCCAAACCCTCACAAACTCTCTCAACCTCGTTTCTTTTCTTTGTTTTTGTTTGTGCTTGTGTTTGGTGTGAGAAAAAACGATGGCTGAGGGGTTTTTTATATAGAGAAATTGGCGACTACATAGTGACTATTTGGCGACTACATAGCGATTACGATTAGTAGTCGCCAAATACCGATACACCTACCCCAAAATGAAAAACGTGTTTTATAAATCAGTATGTTACGACTGATTCGCGACTATGTGACGACTGATTGTTGTTGTCGTTTAGTGTAGTCGTTAATTAGTCGCGGAATTATGCGACTAAGTAACGACTATCTTACGGCTAAGTTAGGTACACATATGCTTGTAACATGTAGTCGCTAATTAGTCGCTAAATGTTTTATGACTGTTTTGCGACTACTAGTTAAGTAGATAGTGACTATGTGGCGACTGATTTACGACGATTTGGAGACTATATAACGATTAAATAACGACCATACAGTGAGCAAAAAACAGAAATGGTTTTGGATTAGTGACTATTTGGCGACTAATTTATGACAATTTGGTGACTAATTAAACGACTAAATAGCGACTACACAGAGAGCTTAAAACAGAAATGGTTTTGGATATTATTGGTATTTTAATTTGAAAACGTGTTTTGAATTTTTTTTCGTCAGAAATTCAGGAAACCAAAATATTTAAAATATTTAAAATACATAATATCCAACATTCAAAAGCACTACCAATTACATAATATCCAATATTCAAAAGCATTCAAATAGTTCAACAAGTTAAGCAGCACACAAACTGAAAATTGACAAGTTCATGACAGTCTAGAGAATAAGTAATCTAAGGTAATTGAGTTACTGATGGATCTGTTGCAGGATGAGTGTGTTGAGAGGAACCGTGTGTGTTGTTGCATTAGCTAACTGAGTCGCCATAAAGTCGAGATAGCGCAGATCAGTTTGGCGTAGATACTTTTCGACCAAGGATAACTCGGCGATCCTATCCTTTTACTCAGCAACAAGTCGGGCATTCCGGTCTTCTCAGGCAGAAATCTCAGCATTAAGAGCACCCCGAGAATGTGATTACGCATCAATTTTTCTGTAAGATTGCGTATCAATTTTTCTCGGGCCTAGATTCCGCATCAATTTTTCTGTCTCGTAATGTGAATTGGTAGTATTGTTTCCTTCGGGTAAATTCTCATTGAACATTTCGCAAACCGAATCTACTAACTTTTCACTCATATTATAATCTGAATTATTTTGCATGAATCTAGCAGATAAGGATAATTGTGAGTGACCTTCACGATAATCATCATATAAGAGATTTTTTGCACATTCTAATAAGTTGTAGAATTTCTGAGAATGGTTTAAGACTGGTTTTCTTACATTTTGATAACTACCATTGATCGTAGGTTAAATAATAAACCTAAATATGCAAACTACCGGATCAAATACGGTAATCAGTTGTAGCACTTTAGGGTCGAATCCACAGGGACCGATAAGTTACACTACGAATTATCGAGATTAAAGTTAAGCTAAGACAGAAATCAATATTGGTTTTTCTAACAACCTAACGAGAAATCAAATAAGCAAATAAATAATAAAAGAATATTAGGCATAGGGAAACCATCCGGGATGTGACAAAAGAATTAAATCAATTAAATTGAAAATAATAAGATATGTTCATGAACTCAATTCACGATAATAAAGGCAAGTCGCGTGTCACTACAATGCCTAACTTAGCAATACTAAATTAGAAAACGGCTTTCGCGTGATCCTAACAAAGTAAGACTAGCATTAATAACAAGATTGATAAGTTCACAAGGTTCCATGGCTACAACAAGTGAACCCCATGGATCACCTTGTTCGACTATGCTGATTCCAATGACTAAACAACACTTTTGATGCCACGATTAATCACCTATGATCTAGAACAAGTTAGCTACTCAAGCCCTAGCATTAAGAACAACATGAAGAAGAACTATAAAATAAATTCTCAAACTAACAACCTAACAATCGGTCACATCCTTTCTGAAACCCTAAACCTAATATGCTAACTACTTAAGCATAGAAGCAAGAACAAGATGAATACAAAAGGAAACATCTTTATTAAAGATTCTAAACCTAAAAAGAAAGCTATACAATAAATATAAAAGAAACTAAAATATTTACAAAACTATGGGAGAGCTATAGCTCTCAAAAGAGAGGGCCACTGCTCTGAAAAGGTGTGTAAAATACAATGGGCGAGCCTCCTTTATATAGGAAAAGGGGAGAGCAACAAAAGGAAAAAAATAAATGGAAAGTCTTGGAGAGGAGGCAAAAGAGGCGGTGGATCGATCGATCCCAAGTGTGGACCGGTCGATCCCCATCTTCATGGGCTTGGGCTTCGTCAGCAGGTTGACAGGTCTTCAGGTCATCGGTGTTGGCTGCAATGCTGAAATCAGTGTTGACTGCAATGCCAACCTATACAATTTCGTGCTTCAAACTCCCTGTCTCTCTATGCAATCGAATCAAATCAGCCTTGGCAAGATTCTAGCAGATGGATCATCTAGGAAACGAAAAATGAGTTGGATTGCAGGGTCTAAACTTACAAAAGCTAAAACTGTTTGAGGGTTAGGGTTTAGAGATATACCAAACTTCAATGATGCCATATTAGCCAAAATCAGCTGGAGGATCCTCAAACATCCTTCTTGTCTCCTAGGAAGAATCCTCCTTGGCAAATACTGTCAAACAACCCCTTTCCTAGATTGCACTGTTTAAGCCTTTGCTTCTCATGGCTGGCAAGGTATAGTTATTGGTTCAAATCACACCTGGGGAAAACCATTGGAATGGGAGCTGACACTTCAGTCTGGTATGAACCATGGATCTCTCTTGAAAAATCGACCAGTCATATGGGACCACCTACAAAGAAGAGCATATCAACGATGGTCAAAGAACTCCTCTGTCTAATCACCAAATCTTGGGATAGAGAGAAAATTCACAAATTACTTCCAAAATATGAGAAGAAAATATTAGAGCTCATACCTAGAAAGAGAGGAGCTATTGATCGTCACATCTGACTACTCTAAAAAAATGGCGAGTATAGCACCAAATCTGGATAGCAAGCAGCATTACAAATGGTGAAAAAAACACAAACAGGAAATCAGAGCAACTTTAACTGGATGAAGGCGATTTGGACATCAAGTGCCCCACGAAATTAAAGTATCTTCTCTGGAAAGCTATGAAAGACATATTACCTTTGGGAGAAAATCTCAAATCAAGGGGAGTAGACGTTCCAGCCCTATCTCCACACTGCTCCCAACCGGAAACCGGTCTTCATCTGTTATTCCACTGCAATTTGGCTAGAGAGGTATGGAGCATATCACCACTCAAAGTCACCATTGACCCAGCCCTCATTACCAGTATCCGTATCGGTATCAAAGCCTCCAAATCGCTAGTAACTCCCCCACCCACTAGAATCAAGAATGAACCTCTCCTCCCTTGGATACTCTGGGCTATTTGGACAAACTGGAATAAACGAATCTTTGATCAAAAATAGATCGCAGCACGATATATACTCTCCCAAGCGATCTCTCAAGCTCGGGAATGGATCGCAGCTCAAATCACCAATTCGTCTCCCCCACGACACCCGATCTTACAACCAATTACCTCCGCTTGAGACACAGACCGATACAAACATTGCCTCACGAGACTTCAACCGTCGGGCATATGAGATTGCAAAATCATCTTTATTATTTGTATTAATTGACTCACCTACTGAACCGATTTTACCGGTTTAGATTTAATGGGAAATCAGTTTTTCGACAAAAAATGACACAGCAAACTAGGCAAAACAAACTACAAAGAAGAATTACAAACCAAACTAACATTTAGTTTGGTTATTAACATAAAAAAAACAAAAAAATTTGGTTTGGTTAAAAATATTATAGTTTCTCAAACAGAAAGTAAATAAATTGAATTGAATACAAACCGAAACATAATTAATGTTTAATTTTAATTAATCAAAACCCTAAAAAAAGTTGTATAAAACTATTACATGAAAAATTTGTTTTTTATTAATATTATTTTTATTCAAAAACCTAGATTAACCTTAAATATACATGTCTAGATACAACAATAAGATCACAATATATATTACTTACTTCTACATAAAGCTTCATCTCCCGTATGTTCTCGACGATAAAGTCAAGAGTTGAAGCTAAAGTCTATCTGCAGGTCCATGCAGATTAACATATTCAAAAAAAAAAAAGCAAATTATATTAGTAACATCATTCCTAACTAATTTTTTCTTATATCGTATATATAGAAATAAAATATTTTAATCAGTAAAGGTAAAGACATGTGTTTATTACAATTAGATGAAATATATATATATATATATAACTATGGAGTTCTCTCTCCATCTAGGGTGTCCACATCAGCGACACATCAGCATACACGTCATCATAAATTTTTAATAGATATAAAATGTTACTAAAAAAAAATCGAACCTTTTACCTTATTCATTTAATGAGTGCATTCCAAATCAAATTGCCATTTAAATCATTTTGATTGATATAAAAATTAAAACTATATATATATATATATATATTACTTTAAACAAATGTGACATAATTTATTTATTAAAACAAGAAACATTTAAAAAAATTAATTCATATACTTTTATATCATCATCTTTTAATAAAAGAAAATATATGTTCACAAACAATAACATAGTTAAATATAAATAAAAAGTAATATAATACAACACAAAAAAAAATATTATGAAAAATAGGATAAATATACAAGTAGATAGTTCTATTTTAGTCAAAATAAGAAATAATTTACGTTTTAAAAAAATGAATACTTAAAAAAATTTTAAAATAGTGTTAAAGTAGAAATTTCTGTTACCGATAAAAATATTAAAAATATGAAAACAGATTGGTTAAAGAGATAAGACACTACGAGAAAACAGACCAAATGCGATTGCCTAGTTAGTCGCTAATTAGTCGCTAAATGGGACGATGCGACTAAATGGCGACTAACTACTGTAGTCGTTTATAAATAGTCGCTAAATACTGTAGTCGCTAAATAGCGACTATGTGACGACTGATTGTTGTTGTCGTTTAGTGTAGTCGTTAATTAGCCGTAGAATTATGCGACTAAGTAACGACTATCTTACGACTAAGTTAGGTACACATAGTCTTGTAACATGTAGTCGCTAATTAGTCGATAAATTGTTTACGACTGTTTTGCGACTACTAGTTAAGTAGACAGTGACTATTTGGTGACTGATTTACGACGATTTGGTAACTATATAACGACTAAATAGCGAGTATACAGTGAGCAAAAAACAGAAATGGTTTTGGATTAGTGACTATTTGGCGACTGATTTATCACAATTTGGTGACTAATTAAACAACTAAATAGCGACTACACATAGAGCTTAAAACAGAAATGGTTTTGGATATTATTGGTATTTCAATTTGAAAACCTGTTTTAAATTTTTTTCCTTCTGAAATTTAGGAAACCAAAATATTAAAAATACATAATATCCAACATTCAAAAGCACTACAAATTACATAATATCCAATATTCAAAAGCATTCAAATAGTTCAACAAGTTAAGCAGCACACAAACTGAAAATTGACAAGTTCATGAAAGTCTAGAGAATATGTAATCTAAGGTAATTGAGTTACTGATGGATCTGTTGCAGGATGAGTGGTGTTGAGAGGTACCGTGTGTGTTGTTGCATTAGCTAACTGAGTCGCCATTAAGTCGAGATAGCGCGGATCAGTTTGGCGTAGATACTTTTCGACCAAGGATAACTCGGCGATCCTATCCTTTTGCTCAGCAACAAGTCGGGCATTCCGGTCTTCTCAGGCAGAAATCTCCGCATTAAGAGCACCCCGAGAATGTGATTACGCATTAATTTTTCTGTAAGATTGCGTATCAATTTTTCTCGGGCCTAGATTCCGCATCAATTTTTCTGTCTCGTAATGTAAATTGGTAGTATTGTTTCCTTCGGGTAAATTCTCATTGAACATTTCGCAAACCAAATCTACTAACTTTTCACTCATATTATAATCTGAATTATTTTGCATGAATCTAGCAGATAAGGATAATTATGAGTGACCTTCACGATAACCATCATATAATGGATTTTTTGCATCTTCTAATAAGTTGTAGAATTTCTGAGAATGGTTTAAGACCGGTTTTCTTACATGTTGATAACTACCATCCTGATAGCTATCATTATAACAAAATTCATCATTCACCATATCCACATATCTATCTTCTACATTACCCACTTGATCATATTGATTTCCAGTATTTAACGTCGGATGATCAACATAAGTACTTGTTCCTAAACCCAAATTAATTTATTCTCCATGCTTATACCAAACATAATAATCTGGCATAAACCCATAGCTAAAAAGATGATTGCAAATTCTAATCCCCATTCCACGCTTATGTTTTTTGCACTTACTACAAGGGTAGTAAAACGTACCACCATTTTCTTGTGCAAAAGGTTGGCTACTTGCAAATTCCAAGAACTTATCTACCCCCAATCTGAATTCTTCCAAAAATTTTCCCGTCGCTTCATCGATCCTATTATACATCCACTCCCGGAAATTTCCTGACATATTCTCAACCTCTCAAACTTTTTTTAGCCAAACCCTCACAAACTCTCTCAACCTCGTTTCTTTTCTTTGTTTTTGTTTGTGCTTGTGTTTGGTGTGAGAAAAAACGATGGCTGAGTGGTTTTTTATATAGAGAAATTGGCGACTACATAGTGACTATTTGGCGACTACATAGCGATTACGACTAGTAGTCGCCAAATACCGATACACCTACCCCAAAATGAAAAAACGTGTTTTATAAATCAGTATGTTACGACTGATTCGCGACTATGTGACGACTGATTGTTGTTGTCGTTTAGTGTAGTCGTTAATTAGTCGCGGAATTATGCGACTAAGTAACGACTATCTTACGGCTAAGTTAGGTACACATATGCTTGTAACATATAGTCGCTAATTAGTCGCTAAATGTTTTATGACTGTTTTGCGACTACTAGTTAAGTAGATAGTGACTATGTGGCGACTGATTTACGACGATTTGGAGACTATATAACGATTAAATAACGACCATACAGTGAGCAAAAAACAGAAATGGTTTTGGATTAGTGACTATTTGGCGACTAATTTATGACAATTTGATGACTAATTAAACGACTAAATAGCGACTACACAGAGAGCTTAAAACATAAATGGTTTTGGATATTATTGGTATTTTAATTTGAAAACGTGTTTTGAATTTTTTTTCGTCAGAAATTCAGGAAACCAAAATATTTAAAATATTTAAAATACATAATATCCAACATTCAAAAGCACTACCAATTACATAATATCCAATATTCAAAAGCATTCAAATAGTTCAACAAGTTAAGCAGCACACAAACTGAAAATTGACAAGTTCATGACAGTCTAGAGAATAAGTAATCTAAGGTAATTGAGTTACTGATGGATCTGTTGCAGGATGAGTGTGTTGAGAGGAACCGTGTGTGTTGTTGCATTAGCTAACTGAGTCGCCATAAAGTCGAGATAGCGCAGATCAGTTTGGCGTAGATACTTTTCGACCAAGGATAACTCGGCGATCCTATCCTTTTACTCAGCAACAAGTCGGGCATTCCGGTCTTCTCAGGCAGAAATCTCAGCATTAAGAGCACCCCGAGAATGTGATTACGCATCAATTTTTCTGTAAGATTGCGTATCAATTTTTCTCGGGCCTAGATTTCGCATCAATTTTTCTGTCTCGTAATGTGAATTGGTAGTATTGTTTCCTTCGGGTAAATTCTCATTGAACATTTCGCAAACCGAATCTACTAACTTTTCACTCATATTATAATCTGAATTATTTTGCATGAATCTAGCAGATAAAGATAATTATGAGTGACCTTCACGATAACCATCATATAATGGATTTTTTGCATCTTCTAATAAGTTGTAGAATTTCTGAGAATGGTTTAAGACCGGTTTTCTTACATGTTGATAACTACCATCCTGATAGCTATCATTATAACAAAATTCATCATTCACCATATCCACATATCTATCTTCTACATTACCCACTTGATCATATTGATTTCCAGTATTTAACGTCGGATGATCAACATAAGTACTTGTTCCTAAACCCAAATTAATTTATTCTCCATGCTTATACCAAACATAATAATCTGGCATAAACCCATAGCTAAAAAGATGATTGCAAATTCTAATCCCCATTCCACGCTTATGTTTTTTGCACTTACTACAAGGGTAGTAAAACGTACCACCATTTTCTTGTGCAAAAGGTTGGCTACTTGCAAATTCCAAGAACTTATCTACCCCCAATCTGAATTCTTCCAAAAATTTTCCCGTCGCTTCATCGATCCTATTATACATCCACTCCCGGAAATTTCCTGACATATTCTCAACCTCTCAAACTTTTTTTAGCCAAACCCTCACAAACTCTCTCAACCTCGTTTCTTTTCTTTGTTTTTGTTTGTGCTTGTGTTTGGTGTGAGAAAAAACGATGGCTGAGTGGTTTTTTATATAGAGAAATTGGCGACTACATAGTGACTATTTGGCGACTACATAGCGATTACGACTAGTAGTCGCCAAATACCGATACACCTACCCCAAAATGAAAAAACGTGTTTTATAAATCAGTATGTTACGACTGATTCGCGACTATGTGACGACTGATTGTTGTTGTCGTTTAGTGTAGTCGTTAATTAGTCGCGGAATTATGCGACTAAGTAACGACTATCTTACGGCTAAGTTAGGTACACATATGCTTGTAACATGTAGTCGCTAATTAGTCGCTAAATGTTTTATGACTGTTTTGCGACTACTAGTTAAGTAGATAGTGACTATGTGGCGACTGATTTACGACGATTTGGAGACTATATAACGATTAAATAACGACCATACAGTGAGCAAAAAACAGAAATGGTTTTGGATTAGTGACTATTTGGCGACTAATTTATGACAATTTGATGACTAATTAAACGACTAAATAGCGACTACACAGAGAGCTTAAAACATAAATGGTTTTGGATATTATTGGTATTTTAATTTGAAAACGTGTTTTGAATTTTTTTTCGTCAGAAATTCAGGAAACCAAAATATTTAAAATATTTAAAATACATAATATCCAACATTCAAAAGCACTACCAATTACATAATATCCAATATTCAAAAGCATTCAAATAGTTCAACAAGTTAAGCAGCACACAAACTGAAAATTGACAAGTTCATGACAGTCTAGAGAATAAGTAATCTAAGGTAATTGAGTTACTGATGGATCTGTTGCAGGATGAGTGTGTTGAGAGGAACCGTGTGTGTTGTTGCATTAGCTAACTGAGTCGCCATAAAGTCGAGATAGCGCAGATCAGTTTGGCGTAGATACTTTTCGACCAAGGATAACTCGGCGATCCTATCCTTTTACTCAGCAACAAGTCGGGCATTCCGGTCTTCTCAGGCAGAAATCTCAGCATTAAGAGCACCCCGAGAATGTGATTACGCATCAATTTTTCTGTAAGATTGCGTATCAATTTTTCTCGGGCCTAGATTTCGCATCAATTTTTCTGTCTCGTAATGTGAATTGGTAGTATTGTTTCCTTCGGGTAAATTCTCATTGAACATTTCGCAAACCGAATCTACTAACTTTTCACTCATATTATAATCTCAATTATTTTGCATGAATCTAGCAGATAAGGATAATTGTGAGTGACCTTCACGATAATCATCATATAATAGATTTTTTGCACATTCTAATAAGTTGTAGAATTTCTGAGAATGGTTTAAGACTGGTTTTCTTACATTTTGATAACTACCATTGATCGTAGGTTAAATAATAAACCTAAATATGCAAACTACCGGATCAAATACGGTAATCAGTTGTAGCACTTTAGGGTCGAATCCACAGGGATCGATAAGTTACACTACGAATTATCGAGATTAAAGTTAAGCTAAGACAGAAATCAATATTGGTTTTTCTAACAACCTAACGAGAAATCAAATAAGCAAATAAATAATAAAAGAATATTAGGCATAGGGAAACCATCCGGGATGTGACAAAAGAATTAAATCAATTAAATTGAAAATAATAAGATATGTTCATGAACTCAATTCACGATAATAAAGGCAAGTCGCGTGTCACTACAATGCCTAACTTAGCAATACTAAATTAGAAAACGGCTTTCGCGTGATCCTAACAAAGTAAGACTAGCATTAATAACAAGATTGATAAGTTCACAGGGTTCCATGGCTACAACCAGTGAACCCCATGGATCACCTTGTTCGACTATGCTGATTCCAATGACTAAACAACACTTTTGATGCCACGATTAATCACCTATGATCTAGAACAAGTTAGCTACTCAAGCCCTAGCATTAAGAACAACATGAAGAAGAACTATAAAATAAATTCTCAAACTAACAACCTAACAATCGGTCACATCCTTTCTGAAACCCTAAACCTAATATGCTAACTACTTAAGCATAGAAGCAAGAACAAGATGAATACAAAAGGAAACATCTTTATTAAAGATTCTAAACCTAAAAAGAAAGCCATACAATAAATATAAAAGAAACTAAAATATTTACAAAACTAGGGGAGAGCTATAGCTCTCAAAAGAGAGGGCCACTGCTCTGAAAAGGTGTGTAAAATACAATGGGCGAGCCTCCTTTATATAGGAAAAGGGGAGAGCAACAAAAGAAAAAAAAGAAATGGAAAGTCTTGGAGAGGAGGCAAAAGAGGCGGTGGATCGATCGATCCCAAGTGTGGACCGGTCGATCCCCATCTTCATGGGTTTGGGCTTCGTCAGCAGGTTGACAGGTCTTCAGTAAATCGGCCATAACTTTTGATTGTACCGTTGGATTTCCTTCAAACCACTTGGAGATGAAAGTTAACTCCCTTAGCTATCTTGTGTCAAAATAGCATAACGATCTAACGGTGGGAAGGTCTTATTCTGAGGCCATACTTCTGACGGGTCTGCTGCACTCTGCATCTTTAAATGTATATTTGCATCCAAATTGATCCAAAACTCTTCATTTTCCAATATTTGCTTCTCAGACCTGAAATAAACTATGTAAAGCATATAGTCCTATATTCTATCTAATATAAGTTAGTTGACTCAATATACAAACCTAAATCCTATATAGAAAACGGTAATTTTGGGACTCATCAATTCCCCCAGACTTGAATCTTTGCTTGTCCTCAAGCAAGAAAAATCAGAAACAAAAATCTTAAAGGGAAAGGTTTTGAAAAACAGGAACTTACAACTTCTCGAGAATCTCCGTACATCTTCCGCGAATCCTTCATTCAAGAGATTGAGCTTACAACATGTACTAACCATTGGCTTAGCAACTCTCCGTACTAGTGTCCCGAGATCTCAAGGAAGCTCCAAAAATCTCCATTGTTGACTCCCTACATTCATTCTTTACAAGCATGCGGTCTCAAAGAGGGAGTATCGATCAAAGATCGCGTAGAAGCTTACCTTCTTCTAGCTTCCAAGACATTCTTCTTATGCTTCATTTCCTCCTCTTCCCTTTTACTCTTTTGAGATCGATTTCTCCCTACTTTTCTAGGGTATAACTTTATTTTTTCTATCGATCTCCTTTTCTCTTTTTCTCTTTAGCCCGGGGTTAGTTTTCATGAGTCCGAAGAATGCAAGGGGGTAACCACACATCCCTCGGCCCACTTCTTTGTTTACCACATCCCTTTTCT